>OZ030009.1:40895009-42095009 GCA_964023405.1 Apodemus agrarius
TCCATGAAGACCTCTACCTTATTAGCGCCCCACACCGTCCTTTGATTCCTAATGCCTTGTCCCTTTATGGGACATGTATTTCAAAGCATTGCCTCTGCATCTGTGGTTAATGAGCTCTGCTCTCACGCCAACAAGGTAACATTTTTGGACACTTGCTTGGGTCACAAACCGCAAAAGAATATGCCCAAATTGGAGCCAGCATCTGCTTAGAGGCAAAAATCCTTTGCTTCTAATTTATACAAAGTTATACCAGTGTTGTTCTCCAGTGAAGGGCTCAACCGTCAGATCCCACCCAGAGGGGTTAATTTTTCTATTTCTCACATTAATGTTTTCTGAGCTAATGTTGGCCCTTGCTCTGATTTGGAGTTCTCAAAGGCCAGGACTAGGGTGAGTTTGTTAATACCCATCACAGAACCACTGCGGCCTAGAACCCCATGAGCATTCTTGGAGCCGAGAGGAACCAGCTGTGCCCAGCAACTCTCCCCCGCTCTGTGTGATGGAGGGACAGGACTCTCCCAGCCTGTAAGGCTCCTGCCTCTGGGCTGCTACAGTGGTGGCAGCAGGTTTGTTTGGAAATTCTGCAGTAAGTGGTGTTTGGGAGCCTGTCTCCTGGGGACCTTGAGAGCTTGGTGGAGGACCTGAAGATTGGGACTCCTCCAAATATTGTTTTAAACTGATTGATGCTGCGTCAGGCACAGGAGGGACAGGCGTTTTTCATACATGAAAAACAATACGTTCTGGGGCCAAGTTGAAATTATTTTACATTTCTACGATAAGAGGTGCGGGGGCGGGGGCAAAGACAATGTTTGAGGACGTGTCAACCTCAAAATCATTAGTCACTGTCCTGGCGGGCTACACAAATAAATGATCAATGCACAGAGAAACACAGCCTCCGAGGTGTTTGCCCAAGACCACTTATGTGTCAAACAGACTTATTAGATGTGAACGGAATGGTTATTTGGACAAAGTGAAAAGAACATGTGCAATAATATTGTAAAATGTTTATTAGTCTAGAGTGTGCTGAACGTTCCTAAAATATATCAGCTTCTCAGCTTGCATTTAATGTACTGCTATAAATGATATCACATCCTTTCGAGCCGATTTTCTGCTTAACGCCAAGCTGCTTTGCTGGGGGAAACTGTGTTTTCAGATTCCAAGTATGAAAACATAGTGGGTTAAACTCTCTCGGTGCTCTCTGCCCCCTACCCAACCCACTCCCTCCCCATAAAATGTGTCTTATGTCCGTCCGGCAGGAGGTGTGGGGCAGTTGGTTGGGCCAGGTGGGAGTTGAAAAAGGAAAAGGTGGTGAGCCAGCCTTTGTGGCAGGAGTTTTGGCCAGATAGTCTGATTTGGGGATCTGCCTTATGGATTCTCTGCTGGGTGGCCTCTGAAGTCCCGTTCCCTCTCTGAGCCTCAGTCCTTTCAGCTGGAAAATGGGAATAATGGATAGAGAGGTTCTCAGAACTTACCATTTACACATTCTAAGTCTCAGTTTGCTAAAACCATATTCCGGAAGAGAGAAAATGATTTTGAAAGTGAACAAATAAAATATGAAGAAATACCATCGTTTAAAATAAGTGATTTTTGGCAAATTCCAGCTCATTTCCTAAGGTCCAACTTAAATGTCCCCTGCGCTGGGAGGTCTTATCTGATCCCCCAGATAGTCTGCCTCTGATCTGACCTCACATCCTCTTTGCCACACTAGCCATTCACACAGTTGGTGGTCAGGAAAAGGTGAGTGTGGGCTGGGAGGAGCCGAGCTGGCCGAACCCCTACAAGTTATGCAGCACCTGCTGGTGTGTACGGATGGCTCAGAATCTGTCTGGGTTTGCCCACTGACTCCTGTAAGATTTGCAGGGATAAAGTGGGCTACAAGGAGGGGCCTGAATAATCCCTAAAGGCTTGGCCCTTGACTGGATATGTGCTAGGCGGTCCATATCATTGTCTGGGGGCACATATAGGGTGTGCAGGTGGATGGAGTGGGACAGGGTCTGGCTTCCTGGCTGAGTTACTTTCCCTCCAAGGTTTGGTTCAAAGACCTCAGGGGTGACATTCTGGAGCCTCACTCATGGTCTTGTGTTGAGAGGGTGACACAGCAGCTGCCCTGAGCGCCAAGGGTCCTTGAGGTCTTCAGTTTAGGCAGCCAGTGGTTGCCTGACTTCAGAGTCACCCTCTAAGGTTAACGGGGGGGGGGGGGGTCAGGGCAGCGACCTCAAGTTCTGCCCTGAACAATCCTAACCTTGGTCCCTCGGCTAGCTGCCCTTGGCACCCATTCCTGGGCCTCTCGGCCCCAAGGACACAGAGGCTCTAGCATCACCGGTACCTGCTAGGATGGAGTCTAGGAGGGAGCCTCAACTTTAGCACCTGAATCAGCTCTTGGGCTCCTGTGGGTGGGCCAGGCTGGGTGGGGGGGGTGACTCGGGATGGGACGGAATGTTCTGTAGCTTTCAGCTCGCTTTTCCTAGTAGAATCCAGACTCAGTCCCTCACCCACCTCGATGCTGACCCTCTGGTTCTATTCTCCCCCTCCCCCCAGCACTTGGCTCCCCTCACAGGACACAGTCCCCAGCTTCACGGTAGCAGAGGCTGATGAGTTGTTGTGATCCCGAGGCTCAGCTCAGGCCTGAACTTTTTGTTTCAATTGAGTCTAACTCCTGGGCTTCTTTTCGCTGACCCGTTTGTCCCCGTAGAGTTTTGGCCTTATGTTGGTAGGTGGCGGCTGAAAGTGAGGATAGAAAGAGGCTTCTAGGGTGGCACTTCCAACCTACCCACTTGAACCTACTCCAGCGGCCCCACTTATTTGCACAGGAGGTTGGAAGCAAACGTCATCGTTGCGTCCAGGGTGCGTGGGGACAAGTTTAGAGAGTTTCTACTCAGCCTCCATTGCAGCAGCCGAAGCCTCTTCCTGTGCCTGCCGTAGTCTATGAATAGGCAGCAGGATTAACACACATGAAAAGCATGGCTCAGAGAGGCTACCTGCTTCCCTCAGAGTCACACAGCAAGCTGGTGTTAGGCCCATCTGTTTGCTGAAAGCCTGTACCTCCCAGCTGAATGTGGCCACCCTCTCCACCCTGATCGTCCTCCACTGTCTCTTCTGACCCTTAAGGCTCTTTCTAATCTCTGCTCACTGTCAGAGGTCTCAGGGACCTGGGTAGGTGGTCTCTTGGAGGATCAGTGTGGTTTGGCCTGCCTCTGCATCTGGCTTGGTACCCTTGGGGTTAGGTAGGGGCTCAGCATAGGGCACTGAGAAGAGATGATTCCTTTAAATCCTGGGGCAGATAGAGGCTGTTTGAGAGGAAGGCAGGAGGGAGCCCCTCCCCCAGCAGAGCCATTCAGGAATATCTGAGAGAACCATGAGCACACACACGCTTGTACCGGTCTTCTGAAGACCATCAACACTTGACCTGCGGCCCATGAACTTCCCTCCAGGAGGCACAAGCCCTACTCACCCTGTCCTGTCCCTGTGAGTGGGGTCTCCCTGCTGGCCAGTTATCTTCCTTCTCTCAGAAGTGAGCATTCCCACCCCAGCATACCCAGCACAGAGCCATGATAGCTTTGGCCACTACAGGGCCACTGCTTAGGCCACACCGTCACTGACCTGGGTGGCCATCAGAAGGCTTCCTAGACTCTGACCCCAGCAGGGCTGGGCCCTGGGAGGCACACACAGGTGGTAAGAAGAGAACCAGTCAAGAAGCCCTCTCCCTAGAGGCACCACAGGCTAGCCGTGTCTCTGCTCCGGATGCCAACTATCTCAAGGAAACAGTGAATTCCAGCAGGTGTCTCAGCTTCCCTCCACACAGCAGCCTCATTACTGCGGGATCAGGGTTATGTGCCACCCCCCTCGCTTCCTTGGACACCAGAAAGGATCCCCCACCCCCACCCCAGGCTTCCTATTTCTTGTAGGGGTGATGATTACCCAGCTGGTCATCTCCATTCTTCTCATTCTTGCTGCCCAAATACTTTCCCCTGGGTCATTTCTTGGGCAGCGACTCTTCAGACTTAAAGCTGCAGCATGACAACTTATCTAAAAGGCTTTTGCAGAAAGGGGTCATCTCCAGTCACAGGGGTCCCCCTTAACCCACGGATCTTGATGTGTGATCCCCACTGCTTGTGTCTATGTCTGACTCTGGAAAGGAGTTCCTGAATGTGCGTGCATGCGTGCGTGTGTGCGTGCATGCGTGTGTGTGTGTGTGTGTGTGTGTGTGTGTGTGTATGTCTTTGCAGGGGGTTTCCCTGTCATCTTCATTTCTACATCCCCAGCTTTAAACCACGGTGATAGCTCATGACAGGCATTTGTTTATGGTATATGTCAACAGATAAATTTGATATTCAAATTAGGGAGTGGTGGAAACGAATAAATACTTAGAGTAACAAGTGAGAGCTCTGAATGGATTTAAATATTGGGCAAATAGGGTAGAAGGCCAGCAAATGAGCACGCAGACATGTGAGGGAGGGAGGGAGGGAAGGAAGGGAGGAAGGAAGGAAAGAAGGAAGGAGTGAGTGCGTGCATGCGTAGGAGAGTGGGTGACTATGTGCAGGTTTAGCAGGAACTCAGTAACTTTAGTCTTGCGACAGAACAGTGTGCAGAGTAGACTGCGAGGTGAAGTCCTCAGTGCATATGTGTACATTCTGCTGTGTGCTGTGCAGGCGTGTGTGTGTGTGTGTGTGTGTGTGTGTGTGTGTGTGTGTATGCACGCCCGCATGCATGCATGCATGCATGCATACTTGCATGCATGTTCTTGTGTGCTGCATGTGCTTCTGCATACATTCCTGTGCTGTGTGTGCTCCATGCATGCACATATTTCATGGCTTGTTTGTGTAGGTGACGGGGACAAGGCTGAAGGAGCCAGGCCTTCAGACCCTGGCCTCGACACGCCCCTCTAGCAGAGTGAGTTCAGAGTGTGTTCGCTGGCTCCCAGAGGGTGGCATCTGGCTTGGGATCCTTGCTTCCATGTCTTAGAAGTGGCAGGATGCCTACTGCAAAGTTCTCCTGAGAAGGCCACCACGTGTGTTAGTACAGGTTCCTAAGGACTGCCTGGCAGGCAGGGAGCAGGAGGAAAGTGCATCAGAGTGCCCAGCAGAGGGACCCAGCCTAGTCAGGGCAGTGCTGGAGGCCTGTCAGGCACTGAGGGAAGTCCACCACAAGGCCAACTCACAGGCTCCAGAAAGGAGTGTAACTATCCCCAGAGGGTCAAGAAGGCATGTGCAGTGAGAATTTTGCATTTTGTTTAAATCATACTATGTGTGGCATCCAGTATTGGGCTAGGCAGAATGGGAAATCTGATTTCAAATGTCATAGGGAAGATGGCAGGGGACAAAGGGATGGATAATTTTTTTTTTCCGAGACAGGGTTTCTCTGTGTAGTCCTGGTTGTCCTGGAACTCACTCTGTAGACCAGGCTGGCCTCGAACTCAGAAATCCGCCTGTCTCTGCCTCCCAAGTGCTGGGATTAAAGGCGTGCATGTGCCACCACGCCTGGTTTAGATAATTTTTTTCAGGACACCAGCAAAGCTTTATTGCAGCTGCTCCCTTTGGGATATCCTTTGCTTTGCTCTGAGTGGAGATTTTTCGATTTTTCTTTTTTCTTTCTTTTTCTTCCTTTTCCTGCATTCTGTTTCAAAAGCGCTTGTAGAGTGGCTGTGTGACTGGAAACATTTCAGATGGAAGTGGAAATACTGGGGAGGCGAGGAACCCCGGAAAAGAGAACAAGAAGGCGCAGCCCCAGAAACCGAGCAAGAGAGCGCTAGGAAGGAGGGAAAGAAACGGTCACAGAACAGCTGACAAAGTGGGCGGACAATAGATCACTGCTGTCAGGGTGTGTGTGTGTGTGTGTGTGTGTGTGTGTGTGTGTGTCTGTCTGTCTGTCTGTCTGTCTGTGGCCTGTGAGGCACCATCGACCTCAATGGGCTTGATCAGACCCTCTTCAAATCTATATGCCGTTGTGCCCTCCTCCCAGGACCCACAGTCTGCACTTACTTCAGAGCAGACTCTTACGGAGGAAATAAAGTTAGAAGCAGGCTGGTGTCAGTATAAAAATGGCAGTCCAAGAGATACTGAATAGAAGTGGTGGCTGAGGCTGGGATGATGGTCCCACATCCCTAGGAACCCCAAGGAAGCCAGATAACCCCTAGAACCTAAAGAAGGCATGCAGAACAGGTTCTTAAAAGCCATGGAAGGAACCAACCCTCCCACCACCTGGGTCTTGGACTCCCGGCCTCCAGAATGGTGAGACGGGTTCACTGCAGCAATACAGGAAATGAGATGCTCACTTCAGAGTTCAGGCTGCCTGCACTGTGGCCATGATGGTCTCAGGGTTTGGAGACCAGCTGGCGGAGGTGGGGGGTGGGGTGGGGTGGGGTGGGGGTGGGGGAATGTAGGCTGGGCTGGGCCGGGGGTCAGAGTTCACTCCCACATGAGCACTGTTGCCTCACCGGGTCATCTTCCTGTCTGTAAACTGAGAATGTAACACCAGGATTTCTAGGCTTCCTCCATGTTGGGGCGATGAGGCTAGCTAGCTCTGCTAGTAGACCCAGGTCAGCCAGCAGGAGGATGCCAAGCGACTCTGAGCCGACCTGAAGGAGACTCGGCTCCTTGACCAGGGATTTCCTGTTTGAACCCTTGTATGCTGAGAAAGCTGATAACCCAGAGTGTCCTCTACCACCTCATAAAGGCATCGTCTCCCTTGGTGGGCTGGTACACATCTGTAATTCCGTCAAACGCTGAGTCAGGAGAGCTGCAAGGTTGAGGTTAGCCTGGACTATAGTGCAAATTTTGAAAGCAACAACTGGAAAAACAAAGTGGAAGGAAATGAAAAGTATTATGTCCCATCCCCCATTCTCCCCCCTCCCCCCAACCTGTCCCATGTCCGCACCGTGTACCCCACCCCCCCTCCAGGACTTAGTTTCCTCATATAAAATAAGGGGTCAGTCCGGCTCTCCTGGAGAGACCCTTAATCTTAATTAACTCTGTTATCTGGGACACTAAGTGATTTGCTCTGCTTCAGTGACTCTCCAGTGAGTGGGGGAGGGAGGGTTTGGTGTCCCCATTCATACACATCTCCCATGGGGTAGCTTCCCACCGGAGCCTTCCCATCAGGAAGCTGAAGGGCCTGTCCCCACCTCCCACTGCACCTAGAGAATGACTCAATCCGTGCAGAGGACAGGCCTTAGCACGGTGTGGTCACCGATTGCCACACAAGCCAGGCTCCTCAGAGGTGAAGGCTATTCTGTGGGCAAGAACCTGGGTAGGCAGCCAGCTCTAGCTCCACGGGTAGAGAGCTCTCTTGATCAGGCTGTGCTCTATGACCGACTATAAATTCTCAGTGAAACAGCCCCACTGGGCCTCATTTCAACCACTTAACCCAGAGGTTGCATTCTTGAAGCGTTCTGCCAAATGCATTCATCTCCGGGTGGGGAGAGCGCATCTGAGAGCCCGCAGGCAACACTGCTGCTGGACTTTCTCACCTGCTGGGTCCATGTCAGAGGTGTGGTCCTCTCTCTGCCCCAGCAGCCCAGCTGGGTTCTGGAATGGCTTGTTGTAAGTGTAGGGTTGGGCTGGGCATGACTGAACCTGTTGGCAGGAGACCAAAAGCTAGACAACCTGGACAGACCTGGTCAGCCCTGGACACCCTGTAGAAATGAGTAAATTCAACTAAGCCCTGTTGGCCAAACAGCAGAACTGAATGGAATTGAGGAGACCAAGGTCCCAGTTGGTAGGTCCCAGCACTGCCTGGACAGCCTATCAACAGAGCTCCCCAAAGCAGGTGCCTGTAACCAGTTGGGGCCAACTGCAATAACAGGTCACCACAGGTTGAATCCATCAGCAGTCAAGTCATACTAGAGGAACTGTTGAGCACAGTCAAACCACCAATCCCCTTGATCCAGCAACTCTCAAACAGCCTGTCCTTAGAGCTAAACAAAACTCAACCAGCATGGCAACTCAAGAACCAGCCCGCGAGGGAGGTCAGACAGCGCCAGAACAATGGGCTTGCCGGGTCAGCGCAGAGCAGCACACCCAGCCTCCCATAAACAGCCAATCAACAGCCACAAACAATGTCCAAATATTTGGATTAATTCGCCCAAACATCCAGTCAGTTCAATCAAACCCAGGCAACTGAGCTAACGAGTGCCAAAACACCTATCCAACTTAAACAGCCACGCTAACCGTGACAAAACAACTGGTCGACTTGGTGAAACCAGCCATCACCACAGCCAAACAAGCAGTCAACCCAGTCATACCTCGCAAAAGCCACAGGTCACCCTGGTCACCAGGCAGTAACAAAACACCCACTCCATCCTGTCAAACAACCACTCAGGCAGGAGAGTCTGTGTCTAAACATCCAGTCAGCGTCACGATTAGCTGCTTGCCTCCACGCAGTGAAACCCAAACAACCACTTAACATGGTTAAAGGAACAGAGCATGTCTGGATGTCTGGTCAGACCTCTCCTGCCCAGTACTCTTCAACAAAGACTCAAAGGAGGGGGCCCACACAGCCAAGAGAATGGTCCCTCAGCAAAATGCCCACGGCAGTGTGTACCTCTCCCCGCCCACAGCAGTCAGGAGGAAATCAGCCCTGTCACTCATCTGGTGAGTACTTTTCAGTGGGAGATGGAGGTTTTCAAGGCAGTGCAGCTGCAGGTGGCTGGGGCGACTTGGCAGAATGGTTTCTGCGCCTGCTCCCTGTGCTGCGGTTGCTGTAGAGCACATGAAGAGGGACACGGGTCCCCACGGAGGCTGCTCTGCTCTGTGTCTGGCAGGGAGTGGCACGCCTGTGCTTAGTGTGCTGGCGGAGTTAGTTCTCACTGTCAGACACCAGCAGCCCCAGCACTAGCCTGCTATCCAAGGTCCCAGCTCATCAGAGGGACCAGAACTCTCTCATCACCTCTGAGCGTCTCTGTCCAGAGCACTCATTATGTGACACTGGATACGAAGCCCATTATATACTCCACAGCATGCCTACGACACCCGATTGCTCCCACTGTACAGCTGACGTTCCTGGAGGTGCACAGAGGCCACAAGGCTACTAAGGGGCAGCATTTGAAACCAGCTCTAAATTGAGCCAGCTGGACCTTTGAAATCCTTATCAAGGGAGGGTCAAGGGTACAATTTGAAGATGTAGGTGAGATGGCGCATAAGGAGACTGTGTGTGTGTGTGTGTGTGTGTGTGTGTGTGTGTGTGTGAGAGAGAGAGAGAGAGAGAGAGAGAGAGAGAGAGAGAGAGAGAGGATGCTCATGGCCTCAAGGGAAGAGGCACTCTATAGCAGTTGTAGACAGGCTAGAGTCCCTCTCAGTTTAGAGCTAATCCCAGTTCTGGGATCTCCTGCTCAGGAATGCTGGACAGGGACCAGTGTCTCCAGAGCCCAGCAGTTCCTGGGCTACATGGACCTACATGCAGGCAGCCGTCAGGGATGGCTTCTAGGACAGGGAAAGACTTCCTGACCTTGGTGTCCCCTCACTGCAAAGTGTAGTTGGCCTCCCATCCCTGGGCACAGGCCTGAACCCACTACCATCCACGGTTGACCACCCCACCTCCAGGGAGAGGTGTGTCGCCCCACCTCCCTGCATTAGTCACAGAGCGTTTTGTTGAAGGCTAACGCAAATCACAAGGGCAGGAAATGTCGTAAAGAGAAAAATAATCTTCTGACGGAAAAATAAATTATCAACCGTGTTCTGAAGGAAAAGAAACATTCTTAAATAATTTCTCTTGCTGTTGGTATTGGCTGGCAGTGTGGGCCAGCCAAGCAAATGGTAATTTCCAAATTAGATTATACATTATGTCATATTAGTTTTATATTAGAAAAACAAACGGGATCAAGGAAGAAGTGCCAAGGTTGGCGGCCGTGCTGGCCATGTGACAGCTGCATTTCCACTGCAGCTTGCTTAATGATTGGGGGGGGGAGGGGAGGCAAGGAATAAACTTTTGGCCCACCATGGCCCAGTTGGTGGCATGGAGATCGGCTCTCCTTTGAGGGAGGAAAGGATAACACCGAGGCCAGGCCTCTGTGACTGTGAGTACAGCCAGGTGAGGGAGGCAAGGACGCCCTCAGAATGTGCTCTTCCCACCTTCCTCTGGGGGATTTCTCCTCTCCCGGAGGGGCTGGCTTAGAGTCCAGCCACCATGGCTGGTAAGTGTCCAAAGGAGGCAGCAGGTGGTGTCCACATAACCCTCTCAGGGAGGAGATGCTGGCGTAGCCCTGTGGGTTATTTCTGAAGGGGTGAGACTTGGCACACAGTTTCAAACTGCTCTGGATAGTCACAGAAAAGGCAGGAAAAATGAGAAATACAGATGTGTAGATCAGGAAAAGGTACAGGGGCCGTAGATGCATTGGTCAGGGCTTCCAGGTGGAGAGCTCTCCTATTATTTATTTGCAAATACTATTGCCTCCTGGCCCTAGGCCAGGCACCAGTAATCATGCACAGCACCTTCCCTCACCGAGCTCAGGGGGCTAGTGCTAGTCTGTTCAAGGTGGCATTCCAGGAAACCTATCATCTGCCACTCAGGGTCCGGCTTATTTTCTAGGTGTGACTGAGAGCAGGCAAAGAGAGGGAGGCGGTGGACTCACATTCCGATCACAGGCAGAGTTAGATCCCACCTTTACCAACAGGCGATGTGATGGGAAGAAATTACTTGGGACCATTCAGTCAGTGGGTATCTGACAGTCAGGCTGGTTGGCCCATCGCTGTAGACACGCCTGTCCTTCCTCTGTTCCCTAGAGTTGCTGGGCTCTGCTCCTTAGACATCTATGTCTTCTCTGTGAACCGCACATTTTCTATCTGGTAAATGGGGGCAGGAGTGATGGTCAAGCTTGTTGAGATGGAAAAACTCACCTGGTGTGGCCATCTCAGGATCCTGCGGTTCAGATACTCTTCAGAGTGTCAAACAGATGGTGTTCAGGCCTGGGAAGCCACAGCAGTAATTCTGTGAACCACCAGGGGGAGAGGAAGGCATCCGGCCAATTCCAGCTTAATTTCCTGTTGCCCCCCTGGTGGCCTGGAGGGTAACTGCAGCTCCTGGCTTGCTTCTGTTTGCGGAAGCCCTAGCTCCTGGGATCAATATCCATGCAAACCCTCAAAGGGCTAAAGCCAGGCCCCTTACTGAATGTCGGGAACCCTCTTTCTATCCTGGATGGTGCTCACAGACTAGTCAAGGGAGAAGAGATAGGAATACAGAGAGAGTCCCCATATGTAGCCTGCCTGGTAACATCTATAACAGTGAAGGCTGAGAGGGTGTGGGGTAGTGGTGCCCTGCTGGGAAAAGTGATGTCAAAGAACAATGCTTGTAGAGGTGTGTGTGTGTGTGTGTGTGTGTGTGTGTGTGTGTGTGTTTATGTGTTTGGTGTGGTGTGGTGTGGATGGTTGGGTGGTAGTGAGGGAATAAGAGGGAAAGGAAAATCACTGTTTTTCCGAGCTGTAGAGGCAGAGTAAGCAACAAGGGTGTACATTCATTTGCTCAGAAGTATGTACTGAGCAATTACTGAACCCCAGGCTAGGAAATATCTTCAACGACAGCTTCAAACCCCAAGTCAGCTCTCCTGGGCCCTAGCCTCAGCACTTGTAACATTTACAAGTTATAGTACAGGTTTGCTTCTAAGCATGGCTTGTCTCTGTGCATCCTCTATCACTCTATGGGACAGCTGCAAGGGAGGGGCTTGAGGGACGTCACTGGGGTGTTGTGGCACAGGTGGAATGGGGTGACAGTGTTGGGAGTAAGGGCAGCATGCCCTCTCTACTCCCCCTCCCACTGCCCACCTCTGCCCCTTTCTTTATGTTCACGCTTGGTCTTCTGTCTGCAGAGTCTGTTCCGGAGGGCAGGATTGTGCAGTTGTGCAGTGTCCTGAGCTGACGGGAGCATGTGGAACAACCAAGCACAACTGTGGCGTGACATGGTTGAGGAGGTGTGTCCTGGTCACTGTTTTACTGCTGTGAAGGGACACCATGACCATAGAAACTCTTATAAAAGAAAACACTTAACTGGAGGCTTGCTTACAGTTCCAGAGGTTTAATCCATTATCATCATGGAGGGGACCATGGTGGCATAGTGGCACTGGAGCAGTAGCTGAGAACCACATTCTGATCTATAGGCCAAGAGAGAGACACTGGGCCTGGCACGGGCTTTTGAAACTTCAGAGCCCACCCCCAGTGACATACTTCCTCCAATGAGGCCACACCTCCCAATTCTTCTAATCCTTTCATAGAGTGCGACTCCCTGGTGACTGAGCATTTGAATATGTGAGCCCATTGGGGGTCCTTCCTATTCAAACCACCACAGGGAGGGAGTTAGGGGGAGGGCAGACGGGCCTTGGAGCAAGAACCTTGTGAAGAAAGTTCTAGAACTGAGAAGTAGGTAGTGGTAGTCTGAGATAGTGTAAGAACCGAAAGAAAAAACGGGGTACTTCTGCACCCCCATGCCTCGGAAACCGGCACCCCCAAACACTCATGAGAGACAGACCTGATGCAATTTTGCAAGAGGGTTTTAATATCCAGAGCTCTGGGGGGGGGGGTTACAGTCTCCCCAGCAAGGTAAAGATGTAAGCCCGCCGAGGACTGGCTTGCCTTGCCTTTTATAGACTTATAACAGAACCCGCCTACCACAAGCTCCTAAGCCAATCAGTTCAATCCATCCGAACTTGTGCTCTCTGACGACCTACCAGCCTCTCACAGAAGCCGGAAGAACTAGTTAAGTCATTTCCGCTTACGTGGCCTCCACGCAGTGTCGCGCCCACCCTCCCCCACTGGAGTTGGAGATCCAGGTGCCTCCCACGTGCCCAGGCACAGGGGATTCCTAGCTTATAACCTTATCCTTTCAATAGAAGGCAGAGTTCCATCACTGCAGGCTAACTCTGAGCAAACTGATCCTGTGAGAAGCAGCAGGAGCCATGGGTGATTGCAGTTATAGCGTGTATAAGCAACTCTCCTTACATGACCTCACCAAGCCGCCTTCATCCCTGGGTAGGCTATGCAGTTGGGTCTAATCACAGTGACAGAAGCACAGTGGGGAGAGGGGGCTTGTCTCAGGTTACTCTAGAACAAGGTGACACCAGACTCAGAGCTGAGCCTGTCTGCTGACCCTTTCGTTGCATTGTCTTCCTTCCCTTCTCTGAGATGGGGCGTCCATTTTCTCCTGGCTGTTGTTTGGTTTGGAGCTATCTGTCCTCCCATCTGGGCTCTTCACACCATGGCATTCTTATTTTTCAGGTCTAGTTCAGCATATCCTTTGTGAAAGGTCCCCTGACTCTTCTAGGTGGATTTGACTTGACCTCCCTCTCATCTCTCCCTCCTACTATCTCTTACCGCCTCTTACCATTACCCATCAGCCATCTCTCCATCCTTTCTTTTGCTTAAGGCAGTTGCCAGAGCCCTCCCTGTAGCCCCACAGCCCTGTGTGAGTACACAAGTGAGTGCTACCCTCCATGACACAGGTTTGAGCTTTGTCCTGGGGGGGGGGGTCCCCAGTCCACAAGCTTCCAAGGTCTGGCAGATCTGACCTCCTCTGTTCCCAGGCAGGGCCCAGTACAGCATCCACTTCCTGTCTCCTCTTTTACATTTTCCATTTGCTCAGTAGGTTCCTTGCTGTCGGTTTGCTTGCTTAAAGAGGGGACTTTTCAATGTCTGGAGTGAATAGGGTTTATATTAAGAGCATTTTAATTGGTGTCAGAAGAAACAATTACTGCCACATTGGGGGGAGGGGCAGGAGCAGAAGCCACCATCAAGGACTTTCCTCAGGTCCATGTGACTCAGAAGTGACAAGAGCTTCAGGAGCAGGGGCTGTAGGTGCATCAAGAGATGAATGGATACAGAAAATGTGGTATATTTACACACACACACACACACACACACACACACACACATATATATATATTTTGTTTTCCAAGACAGGGTTTCTCTGTGTGGTTCTGGCTGTCCTGTACTCACTCTGTAGTCCAGGCTGGCCTCAAACTCAGAAATCCGCCTGCCTCTGCCTCCCAAGGGCTGGGATTAAAGGTGTGCGCCACCACTGCCCAGCAAAAATGTGGTATATTTACACAATGGAATACTACTCAGCAATTAAAAACAATGAATTCATGAAATTCTTAGGCAAATTTTTGGAACTGGAAAATATCATCCTAAGTGAAGTAACCCAATCACAAAAGAACACACATGGAATGCAGTCACTAATAAGTGGATATTAGCCCAGAAGCTCTGAATACCCAAGGCACAATTAACATATCAAATGATTCCCAAGAAGAAAGGAAGGAAAGGGCCCTGGAAAGGGATGATGGAAAGGGATGATGCAGCAATGTAGGGGATTGCCAGGACAGAGAAGTGGGAGGGAGTTGATTGGGGAACAGGCAGAGGGAAGAGGGCTTATGGGACTTATGGGGGGGGGGGACCGGGAAAGGGGAAATCATTTGGAATGTAAACAAAGAATATAGAAAAAAATAAAAAAAACCCAGAGACGGCTGTGAAGTTACAGAGGAGGTCGGGCAGTTGCGTCACAAAGGGAGGGTACCAAGGGCATCTCAGGAACAGCTCATGGATAGATACTTGGGACAGTGTTGTTCCCTGCCTCCACCCCCAGGCAGGGGAACATCAGGAAGATATGGCTATGTGCACAGCTGCACAGCAGTGTAAGGACTTGCATTTTAGGGAACTAAGGCGGTGATATTTCTTGAGTTCACATGCTCCTATGCCAGTTTCTAAGATGAAGACCTGGTATTGCTCTCTCATCTAGGAGTGAAGCAGAGCAGAGGATGGCAGGTGCTGTCCGGAAAGGCAGCCATCTTTCTTTGCGGATCATATGGTCTCTGTTGCAACTATCTAACTCGGCTGCTGCACAAAAGCAGCCACAAGAAAAGTGGCGCGTGTCTGAGTAAGTGCGGTTGTGTTCTAAGAAAACTTTTCGTGTGGATACTGACATTTGACATTCACATAATTCTTATATCTTTCCTTCCTTATGTTTCCCCCAAACATAAAGAATCTTAGAGCATCATCTCAGCCTCCTAGCAGGGGCTGTCTCACTTACTGTTCCTCATCCAGATGAGCGAGTGAGAGTTGGCAAGGCAGGAAGGTCCACCCAGGTGAGAAGAGACCAGCCCGCTGAGGGAGTCCTCTGGCTCTATGCACCCCACTCATCCAACTCTGGGGTCCTCTCACCACCACCGGCATCAGGGTGCCTGCCCACAAGGAGCTGGCTTTTCTGTGAGTGGATGGCTAGCAGCTGGGCTCATCGAGGTGGGCGGGCCGGCCATGTTCAGTCTCCGGGAAATGAGTGTGGACATGGTGGGCCCAGCGGGGCTGCCCACCCTTCTCGGCCCGGATCAGGTTCCCTGACTCATCTGAGCACTGTAAACATAGCGGCTGGACAGGCCACCTCTCCTGAGCTCCACTGCAGGCTGCTCTGCCCGGGAGGGAAACAGGATTGGGCCTGACAATTTGACATAAACCATGGGGCAGTGTCCGCAGCTGGGGAAAGTCTGGTGACCCACTCCTAGAGGCCCCCATGCTCACCCCAGGGGTGGCTGTTCCCAGTTACCTTTCTCTGTGGATCCAGGAGTCTATGGGGTAAGGAGTACCTCAGGGGTCCCCTAAGCTCTCCCATTTTGACACAGAGAAACTGAGGCCCAGAGGGGAGCAAACTCTTACTGACTAATAGGGCTCTAGACCCTTCCCAGGGAAATATGAATAAACATGGGTGTCATTTATTACACGAGATTGTTATGACAATGGATCAGTATAAATGAGACACTTGAAACAGTGTCCAGTGCTCAGTAAGTAGTGCTATCTGTGGTCACTGCCAAATGAAAATGAATCTGTAGATGGGGCGGCCTATATGAGGAGCTGCGTCCCAGGACCTTGTCCCTTTAGACACCAGCTGTTCATGGGAGAATGTCTTTGGAGCCAGCCAGGAGCATTCTGGTGGGAGTCAACCAAGCCATCTTCAGGGCAAGTGTGTTTGTTGTCTTTACACAATGTAGGGAATTCCAGCAGATGGTACCCACTGGGTCAGGTTAACACGCACAGCCTCTTGTGCCCAAGTGCTGCTTTCAAGCAAACATAGGTGTGTACACTGATCGTGTGTATGAGCCACATGTACATAGACACATGTATAGCTTCCCTCCAGCATACAAGTTAGCATCGCATCAGTTCAGGTTCACCTGTGGCATGTGCATGCTCACACACACACACACACACACACACACACACACACGCGCGCGCGCGCGCGCGCGCGCGCACACACGTGCACATGTGCACACATGCATTTGCATGCATGCAACACTCTACCTTTATGCTGTCAGCTCAATAGCATGCTATCTCTTGGACAAATTGTTATCTTTGGGGTCTTCAGACATTTACCATATTGTTCCTGAGATTGTATGGCATTCTAAAGATCTGAGAACGGGGGCTCTGGGTAAAGATCCCCACCATTTTTGAGCACTTTCTGAAGATGCATGGCAAGTCACAGTGGAGCCTGTCACGTCCAGACCTAGACTACTGCCGTGCAGCAGGGGCCCACTGGCCTGTTCAGCCTCATCAGGTCCCTCACACCCTGATGTCCTTACGCTCTGTCGGGGGTGGGGGGGTCCTTTCAGAGACTGCTGGGCTTGCTCAGCCCCCCCCCCAGCTCCTCACATAGACACCTCATCTACATATGCCTATTTTTATTTGGCCTTGACCACAGATAGCACTACTTGCTGAGCACTGGTTACTGTTCCACGTGTCTCATATACCCTGATCCGTTCTCATAACAACCTTGCATAATAAATGACATCCATGTTTATCTTACAGACAAGGAAACCAAGGCACAGACGGACAAAGCAACTGGATCCAAGCTACATAGCCAGGAAGTTAAAAAAAAAAGCAGAATTTACTTACCTGTCTGTGATCTGGCTCCATGAGATAGGGCATCTGGTTTATGCAAGTACCTGGACCTTGATCCCCAGGGAGAGGGTAACAGGTGGCAAGGTGTATAGGCCTACGGTGTGCTAGACCCTTTGCTGGGAGGGCTCACTGGCCTTCGTGCCACTAGATTCTAGCCTACATGTTCTCCTTTCCCCTCCCCTCCTCACGTTTCTCCCAGCCCAGATGGGGCTTTACTGCTTAACACCCCGGGCAGAGACAGCCTCCTCTAGAGACCTGGGCTCTTCTTATAACAGTTCCCAGTGGGTGGGGCTGTGGCTGTGGTTAGGAACTGGGCACCAAGAGGCTGGCCCTTCCCTAGTCCAGTGCACAAAGGGGACATGCTTCCCAATCCCATTTATTCCTGCCTCTTCTCTTCTTCCTCACATGGTTTGAACTTTCTGGCTTCTATATTCTACTGTTCAACCGGGTGCATGCTCCCCCTGCCCCCAAATCACTTTCTAGTAGCCTGCAGATTGTGACCACAACTACTGTCTCTTCTGGGAAGCCTCCACAGGTACCATGGCTGCTGGTGGCATGCTCTCTGCTTGGGTCCTGTGGCCCCATGTCTGCTTCTTCATGCATGCCCCCAGTCTGTCTGTGGCCAGGTAATTGCAGGGATGCTCACCAAGCACTGTCTGTTGAAGGACCCCGATTCTTTCCCTCAGGAACTGGACTCTGCCCACCAGATATGGTTTAACTTTTGAATCTTGTTCTCAGCACCTTACATAGAAATAGAGCATGGTTGGATTCATGTAGGTTCTAGAATATTACCTTTATAATACTTTAAAAATATGAATTAAACAGTAGATAAATGAATGACAATTTTGCTATTCTGACTCAGTTTGGCTTGGGAAGAAAAGGGGCTCCCGGGGGCAGGGCACACATAGGCTGGGTTGGCTGGTGGCTGCAGAGCAGATATTTTGACTCTGGCCTGGGTCTGGCTACCCCACCCCCCAACCCCCACACTCCTGCTCGCCATCCACATGGGGAGAGACTGGTAAACAAGGGCCTTCCTGTCTTTCTCTGCTCGCCCTTATTTCTAAAAATAAACTGGAATCTTCTCCTCATCTGCCCCCAATTTTCTCCTGCTTGACCCTGATGACCCATGCCCTCAGAGGAGGCCACATGTGTGCCCACTGCTGGACAGATGGCCCGGCCCTGAGGTGCAGATGGTGGGAGCCCTGAGACCACTATGGCCTCTGCTCCTCCAGCTTTGCCCTGCGGGGGAACAAAGCCCTCAGCAACCCCCAACTGCAGTGGGGTGGGGGCCTGGTTTACAACAGGACCCTCTCTGCCCTACAGTGATAGCCACTGCCCACTTTTGGATACCTGCTCTATCTAGACAGTGGGGGGGGGGGCACTTGAGCACCAGCGGCTGGGCCAGAGCTTCCTCCTCTTATAATGTTCTCTGGAAGCAGCTAGAGGGAATGTCATTCTCACTCACAGATAAAGGAACTGAAAGGAGAGGGAGATATTATGGTCTGTATCCGAGATGCCTCCTAATGTTCATGTGTTGAAGGCTTTGTCCTGATTGGTAGATCTGATCGTTGGGAGGCAACTAGACTTTGATGTCTCTGACCTTATCAATTGATTAGTTCATGGATGCGTTAATTTGATGGCATTATTAAAGGGTGACAGAAATGAGGATGTGAGTCTAGCTGTAGGAACCAGGTCTGCCCTGGAAAGATAGACTTTGTCCCTTGCCCCTTCCTGCCACGCTCTCTTCCTACCCACTGTGAGGTGAGCGGACTCCTGCCGTTCATTCGTCCACCACCAGGATGGAAGGCCTCGTCTCAGGCCCAAAGCTGTGGATCTTAGCTACCTCAGACTGAAGCCTTTGAAGCTGGGAGCCTAAACCAATCCTTCTGTCTTCAAACTTTTTCACATATTTGTTGCAACGATGAATATTCTGATTAATGTAGAAGGTAAAAGAGTGGGGATAGTCTCCAGGATGCAGCTTGGATGCCACACTCTGGAACTAGAGCTTGTCCCGAGCTATCAGTGCCCGAGGGGCCAGTCCCTGTGCACCACACAGGAAAAAGCCTTTTTAAAATACGTAGTGCCACGATGCCCGACACCTGCTCCGAGCATGGGTGCCCTCAGTGCACAGAGGGAGCGTGGGGATAGTGGACCCAGTCGGGGGGAAATGGTCTGGATTGGCTGTTCCATCATCCTCATGCTGCCCTTGTGCAGATGGTTGTGGCTGACGTCCAGGACATAGCCAGGCTGATCTCTCTCCCCTCCCCCACCCTATCTTCCTAACCTCTACAGTGGCACAAGGTCCTGGGTACCACATCCTTGAGACTCTTCTGACCAAGGACTCAGACCCTTTTCTCTTGGGGAGCCCGAGTAGTGAGTGGGGCGCCACAGAGATGACTTCTCCTTACTTCAACTTGTAGTGACATTTTGGGTCTTTCAAAGCATATTTCCAGTCTGTGATCAACATTCATTTTTACTGATAGAGAAAAATCTAGAGATAAGTGAACCATGTCCGTGGTCAGGGGTCAGACAGAAGCCAGGACATGCAAGCATGGTTTGTCCCATCCCTGCTGCCAGTCCTTCTTGCTTCTCTTCCCTTTCTTTCCTGCATCAGAGGAGGAACAAACAGTACAGAAGGCTGGAGGAAGCAGACTCAGTGGAGTGGGAGCATGGAGGGCTCCGAATTCACAGTTCATTTATTAAGCGACCTTAAGCAAGTCATGTTCCCTCTCTTGGGCTCAAGAGTTTAATTACGAATTATTTTTATTTCTTTAAATATTTCATAGTTAACTTAATTAATTAGGGAAGAAAGCTACCATCCCATCCTTTTACTTGACTGGAGGTTTATAGAAATTGACTCAATATTTTTCCTTCTTTCCTTCCTTCCTTCCTTCCTTCCTTCCTTCCTTCCTTCCTTCCTTCTTCCCTCCCTCCCTCCCTCCCTCCCTCCCTCCCTCCCTGCCTCCCTCCTTTCCTTCCTTCCTTCCTTCCTTCCTTCCTTCCTTCCTTTCTTTATTTGTCTCTTCCATCTATCCATACATCAATCATACAACAACGCGCCCACTCAAGTTGGCACACCTCTCTCTGCTCACCCGCCCATCTCCCCCCCTTCCTCTTGCCCAGCTACCTGTTCATCTACCCACCAACGGATGAGTCTCATCTACCCATGTACCCGCCCATCCTTGGGTCTATTCATTTGAAGTCTGGCTCAACTTCTGTCTTTTCCAGGCTTCACGGTGGAAGTCTTTTCTTATTTGCAAGCAGTTGTCCTCCACAGTCACTCACATTCAAACTGCCTCTTCTCACAAGCCGTCCTCAACTAAACTGGGAGCTCTTCAGGGGGAGGGAGCAGGCTGATTCGGCTGGGGATCCTCAGCAGGCTGCGGGGCACTCTGTCTTCGCAGTCATAGCTCCCTGAGCCACTCCAGGCCAGGTCCTCATTCAAGCTCGGAATCCCTCTTCTCTGCAGACTCTAAGCCTCATTCTTATGTCCTCGCTTCAGAGGTCCACGGAGGTTGAGTCCTACCTGGGATCACACAGCAAGCCCATGGGAAACTTGGAATAGGGTTTGAGTCTTCTCTGGTAGTGAGTGGTCCCCATAGCCTCCCTTATCTGGGACACTGCCCAGAGACCTACCAAGTGGGCCACCAGAAGAGGGAGCAACTCTGAGTCACCCACACCCTCTCCATTCTTCAGTCCCGGAACCTGCACAGCCAGCCCAGGCAGCCACAGCAAGGCCCTCTGGCTATCCTGGCAAGATACTGGGTTGGGTGGGGACTGGAGGATTGCTATTTTCAAGCTTAGGCTGCTCCAAAGCTGTCAGGCCTTTGCTGGCTCGCTAGACTCACCCAGGCTGTTCTGGTTCTAGCCAGCTGGGGTGGTCCCTCAGTGCCATTCCCAGTGACAGAGGTCAGGCCTCCCCTAGTGCCTGCAGTGTGTCACTGGTAGCTCCCGAGGGCTCTCCCAACTGGCTTGTACACTTGATGGGCGGGCTGTAAACAAGCCATCAGCAGAGGTGGTCTTGGCCCTCCCTTCCCTTCTCCTTCCCAAACTTGATAGGTCTCAGCCACATTGGAAGAATTAGGGGGCAGCTGGTAGAGGGAGGTGGCTGGCTCCCGTGGCAGGCACGGGAACCATGCATAAGTCCTACCATATTGGCTGTGTGTGTGTGTGTGTGTGTGTGTGTGTGTGTACACTTGTGCACATGCAAGTGGGAGAAGTGGGTCCTGTTTCTGTGATGCTGTCCTGGGAGATCTGAGGTCAGGACTTGTCTAGAAAGCCTTCTTCTCTGCTGGCTTCAGAGACTTTCTAGAGCAGGGACAGGCCTCCAATAGTGTCCTCACTTGTTATAGATGCTGTTCACTGGGCCTGGGTCAGCGAAACTGGGATCTTAGTGGCCTGGAGGAGCCCTTTGTTTCTCCGTGTCTTTGTCTCCTGTGAGGGCTTCTGTAGTGGCTTAGAGTCATCCTGTCGCTGTTTAAGAGGCTCCTCATGTCTCCTCTGTCTCGATCACTTGGGATTCCCAGGCTCTTTCTACATAAGGAGGAGGAGACAGAATCTGGGAGGGTGAGAGAGTTGCAGTGGAAGCCAGGCTTGGGTCCGGCTTCTCTGGCTCCTTTGGGGAATTCAGTTCTCCCTGTGCTTTCCGAACCGTCTGAACACACAGCAAGCTGTGGGGAGGTGAGTTCTGGCTGCAGTTCCTGCAGGGAGCCATGGGCCAGGGAACAGCCAGAATGCGGGGGTCTCCTGTGCTTCCATGGGTGTTCATGTGCTTAGGCTGCAAGAGCATTCAGAGCCTCCGAGAATCAGCATGTTCTGTGGTGAGCTAGGTAGAGCTGGGGTGGGGTAGGTTACTTCAGACAAAAGCAATCCCAGCGATGGTGCTGAGGGGGTAGAGTATTCCTCCTATTCATTCATGATTCCAGAAATAACCTGCCGTCTTCCTCGCCTTTCTGTTGTAATTTAGAAGATTTAATTCCTTTGTTAGTCACTAAGAAGTGACCACGGTACCAGCTACTGCTGTGTAGTGGGGGAAACCTTTTACACACACTGTCAGCGAATCCACAGTTTCCCTGTAGATGAGACCCTGTTCTCACTTATTCACCATTTGGGAGGAAACAAATATCAACTCTACAGGGTGGGGCCGATGGCTCAAAGTGTCAGAGTGAAGACTTTGTCTGGGCAGGACTGTTTTTCCCCTGGCTCTTGACCACCTGGTCAGAGTAGAACTCTGACTGCCCTTCCATTCAGCTCACACGGCAATGAGATGGCTTGACTGGGGACGAAGACTTGTGGCTGGGTGTCAGGGCACCCAGGCTTTCCCTGGCCTGCTTCTCTTTCTAGAGATGGCTTCCCTTCCCCACCCCCCTTTGGCCCCTGGGGGTTCTGGAGGTCTGGAAGCATTGTAAGCTGTGGGAATTCTGGTTCCTGGGAACCACACTGGAGTCTGGACCGCCAGGAAGGGCAAGACTGACAGGGTAGACAACCTTTGGTCGCACTCTGAGCATCCGGCATTCACCTCAGCCAGCTCCAGGCCTGGAACCAGAAACACGTGGATTTGATTGCTTGAGAAATCAGTGTGGGGGGCCTGGAGAGGAGAGCAGGGGTGGAACAACTGATCCATCTAAAAATAACAGAGCCCTGAATCCCAAGGGGCACACACTGTCCCATTCCAGATTTGGAAGTCGCCCGTAGTACTGTTTGTAGTAGGCAACCTCTGTGGGTGGCTTTTTGGTGACTCGGGGCAGCCTGGTGACAACAGCAGTGAGGGGCTAGGGGAAGTCTGGGTTCAGGTCCTGGGTGACCTCTCTTTATCTGGGTGACTCAGGCAGGAGACGCCATCCCTGCTTCTTCAGGGCACACTGGCTCTGAGGACATGCAGGCAAGTGCTTCGTATACATTTGTTTGTTCCCGGCAAAAGGGGAGGTCCAGGGATCCGAGGCAAGAATAAGCTCTGATTGATTAGATTACAGCTTCTAGTACCTTCTGGTGTGCTCCCCTGCCCCCAGCTCAGTCTCCTGGATGTTTCTGTTGCTTCCTCATCCAATGTGCTTCCTTTACCAAGCTACACTCAAAACTGTTCCGCCACTGCTACACTGGTAGGTGATACACTTTGTATCTTTGGAGGCGCTCAAAGCAAAGCTTGATGCGACCTGTCAGGGAAGTCATCTACGGCTTAGGCGAGCTGGTGGCTATCTGACTGTAGGTCTGGCCCTTTGCCTTTAGCTATGCCCCACATTCTCTTCCACTCGAGGAGTGTCCTGATGTCCTGCACGGCTGGGCTCCTCCAGGCCTTCTCTGGTCCTCTGGTTACGCCAGTCCCCAGGCTCACTTGCAAAGTAAAGTTGCTAATGTTTGGCACTCTAGCTTCCCAGAGCGTGTCAAGAAAGTCTCGGCTTGCAGGCATGACAGAAGTCACAGAGTTCCGCTGGCACGGCTATCCTGGAGAGGGACTGCCCCGGGGACACAGGTGAGATCCCGGAGTCTGTGTCCAGGCCTGTGCTCGGAGCATATGCGAAAAAGGGTCTGCTATGGAAGTCATGTGCTCAGTGGTGAGATTCTCTGCCTCTAGGCTGCGTGGCTTGGGGTAAATTAGGCTGCTCTTCTGTGCTTTAGTATTCTACATCTTCCTTGTGGAGTTGCTGAGGCGTGTGGATGAAACTCAGTGGAAACAGAGACCAAGGCTATGGACAGTTCGGATGGTTAGGGGAAGCAGCCCTGGTGCTGAGACACGGGCATGGAGCAGCTGCACGGCTAACGAGGCTTCTGTTTGCCCGTCTCCCTGGCAGGGCCTTGTGGCCACTCAGTACCAGAGAGACCCCTCCACAGGTCCTTTTTGGGCAGAGTTCCACCCCTCCAGACCTTTGAGCTTCCCACTGCAGAGGCATATTTTTGGCTGGCCTTGAATTCGCAGAGATCTACCTGCCTCTGCCTCCAGAATGCTGGGATTGAAGGTGCGTGTCACCACCCGTCTTAGGTGAGTCAGGCTTGAACCATTTGTTCTCTTCTCGGTTAAACTGTGCAAGTTCTGACCTCACGGATGTGTTGTAAAATGTCGACCGGGTAGCCTCTATCACGACAATGATGCTAGCAGTGACATCAAGTTGTTCATTGGTTGGGAATTCTCTGTGAGCCCTTCTCTGAGTTCCTGCTGCCCTTCAGGGCCGTGGAGAGGATGTGCCTGTGTAAAGTCTAGGTGTTCATCCTGCAAGGTCACCATTCCAACTCAGGGCAGCGCAAGTTAAGGAGGAAGAAGTCCTCTCGCACCCAGGAACACACAAAGGGAGTCTGGGTGCCAGGAGAGGTCAGGGAAAGTTTCATAGAGAACCAAGTATTCGAGCTGAGAGTTGGAAGAGTGGGCCTTGGTGAGGTGGAGAAGCTGGGCCCAGCATATACTGTGTGGCCCATCGGGGGAGACAACAGAGACCCTGAAATACACTAGAACAGCCAAAGCACAGAGCACTGAGATCCCAGCTTCCCCACCAGCCAGGAACCAGTCACCTCTTCTCCTTTGGAGAGTCATGGTCAGGACTCTATAGCAGGGTTGCAGTTTAGTGACGCTAAAGAAGAGGGGTGACAGTCACCTGGTACTACCGGTGTACTATCTAGGCCGTAATCTCTGAGAAGTGCTGCCTGCAATTGTCAGCAAAGACCCTGTTAGGTGTGGGGGTGCACAGGCTCCCCCTGGATGCAGAGCCTCTGGATGCTTGTAGGTGAGACAGCTCTCTAGTCAAGACCAGTTCCCCACACCCTGCCTGGGCCTGAATTAGGCTGCATCTCAAGCACTCTGCTTGAGACCAGGTATTCACAACCATCACAAGGTCAGTTTCCCTCCTGTCCCCACAGAGAGAAAAGGAATCCCAGTGAAGTGAGGACATAGGGGAAAAAAATGGCCCCAGTCTGCCTATTCAAGCCAGCCTTTTCTATTCCGCGTGGCTAGCCCTGGCCCCTCTGCCCTCCTGACGGGCACGGGCTTCTCAGGACCGCTCTGGTAGTTAGGCTGGTGATTAAGCTCTGCTTCCCCAAGATTCTGGGCTCTACCTTGCCTCCTAGGGGCAAGCAGTGACCTTCTAAGGACTCCAACAAGCCATTGCTGTCTGCTTGAGGAAAGGCATCTGTGGCCCACTGGCCCCCCTCCTCCGCCAGAGCGGGAAACACAATACACCGATAATGATCTAATATTTATACAACGCCTTTCTACCAGATGCATCCCAACAAAGTTTACAAGCTGTCCCCGCGGACGGCGCAATGTATTCCAGACCCTTTCTCTGCCTCCGCCCTGCCCCCTCCCTGGTGTGTGTGTGTGTGTGTGTGTGTGTGTGTGTGTGTGTGTTGGGGGTGGGATGGGGGGATATGATGCCCTCAGCGCTCATAAATCCACCTGAGGGACAGGCCTGTCCAACTGCACACCAGGACCTAGCTGTGGCACGCCTCGGTGGGCACTGGCCCTGTAGGGAGGTCACATGCTCTTCTGAGTGGAAAAGAAAGCCTGGCCGTGGAGAGTAAGGCTGTACCCAGGGTCGAGCCTGAAGTTTGGCCAAAACTCACAGCACCCAGCGAGCCTCTCCCCAGCCCTCCACATCCTCAGACCCGTGGGAGGGACGTAGGGAGGGCCGGCTGGCTGGGCA
Organism: Apodemus agrarius; assembly: GCA_964023405.1. NCBI lineage: Eukaryota > Metazoa > Chordata > Mammalia > Rodentia > Muridae > Apodemus > Apodemus agrarius. The sequence continues at coordinate 40,920,493 of OZ030009.1, forward strand.
CAAATGTTCCTCCTAGTCACTTCCTCTGAGGCGGCTCCATGAATGAGGATTTGTGTTCGTTCCCTCCCTGTAAATTGCCCCTGGTCACCAGGGCCATGTTGTGTGTCAGAGTCCCTGACCACCAGCCTTGGACAAAACCTGCTTTGTGAAGTCCGGGTGGAAGACAAACAAATGATTATTACCTTTGAGTGTCCCCTCCCCCAGCCTTTTCTCTCGGCCTGGAGTTAAGACCCTTTTCTCTGTCAACAATCTTGACTTTGTTCCGTGAGAAGGAAACAGCTCGCAGAGGGGTTGCCGAGATGCCTCTTGCAAGAAACCCGTTTGGGAGGCGGGTGGAACAAGACAGGGGTTACAGGAAATGGCAGGCATTTTTTGTTGAATTAAACCATTAGGAGTGACCCCCAAACCAGAGCCAGGCCGAGGGAACAACTGGATACATTTAGGTCAGGACAAGCAGCCAAGAGAGGAGCTGAAACCAATTACCATAAATGAATGTTTCTCTTTTATTCACGACCACCGTGCCTGTTCCCAGGATGCTCTTGGGCCTCTTATAAAAACAGATGAACTCTCTGGTTTTGTTCGGGGAGTTATTAGCTAATGCAACTGTTGGGCAATTTATCAAACATTAACACATGCTGAGATTAATGGCCCGGAGTTATCCTTGTCACTGCGGGTCTCTGAGGCTGCTGGACTTTGGGGCTGCTCTGGGTAGGCCCTGCTCCTCTGTGGGAACCTTTAAGTAGGTTGTTAGTACCCAGCCTGAGGTAGGGTCCTTGCGGCTGTGACTTCTCACTGCCATTTGGGTAAGGTGACCCCTGGTCAGTCTGGAGCCCAGGTTCTGTTCTAGATCGCCGGTACCCCAATTTGCTTAGGAGTCTCTGTTATTTACCACGAGCTGTGGCTTATGCTGTGTCTGGTCCTGTGATGGCCAACCCAGCCTGCCCTCCTGACCTAGCTTCACTCCGCCTTTGACTCTTCATGTAGACTTCCTTTCCTGAGGGACTGGCAGGCCAAGGCTCCCTCGCTGTGCCTCATGGCCCTGAGATTGCACCACATCTGGACCTCACTTGGGTGAAACCCACCCAAATGGTGCGTTTGCAGTTTTGGTTGCCTAAACTGATTGCCCTGGAGATAGTAGTGTGTGATCCATTGCCTAGCCAGAGCCTAGAGCAGTGTGTGTGTGTGTGTGTGTGTGTGTATGTGTGTATACATGTATTTGTGTGTATGTGTGTGCATGTGTGTTTGTGTGTGTGCATGTGTGTTTGTATGCATGTATGTGTGTCCATGTGTGTGTGTGTATAGATGTATATATATGTATGTATATCTATCTTTCTATCTATCTATCTATCTATCTATCTATCTATCTAAGCATATGCAGGATTTTATCTGAACAGTGAACAGCAGACCCTATATACAGGTACACAGGGTGGCTCTCTGACCTCTCTAGGCTCAGGCTGTCTGTCTATCCACTAAAGAAAAGGAATTATGTTTCCCCCACCAGGTTTCTCACTGCTGTGGATTCTCTGGATTGGCATCTGGCTGAGAGCGGCATAGAAGAGAAGAAGACTTTTGAGTGTGTGGCCTGGTGCAGCTACTTGTTTCTTCAGGCCTCATTCTCCTCATCTGTGAAATGGGTAGGGAACATGCAGTCAAGGCTTGAGACTACATATTGCTGAAGGCTGCATGGTTTGGGGGTATTTTTAATCTTCCCAAAGGAGGGGGAAGGAAGGAAGCTGAGTTCAAGCTACCTTACTGATGGAATGAATTCAGCTTCCTGGAGACTTTTTGGTTAATATCCCTTTGGTGTGGGGCTGCAAAAGGTCTGGTTTTCAGTCAGCAGGAGGAAGGCCTCCCCCTGCTCAGCTGGGGCCTGTTTACACCATCTCTTGGAATTTACCGTCTGAAAAATGGGATGATAATGCTTCACGCCCTGGGGGTGTTAGTGTCTGAAAAGTGCTAAGTTCAGCTGTTGGTCCAGAGCTGGGACTCATTAAATGGTAGCTGCTATTATTACTATTGATTATATTAACAGCAGCCACAAGCAGGCGCAGAGCATGGCAGGAAGGCCTCTGCCTGTTGTCTTCATTGTTTCTTGATGAGGAATTTCGGGGGAGTCGGGTGTTCCAGAATGAAGATTCCTTTTCTCTGCTCGTCCACATGCTGTGTTTGTGGCCTTGTCGCAGCCCCTCTGCCAGGCTCAGCAGCCTGCCTTTACCAACCGAGCTACACCGTTCAGGCCTGCCGCTGGAGGCTGACATCTGCCAGGAAAGCAGACCACCTTCCTGGATTTTCTGTTTGCAGATGCATGGGGGCCGGGGGTGGGGGGTGGGGGGTGGGGGTGTGTGGGGGTGGGGGAGGAGGGTGCTGGCAGAGAAGGTATAAAGCAGGCTCTGGTGCAGGCTCCAGCTCCTCTCAAAGTGTTGGGCCAGTCAATGCCAAGTGGCAGATGCACAGTGGGCTTGCAGCAGGAAGCAGCCCCTCCCTGGGGCACTCAGGAGTGTGTGTGTGTGTGTGTGTGTGTGTGTGTGTGTGTGAGAGAGAGAGAGAGAGAGAGAGAGAGAGAGAGAGAGAGAGAGAGATATGGTTGGAGAGCAGAGATAGGACTAGGCAAGGCAGTAGGATCTTCCTAGCTACAGGAAAGGCCCGAGATTTGTCTCGACTCTAGGACTTAAGTTCCTTAGACTCAAGTTTACTCGTTCGTAAAATGTGGACAAATATGGGTTCAAAGCCCTTTATCTGGTATATTTAAAGAGTCAATTATTTGGATTTCTGGAGAGAAATGTCATACAGAGTATATTTTATAAAGCTCTGTAGCTGGGTGGGAATGCGGCCTCTGAGCAGATGTTGATTTCTGCAGTGGGATGTGTGAATGCAAGCCTCACACAGAACTGCTGAAGATAGGGCTTTTCGTCAACTAAAAAAGAAAATCCTGCTCCAAATTTCTGCAAAAACACTTGATTTTGGATCTTCTTTGGTTTTGGAGTTGAAGGTACAAGGCTATGGCCCGGAACAGTCTGCTTCCAGAACAGTAAGCTCTCCTCCTTGTAGCATGCAATTTTTGTTTTTCTTCCATGAGAGAAAAACTACATTTTGCTCTCCAGTCACCTGTTAGGAGACAATGGGGTTCTTTCCCCCGTTACTTGCTGGAAGTATTGCCGCTGTGAGCAGTTGTAAACAAGGTTTTGTATGTGTGTGTGGACATATGGTTCCTATTCTGTTGAGTATATTCCTAGGGGTGGAATTGCTGTGTCAAGTGGTAACTTTGTGGTTAGCTTTTTAAGGAAATGCTAGCCATCCCCTGGTCCCCCACAAACTGGCTGTATCATTCTACACTTTCAAAAGCAGCTTATGAAGGTTCGCTTTTTCTATAGAATTCTGGTTACCTGACCACAGCCGTCCTCCTGAGGGTGGAGCGGCATCTTATCAGGATTTTGATTTGCATGTCTCTGATGATTACTTTTTAAGTGTGCATCGGTCGTTTCTACCTTATTTGTAAAAACAGGAAACGTCTTCAGGTCCTTTATTAATTTTAATAACTGACTCGATTGCTCAGTCTTCACTGCAAGTGTTCTTCGTTGTAGACAGAAGCCTCTCGTTATAGACGCCTGACAAATGTCTCCTCTCGGTTGAGGCATTGGCCTTTCACTGTCTTTTAAGGTCTATTTTTATTGTGTGTCTGTGTGTGGGTTTGTGCCTTGAGTGCAGTGCCTTCAGAGGCCAGAGAGGGCGTTGGATCCCCAAGAGCAGGAGTCATAGACAGCTGTGAGCTGTTAGACATAGATCCTGGGAACTAGACTCGGTCTTTTGAGAGAGCAGTCTACGCTCTTACTGAGCCGTCTCTTCAACTCCAACCTTTCACTCTTTGGATAGCTCCCTTGGAAGCACAAGCACCCAACATTTTGATACAATTCAACTTACTATATTACTTTTCTCTGTTACCTGTGTTTTGTATCTGAGAACCCATGGTCAGAATCAGGGTGTTGGAGCTTCATCCGTATTATTTTCTTCCAGGAGTTTTATAGTCTTATAGATCTTACATCCATTTCTGCTTATGATATGACTTAAGGATTGCATGCACTTATTTTGCACATGGCTGGAGATGCACGTGCAGTTTGAGGAGCTCGGCATTGGACTGCACACCCTAGGAAGGCAGAGTTCACGTGTGCGTGTGCCGTACTCTGGGCACCAAGCACGGAAGCAGGGGGATGGCTCGGTGGGTGAATGGGACCGTGAGGAATCTTATACTCCTAAGTCTACAAAGAGGGTGAATGTGCCCCATTTGGAGGTTGGCGTCAGGCCAGAGAGCCGACAGGGGCTGATGTGGACCCACCTCTTGTCTTGGCAGAGTGGAACTTATCCTTGGACATACCTTTGATTCTGAGCAGTTTAGTTACTAAACAGGGGCCTCTTGGGTGTGAAAGATTTTTTTTTCACAGAGATGTAACTTGACTCCAGGCAGGGTTGCTATCTCCTTCAGGCCGCAGCTCTGCCCACGAGGCTCCCACCAAGTAGCCTTTTCTGGTGCCAGATGAGCAGACTTCATCTCTCACAGGTGGGGTTTCCATCAATTGACACCCTGGCTGCCTCCCCGAATCCACCCAGATGTCCTTGTCCACTCAGGGGCAGCGACAGAGCCTGGTAGTTCACCAACTGTCATCTCAGCAGCTAGGTTGAGCCCTTAATTTAAGGAAGAAATAAATATTAGCTATTTTTTTCTTGGCCCCAACACATTGCTTGTTTGGATTGGATTTATGCCGCTTATTAACAATATGAGAGAATTAATACATTGTTTTTTGTTTTTTTTTTTTAATGTGTAGCCCAGGCTGGCCTTAAACTCGTGATCCTCCTGCCTCTGCCTCCTTCAGCAAATCCTACCAGTGTGTGCCACCACAACTGGCAAACGCATTGTCTTATTATAATATACTGATATTACTAATGACGTGTTAGGACATATTATTTATAACTGCTGTCCGTTTCCTGCAAGCCAGAGCAATGCACCTTTCCATGTACACAGCTCCTTTAATTTTCTGTAAGGCAGCTGCGATTGTTCCCACTGGAGGGAAGGATGTACCTCAGAGTTTAGGTAGCTAACTTGAGGCTAGAGCCCGGATCTGAACCTGTGCCGTTTGGCTTCTGGGGTTCTGGTTTTGATTCTGCAGCCTCCTGCCCTGCCTGCCTTATGCTAATCTTGATCAACTGGCACCAACCATCACACTTTTAACATCCAGGCCGCTCCGTTCCTGGCCTTTGACTCCACCATCCCATGTGGCTGACCGGAGGAACAGTCCTTATTCTGGGCTCCTCTCAGTGTTTCCACAGCTTGAGAACATTCTAACCCCGGCAGGGAGGAACAGAGCTAGAATCCTCCATTTCTCACTCCAACGCCTGCTGGGCCACGCTTGAATCCTCCAAGACAGGCTGAGCAAAAGCCCATCCACATGTGTGTGTCTTGGTCCAGCTAGACGATTGCCCTGGAGGCCAGAGCCGATGTTCCCTCCTCCTCCGTAGCATCTTCTTGTCCTTGCTGTGCAGTCGTTCCTAGGCGCAGTGTGGAGGCCAGCTAGAGTCTCCGGGGGCCTCTCTGCACAAATGTGACACACCCCTCAGTGGCATTCCTATGCCACCAGCCCAGCATCTATGGCTGTAGGAGTGGGCCAAGCTCTACTGAGCCCTTGGAGGGGGCACGCACCAAGAGCAGAAAATCCAAGGAAGTGCTAAGGCCGCAAGGCACCCCTGCGAGGCCGGGAGGCTCTAGGCTGCAGAGTAGCTGATGTCTTTTTCCAATGCAGTTTGACCACCGGAAGGCAATTCATTACAAAAACCCATCTAGATATTGTCTCTTGCTGTCTCGTTTATTTGTGTTGGTTCTTTTGTTCACTCAGAGGGTCTCTCATCTATCACCAATTCAGTCGTTTCTGCTCATTGCTGACCGCTTCCTTATCTACCCGTTTCTCCAGATGTCTGCCCAGGGCCCCTTCCTTACCTCCTTGAAATTTTTTGTCAAATGCCACAGTGTTTCTGAGGCCCTCTTTTCCAGCCACCCCCACAGGAGAAGCCCTGGCCCCATTTAACTTAATTTCTCTAACACCTCTTCCTAGTGCAATCCCTAACTTACCAATCTGTTTTACTCATCTTTAGGCTCTGCTGGGTGTGGCAGAGGGCTTGTGGTGATGCCTAGAATGGAAGGACAGAAATGGACATGAAATTAATGAGCCTTACCCACATCCACCGAATCTGGCTTTGAGAGTCTGTTGGAGACAGCTGCTTTGGGAAGAACTCAGGGTACATGCCAGGGGCTTGGGAGCCTGAGGACTGGGTGTTGGTGCGCACAAGTATGGGGGTAGGGTGGTGGCTTATGTTAATAGACCTATTGACATGTGGTAGCTAGAACATTCTCAAGGTAGTAGGACACCTGGTGCAAAGCAAGTAGGGAGGCACAAACTGTTTGCAGAGCTATTGCTGCTGGCTGGACCTGGTAAAGCATAACTGTGAAGCTGAGGGGAGGAAGTCAAGGAAGACTGAGGTTAGACCCTGGGCAGTCTGGATGGAAAGTGATGTCACCTGCCAAGGAGTACCCTGGGAGCTTCAAAGGGAGAGGGAGAGATGATAGCTTCAAGACCTCTCTTTTAAACCCCATTTTCAATTACAACTAGACCCACAGTTTTTGGATTGCTGTTTCTCTTTTGATTCTCTTTGTCTGCCCAGTGCCAGTAGAGAAGGCTTCTGGCTACCCCATCCATCTCTGCCATCTTACCAATGGGTGTCTGTGAAATGTGGCTTCTCGGGCAGACACACCAGGGTGTCACACAGTGGGAGACCCGCCCATATGCATTTACCAGTCATGGCTGGTGTGGGCTGTGGCGAACCTGTGATGTGAGCCGTAATGGTAGAGTCTGACACTTGGACCTGGGCAACTCCAAAAGACTGCCTGCCTATAGGACCATTGCAGATAAGCCTGCTTCGGAGTTTTGAAGGAGCATCAGCCACAGTTCCACAGCTATGGAGCTTATGTGAAACCACAGCCCATGGAGGAGAGAGGGCTGGGGGGGGGGAGCCCTTTGGAAGGACTTCCATGGGAGGAGCTTGGAAGGGCCATTTCCTGTGAAAGCTGTCTACCCTGAGGGAGGAGGTGTGGTTAGCAGGAGGGCTTGTGAAGGGCTCCAGAGCGAAGGAGGGATTGCCCCTAGCCACACAGCTCCGCTGAGGGCTTAGCTTTGACTGAGTTGCTTGTCCCAGCAGAGGGCTGAATGGCCAGTGCTAAGAGGCTCCGGGGAAGTGACTCGTTCTGAATGTGTAGCTGGAATAGATTGCCTGGGGGTACGATCAGGATGGCCAAGGGATTTCGGATATTAGTCGGATGATTCCTCTTTCCACATCCTCAGATACCCTCTTCGTCCAGGGAGCCAAACCCACAGCCTTGAATGGGAATGAAAGTTTCAAGACTGGGCTGTAGCTGGTGCTCGGTGTTTAAGAGCAAATGCTGCTTTTGCAGAGCGCTAGCCCAGTTCTTATGAGTTCTCGTCGGGTTCCAGCACTCACATCAGTGACTGGCAATCACCTATAACGTCAGCTCTCGGGGGATATGACTCCTGAACAGGTACCTGCACTTATGTGCACATACATAGGTACCCACGCATAATTAAAATCAATCTTCTAGAAAAAAAAATCTGATATAGTTACAAGTGTGCCAGCTAACGGGTGAATAAGCAAACTGAAACCGAAGTTTGCCATTCTCAGTGGATAGCTGTCTGCATCCAGGGGAGGAGCCGCCAGGGCTGTCGGCAGCGCCGGAAAGAGGTGCAGGCAAGCACCGTGCGTCTCTGACGGATGACAATGGCAGCCCACCATCTTTCCAGCGTCCAATCTACACCAGGACGTAGCCCCGACGGAAGCTGGCACCACAACAGGCCGCCGGCACAGTCCAGACGTGGAATCGGGTTTGGGTCCTGGATGCCCAAGAGCTGATGATACAGTGTTGGAGACACAGGGCTGGCGGTGGAGACCTAGGAGTGGAAGGCCTGGAAGGGGGATGGGAAACAGAAACGACAGGCTGGGCAGGAGGCCGAGGCACGTGGATCTCTGTGAGTTTGAGGCCAGCCTGGTCTACATGGTGAGTTCTGGGGCAATGAGATCTACAGAGCTCACAGTCTTAAAAAACAAACAAACCTAAGGACAGCAGAAATGACACTATTAAATTATAGCGTCTAGTGATCTGTACTTGTGCTAAGTGTAGAAGGAAAAGAAAAAAAAAAAGCTGATTCTAAGAGGACTTGGAGTTATTTGGGGAAGGGACATGTTTGCGGCCGGCGTGATGCTCCTGTGGGGTGCTGGGATGGCTCCCGTAGAGAGTTTTCTTAACCTGAAAATGACTGCAAAGGTACATTTCTGTTCTTTTACAAGAGAACAAGTTTTGGTTGTGGTGGGACTTTTATTTTTGGGAGGGGCACCTCCTCTCAGAGGTCTTCCCACTCTGTTAGGTGTCCTTGACGAGGGATAGTCTCTTCTAGCCTTCCAGATGTGGAAATGTCAAATAGAATGTCAACAACAGTAGAGAAACGATTACTTATTTTAAAAAAAATAACCCCAGCAAGCAAGCTGCAGCAGTCAGCTGAGCTGGGCACCGTAGACTACACAGAGGGGAACGCTGGCAGCCTCTGGCGGAGAAGGTGGAGGTGGGGCCTGCAGATCCATTACTGGCTGAGGCCAGCTTGTCCTTCCTTGGCCTGTGGTTCCCCCATGGTTTGGCTGTGGAGGGCTGGGAAGGACTACATGGCCCTGGGGCTTCTCAGCCACCAGGGAGAGGGGTAATCAGTTTCCTGTGTGATAAGGCACCGGGATATATTTAGATAAAAGGAAAATCTTGTTTAACTCCCTTGTGAGGCTGTGTGAGAGGCACCGGAGTTTTCTCAGCTCTCCACAGCTCAGTGTGGCGAGTGGGGAAAGTGGTCTTCACTTTGTGTTGGAGGCAGCCACTAGGCCCAACATCAGAGTGTAGGTTGAAGACCCTGGCAAGGGCGAGCCTGACCCCTGACCCCTGACCTTCGAGACTCGGATGAGGATTTCCAAAAATGGGTCTGCAAGGGAGCAGTGGAGACCGTTGGCTGTAGGTTTTGGAAGCTCAAGGTTGTCTTGAACCTTGTGGTGGGACTTCAGGAAGCCCTTGGTGCTCTGCGGTGCTGCCTCGAAATTGAAGGGACAGATAAGGTGGGCGGGAGGTGCCTCCTAGCCTTCACAGAAAGGGATTTCTGTTGCTTGCCCTTGTGTACTTCCTACTTCCAAAGCCTGCCGCCTGCCTGCCTTGACCCCTCTACTCTCTCTTAGGGAGCGGCAGAGCCGCCCTAGTGTCTAACCCGGCCATCTAGAATCTTGGGAGAGAAAGTATGCCGCTAGCCTTCAGCCTTGCCCCAGAGCCGGTGGGGCACACACATATAAGGATGAGAAGAGCCTCGCTTTGGCGTATCCAGCATGTGCAGTCTAGCTAGTGGGCAGCACAGAGAGCACATAGCTTGGAGAGCCCTTCTTACCCAACAGGGAGGATGTCTTGGACAGCAAGCAACCTTGGGTTGCTGGAGGAATCAAGCATCCATTTTTCTCCTGTAGAAGAAGGAGTGGAAGGGAGCCTTCTGAGGACTCCTTTGCACATGCACACAGTGCCGAGTACAGGGCCGGGGGTGGGGGTGGGGGTGGGGAAGGGCGGACAAAGGAACCGGAGTTAGTGGCTTAGCCTCCACCTATTCCCAACCTCGAAGGACACCAGACGCGGTGTACAACCCTCTGCAGGCCATTCATGTGTCACTCCCCAAGGCCCACGAAGGATGACTCCATATTGGTGGAGGTGCACACGCCAGGCTCAGGGGACTCCCTCAGCTCGGGGAGCAGGGCTCCTCACCAGTCCTCCCTGCCTGCAGCCACCTCCCTGCGCTGTTCATTCCTAACACCCTCGGGCAGCTCGGACCCCACCCAGCCTCCCACTCTCAGGGCTCTCTTCGACAGAACTTCTTCCTGGACCCGACCGACCTCCTCCTCCTGAGACAACCCCCACTCACCCACTCCCCGCCTCTTAGGTCCTAGGGGAGTTTTCTTTGTTTTGTAGCTGTGTCTGACACCAGCTCTCTTGGGCTCTTTTCTTTCCCCGGGGAGTGGGGTGGGAGTGGGGTGGGGGTGGGGGTGGGGTGGGGGATGGGGTGGTGGCCTGTGGCTGAGCATGGGTAGAGGCTGTTGTGAACAAGGCTGACCTGTGGAGACTGTGTCAGGAAAGATGCTAAGTGAGTCTGTGGATGGCTCTTCACCCTCCCTCCCCTGGGCACCTCTGCCTCACAGCTCCTCAGTCTCCACAGAGAGGAAAATGTCAAAGAGACAGGGCTACACTGTGTGTTAGGCCTGTTCTTCTTCCCACACTTGAGGAAGCTAAAACAGAGAGAGGAAAGAAAGTGGCCCATCTAAAACCCTGAGGTACAAGGAGGGCTTCTCTCCTTGGCCTATGGGCCAGGGAAGAGATTACTCAGCGAACACATGCTACCAAGTAGGTGCCGTCAAGACATAGACAGCCCTTTACAGTTCCAAAGGACTCAGCCCATTTCCCATCTGTCAGAAGTCGCATGTGGCTGGCCAGGCCTGATTGGCCAGCAGAGACCTTGGGCTCTGCTCCCTGCACCCCTGGGGAAGACTCCCTAAAAGACTGAAGGCGAAGGCCGCCATCACCATGCTGGCTTTGGTGTTCTGGAATCTTCCTGTATAGGGCTTGGAGATTTGAGTAAAGGCATCTGGGTCCCTCGGAGATTTGTGAGAGCAGAAGACTAAGGTATGGTATGACTAGGAGAGAGAGAGAGAGAGAGAGAGAGAGAGAGAGAGAGAGAGAGAGAGAGAGGCTGGGGGATAGTCTAGGAGCTTGGTAAAGAGGTAGGAGTTTTGGAAGAAGAGATCTGCTATCTGGTAAGCAGGGCCTGACTAGAGTCTTGCCCCTTTGTAGAGCTGATGACATAAAGTCAGGGAGGTTGAGGCCTGGCAGTGAGGGGCCAGCTTTGAACTCTGGAAAGCCTCCTCCGGGTCAGAGCACAGGGTTGCAAAGGCCCTCTCCCCTCCACTGAAGGCCCACTGAAGGGTGGGACTGTGATACCTCCTGGACTGCCCCAACAGCCTTCCACCTGGTACTGCTGCCTCTCACCTGAGCTGCACACCTGGAGAGGGGACCCCAGGGCTGGGGCCAAGGACACCCAGCGAAAGCTTGCCAAGTGAGAGCCTGCAGACCTGGCAGCAACTTAAATTCTTGTTGGACTCTAGTTTGGTGCTTGAAGAGAAACCGAATTAAACCTAATCTGGGCAAGAAACAGGGCCCAGAGACCCCTCTGTGATAGCTGTTCTGTGACCTTGAGCAAACACTTTGTTCTATCCGGGAAATGGGTAGATTAGCTTTAAATCAACCCCAGTCCGTGGGAGGTGAAGAGGCACCGCCTCCCCCCCACCCCGTCCCTGTCTCCCCGCCCCCCAGTCCCTCCCCCATCCCTCCCTGCCCCTCTCCTCCTCCCCTTCTTCCCCAGTCCATTGTCTTCTAGGGCTTTGCAGACCCCCCTCATCCCTCCCCTCTTCTCCTTCTCCCCCCCACCTCCACCCCCCCACCCCCCCACTCCACCCCCCGTCCTTTGAGTGTCTTCTAGGCTTTGCAGCCTGTGAAGCTCAGAGACACCTGCTAGGGTGGGGCCCTTGCGATCTTCCTTCCATGTCTCCCACCCAGCACCAGCAGCCAGGTTGCAGGTTCTGCCTGAGTCAGTGCGACCCAGGCTGTGACGAGAGGAGCTTTGGTCACTAGCCTGGGGCTGACCTCTGATGCAGGGAGGATTTCCACAGCGCAGCTTCCCTGAGAGAGTGCGGGATTAAGAGAAACTGCTCAGGTGGGCCGAGCCAGGGGCCAGGGGTGAAGCCGGGCAGGCGGAAACTGAAAACCTCCGCAGCTGTTTCCAGTTTGCTGCTGGTGCTGGACCGAGCACTGCTCCGGTTGGTTCCCAGAGCTGAGAGAGCAGGAGACAACACCAGCAATGCCCTGGAGTGCCCTGCTTCGGCCTGGCCTAGGAGTTCTCTTCCAGTCTGCCCTCGCCTCCACAGGTCTCTCACCTCTGTTCTCCTATTCTTGCTCTGATGTATTTCTAAAATTCTCATGGAATCAAGGATACTGTGGAGATCCAAGGCTCTGCAACAATGGGACACTGGGCTCCCCACGCTCCCTAGAGCTTTTCTGCATTGGATACCGAGCCTACCCTGAGCCCCGAGAGCATGCTGCTCTGCTCTCCATCATATGTAGATGGGAGGTTTGCCTAAGGCTCTGGGGATGTGTGTCACTCCCCAGCCTGGTTCTGCCCTCCGTGCCCATCCTCCTGGGTATCTCTTCTACCCACTTCGATTCCAAGCAAAGTGATGGTCCCGGGATAGGCAAGGACCCAGCGCTGGCTTCGTGATGCTCCAGATGCTCCAGATGCTCCAGATGCTCCGGATGCTCCAGATGCTCTGGATGCTCCAGATGCTCCGGATGCTCCAGATGCTCCGGATGAAGGCCGAAAGCCTTTGCTCGCTGTGGTCTCCATGCCAGGCTCCCACCGAGGAGCTGACCCCTGTGATAACTCAGCGGGGGAGGGAAGGGTAGTGCAGGAACCAGAGCTTATGCTTCAGAGTCAGATAGGCCTGGTGCCTGCCATTCCTGCTTCTCTGCCTCTTAACTGTCCTTTTGAATGGACAGCCTTGACCTTAGCTCTAAGGGAGGCAGGCCTCAGTCAGCCACAGCCACAGCCACAGCCACAGCCACAGCCACAGCCACAGCCACAGCCACAGCCACAGCCACAGCCACAGGGCTCCATATAAAGTAACCTTTGAGCTATAGTTTCTGCCTTTTCCCTTTCCTATATATGAGACTGTGGGACCCTAGCACTCTTTAGCTCTATTAGGTCCACGCCCTAGAATAAACTCCAATTCCTACATCAGCAATAGAGGTCCTTTATGATGCCCCCCCCGATTTATCTGCCCAGTTCCTGTCTGATAAGTAGGTCCCCGCTAGAAGCTGAAACACGTTTCCCATTGCCAGGCAGGTGGTCACCACCATGGAGAGTAACTTCTCACTTCTCACCTATATATGTCTTTATAAAGTACAAGGTGTGCAAGGCCTGGTCCAATGCTTTCCTAGTCCGACAGCCAGGAGACGGCTGTACCCCGTGTTTCAGGGGTGACATATCACTACAGGGGGCCGGCAGAGTGTCTGTCCGTGGGTTAGATGGAAGATGGGAGGCGAGTTTCATCTCCTGCCGCTGGGTGGGGTCTGAAGGTCTGCCAGGGAGCTGAGGTGGCAGAGGGAGGGCCACTTTCCTTTCCCAGGTCGCCTCCCTCCTACCCTCCCTACTGTCCACCTCACCTTCCAGTTTCACCTCCAACTCACAGGCCAGACGCGGAGGCACTCAGGCCCGCCAATGAGCAGGTCGCACCCGCTTCCACATGCTCTCTTTTATGCCAAGGAGCACTCCCGGAGAGGAAGAAGGAGTCTGGAGCCTGTGTTTGAGCTTTCTTTTGGTCTACCCTAGCTTTAAAAACTTCTTGTCCAAATACCCAAGCTTTTGAGCCTTGGGTGCTTTTGGAAGATGCAAAGATAGAACAGAGGGAGTGGAGTCTCAGCGTCCACCTGCTCGTACCCTGGGACGCTTGTCAGGGCAGCTGCCTGGTTCGATTTCTAGATCTGACTCCGCACTGCTCTGGTGGTGACTCGTGTTGCCTGTCCGTACACCATGCAGCACCAGATGGCACTGAGGGAGGAGAAATGGGTTGGCATTGGCATTGTTGTCATGTGTCACATGACACATTCGGTACTCTCAGCTGGCTGGGCTCCAGGGCGCATGCGCTCTCCTAGCAGCAGCGCGCGCAATCTGCATTAGAGTCAAGTTGATCTTAACCTAACAGGCATGTACAAGGCTCCAAGATCACAGGAACTTCTGTAGCCTGTCTGGAAAAAAGGGCCGGGAGAGCCAGGCCCCTGGTAAGGGAGGACTGGCTAGGGACCAGGCTGACTAAGGACCGAGACCATCCTTCCTGAGGTCCTTCCTGGGTTCTGTAGTTGCTGTCCAGACCCATGCATGAAAGCATTTCTGGACGTCACTTGAATGCTATCCTAAAATGACTCTGTTGGTACCACCGAGGACCAGCCATGCAGCGTCTGGGCTACGTTTTCCATGCTTCAGTTATTTGGTTCTGCAAGCACACTCCTAAGCAATCTTGACTTCTTCCCTGTGAATGTAGATCTTAAGTGACTTGGCCAAGATTGCAGAGTGAGGTGATGGCATCCGTCTCGTCCCACCATCAGTTCTATGTGGGTCTGGGGCCAGGACCACGGTGCCCCTTGCAGGATGTTTCCCTCTCCCTGAACAGTGATCATGGTGGTGACTCTCTGATCACAAAGACAGCAAAACCAAGTGTCACAAAGACAGAAGAGGCTGGTAGTCTTTATTTTTGTTGGTGATGGCTGTGGTGTGTGTGTGTGTGTGTGTGTGTGTGTGTGTGTGTATGTGCGTGTATGCATGTGCTGTCCCCATCAAGCTTTTGATATGTCACATACAGTTGTTTGAGATGAGGATACTGAGAGCCATCTCATGCAGCCTCCTTATCACACAGGATTCCATATTCACATATCACAGAGTTGCCTTCCCCTGCCCAGGTCCTGGGGACCTGGGGGAAGCTGTGTCTCTCCCTTTGCCTCCTTCATTATAAACATCTTTATTCTGTGAATCTATGACTTATAGTAGTAATTATAATTACTATCATTGGTTTAGTTCGCATTTGAAAAAGGAATTTCACTCCATTTTTATTAAAACACAAAAACAAAATGCCTATATCCTTCATCCTAGGGATGCAGGGATGCTTCAATATAGGAAAATCCATCAATGTAATCCACCATTAAACAAACTGAAAGAAAGAAAAATGATCATCTCATTAGATGTAGAAAAAGCCTTTGACAACATTCAACACTCCTACAAGTTAAAAGACTTGAAGAGACCAGGGATACGAGGCACATACTTGAACAATAAAGGCAATATAAGCAAGCCAATAACCAACAGCAAATTATATGGAGAGAAACTTAAAGCAATTCCACTAAAATCAGGGAGAAGACAAGGCTGCCAGTTTTCTCCTATCTATTCAATGGAATACTTGAAATTCTAGCTAGAGCAGTAAGACAACTAAGGGAGATGAAGGGATACACATTGGAAAGGAAGAAATCAAAGTATTGTGATTTGCAGATGATATGATAATGTACATAAATGGCCCCCAAAATTCTACCAGAGAATTGATATACACCTTCAGGAAAGTGGCTAGATACAAACTCAAAAATATCAGTAGCCCTCCCTTTATAAAAATGATAACTGGACTGAGAAAAAAGCTAGGGAAACAACAGCCTTTACAATAATACCCACAAATAATATGAAATATCTTGTAGCTCTAAGCAAACAAGTGAAAGACCTGTATGACAAGAACTTCAAATCTCTGAAGAAATTGAGGAAGACCTCGGAAAATGGAAAGATCTCCCATGCTCATGGATTGGTAGGATTAACATAGTGAAAATGGCCATCTCACCAAAAGCAATCATCAGATCCAATGCAAACCCCATCAAAATTCCAAAACAATTCTTTTCAGACCTTTAAAGAGCAATTCTCAACTTCATATGAAAAAAACAAAAACTCCAGGATATCTAAAACAATCCTGTACAATAGAAGAACTTCTGGATATATCACCATCCCTGATTTCAAGCTGAACTACAGACTAATAGTAATAAAACTGCATGACTTGCACATAAAAACAGACAGGTTGATCAATGAAATAGAAGACACATAAATAAACCTACACACCTATTGACACTTGATTTTTGACAAAGAAGACAAAACCATACAATGGAAAAAAAAAAGAAACCATCCTCAACACATGGTGTTGTTTGCATGTAGAAGAATGAAAATAGTCCTATATTTATCACCCTGCACAAAACTCAAGTGGATCAAAGACCTTAATATAAAACAAAATGTAATAGAAGAGAAAGTGGGTAACTGCCTTGAATACATTGGTATAGGAGGCAAATTCCTGAATAGAACACCAAGAGCTCAGGCACTAAGATCAACAAGAGATAAATGGGACCTCCTGAAACTGAAAAGCTTCTGTAAGGCAAAAAACACAGCCAATAGGACAAATCAGCAACCCACAGATTGGGAAAATCCCACCCAGTCCCACATCCAATAGAGGGCTGATATCCAAAATATATAAAGAACTCAAGAAGCTAGCCTCCAAAAACCCGAGTAACCCAATTTAAAAAAAATGGGTTATAGAGCTAAACCGTGAATTCTCAACTGAGGAACCTTGAATGGCTGAGAACCACCTAAACAAATGTGCAATATCCTTAGTCACCAGGGAAATGCAAATCAAAATGACCCTGAGAGTCCACCTTACACCAATCAAAATGGCTAAGATAAAAACCTCAGGCAACAGCAGATGCTGGCAAGGATGTAGAGAAAGAGGAACACTCCTCCATTGCTGGTGGTATTGCAAGCTGGTACAAACACTATGGAAATCAATCTGGTGGTTCTTCAAAAAATTAGAAATAGTTCTACCTGAAGACCCATTCCATGGGAAAGAGCCAACCCCTGACACTATTGATGATAGTCTGCTATGCTTGCAGACAGGAACCTAGTATACCTGTCTTCTGAGAGGCTTCATCCTGCAGCAGATGAAAACAGAGGTAGAGACCCACAGACAAACATCAGAGGAGCTTGGGAAGTCAGGAGGAAGAGTGGGGAACAGGACTGAGATGGAAGGGTCAAGAAGACCTACAGAGTCAACTAATATGGGCCCATGGGGGCTCAGAGAAGCTGAACCTCTAACCAAAGAATATGCATGGGCTTGACCTAGGCCCCTATCCATTTGTAGCTGCTGTGAGCTTGGTCTTTATGCTGGTCCCCTGACATTTTGAGTAGGGGCTGTCTCTGACTCTGTTGCTTGCCACTGGACCCCCTTCCCCTAGCTGGACTGACTGGTGGGGCCTCAGTGGAAGAGGATTAGAAGAGGATTAGTTTAGTCCTGCAGCAACTCGATGTCCCAGGGTGGATGAGTACCCAAGATGGGGGGGGGGCTTCCCTTTTTCTAAGGAGAAGGGGAAAGAGTAATGTGACAGTGGGGCCTGGAGGGGGCTGCTACCAGATGTAAAGTAAATAAATAAATCAATTAATGAAAAAGATGTCTATATCAAGACTTAATGTATAAGGCTTCTGGCCTCAGAGGCAAAAAGTAGGAAACGTGTATGTGTCTGCTTTGAAAATAGTAGACAAATCCTGCCTCCTCACATCCCTCCGGGGCTTCAAGGCAGTTCCAGGGTTCAGAGCCAGGTCTGTGCAGTCAGGACCCTTGGCTTTGCCCTCTGAGCCTCATCACTCAGGCAAATGTATGCAATGGCGTGTGTTGATTGCATCAGTGAGAATTTGCTTGAGAGTGGGATTGTGTGTATGGCATGTTATGTGCTTATAGGTAATATAGGCTTCTTATATCACGTGTGGGTATGTCTGGTCTTTGTGTTTGTGAGGTATGGGGTGGGCTCTAGAAGTCTGTGTGGGTTAGATGACTTTAGAACTGTTGGAGCTGTGTGTTTTACAGGACACTGGGGTTTGCTGTCTGTAGAGAGCTGTGACATGTATTAGGACTGGGCATCAAAGCTAACTGACTGGGCCTGATTAAGACATAAAGCAAACACAAGAAGTATATGATCTTACAAATGGCTCCAGACTGAGGTTTGTGACAATAAAAAGGCAATGTTGGAAAACAGACCATCAAACAAGATTATTTCAGATCCACCTTTTCCTGTAATAAACCAACCCCAAACAATAGCACAAGTGATGTGAAAGTTACAGGTTCTGCAGGAAAAATAACTCAAGGGACCCGGAGCATGAGGCCTGTCCTAGAGACAGCAGAAGGGTTCCGGGTTGTGGATGACACATCTCCCACCTTGCCTTCATGGGATGGGTGTTACCCCTGTTGTTGGTGTGTCAGACAGTCGGCATCAGTGACAGTGATAACAACATATGCATGGTTACGAATATCAACCCTGAACCCTGCATTCCTCCAAATACTCCAGTTCTCACACAAGATAGAGAAGTACACCCTAGGAGAACAGTTAATAGATCAAGAGAAAGAAGAATTTAAAAGAAACAATTTCTTTTTTTTTCTATTTATTGCTATATTTTATTAGGTCTATTTGACAAGTTTATTTTATTGACTTTGCTAGTATTTAATTCTTTTTTCTTTCTTTTCTCTTAATATTTTTTATTGGATATATTCTATATTTACATTTCATTTCCCTTTTTTTTTGTTTCCCCACCCCCCTAAGGTCCCACATGCCCTTTTCCCTCCCCCTGCTCCCTCATCCACCCCTTCCCACTTCCCTGTTCTGGTATTCCCCTACACTGATGCTTTGATCCTTTCCAGCACTAGTGTCCATTCCTTTCTTCTTGTTAGACATCATTTGGTATGTGAATTGTGTCTTTGGTGTCCCAAGATTCTAGGCTAATATCCACTTATGAGTGACTGCATACCATGGGTATTCTTTTGAGACTGGGTTACCTCACTTAGTATGATGTTCTCCAGCTCCATCCATTTCTCTAAAATTTCATGAATTCATTGTTTCTAATGGCTGAATAGTATTCCATTGTGTATATATACCACATTTTTTTGTATCCATTCCTCTGTTGAGGGACATCTGGGTTCTTTCCAGTTTCTGGCTATTATAAATAAGGCTGCTATGAACATAGTGGAACATGTATCCTTATTGCATGCTGGGGAGTCTTCTGGGTATATTCCTAGGAGTGGTATGGCTGGATCCTCCGGAAGTATCATGTCCAGTTTTCTGAGGAACTGCCAGACTGAAGAAACAATTTCTTTAAAGGGATAAATAGAGAGGCTAAAGCATGACGCACATCCAAGTCATTGAAGAGAAATAACAAGAGCACCAGATACAGAGTTTATACCAAAAGCTTTCTCTACAGAGATATCTCAGGAACATACTTAAGGAAAACATGTTTAACCCATAAAGAAAGAATGTGATGCCAAAAAGGGTGTGAAAGTGTGAAGAAAGGCAAACAAGGACATACATGGAAACAACAGTGACGAAGCAGTCATCTTTGGTAATAAGAGAGATGACTCCAGGGAGGTGGGCACAAACCACGCTAGAGTTGGAATACTGAAGGGCAATAGATGAGATGAGAAAAGAATAATTTGAGTTGAAGTATGCTAAAGTCTTTGAAGGGAAAGTACGATTGAATGCTAGATTTTAATAAGTATACATGCAAAAATAACTAATTAAAAAAAAAGAAGAAATGCTCTTTCTAAGTTGGCACTCAGTAAGGATGAAGATATGTTCAGCTCAAGCACCAAGATTGTGAGGCCCAATGGTGAGAAGCCGGACAAGTTCGAGTCTGGCATCTCTCAGGCACTGGTCGAGCTGGAGATGAACTCAGATCTCAAGGCGCAGCTGTGGGAACTCAACGTCACTGCAGCTGAGGCAATTGAAGTTGGTGGTGGTCAGAAAGCTATCATAATTTTTGTACCAGTTCCTCAGCTTAAATCTTTCCGGAAAATCCAAGTCCGGCTAGTTCGTGAATTGGAGAAAAAGTTCAGTGGGAAGCATGTGGTCTTCATTGCTCAGAGGAAGATTCTGCCCAAGGCAACCCCAAAAAGACGTACGAAAAATAGGCAATAGCGCCCCAGAAGCCGCACCCTGACATCAGTGCATGACGCCACCCTCGAGGGCTTGGTCTTCCCAAGTGAAATTGTGGGTAAGAGGATCCGTGTGAAGCTGGATGGCAGCCGGCTCATAAAAGTTCATTTAGACAAAGCACAGCAGAACAACGTGGAACACAAGGTTGAAACTTTTTCTGGTGTGTACAAGAAGCTCACAGCAAGGATGTTAATTTTGAATTCCCAGAGTTTCAGTTGTAAAGAAAATGACTGAATAAAGTGTCATTTAGAGGAAGAAGAAGGAGAGGGAGGAAAAGGAGGAGGAGAATAAAAGAAGAAATAAAACAAATGAACACAGAAAGATAAGCTAAGGAGAAGTCTTGATAAATTAAGAGGTCAAAAAAAGAAAATTTTAAAAGGGCACATAGGAAAAGCAAGGTAACAAAGGAGAAGATAAGATGATAGAAATTTAAATATACTAGTAACTCCAGTAAATGTAAATGATATAAAACTTCCAACTAAGCAGCAGTTTGTTTATTCGGCAGAAATCAACAAGTAACCATTTGTTCCTACTCTGGCTATATGACATCTATCCAGGAGGCTATACAATATAGAGACTCAAGAAGGCTAAAAATACAGGGTTTGAAAACTATATTCTGAAGATAAGATTGAGAGTGACCCCAAATTGCCAAGCTCAGACATGTTTAGTAAAAGTGCTTTCAAACAAGTTGTACTTATTCTAGTAACATAATGTTAGTGCAATATATTGAAAGATATTCACTGCATCCTAATATTAATGAGTTAGAAGAATGAAATCCTAAATGATCTCAGTGGGCTCAGAAAAAAACAATTGGTCAAGTGCCATTATGTGACATGGTACTTGCTTTTGTTTACATGGTTATAAATCCAGTCACCCCACTGTGACACCATGTGGAAATGGTGGAACTTTTAGGAAATAAAATCTAGTGCGAGTCCTATGGGTCATTGGGAGCATGTCCTTGGCAGGGATATTGGGAGTCTAGCCTTTCTTCTCCTTTGTCATTCAATTGCTGTGAGGTGGGTGAACTGCTCCACCGTGCTCTCCTGCCTCTGTGCACTGTCATATTTCAGGCCCTAAACAACAATTCAGCTGATCATGGACAATAACAGCTAAATCTGTGAGCCCAAATAAATCTCTTTTTGTTTGTTTTTAGGTTGATCATTTGTTGATATTTTATGATAATAACAGAAAGCAGTCCCACCAATAATATAAGGAGTATTCCTTAATCAGAGGAAGGGTCTTTACTACACACTCAGCAGCAAGGGCAGAATGTGATTGGGGATTGCTTTAGTTTCTCTCTTTGAAATCAAGATTTATTCAAGGATGTCTGCTATCACTGATTTAATCCAACAATCTGGTTTAGAAAGGCGACATAAAGAAATGAATGAAACTCTGATTAATCATCATAGGATGTAACTCTCTGTGTGTCCTCTGGGAGCATCTACAGATATGCAGTCAAAAATGAATAAAAGCCTAGAGGATTTCTGGGTTATAAATAAGATAGATTTATAATTACATTAAATAAATACATTAGAAATAAATTGTATTTCTACAGATCACAGCAATGTTGAAAACAAATTAGTATTTATAATATGAACAGAAAACTTAAGTTTCTTGGGAATAAATCTAACAGAATTAGAGACCTTTTAAAAATAAAAAAATGGTGTGTGTGTGTGTGTGTGTGAGTGTGTGTGTGTGTTTCAGAAGATCCAAATAAATGAAGAGGTCGGAAAAGACAACGTAACAAAAAAAAAGAGTTTTCTTCAAATTAATGATACGTTTACTAGAATTAAAATTGAATCCCAGTGCACTCGTGTGTGTGTGTGTGTGTGTGTGTGTGTGTGTGTGTGCATCCTAAAATTTAGATGACATAATTAAGATTCAATAATGGCTAAGAAACCTTTGAAGAAAATGAACAAAAACGATACATTTGTCCTGGTGATACATCTAGTAATTATGGTATTGTATATATTTGAATTAGTTATGGTTGTATAAATCAGTATATTTTTTCCTCCCTTTAAAATCATCAAAACCCAGCCACAATAACAATCAAACTTGAAAAAAGAAATAAAGATGACAATGGAAAGGGAAGAAGACATATTTGAGAAAGCTAGAGCATAGGTTTACTCAACACTGTTAATGTACAGGAATAGTCCAAAGAGGCTGAGACGGGAAGAAAGAGGATAGAAGGTGATCATGACGAATTACCCGAGAGTCGACTTTCTTTGATGAGACAACCTGGCAACTATTCTTTTTAATGGCAAAGGGTGTGAAAGTCTGTATAGAATGTAAAAACTCCATCTCCCATTTCCAAACTGGTAGGATACCTAGCGTTAAATGAGCTAAAGAAAGGGGGCCCTTGGATTAGAGCTGACTGAGAAGTTGAGGACGCAGAGCTACAAAAGACTCCTAAGGACAAACTTATTTGCAAAGCGTTTTGCTTTTATGGCAGCAGAAACAGCAATGCTTGAACTCCATATCTTCCCAGCCAGGTAATCTTCTATCTATTAATTTAAAGTTCAGATCACTAGAGCCCAACTAATTCATTTCTAGAAAGGATCTGTAGTGTTTTCATTCAGGTTCAAACAGCTCCAAAGATGTAAGAAACACAGCTACACAAAGTTAGGCTTGAATGCAAAAAGAAGAAGAAAGAAAGAAAGAAGAAAGAAAGAAAGAAAGAAAGAAAGAAAGAAAGAAAGAAAGACTATGTTCATATGTTTGCTACTACTCAAAAATTCCCCCTCAGAGAAAAGCTTCCTTCCACATAGCAGATGAAAACTGGGACAACATATTTAATCACAAATTATAGTTTTCCTGAGACCATTGCCTCTCTAATGCACTGAAGAAAATACAGAGGTCCCAGAGAACTGATAATACAAGAATTTTGTAGATCCAAAAAGAAGTTAGAAAAAGAAATTACCCAGAGGCAAAGACATTAGAGAATACAAGGGAGAGAACGGACTTTGTATGAAACCCAGTAAGTGACCTAAAGAATAAAACAAGACGTGCTCAAAAAATGAAATAGAAAGAGAAATTATAGCAATATTTGAGAGAAAAAATAATTAATATACAAAGTAGACAATGAAGATCTATCTGTGTGCTTCTAGAGTTCCCAAATTAACCAACTAAACAATAATACACAGGAAATATTGAAGGGCTAAATTCATGAAGACTTTAGGAGATAATAGTCTTGATTCTACACATTAATTAAAAGATTAAGAAAAGAATCTTTTGGTAGCTCAAGTAATTTTAGGTCATGTATAAGAGGAAAAAAAGCATACACAGATTGATTCAAACAAACTTTCAACACCATTGTAGTTTTATAAACTCACCACAGAAATATCTAGAATGGAGAAGTTTTGTACCCAGTCAAACTATTCACAGTCCTTCAGTTATATAGACAAGCACTGATAAACATGTGTGGTTCCTGGACTATAAATCAATAGTTAATTGATTTTCCAATAGAGGCAAAAGCACCATAAGTCTAAAATCAGCATGATTATATTCAAGAACTAAAAAAAATAAATTATCTAAATTACAGAATTGATCTAACTTATATAAACTGTGAGGGTTGGAACATTTGCCACCTGTATCAAGTTAACTGAAAATAAAGCACATATTTTAAAGCTGACAATTAAAGTGATTGAAGTGTATGTCCATGTTGGTTCATTTTGGTTGTCAATTTGGTAGGGTCTGAGACATACTTCTGTTGGGTCTGTGAGAGTATTTCGTGGAAGGGTTAGCTGAAAGAGGATAGTCTGACAGATTTGGCAGCACTTTCCTGTGGAGATCCAGATGCAAAGAGGTCTGAGGAAGAAGCAGAGGCGCTTTTGCCTGACTGCTTTTATTCTCTGCTAGCAAATGCATCTACTATACTGCCACTGAAGCCATCCTTCACTGATATCAGAACACAGCTTCTTCAGCCTCCTCATGTGTACTGAATACCAGTGGCTTCCCATAATATTTCAGGCCTTCAGTACCAGCCTGGGACCACAGAAGCATCCAGCCTTGAAGGCTGAGCAAGCCACTTGGTTTCCGACCTCTCCAGGGCACAGATAACCATTTTTGGACTAGTTAGCTCATCTGGTTTAAGACAACCTAATAAATCCTCTTTGTGATATTCATTTGTTCTATCAGTTCTGCTCCTCTGGAGAACTAATCACGACTAATCATGTGCTGGCCGGCTTTTGTCAGCTTTACACAAACCTAGGCATATCGGGAAAGAGGAAATCATAACTGAGAAAATGACTCCATAAGATCAGCTGGCAGTCAAGTCGATGGCATATTGTTTTGATGAATGACTGATGTGGGAGGTCCCAGCTCACTATACAAGATGGCGCCACCCCTGGACAGGTCCTCCTGAGTTGTATAAGCAAGCAGACTAAGCAAGACAGGAGTCGCAACCCAGGAAGCAGTGTTCCTGCATGGCCTCTGCATCAGTTTCTGCTTCTAGGTTCCTGCCCTGACTTCCCTCAGGGATGGACAATAATCTGTAAGGTAAAGTAACCCTTTCTTCCCCAGTGCTTTGGATCATGGTGTTTCATAACAGCAATAGGAACCCTAACTAAGACAAATATAATAACTTTTATTTTCCTGTCTTCTCCATCTTGGATGTTGTGTTTTAACAGCTGAGAGTTGTAAGCAAAAATGGTAATATGCCAGAGATAGAGGGTAGAAGAAAGGCGGGGGGTGGGGGTGGGTGGGGAGGGAAACACTCGGCTTTATTGGTGCTTGTGAGAGGGGACTAATGATGTCGATAATAAAAGTCGCATAAAGTTAATGATAAATATAACACCAAAACAAAACCACAATTTCCACATCAAACAGCTTCATAAAATTAACAAGACAAAGCAGAAGGCTAAAGAACAGAAAAGAACTGTAATAATAAAGGACAGGCGGCAACCAAGGTCAAGTATATAGTTTACAGCAACAAACGTGAGAAGGCTAACGCCAGTATGTTAAAGGGAATGGGACAAAATGCAGCCTAGCAGAGACAAGACTACAGAAAAGCCACTCACATAGGTTGAAATATAAGTTCTGGCAGGGGCCCATTAGTCCCAGCACAGGCACAAACGGAGCAGAGGCCATTACCCGACAAGGAGGACTTCTGTTCAGAAGCCTCAGGTGAGCCAGAGGCCGGCCCATGTAATGAGGACTGTAATCGCAATGGACATATTTATGAGTTATCTCAACCTGTCTGTCGCATCGCCATGAAACACGGCAGCTTTGGACAAGGAACCTTTGTTCTGGATTAGGATTCTTGCAGGAGGCCACCTAGCTCGGGGTGCGGGGGGGGGGGGTGTGCTCCTTGCTTGGGGATTTTAAGGAAGCTACTGGCCCAGGGCTACAGGAACCTGAGAGTTTACTGAGCCTGGCACATTTTCTTCTGTGCTGGATGGTCGGATGGGAGGGAAAGTGAGTGGGGCGGGGAGGAGCTCATGGTGAACGCTGTGGGGTCTTGTCACCTAACCTCGGAAGTGGCATATCCAACATTGCTGCTCTGTTCTAGGGGTTGTAGATGAATCAGGCAGATGTGGAGGGAGTCGCGCAGGATTGTGAATGGGAGGCAGCTGGGGTCACTGCCTATACCAGTTAGGGGCATTTATGTACAAAACAATACAACATTGCCTTCCACAAGACTGAATTTGAGATACAGGCAAAATGAGCTGCAAATAAACTCGCACTCATGGAACAATAATGGAAGCATTGTCAACAGAATTAGCCTACTAGACGGGTAAGAAAGAATCCAGGATAGGAACGCCTAAATATAACTTTGAAATCTATGTTCAAAAAAGGACAATCCAGCTTTAAAAAAAAAAAAACCAGCTATCTGTAAAAAGAGTGTTCGTGGAAATTAATACTAGGGCCAGCAAGATGGCTCAGCGGGCAAAGTCGCTTGCCACGCAGGCTTCGGGATGTGCGTCTGACTGCCACAGCGCACAGTGGGAGAAGAAAACCACCTCCTAAAGACTATCCTCACAGCCACCGGCACACCAGAGCATGTATGCATGCAAATGTGCGTGTGTGCGCGCCACCACCCCCCCCCCACACACACACCACTCTAAATTAAAAACATTAATTTAAGACTATGCAGAAAATCTGGCTACATCACAAAATGTGAAAAATAGTATGGATTATGTTCCCCGATTACAAATTTAGAAAAACAGCACTTAGATCAGAAAACAAAGAGGGCTTCTGCCTGGAAATTAAAACAAACATCAGCAGCAGTGATAATGGATTTTGATGGAAGACAAACTCTTCAGTTGAAATGAAGAGCATCTTGATAATGAATCTACTGAGCATGGCTCGTCAGAGCCTGGCGGGTCCCCAGGGCCAGGCTGCTGCCAATGGCTGCGTGAGGAGATAGAGACCGGGCTTTCTAAGACTTAGATGGTGTCTGTAATCAAGTGTGCTTGGGTGTCCCTCTGTTTTGTGCTCAGTCCGTGTAGAATTTCATCAAAGAACTGTTAGTTACTGGGCTGCCCTTACACTGCTAAAATGTGCAAGTAGGCAAAGAAAAACATCAGAAGAATGCAGACTAGAGGGAAGAGGCGAAGTTCACAGGTGAGTGTGTTCCCAGAAAAGCTGAAGAACGTGGGCTGGGAAGAGGCCTGTCTGCAGCAGGAGGACCTAAGTCTGAATACTAAGAACCAATGTGAAAAGTAAGGCATGTGTCCATACCACCGCATCAATGAGATCTGGGTTCACTGCCCCGGCACCCTAGCTGAACTGATGGACTTCAGGTTCAGTGAAAGACAATGTTCAATAAGTAAACAAATAGTAAGTGGGGGGGGGGTGAGAGATGGCCTGACTGTTCGGAGCACTTGCTGCTCTTGCAGAAGACCTCAGTTCATTTCCCAACACCTATGTCTGGTGGCTCACAACCGCCTGTAACTCTAGGGGACCTGACAGCCTCCTTTGGCCTTTTGGAAAACTGCATATATATGCACATTTGTACACACACACACACACACACACACACACACACACACAAAATAAAATAAAAAAGAAAGTTGGAGAGTAATAGAGGAAGACACCCAATGACCCTATGTCCTCTTCTGGCTCCTGTCTAGTCGTGCACACACACATGCAACCCCCCCCACATACACACATATCAACACACACTTCAGCATGAATACATATCACACACACACACAGTTCACACTATGCACACACACAGTTTTTTAAAGATTTATTTGCTTATTTTATGTATATGAGTGCTTTATCTGCATGTAAGTCACCTTGTGGTTGCTGGGATTTGAACTCAGGACCTCTGGAAGAGCAGCCAGTGCTCTTAACCACTGAGCCATCTCTCCAGCCCCACTGAGCCATCTCTCCAGCCCCACATATACATATTTAAAACATAAAACCTTAACATCCTATAGCAAAATAATTGTCAAGCATAATCTCATTTTAGTGAGATGACTAAAATTAAATAAATAATGATTTTGTGTATAAACATTACCACTTTGGAAGGTATAGTGACAACAGCATTTTGTTCACAGGAGCTATGGCGATCTGGAGCGACAGAGCCGCTGAGGGCAAGGTGACACGTCGGAGTAAGGCTCAGGCAAAGGAAATGCTGAAACTCTCCTCACAGACACAAAGGAAAACCTGGAGAAATGGAAAGACCATGTTTTTGGCCAGGAAGACTCAACATCATAAAGCTGTCAATTCTCCCTAAGTACATTTCTAAATTTGATGTGATCCCAATAAAATACCAACAGTATTTTTTTTAAAGCCAGACAAGCTGAATTCTAAAGTTCATGTGGAAAAAAAAATAAAGAAAAAAACATTCAGAAAAAGTTTGAAAAGAAGAGTAATATCAGTAGATTCACTCAAGAAGATACTAAAGCATATTAAAAGTCTCAATAATTGAAACCATGAGGAACTGATGCATGAGAGCGAAACTGGCTGATCGACTATAATAGACAGCCCAGAAATGGGAGTAAATACACACATGGGAGATTAGCGCACCAAAGAGTGGCCACAAAGTCAGTGAGAGAAATGATTAACTGTTCAATAAATGTGCTTGGGGTCACTGGTTGGCCATGTGGTAAAAAGATAAAGTTAGCATCAAACTTACCAGGACAAATTCCAAATGGATAGAAGGCTGAAAAGGAAAAACTATGTCACAAACATGCCAGAAGAAAACAAGAGAAACGCCTTTTATAAACCCAGGGTAGGGATGCTCTTTCAAAATGTGACCTAAGAAGAGCATCAGTGGGGGAAATAGAGAAATTAAGCTATATTAAGGACGGCTTTATACTAAAGCAGAGAGCTGAGACATAATTGGGAGATAATCTCACACTTGAGGTTTGTCAAATGGTTGATTTTCCTGACTTATGAAGTGGGTTTAGAATCAGCAAGATAAAGGAGCAAGGGCCCAGTAGACAATGAGCAAGGGAGAGGGGCAATCACCCAGAAAAGGATCCACTTGCTTGTGATCATAGAAATGCAGATTAAGGCTATGCAGAGATCCACATTTCATGCAACAACGATTAAAAAACAATCCAAGAATCTGAGGATGTATCATCTCTGCGAGGCTGAGGGAACCTTGCCACCAGGGTGTTGTCATGGCGAATGTTGCCTGTCAACCCGATAGGATCTCGAATTATCTTGGAGACAAACTTCTGGACACACAGGAGAGTAGGTGTCTGGGCTGAGTCCTGTGAGGTGGGAAGAATCAGTTTGAATGGGAATGGCCTCCAAGGGTCAAACATTTGATTGCTTAGTCCCCAGCTAGTGGAACTGCTTAGGAAGCATTAGGAGGGTGTGGCCTTTTAGAGGGGGTGTGGCCTTTTAGAGGAGGTGTGGCCTTGTTAGAGAAGGTGTGGACTTATTGGTGGTGTGTCTCTGTGGGTAGGCTTTAAGCTTACAAAAGCCCAGGCCGGACCCAGTCTTACTCTCTGTCAGCTACTGCTCCAGTGCTATGCTTGCCTGTCTGACCCTGTGCTCCCAGCCACAATGTTCATGGACTGATCCTCTCAACTGGAAGCAAGCCCCCATTACATACCTTCCTTTATAGGTTGCCTTAATCCTGGTATCCTCTCATAGCAATAAAATAGTAACTAAGACAGTTTCTACCTTTTATTTGGCTGTATATGAATGCATTGCATCACTTGTTCAGTAACTACTCTATTACTTTATTTATTTAAATTGAAAAGAATTATATAGTGTTTTCTGATCACACTTTTCCCTACCCACAATTCCTCCCAGATTCTCCCCAGGCACCCATCCTATTCCTTAACCTCTTTTCCTCTCTCTTTAAAGTCAAGTATTTTATTTAAAAAGATATTATCATTATAGTGCCTATGTGGATTGTGCACGCTGTGTGTGTGTGTGTGTGTGTGTGTGTGTGTGTGTATGTGTGTGTGTGTGTGTGTATGTATGTGTGTGTGTGTGTGTGTGTGTGATGTGTTGCTGGGATAGTACACATGTCAGAGTGCATGTATGAAAGTCAGAGGACAACTTTCAGGAGCTAATTCTCTCCTTCCACTATGTGGGTTCTGGGGGCCAAGTTCAAATGCTGGCCTTGCAAGGTAAGCTGAGCCATGCCAACACTTCCAGTAAATTCTTTAATACATACTTCTCTAGAAACTTTAAACGTGACGGGTGACATAATAAACCAATGTAAAACAACGAGGAATGCAATCAGCTCAACTGGGATACCATAATCTGAATGGAAAGTCAAATGTCCTAACTCACGCGGCACACACGTAAGCATCCTTTACCAGCAATTAGAAAATGCGTATAATTGGCTCTTTGAGACTTTACAGCAGCAACAGAAATGAAATTATCAAGCTATTAAGTTATAAAAGTGAAGCCTGGGGGTAGCATTTGCGAGGCCGTGGGTTTGACCCTCTAGCACTGCTCCCACCCCAAAGCATAAGAACTTTATGAGCAAAGATTTAAAACTTCTACAGAAAGACCTAAAGACTTAACCAAAGAATAGAAACTGCATTTGACACACAGGTGTTAAATTAATTCCCAAATTAGTTTATAAAATCAAAATGGGTTGGAGTCAGATGCTCCTCTCCTCCAAGCTTTGACTGGGACAACCGGAGCTTGCTTAGCTTTAGGAGCTAAAGGGTCTCATGTACCGAGCGCATCTTCTCACCTGCCTTCCAAGGACCTTACATCTCTTCAGTGATATCCCAGCTCCCCTGTAGACCACTCCTGCCTATGATCTCTCCTCTTGCTGTTCCTAACGATAACCCTTTCTTCTTCCGCTCCCAAGACGATTGTCCTGCTGAGAACGCACCTCATTCATTTAACTCAGTGTTGCTCTTCCTCCTACTCCCACTTGGACCGTGTCCTTCAAGAAGCCCCCAGAATCTCATCACACTGGGTTACTTGTGCTTAAGTACATGTGGCTCTTTCTCTCACACACCCCTGCCCTGCCACCCTTTCCCGTGTCTGTGTCTCTTACTCCTCCCTAAACTATGACTACCTTGGGAAAAGTGGATCTAATATATCAGGGTGTTTCTAGGGCTCTTCCCAGGGCCAGGCATGATGCTGGCGTCTAATCACTGATGAATGACTGACATGATGTCAGGGTCCTGGTGCTGGGTTTGCTTCGTGTGACAAAGCACAAAACTGGCTTTCTTCCATGTTTCTCATGTGTGAAATGAGGCTGAGTAGGAGGAGAGCCTGCTACATGGCATCATCCTGAAGACTCAGAGTCAATACACCAAATGCTGAACTTGGCGCAGAGATTATGTTAAGTGGTACAGGGAATACTACTTACTACTGCTGCTAAATCGTTTATTCATGTATTCCATGTATTACACATTTTCCTCCCTGGTAAATGTTTTTATCTAGTGCCTTTTCTGTGCCAGGTTTTGGGCTGGGTATTGGATCCACAGATGTAAACTAGACAAAGTCTGTCCTTAATGTGGGTATATACCAGGAAGCAGGTGTCCAAGAAGAATAATGTTGAGGGGCTCTTGGCTCAGAGCTGGTAGACAGGGACCCCTGAGTGAGGACACACCCTTCTCTCAGAACACATTGGGAACAAAGCCAGCTGGGGTGGAGACCTGTGCAAATAGGGTCTGGGCTGCGAGGCTCTTCTTAGTCTTCATTGACAGCTGAGTCTTGAAATTCAGGGACTTTGGTTTTTCATTGACTAATGCTGCATTTCATTGAGCAGAAGCTTCCTGCTAAATCAAAACAGATGAGGTTTTAAAAATAATTCTAATTGATTCCATCCCTAGAGTGCAAATCGGTAGCCCCCAGGCCCAGCTAAGATGGGAGAGTTGCGTGCAGGTGGATCCATGTACTCCTGAAAGTGAGTGTGTGTGTGTGTGTGTGTGTGTGTGTGTGTGTACAGGTAGTCACCCTGCTCACTGACCAGACTCTGACACTGCACTTGTTCCAGTACTCAAGACTTTCCCTATGGGACACATTAATCTTCACGATGCCCCAAGGTTAAGCCCTCATTGGCATTATTCAGAATAAAGCTGGGTCTGAGGAGCAAAAAGCTTAGCATCTGAGAAAGCCATAAGTGACAGAGTTGGGCTCCCTTGCCATCTGTCCTCACTGCGGAGCCTGTTACCAGCAGGGCAAAGCGAGGGATGGGGAGAACAAGCCACAGGGCAGAGCCACGGGGCCCCTTTGACCATCAGGCAAGGGACCTAAGAAGCTGCAACAAACCAGAGCAGGGACGGCCGCCACCCAGGGAACAAAGCACAAGCTCGGAGCCACCGATGGCTGATACTAAATCCTCACCCTCTTTAAGTGACATAAATATTCTTTCCAGGTTTGAATGAGGAAATTGAGGTCTTCCAGGTGTATCACTAATAAAATAAGTAAATGTTTCTGACTCCTAACCCCTTGTTTCTTTAGAGATATTTATACATCATACACATACGTTGCAGACAGGGAAGTGGTGTTGCCTCAGAAGACTGGATTTAGTTCTTGAGATGTGAACTGACAGCAGATCCATCCATCTGTTCATCCATCCATCAAGCTGTCTGTCTGTCTATCTATATACTCATTTGTCCCCTCAACTTCTGCCCCAGGAACAATCTTATTTCAAAGTGCTGGGATGCTTGGACAGAACATCAGAGTAGACAAAAATATCATCTCTGTGATCCCCGCCAGAGGTGGGCATTGTGCCCTGGACAGCAGGAGGGTAACTATCTTGGCAATAGAGTTAGGGAAAGTGAGTCTTTTCCAAGCTAAAAGCACTGGTCATATTATAGTCTCCAGAGGAATGTTGCAAGCAGAGGGGACAGCTACCAAAAAGGCCCTGGGGCTAGGACAACCTTAATGTGTTTGAAATCTGGAAGGAAGCTGAGGGTGGCTAGTGTGTGGGAGAGGACACAGAGAGAGATGAGCTCCTTAGAGTTGGTGCCTGGGCTAGCAAGGCCTTCAAGACCGGGGAAGGGATTAGAGTCTCTTTCATCGCAGTGGAGTCAGTGGAAGGTGTTAGACAGTGTGGACTGGTCTGATCTATATTGTAAGGCTTGCTCTAGCCACAGAGTGGAGAACGATGGAGGTGGAGGTGGAACAAAACGCAGAACATTCTGCTGGAGTGATGGCGGAGTCCCAGAGAAGGATGGTGTGGTCTGATGCTGGAGTGATGGCGGAGTCCCAGAGAAGGATGGCGTGGTCTGAGTTAAAATATCAGCAGGGGTTGAGGTGGGTGGACAGGTTTTTCGTGTTTTTTTGTTGTTGTTGTTTTGTTTTGTTTTGTTTTTAGAAACAGTGCTTTTTAATGCACAAGAAGAAAGGTCTGAGAAACAGGGAGGATCAAAGATAAGCCACCTAATGGGAGTCAGAAGACAAAAAAATGTGTGTGTGTGTGTGTGTGTGTGTGTGTGCTAAACCTAGAGTTGTGGAGGGACATAGAAGACACCAACAAGATATTTGTGCTTTTGGACTTCAGAGTCAATGACATGGCGAGAACGTGGAGAGCCAAAGATGAGCTGAGGGCATTTAAAGGGGTGTAGGGTGCAAGATGAAGATAAGCAAATACGCAATGTGTGTCTGAGTCACTTACAGGCCTTTCCAAAATTCTGAAGTCCAAAGTCTATGTCTAGGTAGATTTTTTTTTTTTATGGCAACCCTAGGGAAAGTTGAGGACACTGGGGACACTGGCATTGATCTTAGCCCTTTTCACTCTACTATTTTAACTTTAGTGACTGCTAGCCTCCACACAACTGAACAGCAATTCTGTTGTGTGACCAAACTTTTCCTAGGGAAATGCAACACACACATCTGTCTACTCATCCCAGATAGGTAGTCCACAACAGACCAAAGTATGGATACCACCAAAGTCCAAGTTGGTGAACCAGTGAGATTATTTTGTTTTGTTTTGTTTTTCTATGGAGTGAGTTCCCGGACAGCCAGGGTTTCTCTGTGTAGTCCTGGCTGTCCCGAAACTCATTCCACAGATCAAGCTGGCCTCAACCTCAGAGATCCACCTGCCTCTGCTGGTGAGTGCTGGGATTAAAGATGTGCACCACCATGACTCAGTGAAACAATGAGTTTTATTGGGGTTAGTTAGAGTTGAAAAAGTGACTCTAAGACAGCTTAATTACCAAGGCCCACCCCAGTACAGGTGACAGCTCACAGAATCTGGGAAACATGGGCACACTGCATAGCTTTGAGAGCTCAGTAGGTCGGAGAGTATCCTTTCCAAGTGACTCAGTTCTAAACCTCCAGGCAGCTCAGCTGTTTCTGTTACTACCAGGCAGCTGGTCTGGTCTCTGAGTCTTCTTTGCAGGCTGGCTCTGCTCTTCTGAGAGGAACTCTCACAGCTTATATTGCTTACTCTAGCAGATAGGGGGTCTAGTGAGTTTGGTTGGTTTCAGGGACTTCCTGAAGCTATTTTTAGTTGTTTACCATCCTTAAAGAGCTTTCTTGATGGCTGGAATGTTTTCATACTGGGAGGAAACTGCCACAGAGCAAATGTGCTCATCACAGAGTGAGATTGTGTGATGCTTAATCTTGATTATCAATTTAATAGGTTCTACAACCATACAGGAAACAAACTTCCTGTGTACCCGTGAAAGACTATCTAGATTAGGTTAGCCTCTGGGCATGCCTGTAGGTGACTGTCTAGATTAGGTTAATTGAGGTGAAAACCACCCTGGAGGTTGGGTCACCAGCTGTGTAAAAAGAGAGGAAAACAGCTGGGTATAAGCATTCATTGAGTTCTGCTTCCTGACTTCAAATGCTATGTGACCAGTGACCTAACACTCCTATCACCATGGCTACCCTGCAAACGGTGGACTGTAACTGAAAACTGTGAGCGAAAATGATTCCTTCCTTCCTTAATCTGCTTTCTTAGCATATTTTTATCACAGCAACAGAAAAGGTAGCTATAGGCCAGGATCTGATTTTGGACCTAGTGTGAGTGTGCTTTTGAGATGTCTTGGGGGGAAGGAACAATTTTGACAGGCCGTACTCATTGGAGACACCAACATCTATAAGTCACCTCCTGGAGAGATTCTGGTACCAGGGTCTCCCAGCAGTGCACCCCCTCCTACTGGCTCTCCGGATGGAGGACAGGGTGCTCATCTGATTACTCAGGGTGGAAAGGAGGTGGTCCAGAGTAGAAAGGTGATGCTTTCTGTGGTTGGGGAGGGTAGATAGGAGACTGGTCCATGTGGATAGAAACCGACCCCACCCTCATATACATGCACATCTGGGCCCCAAGTCCTCTCATCGTTGCTGCAGAGCAAGTATCTCCACCAGGGGCTCCAAGCCAACACAGCCCCAGCTAAGTCTGGCTGGTTTTCCCTGACCACTCACAACAAGAACAGTGATGTATGTCACTTCAGCCTCTTCCAAGAGAGGAAGTGCGAGGAGGGCAGCAAGGATGTCAGCTCTACTGTTTCCCGGGTTGGATGCTGTAAAGCACACATTATTTGGACCATAAGAGAGACTGAAAGATGGACTGGCTATGTAGGCCCTGAAGTAGCCTATGGAACAGTAAGCTGTCAGGTCCCCTTAGAGCACCTGAAACTGCTCACTTAGCTTCCAGCCCCACTGGGTCTGTTCCTTCCAAATGACTCCAGGATTTCTAAGAAGTCTGGGAGGTCTGCTTGCCTAGTCGTCCCGGATTCCAGCCCCAAGTTAGAAATCCGGGAGGCTGAAGCCATTGGCCGTTTACATGGGGAAATTGTAAAGGGGAAAGATAAACGTTGGAAAATTAGCCACTGACCTGTGGGCTGAGCAGTGGGACAGGGAAATCCGAGCCGAGCTCATGGAAAATCTATAACCAGAGCGGGCTGAGCCTCACCGTCCCAGAAAAGCAGATGGGGGCAGCCATAAAACGTGACCCCTCCGCGTCAGCCAGGCCGAGCCGAGCACTATTTTTAGACGGCAGTATTATTTTAGAGCATTCCTCCTCTTTTATACGGTACCCTTTGCCCTTTGTGCAGATGGGCCCTTGGCCTAGCTCCCCCTCCCCGCTGCGGAGTGGGGTGATCTCTCTCTCCTTGTCAACCAGGATGCCTACTTGGCTCAAGGAGAGAGCACTTTTTGGTAGGACAAACTAGAACTCTTGAGAAGTTGACTCCACCTTCACTTTTTACCCCAGGAGGAACTGAGGAGGAGCAAGCAATGGAGGGCGCAGGCTGAGAAGGGGTGAGGCACCTGCAGACAGCAGGCATGCCGGGGAGGCTAGAGTGCCACGGCAGAGCCTTGAAAGGGAGCAAGGGCTCCTGCCGGGAGGAGAAAGTGGGAGCCAGTGGGTACAGTCCAGAGAGGGGCCTGCATGCAAACACCGCCAGGAGCATCAGCCGCACTGTGGGAAGTGGGGGGAGGGTGCTGGGAGGGCTTTAGGAAGTGCAATGTAATTGGTTTTTTTTTTTTTTTTTTTTTTTTTTTTGAGACAGGGTTTCTCTGTATAGCCCTGGCTGTCCCGGAACTCACTCTGTAGACCAGGCTGGCCTCGAACTCAGAAATCTGCCTGCTGTAATTAGTTCCTATCCTGCCTGAGGGGTCTAACATAGAGCCATGGCTGCAGTAAGTGGCCAAGGGTCACATCCAGTTTTCTTCTGTGTTCCAGTCCGTCCAGTGCCTATCTAGGTGGTAATTCATTATTACCCCTATGCTGCCTCTTGTTCCAAGCCTGTCTTCTAGGATAGGGCAGGACCTTAAAAATCATCTAGTGAAACTTTCCTTCATTGGAGAGAGAGAGAGAGAGAGAGAGAGAGAGAGAGAGAGAGAGAGAGAGAGAGAGAAAGTGCCGAGGAAGATGCTGCCCTGCGGCCACTTACCTCCTAAAGCCTGAGCTCCAGCAGGGAGAGTCTTGGTGGCCTCTGTCCTATATCTTGACATTCAGCCTCCAGGAGGACTGTTTGCATTCTATTTCCCCACACTGATTTTAAGGGCACAATGCTTGTAAAACAGCCAAAATTTAGGTCACTTATGGGCTGGGGTGTGTGTGTTTGGAAACGGGTTCTGATAGTGTATATGGTAAGGGGTAGTGAGAACGATTCTCTTTTTCCATTTTTTCTTGAGTTTTTCTTCTGAGAGCAACGACGCGTCTGTGCCTGGCAAACTCAACAGGTGAAGGCCAGCGAGGGCCCACTGTGGAAAGGTGAGGGGCAAGCTGGCACGAGTCCAGGGCGGAAGGAGAGAGAGCAGCACAGGCGGGCTGGGCAAGGGGAACGCCGTGACACGGGAGGAGGGCTGAGCTGCCACGGAGACACCTGGTCTAGGGTCCGGCAGCCCCCTGTCAGGACTGGGAGCGCCTTGGAACGTCCCCTTGAGCTGCCAGGCTTCTGTTAGTCCATAGAGATGAACTAACGGGATCTTTAAAAGGCCTGACAAGAGATGGTCATGTTTTGGTCATCCCTGCCGTTCTACAAGGGCAATGGTATTCATCGCGTGGCTTGCCGCGACACCAGAACTGCCATAAAGAACAAGATGGCAGAAAACTGATTTTAGCTCAGGGTCTCATTGGTGTTGGTATAGAGTTGTTGCTTACACTGATCTGGGCCCCGGCAAAGCAGGTGGCATGGATGCTTTGAGAACAGGAACACACAGGCACTTCACTGCACCGTAGACAGGGAGCAGACAGACAGAGAAGGACCCAGGACAGAATGCCCATCTGGATACATCCCAAGTCAACTCCTTTTTCCCCGTGAGCCCCACCTCCTGAAATCAAGTGGTACCACTGCGATCCGATTCTTTAATGTAATAATAAGCGAGCTTGTTCCTGCACCTGGGATCAAGCCCAGCAAGAGAGCCCGGTCTCAGCTACCACGGCTCCCAGCGGCCTCTTGGTTCTGAGACCAGTGCTGTGGATTCTGCCCAGGGCAGGTTAGGCTCCTGTCTTCTCTGAGAAGAACCGTTTGACAGAGTCCCTGTGCCGCATGGAGGGCCCTACCAGGAAAGAGATAATTTTGGCCTCTGTGAACTGATTGACAGTCACATGGTTATTAAGTGCAGGAGAAAGTTCTGGAAGGCAAAGGTTATGACATCAGGGGGGCAGTTGCGGCCACAGAGTGGGCAGTGAGTGGGTGCTCACATTTCTCTGTGTCTCCTTCATACCAGGTACTTGTCTAGGAGCTTGATAAGCGCAGCATGGCATCCGTTCTAGGAAGGCCAGGCTTATGGGGGAACCAGGAGCACAGACAGGGTAAATAACTAACCAAGGACCACACAGCTAGGAAGCAGGCGCCTGAGTTTGAGCCCAGGCAGTTTGACTTCAGATCCTATGTTCTTAAACACTGACGGTGTGCAAATTCCCTGGGAGAATTTTCTGGAATGGCGTGGCAGGTGAATGAAGACTGTCCTGAGCTCCCTGGAGGCGCGCTATTGGCCCGTGGGAGGCGAGGCGGCAGTGTTGGGTACCGAGCATAAAGCTTGTGTTAGTCCCTCCTACTTCTGGGAAATCTCAAACTGCCATGAGGCAAGCCGGCTCTCCTTCCCACAGCCCACCTGTCTGAGACCTTTGGGCTTGCCTTAGAGGAGCTCCTGACCCTTCCCACCTCACCCGCCTCCCTCCTCTCTGCCTCCCGCTTCCTGGATCAAGAGCCTTCTAGTAGGTCTTCCCTCCTGCTCGCCCCCACCATCCACCTCTGCACAGCTGTTCGAGGGAGTTCTTAAGACATAAATCAAACCCCATCCCTCCTTAGCTCCAAACCTCTTCACTCACTTGAATAAAATCCAGATTCCTGATCAAGGCCTCTCTGTTGATCCTGTACTTTCATCTGTGCCACTGTGCCCCCTCGCTCCCCATGTCTCAGCTGGACAGGCTCCTCTGGGGCTCCTGGAGCAGGCCAGGTGACTTTGTGTCCTCTCCCCATCCTACCCAAGAGCAATGTTGCCTCCTCAGAGTTTTTTTTTTTTTTCCACCCACTTGTTCCTCTTGGTTTCTGTTATATCACCTGTTAGGACTCAGAATTATTTTAGTTATTTGGTCATTTACAAAACCCTTCTCTCTAGAATGCCAAGCCTACTAAGAGAAGGATGGTCCCAGAGAAAACTGGGCTCGTCTTGCATATCCAGCGTGTAGCACTGGAGTGGGGGAAGGTGTGCAGTGAATAAGTAGGTCGTCTTGGACAGCCGGAAGGGAACCCATGAAGCCCTCTCCTCGCTGAACGCCTCCTTTCACACACCACGCCTGGCCTGTCTCACCTCTTGGGTAGCTTTCTCTGCAGATGCCTCAGAAGGAGCACATCCACGAGTGCTCCTTGTAATAATCTCATTGTTCTTGGGCATGGGAATGCATTCCTTAGCAGTTTGATCAACAGGAGCAACCTTTAAGAAGAGAAGGCAATTGGTGGTTCCTATTTTAATAGTGGGAAAATGAAGAACGGTCATGTATTGTGTCCAAGGTCTCAGGGTCAGAAGAGAAGGAGATAGGACCCTGCGACCCTGCAGCTGGGCCCTTGCCCTTCCTTACAGCCCTGCCCACAGCGTGCAAGGAGCCCATAAGCATGCCTCCCCCACGCACCATCGTGCCGGCGATTTGGGTCTCATCTGGCAGTACTTCCCAACCTCACCTCATTTTAAAGAGCACCTGGAGCATTTGATAAAAAGAGATTCCCCTGCACCTGGCGAGAATCTCCCTGTTTCGTAAGCTTGCCAAGAAAAATGAGTTTTCTTGAGTGAAATCTCCCTGGGTGTCTTAAGGATGGGCCCTGTGCCCAGCGGTAGATGGCCAACAAAAAACCAACTCAATGCTATTTTTGTCTCATATTGCTTTGTTTGAGAATTTTCCTTTGGGCTTTTTTTTTTCTTATTGGTCTTTTGCTTGTTTGTATGTTATAGTTTCCAATTTTGTGTTTTCATGAATTTTGTTTTTTTGTGTCTGTGTGTTTCTTCTGTTTTCTTTTTTATTCGATCCCCATTTGTTTTCTAAAGAGAAAGGAAGAAAGAGAGAGAAAGAGAGAGAGAGAGAGAGAGAGAGAGAGAGAGAGAGAGAGAGAGGTGGATTTAGGATGGGGTGTGATTTTAGAGAGAGGGTGTGGATTTAGGATGGGGAGGAAGTGGAATTGGGTGAGGGGAAACTGATCCTAATATATTATATGATAAAATTATATAAACATATTAAAAACAATGATGAAGAAGAAGCTCCGCTGAGCTGGGTGTGAATCTGGACTCTTAGCATTGCTGCAGGTGAGTCTCATGATCAGAAAGCTCAGCATCTTCTGGTCTACAGGATAAAAACCCCCATTCGGTCAGGCCCATGAGACCTTTGAGAGAACATTCCCAGCTCAGAGGTCTAGCCTCATCTGTCAATAGCTCCCTTGGAGCCAGCCCTGTCTCCCTCAGCCTGCAGCCTGGCCTGCCCACGTGGTGCCCGGCCTCTCGTCTCTTCCTGCTGGCCCCAGCATGGCAATGCCATGTCTCCCCACTTCTGTCCTCTCCTTCCCTTGCTGCTGCTGCACCCGAGAGCTGCATCTTTATTTGATACACATTCCCGGAGAGAAGAATGGGCTTCCTCAAAGCCACAGAGTGCCGTGGCAGAGCCAGAAGTATGCAGACCTAAGTGGGCACACTCTTCCTTAGCTCAGAGAACGTTCAGACTTCCCTTTTAAGGGAATATGTCTAGAAAAGTCTGTTTGTGAAAGTGCGAGCGGACAGAGGGATTCTTTTAGAGGCTTTTTCAAGTGGCCTTGAGTCTTACTGCTGGCTGCCAAGCGATGGTAATCCACCTCTTGGTGCTCGTAGAACATGGAAGAGATGGGACAGAGGGGCCAGGGAACATGACCATTGTCCATGGTCATCTGGTGATGTACAGAAAAGGTGCCTTACTGAGGGCCAGGCTGTGAGTGAATGGATGTTCAGTCCTCATTGTAACCCCACAAGGTAGGAGCTCTTCCAACCGTCGTGTTGAGGCAGGACCTTCCTTGTGCCCTAAGTCAGGGCCGGTGCAGAGAACCCTGGAGCAGGGCGGTTTTCTTGAAGGTAGAGTGGAGAGAGCTTCCTGTGAAGGCTGAGAAGTTGGGATTCAAGGATGCAAGGTGAAGTTGATGTTTCTGCCACAGGGGGTGGGGGGGGCAGCAACCAGCTCAGGTTGTGTTTTGTCTCCATGGCACACGAGGAGCACCATCAGAGAGAGTTTGGGGTAGTTTTGAAGTTGGCAGTGGGAGCCAGGCAGTCTTAGTGCCACACCTCAGGAACAGTGGCTGTCTAAGGGCATGCTCGGGGACAGCATTCTGCCGCCACCCGTCCCCATTCTCCCTCCTCCCCGGAAGGAGTTCCCTCTGGCTGAGAGGGGTGAGGGAAGGCAGGTACCTGACGTGGCAGCACGTGAGACTGCGTGAACATATGACTTGGTGTGCACATGTGCCGTGAATGTGAACGGTGTGAAGCTCGTGTGTGGGGGGCCACGTGCGTTTCCAAGGGCTGTGCTATGTGCCCAACCGCGTCTCACAAGGGGAGGGCTCAAGCGTGGGTGGTGTGCTCGGCTGTGGTGTGGGGCTGCCCTGTGCACATGCGCTGCCCTCAGCTGGTGTTAAACACTCTTTGGATTGCTCACTAGGTAAACATTCAATAATGTAATTTGGAAATTCTGTCCCCAGGGTCCCGCTGTGTGGCCAGGCAGCTGGCGGGTGGTGGTGGGATTAAGATATTAGTGTATTAATGCCATATCAAAGCCCAGCACCCTCGTCCACGGGAGTGTCTGCTGACAGCCCAGAGCGCCCAGAGCTTTGGGGCCCTGCAGCCCCCACCACATCTCTCTGAATCACAAGAAGCCTTGTGTGTAGGGCTTGTTCTGAGAGCTGCAAGGTCTCCAGACATGAGCTCATGCCTATAGGTCCCTTCAGGAAAAGGTGGGTGGCCTGCCCTACTACCAGGCCTCATCCCTAGCATAGGGGCCAGGCTACGGGGAGTAGAAGCAGGTTTAGAGGTCTGAGCTGGTCCTTTGACCTGGTCAAAGTCATCTGTTTTGTTTGTTGAATGACAAATGATTGACTTTGTCATAGAATTTCTTAAATTCTTCAATCATGTTGGTCAAATTTTGTTTGCTTTGTTATTCCTAGCACCTAGCAGTGTATGGTATACAGTAAGTGCTCAATCATTGTGCTTCGAATGGGAAGACTGACAGCAGAGACAGGGAGTCAGGGGCCAACAAACCGAGAACAGAATGTTGCCCCAATTCTGCTTGGTGACTTCTGTAGGAAGTCCTTTACGCTGGGAACGACACCTCACAAGCAGTTGGCAGTTCTTTTGAAATCTTCCAGGTTTCAGCGTGGACTATGTGGGCCTGCAAATAGTGCCTGTGTCTGGAAGGTTTAGAATCGGTATGGATCCTTGGAGGAAGGTGGCCTCCGGGACAGACCAGCAGTGGCCATGGTCAGGTGGATGGCCGGGAAGAAGGCAAACACGTGGTCCTGGTGTACGAAGGGACAGCCAGGGGAGAAAAGGAGTGTCTCTCAGAAAATCAGTACTGAAGTTGGAGCGGACACTAGGCCACGCAGGGAGAGCCCGCACCTTTGAGAGTGCGGTGAGGGTCTTTCTGGTACGTGAGAATGCGAGTGCGAGGCTGCCTCCTGCTCATCTGCTCTGAGTCCAGCTCAGAGTGGAGAAGCCTAAGAGGCTGTTCAGCACTGTCCAGCACTGCCAGGACTCACGGCTAGCCAGGGATGATATGGCGTGAGCCCCTCCCATGATGGCAGTCTGCTGTGGTTTGAAGGAACACTCTCCCCATTTTGGGGACCGATTAGTGACATCGTTTGGGGAGCGTTAGGCTGTGCAGCTTCACTGTAGGAAGCTCATCTCTGGAGCAGATTGTCGAGTCTCGCCGTCCTTCTGGCACAGCCTCTCTGTCCCGTGCTTGCCTTTGAAGAGGCGAGCTCAACCGCCCCTGCCTCCTCCACTTTCGCCACTTGCTGCTACGCCTTCCTGCCATGGCGAATGCCTGTCTGCCACGGAACTTACAGTTCCCAGCCCAAATAAGCTCTTTCTTCTAAAAGTTGCTTCTAGTCATGGTGTTTTATCATAGTAACAGAAAGAAGAACTAATACAGGGAGTTGATACCAGAGAGTGGGTGGTTGCTTTGAAGAGTCTGACCATGTTGGTTTTTTAGGAGAAACGTGAACAACTGTGGAACTTGGGGTTAGGAAACCAGATGAATGCCGTAAGTAGAGCTCGCAGGGCTGTTCTGACAGGAACACGGAAGGAAGTCCTACTGAGGGGAATGTGAACAGCAGAGGTTTCAGGGGGAGTTGATATCAGCAGCTGGGCCAGAGGCCATTCCTGTGATATTCTGGCAAAGAATCTAGATGCTTTCTGCCCATTTCCTGAGAGCTGACTTGAGGCCAAATTAAAGAACAGCAGACTTATTTCTTTGGTGGGAGACATTTCAAGACTACGTAATGTTAA
Organism: Apodemus agrarius; assembly: GCA_964023405.1. NCBI lineage: Eukaryota > Metazoa > Chordata > Mammalia > Rodentia > Muridae > Apodemus > Apodemus agrarius. The sequence continues at coordinate 40,963,064 of OZ030009.1, forward strand.
GTCTGTAGTATAATAATGCATATGTAAGTTTATAATGCAAAAGGGCAAGTGGGGCAAAAAGAAAAACAAAACATACAGTGTGGATATAAAAAGAGCACCAGGAAACTTAATATTGTAGCCTAGGCATGTGCTGGGAGACAGGCTGTAATTGTTGAGAAGATTAGTTCCACTAAAGAGAGGCATATCCATTACTGAAGATACAACGTATGTCATCAAACATGGAGAAATCAGGCTGACGCCTAAGTAGAAGCTTCACCCTCTACTGACTAGCAATGATGATGCGGGAAGGTACATTGCATGCTACTGGAGAATCAAAAGCAGCCATCGATATCACATAGGTACAAACCCCGTGACCTACCCCAGGGAACGCCCTGCAAGATTGTACAAGGGCAACACACATGCTATGGGGGTAACTAGTCACCTTCTGTGTGCATTCACAGCCACTCTGTGAGATGGGACACATACATGACTGCTGAAGTGGCCAAGAACCTGAGATTACATGGGTCCTGGGCCTAGGAGAAAACCTACAAAAGTGAAAAGGAGGAGGAGGAGGATGACGACGAAGAGGAGAAAGAGGAAGAGGAGGAGGAGGAACCAAGGAAGAAAGAAAGAAAGGAAGGAAGGAAGGAAGGAATGAACGAAGGAACGAAGGAAGGAAGGAAAAAAGGAAGGAAGAAAGGAAGAAGGAAGGAAGGAAGGAAGGAAGGAAGGAAGGAAGGAAAGACTGAAGGAGAGACCTGCTCTGCACAAAGAAAGGGAAGGGTGCTGCATCCAGAGAAAGGCCACACTCAGCTAAGTTTCTAACTTGTAAAATGAGCCTCAGGTAGTTTATGCTCTTAGAAAGCAGCTGAATAAAAGCCTTGCTGCTAATGTGATTTGAGGTGGCCCAGGGTCCGTCCAAAGCTGCCGTCCGAACTTGAGTGTTGTCAGTGTGCTGCTGGCTTCAGAGCCAGGAAGGATGCTATAGCACAGAGGTCATGGCTGCTTCATTCAAGATTCCAGAAAGCCATTGAAGACAGCATATGTGGCAGAGACGTCCTTGTGTGAAGGCCTTGAAAGGGCAAGAGGCTGTGAGAGGACACTGGGTAAAGCTGTGGAAGTGAAGCCGAGGTAACAGTGGAGAGCTCAAGATGGTAGCGGTGCCAGAGTCATGAGTCATCTGCCGAGGAGAGCTTCTTGTTGCCTCTGAAAATGTGAGTTCACGGCTGCCTTCTCCGGCCACGGTTCCTGCTGCTATGCCTTTCTACCAGGACAGACACTTATCCCCTTGCAACCACAAACCCAAATAAACTCTTCATTTTCTAAGTTGCCTCTGGTCACGAGGTTTTGTCATAGCATCAGAAGAGTAACCAATACATAGTCTCACTATTTGCCGAATACGGAGCTCTGCACATTTTCTTCTTAGTGCACACAGAGCCCTTGCGGAGGGTGTTGGAGGACCCCGGCATTGGGGATGACATTAGGCATGGTCAATCACAACCAAGTTCCTGGCTCTTTTCTTGAAGCGGCTTGTTACCTGTGGGTCTGCCCATCATGAGTCAAGGAGCTCAGAACTTACAATGACGTGTGTGGGACATCATGGTAGCTTACTCCTGGGTCCAAGGCTTTTCTCTTGCTGTGACAGAAGCAAGGACACTCCCCATATCCACCTGCCATTTTATTGAGTGGTGTCAATAGCACGCAAGGGACAGAATGGAAAGGACTTCTACTCTGCTCATGGGGATTCTTCATACTTGGAACCCCACCTTTTCAGACGTACAGCTCTTGGAAGTTACTCAGCTTGAGACTTGCCCACAGCACAGATAAGTGTTAGTAGGAGAGGGAACTCAAGGACTCCTTGCCAACCAAGCCTAGCTCAGGTTAACTCAATGCAGCAGTACTTAGCTCATCCTTCAACAACTACGCTGCAACCAACACAGATGCCCAGTGAGCAAGAGGAACCGAAGTCAGTGCAGTCTGATGAGCATAAGCTGAAAGAAAGTGAAGCAGGAGCACCCCCTGATTCAGGGGGTAGAGAACCTGCCTGCTGCAAGAGTACCAGCCAGGAAGCACCTGACTGGCATGGACTGGGGACTCCGAGGACACTGACTGGCTGGGGCTGCCTCTGTGGTCCTGGTCTTTGTGCTGTGTTAGGCTGATCCAGAAAACTGTATCCCAGAGGGAAGAGGACCTTGGAGCTCTGCTGGGGATCTGGAACAACAGCAGAGGCTCCCGAGGGAACTCCAGGGTGTCTTAGCAGGAAGCTGGGAGGTTCAGCTGCAACTGCCTTTCACACAGATAGTCTGAGGCAGGGGTAACCTTGGAGTTTTCTCATAGTGTAACAGGGTCCGGAAGTCAGGAGACTTTAAAAATGAAGGGTACAGGTGCCTGAGGGTGAGCTGGGCCCCATTTTGCTACCTATTATCCCTATGTAGCCTGGGGCAGTGTACTTTCTTGGCCCCTGTATCCAGGCCTGGCAAACTGAGCTTTCTGTGTTACCAGGAATGACTAAGGAGGTAACGTAAACTCAGCCTACACGGTTCTAGCATGAGCAGTGGTAACCTACTCACTCCCAGTGATGAGTGGGACTTGGGTCAGAACGTAGTTTGTAGTAGCCACTAGGCACTAGACAAAGACCCCTCTTCACCTTGGACAACAGCTTCTTCCAGGGATGGCATCCAGAACTGATATCTCTGTTCTACTAAGACAGTAGAGGACAATTATCCAACACCAATAAATGCACTTACTGTGACTGACTGCCCCCCACCCTCAGTGTCCCATGAAGGGAGACAGCATGTCTCCATTCCAACCTTCACAGACGCCCAGCACATTGTCGGGCCCTTTGTCTCTGATGGTCTAGAATCTCCAGTCATCCTGGCTGTGAGCCTCAGGGCCAAGTGAGGGCAAAAGGACAAGTAAAGGCTGAAGGCAGTGCCTCGACCTACCCAGAGTGAAGGCCAGATTGGCTCTGAACCACAGCCTCTGCAGGGCCCAGGGAGCCCCTCACCCTTCCCGCTGCTATGGGAACCCACAAGCCCAGCTTGTGATAAATATGCATGAGCAGGCCATGGTCATGGCCCCTCCTCAAGTCCATTTGGGGCACCTCAGTGAGCTAATTGAGGGTGGCCATTGTCCCTGTGCTCCGAGCGCCTGGGCCCCTATTTCCACATTCAAGTGCCTGGCCTCCGTTTAGAGTGGTCAAGTGGCGGGTGCTATTTTACTCAACAAAAGCCCCTTGAGGAGATGGACAGAGAACTCTACAGGCCGGCCCATTGCCTCTGCCTGTCCCTATCCCAGGCCAGGGGGAGGGGACCACATAGACCACCTGATCACAATTGAGGCCCAGGCAGCCGGGAAGCACAATGGATGCTCAAGAGGTCCGTGCAGCGGCTGCGATGAATAGCAGAGATGCTTTCCCTTCAGCCCCCCCAGCCCCCGTTACAACCTGGTATAATTTCCCCCTGAATAGGGGTGGCACAGGGTGGGCTCTCCAGGATGAGAAGGGGAAAGGAATAAAGCCAGAGGCTCTTTGAAACCCACCCATAAGGCCTTGCTCCCCCCACCCCCATGCACTCTGCATGGTGACGGAATGAGAGGCCTTCATGAAGGGTAGGAGACCCTTGAGGATCACAAGGTAGAGACGGAGTATTAGCAGGACATGGGGAATCTCGTTCCCATCCATAGCTCCCAGAAGGCAGACCATGGGGGCATTTAGCTAACAAAGGGGAAGGAAGTAATGGCCCCTCCCCTCTCCTCCCCTCCATGGTGGCTCCCTTCAAACATACTCATACTGCACTGTGGGGGTCAACTTGTACCATAGAGACTAAAGACAGGAAGGGGCCATGGCCTTCATTTTCTGTCCCCATCAGACCATATACTTGCACTTTACCAACCTAACCAGCCTACAGGACAAGGGTCATCCCCTGTGTGATGCTGAGAGACAGTTCAGAGAGCAGGACCCACTCAGCCAAAAGCATGCATCAAAACAGCAGGGGCACAGTGAGAGCTGGGGGCTTCGGGGCCTTAGCTGTTGTTATCTTCTGTTTCGGGCCCTGAAGGCCACCCACCCACCCACCAGCCCACCTCTCCTGCTGGGGTGAGAGGAGGGATATCAGAGAGAGCCAAAAGGGTTGACAGGAGGCAGGAGGTGACGGGCATTGTGGGCATGGCGCTTCCATCTTTGGGTGTAAGAGAACAGGGACGTTTGCCTGACGATAGAGCAGTGGGGGGCTGGGGTGAGAGGCCATCTGATGGCGGGATGGTCGGTGTCTTCTGTCTCTGATGTTCCCCCAACTCGAGTGTTCCTTCCTTCATCCAACCACTGAGCCAAGCCTTCCACTGAGCACCTGACAGACACACTATTTGGTGTTCTGTTCTTGAGGGTTTTACAGTCTAGGGGTGGGCATGTACCTGTGTAATAGGAAAAGGATATGAACAGGGTCGTGGAGAGAGCTCAGTCTGCAAAGAGCTTGCCCTGCAAGCCTGAGAACCTGAGTTCATAGTCGCACGTAGAAAGCTGGTTGAAGCAGTATGTGCTGATGGACCCAGTGATGGTGAAATGGGGGGTGGGGATAGGCAGAGCTGGCCTAGCAGGCTCAGCAATGCTGCAGGACAATGACAGACCTGTTCTGAGAAAAGAGTCTGATGAATGCCACCAAGATTGCCCTTTGACCTCCATGTATGTGTTGGGTGTGAACATACCTCACCTTTACACACACCTACACATGCACAGACGTGTGCAACATGCAATCAAACACACAGCCAGCTCTGTGTAAGTAGTACTGTTTGGTTGCCTCCAAGGACGGGGAACTTACCGTCACCTTACTTCCCACTCATTGACATGGGCATATGCTGGGTCCAGACATACGTGGCACCTTCTCTTCTGAGCCGAATCCCAGCCCATTTTCTATCTGAGCCAAGTCTGGGGGAAGCCGCTCGCTCAGTGGTTGCCTATCGCTGTCTGTCATCACGCTCTTCCCTCCGTTCTCGGTCTCCTCTGAGTCTGCCGACAATGTGTTTGATTCCTTTCAGCTTTGAAGGGCTCATTTGGGGATTTGCCTTTTGGTAGCATTGAGATACTGGTGCGTGTTAAGATGTGAGTATTTAGTAGACTCGGGAAGGCCTTTGGAAACTACTAAATACAAGTTTCTACTGATTACTAGCCATTGAGAAGAAATGAGGAAGCTGAGGTCCTAAGCAGTGACAGTCCTAAACAAGGATCATACAAGCTCGCTACCACAGCCACAGCCTGAATGCTACCCAGGGAGTCCCAGGAATGAACTCCTTTTGGGAACATTTCTAGGGGCCTTCTATTCTTTCTCTAAGGGAACAGCTTTGATATCTCCCGCAAGACTTCTGTGTGACTGGATTTAAGTTGATGATGGATGAGATCCAGGAACAGGCCACGGCAGTTTGCTTCATACTGAGCCTCTGCCTTCTGGTTGGTGCCTACCTGCTGGACAACAGCTGCAGGTTTGCCATGCTGAGCTCTAAAGCCTCCCACCTGCCCAGTCCTCATCCTGGGACACCGCTGAGGGCTCCCAGAGAGCCCTCTGGCCTCCAGTGATTTGAGTCTATCGTGGATCTTTTGATTACACCCCATTGATCTTCCCCACGCTGCCTGGCTCTTGCCTCCACTGTACTGCCCGCCGGGTACCTGTGCGACTGGAGCCCGATCACTAACCCCCTCACTACTCACATTTTCATTTCCAAAAGAAGACAGGGCTCTAATTTCAGGGTCATTTGCCATTATATTCTGCATATTTTGGGTGTGTGGGGGGGTCAGAAATATGGAGTTGGACAATGAAAGACCATGATTAAAAATCTTCACGATCCAGCAGTTCCTCAGAAAATTGGAAATAGTTCTACCTGAAGACCCAGCTATACCACTCCTGGACATATAACCAAAAGATGCCCCACCATGCCACAGGGGCACATGTTCCACTATGTTCATAGTAGCCCTATTTGTAATAGCCAAAAATTGGAAATGTCTCAGATATCTCTCAACTGAAGACTGGATACAGAAAATGTGGTTCGTTTACACAATGGAATACTACTCAGTTATTGAAAAACAAGGACATTATGAATTTTGCAGGAAATGGATGGAACTAGAAAATATCCTGAATGAGGTAACCCAGGCCCAAAAGGACATGCATGGTATGTACTTACTGACAAGTGGTTATTAGTCAAAAAGTACAGAATAACCATGATACAACCCTCAGACCAAAGGAGGAAGGCCCAGTGAGGATGCATCAATCCTAATTAGAAGAGGGAACAAAATAATCATGGTGGCAGAGGGAGGGATACGGGTTGGAGAGGGGGAAAGGGGAGCAGGATAAGGGGTGGGGTAGAAAGGAGAGAAGGCCAGAAGGCCAAGAGAATGAATGGAAATATGCAGCTGCATGGGGTGGGGTGGGGAAAGCCTCTAGAAAGTCACAGAGACCTGGGATGTGAGAGGCTCCAAGGACTCAGTGGGGGTGACCTTAACGGAAATGCCTAATAGTAGGGATATGGAACCTGATGAGACCACTTCCAGTGAAGGAAAGGGGTCACAAACCTACCTTCAAAAATTTTGACCCAGAATTGTTCCTGTCTAAAAGAAAAATGCAGGGACAAAAATGGAGCAGAGACTGAAGGAATGGCCAGCCAGTGACCGGCCCAACTTGGAATCCATCCCATGCACAGGAAGCAAACCCTGACATACTGATGCCATGCCGTGCTGCTGACAGGAGCCTAACATGGCTGTCCTCTGAGAGTCTCCACCAGCAGTGACTGAGAGAGATGCAGATACTTACAGCCAACCATTGGACTGAGGTCGGGGACCCCTATGGAAGAGTTAGGGGAAGGACTGAAGGAGCTGAAGGGGATGGCAACCCTATAGGAAGACAACAATGTCAACTAACCCAGACCCCCGGGAGCTCCCAGAGACTAAGCCACCACCAAACAGCATACACAGGTCTGAGGCCCCTGCCTTGTCTGTCCTCAGCGGGAGAGGATGCACCTAATCCTGCAGAGACTTGATGCCCCAGGGAAGACAGAGATCTGGGAGGTAGAGGGGGGAGCACCCTCTCAGAGGCAAAGGGGAGGAGGTAGGGGTGAGGAACTCTTGGAAGGGGGACCAGGAAGGAGGCAAAATTTGGGATATAAATAAAAAAATAAACAAACCTCTGGGACAGAGATTGAAGAGTTTTCTCTTAAAAATCTGCAGAGAAGCTGCAGAGAAAGAGCAGGAACTCAGTGTTCTGGAGAACGAGGTGGCAGGTGGGGTGTAGAGTAAGGACTTTCTACCTCACAGACTTTCCACAGGCTGGAAGAGCCTGTGTGGCATGTGACACCTCAGGGCCGGTACAAGGAGGACTCCAGCAAGCAGGTGCCAGCTCTGCTTAACAATGGCTTCAGCACGTAGTGCCACCGACCATGGAGGAGACACTACAGTTAGTGAGGCCCCTGGTAACAGAAATGTGCTTGCAGACATTGGCCTTCTGGGATTTAGGGGTTTTGTCGGGGAGGGGAGAGTGAGTCGGAGGTCTCGAGTTCTTTGCTCAGAGCTTAGAATCCATTCATTCATTCAATGACAGCGTTGGGTTTGCACTGGAACCAATTACCTGGAACTCCTTGGCAAATGACTGCCCGGAGAAAGGCTGCCCAGTGTGGCAGCCCAGGAGAAGAGTCTCAAGGGCGCCATGGCCACAACTGCCTTGGCAAAACCCAGTTCTTCCATTACAGCTGTTGCTAGGGTGGAGGAACTCTGGGGGAATGTTCAACAAAAACTAGGCCACTGGGATTTATGGCAGGGTGGAGGGGGCAGTTCTGGGTTTGCTTGGCAGGATCCCTGTCACCCACAGCTGGAGCCTGGCTGAGGGAGCAGGTATGTGTGTGCTCAACCCTTTCCCAACCATCGGCCAGACAGTCTACCCATAGTTTATTGAGCAATTGCTATACCCTGGGTACTGTGGTCTCTGGCAACTGGAGCTGCTTCAGCGATCAAAGCTGAACCTGGCTCCAGAGCTGAGGAGGAAGGCAGGTCCTAGCCAATGGGGAAGGCTCATGTAACATGCTCACAATGCCTACCTTCATCAGAAGAGGAGAAGTATGCTGCAGAAATGGATGCTGTCTCTATCTCAGGGGCTCACTCTACTAATAAAGGAGGAATGTTCTACGTAGAGAGAATAGCATTTGTAGAATGGGAAGGGTGGAAAGCCGTGCATTTCACAAATGTATGTGGCTGGAATACAGGACGTGCAGGATGGGGATGGGAGCTGAGGTTGGAGGCTCATTCGGTTCAGGGTATGGAAAACCTCGCTAACCTTATCCTCGACTCTAGAGCAGAAGGTAGCAGGGCCGTGCCCATGTGTGGGTGTGCTTTCAAGATGGCTCATGCCACAGAGTGGGCTGCTGTTAAAACCCAGGTGAGCATATGCATCTTGAGATGTTTAAGAGGAAGACGTGGTGATAGAAAGAAGACCCGGTGACAGGTGGATGGGATTGAGGAGGAAGGAAATGATGGTCACCACTGTGGTTCCGCAGAATCCTGCTGAGTGCCTGGACCCCGCCCCTGGGGCACTCAGCCTGAGCCACTGATGTCACTTACCCTGAGCAGACTCTGTTTTGTCTGGCCCCCAAGGCTTTCGAGGGGATGTCCAGGAAGTTACCTGGTGTCTTCAGACCTTGGCAAAGATGGAGATGAAGCCGGAAGGATGAAGTTGGACACTTGATGTCTATATCCCTGTATCTACTCAAGGCCTCAGGAGCTCCCGTGGCACAGAAAGGAGGGGGTGGATCTCAGTCAGAGGCCACAGCATCAGCTGAGAGATTAAGAACTGTGCTTGTTTCTGGGGGAGCTAGAGAGACCTGGGTGTGCCCTTGGAAAGCACCTACCTTTCAAAAGTAAAATGGACCAAAGGTGTTCTTCCTTTTAGCCACCAAAGTAAAGAGAAGAAGCCAGAGGTGGGGGAAGGGCTGGGAAAGACAGGCACAGCACTGGTTCTTGCTTTGCACAGAAACTCAGCTGTTAACTGTGATATCCACTTGCACCCACACCCAGTGGGGAGCCCTGGACTGCTAGGATTAACAGTAGGCGGTCCTTCTCCACGTGTTCCCTCAAAGGCCCCCTTCCTCTTCCTCTCCCTCTCCCCCCCGCCACTCCCCCAGCCTACATTTACCTTCTGCTGTACACTCAATATGGACTAGTGGCTTCATTCTTAAGGTCTCTGGGCCTTTTTGCTCCTCTTGATGACCTTGCCACAGGGATCCTAACATTTCTGTCATTCTCGAATCTGTTCATTCATCCAAGTCCTTATCAGCCTCTCACACTGGCATTTGCTCAGATACTTTAGATGGCGGGAGGCAGAAGACGCAGGCGCCTGCTTCCGTACATCACACAGTCCGAGGAAAAGCAAAAAGTAACCAGACAATGGCTCTGCCTTCAGAGCCAGCTTCTCGGGACAGCGGAACACCCTAGCCAAGGGTGAGAGACATTCTGTGCGTGAGGTAGGAGGTGGAGATTTCGGGAGGAAGGGGCAGCCTTTGAAAAGAGATCGGAGGTGGCGCCTCAAGACAAGCACCCTCCCCTAGTCCAGGGTGCCACTCTTCCTGGGCCCCAGGGTCAGTTGGCTCCATACCACTAGTCCTGCCCAGAGATGTAGGAGGAAGTAGCCCATGTGTTGAACTGCCAAGGCAAAGCTTTCTGTGACAATATTCCCATATAACACAGCACCTGAAAACACCAGACAACTTGAAACCCCAGTGAGCAGAGGTTCTGTGGTGGCCACGTGGTGTGAGCAAGAAGCGAGGGTTTCTGAGATGTCAGTTCCTACAGTCAGACATAACCTATGCGGGCCACAACAGGATGGGAATATTTGTCCTACAGATGTCCTCCAAGGCTTCCGAGGGTTTGGAGCAAGAAGGGACTAGAAAAGAGCTTTCAGGAGAGCTTCAGCTGCTGGGTGGAGGGTGAATAGAGGCTACCAGGGGTCTAGAAGTCAGTGCAGAACACGCTGCGGTGACCAGGCCCAAGACAGGGCAGCCTGGACTACGGTGTGATACAGTAATGGGGCACCGAGAGTGCGCCGAGAACTCTAGAAGGAAGAACTGGCAGAAGAGAGCTTCGGGGTGTGAGGACTGAGTGTGGGAGGGAGGGAGAGTAAGAAAGAAGGCCATCCAGGATGGGCACTGTTGGGGCTGTCCCCCTAGTGGATGGCACTGCTGTCCCGCAAGATGAGGAACTTGTAGAACAACCAATCCCCGTGAATTCAGAACCTGAGAGGTGTTGAGATCAGGGTGTGTGGCAGCTCCTGGATTAAATGGCTCCCGTTCAAGAGAGAGATGGGCTGGGGTTAGAGTCAGGATCAGAAGCAGAGAGGCCTGCAACAGTCCCTACAGCAATAGAACAGAAGGCACGGGGACACGTGCACAGGCCCTCGTGATCCCTTCCAGCTCCCTGGAGGTGGGACCCCACCCAGAGGCGTTCCGTGTTCTGGAGAAAGGGTCTCCTTACTATTCTGAGGCCCCGCACAGTCCTTGGAGGTGCTGGTGTCCTCTTAGTACCTCAGGGCCCACAGTACCCTATTCCGTTTATCAGTAGATGAGGGGCAGAGACGATCAGCCCCTAGGACTCCCCGTGCCAGGGAGTGAGCGGCAGAAAGTAGTTGCCAGGGCTGTGTCTCAGGGGAGCTCAGATTCCAGGCTTCCCAGCCAGGACGTGAGAACTGCAGCTGTGTTATTCTAAGGACCCGTGACTGGCTCACACCAGCTCTTCCATCTTAAAACCCTCCCCATGTTTACCATATCTATGTAGATTGCAGTGGGCGAGGCCTGGATGGTCCCTACTCTGTCCCTGCTGTCCCCTCTTTCTCCATGTGGCACTCAGGCTGTATTAATGAGTCAAGGAACAGTTCTTCACCTTGGCCCACATAGGCTCTGTCCTGAGTGTGTGTGGCCCATGTGTCTTTCTCTCAAGTGTGGCGGAGGCCTTTCCTAACACTTCAACTCTCAAGGTAATAGGATCTTAGGCCTCAAGCATCGGCCATGCCCAGCCCAAGAGTTCAGGAGGCACTAGGGCCAGAAGAGGTCCCCGAAGAACACAAAGTTGCTGCAGCGCAGGCTGGGGGAACGTCTGGAGTCCATGCCGATCTGTTACCTGGGACAAGGGAGCTGCAGCTTCCAAAGAAGCTGGCAGCGGGCTGGGTCTGACTCTGACAGGTCCCTAGCCTGTCCCTGCTGTCCCCTCTTTCTCCATGTGGCACTCAGGCCGTATTAATGATTTAAGGAACAATTATCGTAAGCCCAGGTTTCTTTTTACAAACCTCAGTATTCCATCCTGCAATGAGTTCCAGATGGCAGGAGCTCTCGGTGAGGGGACTGGCTCCTCAGGGATGGCCTTTCTCCTTCAGAGTGACAGCAGGCCACGGACAAGCCAGCCATCTCTCCAGCACTCCCGCCTTTACAAGCTACTCGACCCTGTTCCAGTGTTTAAAGCCTTTTGCTTTTTCTGTGCAGATGTTCCTTAGGGTGAGCAATCTTTACAGTTTTGAAAAGATTATATCAGTTTTCCATGCTATTGAGTTTCTGTGTTTCTTGGGCTCCCCCCATTTTAATAGTAGCAGAAAGGCCAGTTTCTTCATCAGACATCACTAATGGAATGTAGAGAGGGAGGCGGAGAGGACTAAGCCCCGGGCTCAGGGCACCGCAGAAGGAAAACAGACACCCAATGCTCTCCTTCCAGGGGCGACTCTTCTGGTCAGGGAGCTGTGAAAAGTGCTAGGGCCGTTCGTTTTTTCGATGATTATCAAAGGTGTTAAAACAGAGACGGCGGCACATGTTTGGCTCCAGGGCGGGAGAGGCTGCCACACGGTTCTTCAGGCTCCAGCTGTCTTGAATCAAAACTATCACTTTGATACTGGAAAATTATTATGAAAATGTTAGTTTTGGGCCTTGCAGCACAAAGCAAAGACTGCCTGGAAGGCTCGGGGAGCTTCATTCACCATTTGTGTCAGCTCCAAAAATAACCTCTCCCAACTGTTGGAATTCACCTTTATCCAGGCTTAGAGTGGCTCCATCCTGCCCCGCAGTCCACTGTGAGGGGAGAGAAGGGGCGGGCAGGCCACCTCATCTTCAAGCTCAGCAGAGGCCGGGGAGGAAAGGCTTCCCTGAGGAGAGGGTTGAGCTCTGGGTTTTTGGAAGAGAAAGTGGATTTATCTAGGAAAACATATGGGAGAGGGGGACGTTGGCATTTTCTGCAGGCCTGTCCTGGAGCAGGAGGCCCGTGCTGCACTTGAGGTTTGGAATGGTCCTGTGTCACACCTGGGCCATGGTTCAAACCACATCCACCCATTGCACTGGCTACTGGCTAGGAGAGAAAAGAGGAAGCGTAGAAAGGACTCTGGAAGTGTGGACATCTGCGGACAAGGAAGGAATGGCTTTCGATCAGTCTTCTGTATGGCCATAGGAGTATCCGGGTGTTGGGGCCACTGCAGCCCTGACAGGGGGCAGTTGAGGAGGAATTCGCTCTGCTAGACACTGGAGGACTTTTAAACAGGCACTACTTAAACTCTAAATTAATTTTTCATGTTCCTAGTCTCTTCCTGGGCTCTCTTCCCAGAAAGGAAGAGGAGAGATCTAGATATTTACTGGCCTCTGGGTAAAGGAGACAGGAGAGACTCAGAGCGTCACCCCCCAGCTCACATACCCTGAAGAAGCAGGAGAAGGTCTGGGTTGTATGAACCCCTAGTAGAGACAAGTCCCCGGGGACTGGGAAGCTCTGAGCTCTGGAGAACAGGGCAGCGGCAGGGCAGTTAGACTTCGGGAGATAGGAGTTCACCTAGAAGCAAGGCTGGGGGGCAGCTTGGGGCAGCTTGGGGCAGCAGCACTGAAGGGGAGGACAATCCAGGAAGTATGGCTATGAAAGGAGATGGGGCCAGGCTGCACCCGCAGAGATCTCGTCAGAGGACCAAGAGGTGCTTTGAACCATAGACCTCCTGGCTCGGACCTCTCCAGGTGGTAGGGAGGTCTGGAGATCCACCATAACTCGATGATGATTGGATATGGATGCAACACAACCTTGACTCCCAACAGACAAGTTTTAGAGAAAAATATGCTTTGAGAGTGAGGTCTGGGGGGGTGGGGGAGGGAGGCTGGGACGATCAAGGGGAAATTGTCTTCATCTGCATTTGCATAGGTGTCAGCCTGTCCCCAGGTGTGCCATTGGCTTCATTCTGCTTTACTTCCAGTCCCTGGGATGACTGGATGAGTTTGTTCCCTGAGTCCCACACCTCCATCCTTTGGCAAGGTGCTTGATTCTAAAGTTTCCCTTCAGCTCTTCTCCATCTTCACAAGCTGGTCAGTCCTGCAGGGCTGGGTCCATTCATTCTTGGTAATGATCTGGTCTGATTTGGGGTCAAGATGTGGAGCTGAGTCCTACTAACTTACTCGGTGGGAAGGTTAGTCAGGGACAGGGAATCAAATATACCTGCTCTCTGCCTCTGTTGCCAAGATCGGAAGGAGTGACGTGGTGGACAGTGAGTGCAAGCTGGCCACATTATAATGTTTGGAGACAGCCCTGAGCCGGAGAAGGGCCTGCTCACCTTCTGGGCCTGGGGGTTCATTGGCTATGTGCTGATCTCTTCCCATACAGAGTCTCAGATCTTTGTATTTTTGTTTTGTTTTTTTTTGTTTGTTTGTTGTTTGTTTTTGTTTTTTTTCTGGGCAGAAGTGAGGCAGATTCTGAACTTGAATTTTTTTTTTTTCAAATCCTATTTTTAATGATGGCCCTTATATACTTTAACCTCCCCTTTAGTCCACCACCCACCAGAGGTCGTGAGGAAAAAAGGATCCTGGAGAAGTGCACCTCTTTAGAAAGGATCTTTGGAGCAAGTTCCATCTGTGTTGACTGGAAGTCAGCAGTTCACCTCGCAGGTCCGGGGACAGAGGCAGCTGGACCCACTTGCAAACACTTCACAGATATACCAGCTTGTCCGTTTGGCAGTCACCTTAGCAACCGCGGTGACGCGACGGTCTCAGCTGACATCACTCTGCCAATCAGCCTGAATCCATGGCAGCGGCAAGAAACCACGCACACCACCAGAAGTGTTTTGGTGTGTTTCTCTCTCTGTGGAGTCCCAACAAATGCAGCTCAACTACACAGTGTAAGGTGAACCGATACATGCGTGTTGTTCACGTAAAATCCTTCGTCACACGCCCTTTCACATGCTTGCTTTAGCAGAACATCCTTTCACCTGTTCACCCATGTTCTCAACTCCCCTCTGGGGAGATGTTTCTGAGCCCCACCTGCAGAGCCGTGGTGAAGCCCTCTGCTGGGTATCCCTTTAGGCCTCCCAACTGCTTTCCCCACAAGACTGCCTGGCTCCCATCTCATCTCTGTCTCCGGCTCACCTCATGCCGTTCCATTCTCTCCCCTCTCTGCCTCAATGAGTGGAGAGCTCCCCCGACTCAGTGCCCTGCCACATGCTATTCTTATGCACGAAGTGGGGAGCTGTGCTGTCTTCCCAGAGCTCCTGTGTAGGATTTAGGTCTCAGCATTTATTATTTCTTCAGAGAAGGCGCCTGTATCACAGCCCCTTTGTATGTCCTGGCACTCTTACATACCTGCTATGTCCTTTGAAAGTATTATCCCAATCTGCAAGTTGCGTAGTTATTTGTGTCCTGAGGATGGGGTAATTTTGCTTTTCTATCATCTCGATAGGCCATAAACCTGGGAGTTGCAATCCCTTTGGGGAAATCGCATATCAGATATCCAGCATATCAGATATTTACATTACGATTCATAACTTTAGCAAAATTACAGTTAAAAAATAGCAACAAAATCATTTTATGGTTTGGGGTCCCCACAACATGAGGAACTGTATCAAAGGGTCAAAACATTAGAAAAGTTGAGAACTACTCCTGTAAACTCTAATAGGTCAAGGACCAGGGCTATTACTCACCGTCATTCCTAATACCTAGTCCAGGGCCTGGCTTACAGTAAAACCCAGTAAGTATCTGTCCTGCTGAATGAATGAACAATATGGTGCATTTGAAAGTTGGTATCCAAGTGTTCACATAGCTTATAGGAAGCTGAGGTTAATTGCCCAGCTTCCCAGAGTCTAAAAGTACAGTTTAGCATTAACTCATCCGGAGGGACTATCCAGAGAAGTGGAGGAGGAAGACATAACTAGCAGTTGGAACTGGCCCCCAACACTGTCCTGCAGTCCTTGATAGCTCTCTCTGGGAAGGCCAGCGGGGCAGAACTGCCGAGCAGCCCGAAGCCCTCCCGCACGCTGGCTGCCTACAGGTGCAGCCCACATGAGCAGGTGAAAATGCAGAGGTGCTGACAGCTCCCAGCCCCGTGTGCCCTGGGGCATCTGGTTTGGATTTGGTTAGGGTTTTTACTAGTTGTTTTAGAGACACTTAAGCCTGCACATTACACCTTGAGCCCACCACATGACTCTTCCAGGGCCCCACTGAGCCACCCAGGGGCAGGGAAAGGGCATCCCACTGGTGTGCTGTAGAGAGAACAGGAGGGCCTTGCCTGGGCTGCACCAGGGTCATACAGTGAGCAGTAAATGACTCTGGCCTTGAACCACAGACTGTGCCACCAGAGGAATGCAGAAAGACCAGAGACACACCGAGTCTGACCTCTGAGTCTCCAGGGCCTCATTTTATCCCAACATGTGCTCTGAGCATCAACCTCTTTCCAGGCATCATCCTGCCCTCCACAGGTAGATCTGACCACTCCTTGTGACCACGTCCTGTGTTCTCTCCTTTCTGCCTTTGTTGATGTGCTTGTCTCTTCCAGGAGTGACCTTCCAAGGAAAGGCAACGTACTGGATCCTGCTTACTGCTGGCTGGCATTTTCCAGGGGGCAGCACCAAGCGGGGAGGGAGAGGTGGATTTTCAGTGCATGTCGTCCAAGCAAACTCACCAGCTGAGAGCTAGCTGCCCTGCAGGTCTTGGCTTCCTCAAGGGTCCAGAAGATCCCCAGGAAGCAGAAAGTTGGGGTGCTTAAGGGGGCTGCCGCCAGCTCTTGCCCTGGTGTGTGCTGTCAGAACTTCTCTGTTTTGGGTCTTCATCTCGTATCTCCCCAGAGCACCTGTCCGTTTGCCACTGTTACGGGTCTTTCCGGCTGCTCTTGTGACACATGTGTGGGTTTCATCTTGCCACTGGCATTGTAGGAAGCGTTCTTTGCTGTTCTGATGTCTTCCAGCCTACCAAGTGGGCATGAGCTGTGTCAGTCAGCAGAGCTTCTGGATGAAGTCCTCCCAGGATCCCTGGAGTCTGGATTCTCCAGCTTGATAGCACGGAGAAGCTTATGCTTCCTGATCCCTGGTTGGTTGTTGCATTCCACATCAGCTGAGCCTGAGCTCTCTGCTTATCCATCGAAGCTGCAGGCACAGCTAGAAGAGGCTCAGTAATGGAACATCTGAGGTGAAAGGTGGGGTGCCTGTGGTAGCCTCATCTTAGCCTCTTTCCTCTAGACAAGCAGTTCTCAACCCGTGGGTTGTGACTCCCATAGAGGATATCAGACATCATGCATATCATATATTTACATTATGATTTATAACTAATGAAATTACAGTTATGAAGTAGCAACAAAATAATTTTATGGTTGAGGGTCACCATAGCATGAGTCACTGTATTAAAGGGTCACAGAACTGGGAAGGTTGAGAACCACTGTTCCAGACAGAAGAGGGTGGGTGGTTGAGTCTGAAGTAGGTAGACTTGAGTACTTGATGGGATGTATAGAAAATCAATCCTGGCCAGTCTCCTCTGGACAGCCAGCTATATAGCCTTGGGGCTCTGAAAGGGAGGAGCTCAAGCAAGCAGCAGCAGCCTGGAGCCATCATAGGCCTTGGGACAGCCTCTAGTATGTTGTGAGTCTCTTGAGGCTTCTAGAAAAGGAAGTGGGAAGCTTCAGGGTCTCTAGCTATGCTGTCTGGGAGTCTGAACAAAGGGATTTCCCAGGCTTTTCCCAGGGCTCCAACACAGGTCATTTCCAGGGGTGATCTTGACTAGAAGGTAGGGTGACTAAGATAAAGCGTGTGTCTGCTTCGGTGTGAGGCTGAGCACCTTGGAGTGCACGAGGGGAGGAGAAAACACACCTCTGGGCATCAACACTTCAGAAGAGTGATATGGGTTCAGCTCCCAGAGGACAACAGGGGCCCTACCCAGAATTCACGGGGCAGAAGCTCTCAGGAGGAAAAGTGACCCTGCAAGTGAAAGTCCCAAGCTAAGCCAAGTACAGACCGAAGGCTGCAGCGCCCGTGCTCAGGTCACTCTTGAAGTGAAGTTGGTCAAATGCTTCCAAAGGCCTCTTCCAGGAGCAGTCAGCAGTAGGATGTCTTATGATAATTGAAGGCAATATCTTATATGGCAACATATGGGGAAACCCAAAGAGGAAATGATTCACTGCAAGAGCCAGTTGCAGAGGCGAGGCAGGACGTCTGATTGGCTGCAGGACATTGCTTTAATTATTGGAAGTGCAAATGGTTCAGATCTCGACTGTCTTGGCCTCCGAGGGACTGAGCACAAGGGCTATCTGGACACTGTGGGGTTCAGGCACATGATTCAGGAGTCTCAGCTTGTTGGGTGTGGGATGGTATGAGATAAGGCCACCCCAGAAGTTTCTCTGGCCCCTGCTCTTCTGACTGGGTTTGATGGAACAACTTGATTTTTGATCTTTCACTGACCAGTCACAGTTTAGTAGACTACAATAAACATTGCCAATACCATGTCCCTGTAAGAATTTCTAATCGGTTTCTTTTTAAACAAATATTAATTTTATAAGGGGGTGGAGAGGTACCCATGCTTTGTCCTGAGTCTGGGGGTCAGAGGACAACTTTAAGAGCTCTGTTCTCTCCTGCCTTGTGGTTCCTGGGAATCAAATTCAGGTCAGTCTTGGCAACAAGACCCTTTACACCCCAAGTCACCTCCCTCACCCTCTAACCACTTTCTTTCAATCCCTGTGACTTTAAAAAGGGGCAGCTACCAGGCCCTGAGCTCACTGTAGTGAGACTGACCTGGGTCTTCTGAGTCAGCTCAGGCAAAAGGTAAGTGGGTGTGGCTCCTGACTGGTTCTATTCCCACTGCTGCTCGATGCCCAGCACTCTGCATACACTGGAAGTAACTCCCAGCTGCCTGCCAGGGTGCCATGATGACTTTACTCTCCAGAGTCCTGTAGGTGTCCATGTTCCTTCCCCAAGGGGGAAAGCTCCAGATGAGCATGCTCTATTCTCTGTCACATTTGGCCTTGACAAGGTGAGCCAAGGTGGCAAAATGGACATTTCAGTTGCTGTTGAAGATATGCCTCCGTGACCCTGGTCCTCATCCTGGGCAGGTGGCATCAGTCACCTCCCCACTTAGCTTTGGGATGTCTAAGAGGCCTCTGGCACTTGACTCTTGTGTAGCTGGTGTAGGATTCAGATCCAGGCTCTGCTGTTCTGCTAGGCGGAGAGCTACCTGGTAAGGAGATTGACGTGGCCACAGCCAGGGGCTGGGGGCAGACAGTTTATCTTTTGCAGGAAAACTTCAGAAAGCCTTTGCTCGGGGGCCCAGACCTCACAAGGATCTCATTAAAGGCCTATTAGTCAAACTAATTCCTGACATGACATTGGCTTGCATTAGGCAAATATCTCTGACTTTCAAACACTCTCTGGGGAGCCAAGGCTCGATTGTGTGACATTTATTGATACATAATTGGGAGAACAGCTGACAAGACATTGGGCTATCAGATGCCAGTGGGGTCAAGAGCTGGGAAATCACCAGGGCGGGTTTTCTATGGCTGGCAGCCACTTGGTTCTTGAAACCCCATACGGTGCTGCCGTTTTTTCTGTGTGGCCATCACTCCAGTTAGCATGCTGGTAAAGAAAATGATTAAAGATCTAACCAGGCCTTTGCTGATATTCATCACTGTATGAACCTGTACAAGCTCTGTAATCCTCAGTGAGCCAAGGTCTAGCACACAGAGTGTCTAGGAGTGGGGGCGGGGAAGAAGGGCCAGGGAGGAATACAGACTCTGTCTTTCGGGAGAGCAGAAGCCTGTGCAGTGTGTGGACAGTGACACTCTGACTCCGTGTGGGGTGGGTTTGGTGGTGGGCTGTGAGAGCTTGGGGATGCGACCTTTATCATGCTTTCTGCTCAGCGCAGTGATTCACGGCCTGCGTGTTAAACATCTCTGTGACACTGCAGACTTGAATATTGTTCCAGGTTCGTGATGAGCTGCAGTGAGCTGTGTATGCTCTCATTTATACCTCCCTCTGCTCCTCAGTACAGATACCAGATAATTATACACGAATCTGTGGGTAAGAATCAGGTTCACCTTTAGTCAGACGCATCAGGGCTCAACCTATAAAAGCTAATATTCAGAATGTAACGAAACCCAGTTCAAGTTAGGACTTCGTTTCAGGGCTCAGTTTGCCATCTGAGATTAGGGCTGAGTCTATAAGAGATATGGGTTCGGCCTGTGATCAGGATTAGGGCTCAGTCAATAGCTAGGATAAGGGTATTGCTTGCCTTTGCCTCTGGAAGCACGAACCAATCCTTAACTGTCACTCTTCTCATAGTCTATTACACGCTGACTTCTCCAGTAGTGAGTGCTGACTGTCAGTGTGGACATTCCCACGACTAATGAAACAGAGCTTTCCCGGTGTCTGTATGTGGAGAGCTATCCCGCAGCCTGCTTAGATAATGAGCTCTCCATTCCTAGAGTTACACAAGCACAGAGCCCATGGTCTCCACCAAGAGGAGAGAACAGGGAATTCCCACTCCGGGAGTGGATAGGGAGAAGCTGCCACATCACAGGCAGGGGCCAGTCCTAAACTTCCGATTGTCCCCACGTCTTCAGCTCTCCGAGGTTGGCCCCATCCATCAGCAGTGCTGCCTGTCCTTGGCACTTCGACAGGCTTTGGCCACCAGGGTCTGCAGCTTGGTGAAAGCCCTTATTAAAATTAATCTCATTTTTACGACGGCCCCATCTGTCTTCTGTCCAGTGGGAACTCAGGGTCACTGTATTTTTGTTTACTGTCAGGCAGCTTCCTATGACCATAAATTGCTTTCCTTCCCTGCCGAGCTGGAGCCCTAGGGAACAGCAAAGTTTTGCTTTTTGTTTTCTTTTAAGAGCCAGCCCTGTTCTGAATCTCCTTGGGGCCTCTCTGTTGGGCTCTGCATCTGCTCTCCATTGCAGGAGTAGTACATCTTAGTGGCAGCCAACACTCCGTCCCTGGCTTCTTTTTCCCCTTGCCTAACGTCTGACGCTTCTGCGGGCCCAAGGGGTGGGTGCTGCTCATCTGTCAAGGGGCAGAACCTCGTTCTGAGAACACAGTTCTGCAGACATGTTCGTCACAGGGCGCTGTTGTCATTCCTTATGCTGCTCTTTCTCCAATAGCCCTCTTCCAGGGAACTCCTCCCCATCCTTCAGTGCTCGGCCTCAGGGTGACTGGGAAGATGGCTCAGGGGGTGAAGGGCTCACTGTACAAGCAGAAGGACATGAGCTCAGAGACCCAGGGTGGGGGCGGACAGCTGGGCACAGTGCTGGGCACCTGCTCAGTATCCCACCTGCTGGGAGGCAGACATGGAAGGATTCAGGGCTTGCTTGCTAGCCACTGGTGAGCTACAGTGAGAGACTCTATAAGGCGAAGAGCATTTGAGAAAGATCCTGGGGCTAACCTCTGTCCTCCACATGCCACATGGACACACCCACATGTGCATGCGAACCTGCACACACACACACACACACACACACACACACACACACACACACACCCTCAGCTGTGCCTGCTGTACAAGCCTGTCCCAATCCTTCTCTTAGACTGAATGACTTGTTACCATTTCTCATGGATGGCTTCTGCGGTTTTGTGATCGTCCATCTATGTTGCTCCTTGGGAATTGAGACAATTTCTACATCAGTTTCCCAGGGCGGCCACAGCAGAGTACTACAAACCAGGCAGGGTAATCAGAGAAGGGGACGTAGCCACAAGGCTAGAGTCTGAAGGGCTGAGACCAAATGTGGTAGGGCCACACTTCCCCTTAGCTTTCCAGGGGGAAGACCTTCCTGCCTTCTCAGCTCCTGGTGGCCCTGAGCCCTCACTGCAGGGTGGCAGTGTTACCCCACCCCCCCATCTCCATGACTGTGTGTCCTGTTTGTGTCTTTTGGAAAGACACCAGGGATATTGGATTAGGACTAGGCCGCTTTACTGTGACCACAGCAACATTACTAATTACCCCTGTGGCGACTCTTTTCAAATAAGGTCACATCTTGAGGTACTTAGGGCTGGAATTTCAACTTATCTTTTGGGGCCACAATTTTCCCTCAAACAATCTTTCATTTCTCGTTCTATTCCCAGGCTCCAGCGCAACCCTTGGCTCTGGGAGATAATATCAAGTTAACACTTTTTTAAAATAATTAAACACATAAAACAAAAGGAAGAAAAATACATAAGCCCCCAAAAGAGAGCTCCATGAACCCACAGTCCCTGGGGACTCTGTGGGGGAGGGCATTTCCATGGGGCTTTGAGGAACAAGTAAGGCTCAACGACTCCTCCCACAGACCAGCACAGATTTGGAAGGCAGACTCCATCTTATTCTCACAGCTTGGAAAGGTGCTGAACCAGCATAGAGAAACTTTCTAGGCAGGGTTTCTCTAGTGGTTTCTCTTGTGTTTAACATCATGGTTTCCCTGTGGCCCTGAGGTCCCTGATGCCTCTCTTGAGAAGGCCTTACTTGTCTCCCCTATACCAATCCTTGTCACTGCTGTGTGGGACACACCTGTGTTCTTCTGTGGGTCTGAAAAACCTATGCTCATCGTCACTTTGAAAGACCAATTTTGCAGACTGCCGGTGAAGGCAGAGATTGGGCTTCCCAGGTCACTGTGGAGTACAAGAAACAGCTATGACCACAGAGAGATGTTCCCTCCAGCTGCCCCACTCAACAATTCTTCTGTTCCCACTGTAGGGTTAATATTATTATTGCAAAGCTGGAGAGTCAGCCCAGGCCTTGCGCAGGTCAGGCAAGGGCTCTCGTTACACCCTAGCCTCCCTGTAGCAGTTTAAAAAGTATGTATCCGCAAGGCTGGCACAGCACATCTCTGTCCACACCATTTTTAGTTTGACCGTCTTTACAGTGATAAACTCCACTGGAGAAGAACATCCATGACAGCACATGTGGAGAGAGACAATCCTCACATGACGGAGCCAAGAGGTAGGTTCCGGAAGTCTGGCACAGACGGCAGCTTGGCTTCTTTGCTCTGTGCCTCGCTCTCACTTGAGACTCTCCATGGGAAGCTTATTTGGATTAGATGCTGTAACAGCAGTAACCTACTCCCAGTCATCCCTGCCACAGCCACCGAGACCCAGGTAAAAGTGCAATCAGGAGAGAAGGCTGAGGGCCAGATGCAGGGCCTACAGGTGGCTTTGAACGTAGTGTCTGCAATGATGATGACTTTGGCTGGGGAAGCATCCAACGTCCAACGTCCAGTTGGCAGAGATGTCGCCACCGAGGAAGGTCGCTTCATGCTACAAGGGGTTCATGAGAATTATAGGAAGCAGGGGCTCGAGGCAGAATCTTTGGGGATCATATATGGAAGCAAAGCAGCAAGCCTCAGGGAGAGAGCTCAAGATTTAGGAAAACACAGAGTACAGGAAATAAAATTACCTCATCATATGCCTAGACTGTGTATGACCTGCTCATGTCTAAAATTTTGCTTTGTATATCACTGTAACTTTTTAATTTAATCTTTCACATTTGCAACCAACAGCTCAGACCTAAGGAAACCAGACAACTCTTGGAGGAAAACGTTTCCCTCACACAGTTCACTCAGTCAGTGACCAGCTAGTTGTTGGAGACCCTGTGCCTCATAGCCTGACCCCTCTCTCTATCGTGGCCTGTCAGCCTCAGTATGGAGCCCTGCAGCAACCCTTGGCTGGCATGGGCAAGTCCAGACCCCACAGCCGCTCTCTTCTTTGGAAGAACACTCATTTCCCTGCCTTCGGAGAGTAGCTACGGCAGATGGCCTCTGAGTCTCCTCTGTTCCCTCACCCCTCCCGCTCAGGGCCCAGCCTCTGTCTCTAAACCCTGCCTCACACATACCCTCTCCTTTAGCCAAACTCTGTGGATTACACGGGAAAAGAAAGGAAAACGCATTAGTCCTGGATGCAAAACCACAGCTTTCTTTTAAAAAAGAAAGAAAGGAAGGAAGGAAGGAAGAAAAAGAAAAGAAAGAAAAGAAAAACGAAAGTGTTAAGTCTCAGAGCATGTTTCCTGAATGTCTTCCCATCTCCTTGCCCACTGCATCTAGCGCTGTCCCTGTCCTCAGTCTCGCCTGGTCTCAGGGCTCGGCTTTGCCCCGTGTCCCCAAGCTTCAGGGAGCACTCACCTTCCAGGGAGCACTCACCCTCCAGGGAGAACTCAACCACTGCCGCTCCTTATTGTTCCATTTCTTTTATTGTCACCATGTTCTGCCCTTATGTTCTATTTCTTGTTTTATATAGCTCCTTTCCTAAGCTTTAGAAGGAATATGACATTTGTTCATTCATTCATTCACTCACTCATTCATTCATTCATTCATACTACCAAATGTCCAAAATGGCATGCCTTTCCCTTATGCTATAATAATGCCAAGTCAGATTAGACATGTTCTTGCCTCCATGAAGGTCAACAGGTGAATCAAAAGCTGGAGGTTCTGAGTCTCTGGGAATACTTGACCTCCTGAAGATTTGTTTACCTGTGTGTGTGTGTGTGTGTGTGTGTGTGTACATGTGTGTGTTTGCATGCATGTACATATGTGTTCATTTGCATGTATATGCATATGTACATGTGTGTGCGGCACATGAATATTTGTGTGCGTGTGTGTTCGGGCACATGGAGGTTGAGGTCAGAAGACAGCGTCAGGGGTGGTTCCCCAGGCACCGTCCACCTTGCTTGCTTGAGATACCATATCTTACTGGCTTGGAGCTTGCCAGCTAGGCTGGTCTGGCTGGCTGGTGGGCTCCGAGTATCCACCTATCTCTGCTTCCCTGGTGTTGTGATTAAGGATGGGCCTGTGCATCATCATACTTGCTAGGTAAGCACTATACTGACTGAACTATCGCCTCAAACTCCCTGCCTTAGGGATTCTAATAAGTGTTTTCACCATGGAGGACATGCCCACAAAACACTCGCCCTAGTCCTGATACTTCTAGAATATCGGAAGCCATGGGTACCAAGTTTAAGAGTTCCAGATCTAAAAGAACAGAGCTAGAAAGGGCATCCATGATATCCCTGGTCCTCGTGCTACCCATCGCCCTGAATCGTCACCACCAGCAGCCTCCCACACTGCCTACCACAGGTGACCCAGACCTGAGGCTGGGCACGAGTCAACTGTGGGTGTGCGCGCAATGGTTCTCCAGAACTCAGCCTTTGCCTGCTCACCGGGCCTGCTTTCCCTGTCTCACCGGGGGATGGATAGAGCAGAGAGTGCCAGGCAACTGCCCTCCACATCAATGGGCTGGCTCTGTTTGCTGAATTACTCCGTGTTCTCCAGAATGATGATTGTGTGTTTCTCCAAGAATTGGTTTTCTATTTTAGACCCGTCACTGGAACATGAAAGGCCAGGCTCATGGTTGGAGGTGACTCTGTTTTGGAGTGACAATGTCCTAGGCTTCTCACATTTGAAGCACTGTCTAGTCTTCCTTGACTCCATCTCTGTGTCTCTGAGCAACAGAGGAGGCAGGAGGACTGCTTGCTTACCCTTCTGGAAGCAATGGGTGGAAGGGAAGGCTCAGAGAGCCGGGCAGGGAGGCGTCTGGGGCCTGGACGGCTGCTGCTGTGGTTCTTGCTGCAGTGAGCTATGGGGTGCTCCTTCTTGGGTGCTGCCATGTTGGTTTGTGTGTATATCAAAGAACAATCTAGAAGTTTCTTCCTGGCCACCCTTCTTATTCCCATCATCTAACAGAAGATTTGTAGTATCTGGGGGAAAGGGGGGAAAGGAAAAACTATTAGGTCGTGAATGTAAAACCACAGGATTTTTTTTTAAGTGTTTATTTTTCTGCAAAGTTTGTTTTTCTTCCAATAGGAGCCAAGATGCTCTCCAATGCTGGGCGCTGCTGGCAGCCGGGTCAGAGGAAAAGATGACTTGATATGGAAGAAGGCTGCCGGTGGGAAGTCAGAAGCCGGGGTGGAATGGGGCCTGATTCACGGCTCTCCTGTGTGTCTCTCAACGGTGGTGGGAGGGGGCCGAGTCTGAGACGACACCAGGAGGAGAGGGAGGGCAGCGTGTGACCCACTGGGCCTTGCTTTCCAGTCTCTAACATCCAATAATGGCTACGACCCGAGAGCCTACCCAGGTTAGCTGCTGAGGCAGGGGCTTTATTACAGTATCAGTTCCTTCCCAGGAACCTGTGTGACTGGGACTATAACGACGATTTCACAAATGGGGAAACTGAGGCTAGAGACTTCATTCAGTAGCCCAACAGTAACTAGGCTCTGAATGTAGGTCCTGCCTTTGCTCTGAAATTCCCAGACATTACTGTTTCTCAAGTAACCTTGGGCAAGTGACTTCCTGTGGGTGATCTGTACGAGGAGTACAGAGGAGATTTTGAGGGTGCAGCAGGACTGTAATTTAGAGTAAGGCTTGCAAGCTGTTGCTAGGTGATTTTACTATAGAAGGGATGGCCATTATTATTGCACCACACTGGCTCGTGGTTGCCTACACAGTCTCCCAGGACAGGACATTGGTCATTACCTTCTCCACCTGCCCAGCATGCTCCCTGCATTCTGATATCATGGCGGCCATCATGTTGGATGGCATCTCTGGCCTAAAGAGTACCAGCCTGTTGGAGAGAAGAGGTAGGTCAGCAGAGGACACGGCTGGGGCTGCGGTGAAGGGCACGGCCGCCTTCCACAGTGAACACCCCCTGGGTTTCCGCCAGGGCAGCTCCTCTTCCTAGAGAGACTCTCTGGTCCTCGTGGCTTGGTTAATCCCTTCATTGTCCAGTACTGACTCAGATGTCATCGGCCTTTGGGAGACTTCCCAACACTCCCCAGCCTGCCTGGACTTGAGGCTCTCTTGCTCTTTACACGCCTTCTGGCAGTCAGAATTCTACCCAGCCCCGTGGGTGCACCCTCCTTCCCTGTTCAGCAGGAACTGAGCAGACATTTAGCACATACTGGACAGCCCTTCGCTGGACTTGAGACTCTATTTTCCCTCCTCAAGAGTAGATGTAGTTTTCTCATCAGTCACACTAAAGGAATGCCTTTCCTGTACACATAATACAGGAAGGAGACAACCAGCTGGATGGGTGGAAAGGCTGTGCTGTCGTTGCCACACAACCTGGATATTGCATGGGCTCCCTGGAGTTGGCCGAGCGAGGGTTAGGTGCCAGGATCTGAGTCCCCGTGTGACTTCCTCAAAATTAGTTTCCACACCAGTGAGAGGCCAAGCAAGGAATCTACTTCCTGGGGTACCAAAACCTAGATGAGACACTAAGCACAAAGTACTTAGCAAGCTGCGTCTGGCACGTGGCTGGAGCCCAATAAATGCCAGCTGTTGTCGTTGCCATTCCCAGAGCAGTGGTGGCAGTGGCCAGCACGCTTGCTCTTTCGATTGGGAGCTCTGAGACAGCATGTTCCTTGCTTGAAGACAGGAACATGTGTTGTTACACAAAGGTCTCATATTACGTGTCGTGGCTGTGGCTTGAGGGGCTTCTTCTTGAAAGCCTCTTTCCCTGACCGCAGTCGGCTGGGCCAGGCTCTCTCCTTCCTTCACGCTCACAGCGAGCAGCTGAGCGGTCCTTTTAGTACTGATTAGAGCACGTCTGCCTCGCTCTAATTGTCTTCGTGTAAGGCCTTGTCTGCTTAATCAGTGCCCTGCACTGGACTGAGCTTTGCCTCACAGTGGGGATTGAACAACTACTCTGTTAATCTGACCTGACTGAAAGCATCCAGCGCTGGGCTTGAAGCCGCTGCAGAAACCCTAGGATCCCCACCGAAATACGGGCTAGGGGCAGAAGTCCCAGCAACAGCTACAAAATGGCCAAGAAAAAGGAGAACCTGTGTCTAAACTGATTTGTTAGAAATAAAAGAACAGGAAATGAAGCTGAGATCCTATTTTCTCACTGGCGGCACTGGTATAAGATTCCAGAAGCACTGGGAGGCAGTGAGGGCCCGGAAACACTGCTGGTTGGAGGAGACTGCCTTCTCCCATAGCCCAGCTTATTTCTTTGAATTTAAAATTTCTATGTCTACAAAACTTTCTTAGAAAACACTAAGAGATGCAGCAAGGGTGTTATCCACTGTTACTCTGAGATATGCAAGGTGGGCCAAGTACACTGTGGTCCCTGATGGAGAATTAGGGAGCCAATAAAATGGTGTCTCATTAGAAAAGGTATTCAACTTTTACCATCTCATGGGAAAGAAAATTAAGGTAATAGTTTCGAACACACACACACACACACACACACACACACACACCTCATCCTAAGGTATTCACAGGCCCTGAAATTCTGCTCATGAACCCCAGCTGAGACTTGCCATTTTCTTCTGAGTTCCTTTTCTATGTGCATGACCTGTTTCTCACCTCCCTTGAGGCTGCTCAAAAGCTGCCTTCTCGGTGAAGTCTTTCCCGAGCACCTGGTTCGAGGCTCTAATCCCCTTGCTCTCAGTACCATCCTCCCACACCAATCTTTCTAATACATGGCGTTATTTATTTATTTATTTATTTATTTATTTATTTGATGGATGTGTGTCCTCTCCCTTGGCACGGGGATGCTATTGATCTGGGAACTTAATTTGATTTGCTGTTGTATCAATGGTTAGTACAGCAGCCAAATATATGGGTAACAAATGTGTGGGGTGAATTAGCTTCTGTCCTGGCGAGGTCTCTAATCTGTCCATGTTCTCTCTTCTGTGGCTTGAGTCACACCCACACAGGCAGCTTCTCACAGGGCTTCCCCAAGGCCCAAGTGCTCCATGACCTTCCTTCATGACCAAGTGCTTCCATGCCATAGCTACCATTCCCATGGTAAAGGCAAATCGACTGAAGTGCAGGGAGGGAGGACTTTAAATCCACACGGGGCTAGAGCAAGGCTGATCTCCTCCCAAATCCTGGCTCCCCCTACAGTTCAGGGAAGAGGCGCCTACAGAGCAGGCCAGTTAGAAACAAAGGTGCCTTTGCAGGTCAGCCGACTTCCTTTCCCTCCTCTGAGATGTTTCCTAAAGAGAAACTTGGTCCCATGCCCTTCCAAAAGAGTTGTCACTCGCCAGAGTGTCCTCCACGGTTCAGTGGTTCTTTTTATACTCATCTTTTTAAGTGCAGTGACTGGTTCTGGTTGGACACATGACCTGAACTAGCCCACATAGTAAGTCCTTGTCAGGGCTTTAATGTATAAACACTAGTATCCGAGTTTGATGTTAACTCGGAGGAGATAAAACCAGAGTAGAGCTGTCTGGGCCACCCCTTTCCAGGTCACCACTCGTTCTCCATATACCTCTAACCGGGCCACTTAAAGCAGGAACTGAAGACAGGATGGTGGGAGCAGAAGTGGTTGAGAAAGCCCCTATGTCTTGTCCTTGGAGAAGCTGATGTGGGGAGGCTGTCCTGGACACCATCCTCTCTAGTTTAGCTGCTTTACATGGAAGTGCTGTTTGTTATAACCAAGTGTGAGATACAGTGACCAAACCAGGCTGGGGGTTGGGGGCGGGGAATCCCACAAAACCCTACCCAGCGGCACTCAACCAGGGCACCTCAGCCCACTGAACCCAATAGAGCTAACTGGTGTCCTCCTCTCGGCCCTGTGCTGTTTCTGAAGGAGTCCGATGAGGGCCAGAGGCACTGGGGCCGGCTGGGTGAGTGACTCCCCTCTGGGGCTCCTCACCTCTCATCAGGTGTAACACATTTCGCCCCGAGAACATCTGTTGAGGGAGACAGAGGCCTGCAGGGCTACTTGGGTACACCAGCAGCAGTTTCCAGCCTGTGTGGTAAGCGCCTGAAGTCCCGATGCTCCTCCTTCTGCTTCTTTAAGGGACTACCTAGCATCTCAGGGGAGATGGCAGACAGCCCTCAGTCAGGTGTGCTTGGACTGTGGTGCAGAATACGAGAGCTCCCAGCATAGGCGCCACTGCAGTAGGCTGGTCTGCTTTTGGTCTAGCTTCAGTATCTATCAGCTGAGGCTCTGGGCACACGACTTAGCCCTCTCAAAGCTACAGATCTGTTTCACGGGAAGCAGAGCTGTTTGTTGGAACTGCTTCCCAGTCCTGTAAGGGCTTAATGAGGTCACGCGTCCAAGGTACTCCGATGACAGCAAGTGCTAATCCGTGTTTGTTCCTCTCATAATAACCTCTGACATTTACACAGCATTTTGCATTTCACACGAGGGCTTGTCCATGCATAATTTTACTGAATTCTAATCTAACCCATTCGAGGGAGAATTTTAAAGTTCCATTATACATAGAAAGACACTGAAAATTTAAGACATGGGCATAGCAAAGCCCAGAGCTGAACTCCGGTTGTTCAGGACCTGATGCCCAGCCCTGAGCTGGTTGGGGGAAGAGCTGAGAAAATGGAAATGAAAAGGGGTCCCTTCGAGTGAGCATCACTTGGGGATACTGTTCTTCTGTCAGCACAGACCTGCCTCTCAACCCGATCGCTGGGAAGGGGAAGGACTGAGCCTTGCTGAGCACATAGGACAGGCCACGCGCTAGCTGGCTCGTGGTGTTTAATCCTCAGAAGTCTTCTGGGTACACTCTCCAGTTATGGTTGAAGAACCTGAGGATAAAAAGCTT
Organism: Apodemus agrarius; assembly: GCA_964023405.1. Taxonomy (NCBI): domain Eukaryota; kingdom Metazoa; phylum Chordata; class Mammalia; order Rodentia; family Muridae; genus Apodemus; species Apodemus agrarius. Next base: position 40,992,785 of record OZ030009.1, read on the forward strand.
TGAAGAACCTGTCCAGGTTCACAGCTCAGATGGGGTGGAGCTGGGGCCTGCACCAGAGTGCGCAGGTGCCCATGCATGCTCTCCTATGCAGCCCGGGCTGGCTTCAAACTCAGGGCTCTCCCACATTGCCTTTATACCCAACCCCCTTCCCATCAGCGGTAGCCAGGGCTGGGCTGACACATCCACATCTCAGCTGTCACCCGAAGGGAATCATGTGAGCTTTGCTTTCTCTTCCTACACAGCTCTGTGCTTCTGCTGCTCAGCATGGGGCTGGCAAAAAGAGAGGCCAGAGTTGTGACTGGAAAATGAACTCGACCGTGTAGGGAAGGGGGCTGGTTGCAGTATATATTTGGGCTTTGAAATTACCACTTTAATTGTACATATTTGTGAGCAACATGGTGATGTTTCTATATGTCTGTATAATGTGTAATGACCAAGTCAGAGTTTTTAGCATTGCCATCCCCAATAATCACTTAAAATAAGAACACCTACCAATTGCATGTATTTCCAAGGTACAATACTATTTCAGTCATGTATGTAGTAGGGGAATCAAACCAGGGCGATTACCATTTTCACTTGCTCCCCATTACCCTGTGTTTGGGGCCATTTAGTTCCTCTCCTCTAGTGATCCCTAAAACACAAAATAGGCGGCTAAGGACTGAGGTCCCCCAATGTGTGGCAGGGCAGTAGAGCTTCCCCTCTGTCATTATCTTGGTACCACTCTTACACCTCCTTCTCCCCCCCCAGGTCCCTCCCCTAACCTCTCAGGGTCACTGCTCTGCCCTCGGATTAGCATCCTGCAGCACCCACAGATGAAAGGGCAGGCATGCAGGATTTATCTTGCAGAACGTCCTATCACTTGTAACAAGTAGATGGAAGTGGAGGACACTGGTTAAGTGAACCAGGCTGGGGTCTTACGAGTTGGGGGGAAAACATCTTAGGACATGGAGATTCATGTGGACACGGCATGTTGTGGACTGGTACACTGATGCACATGTGCATCTCCCTGTCACAGCCCATACACCAGCTCTCCAGGACCCTTCAAGTCACCTCCATAGTCCCATCCCTGCCCTCTCCTCAGGGACTGCTGGTCTCCTGATCTTTAATACTGTAAGTTGATTTTGTCCATTTAAAAACTTTACATGAATGGCAGCTTGGAACATCTACTTCCAACAGGCTTCTTTTAGTTATAAGATTTATCTACATTATATATATATATATATATATATATATATATATACATATATATGTACATATATATGTATACACGTGTGTGTGTGTATCAGATGATTCTCTATGCATAGTTATCCATGCAAACTATTTATATAGTTATCTATTTGTTGTTATTAGCTGTTCAAGTTGCTACTGGTATGAAACTGTTACAATTATTGTTGTTATAAGCAACAAGCATGTTGGGCATGCCATTCCTTCATATGTGCACACATGTGTGCTGGGCTATGCTAGGCATGAGTGTTCTGAAGCAATAGGATGTACATATTCTCAAGTTCAGCAGATAATGCCAAATGATGTCCCCCAAACTTTGTTATCTCAATGAATACTCCCACCTGCGATATGTGTCTTTATGGCTTCCAATCCTCTTTTACACTCATAACTAACTCATCATCTGTGTTATGAGTTAGTTATGAGTGTAACTGGGTTCTGTTCCAGTTACAGATGCTGCAGGTTCTGTTCTGTTTTGCTGTCTGACTGGGGTTGTCATATTCTCTCACGATGTTTTGACTTAGTATTTGCCTGAGGACTAATGGGGTTGGACACCCTTTCAAGTTTTCATTAGCTACTTGGATTTCCTTTTTTATTAAATACCTTTTGAAATCTCTTTTCTACCTTTTGAATGGGCCATTTGTATTACTTAGTAGGGCTGCTCTGAATTTTCTGGAGTCAAGTTCTTTTTAAGTTATATGTGTTGCAAATCTTTACCATTCTATGGCTTGCCTTTTTGATCTCGTAGTGAAGTCTTGTATTGAATAAAGTTTTTACTTCAAGGCAGTCTTTCAAAAACACTTTTTCTCCACCCCCAGTTGTTAGTGACAATTTCCTATTACCCTCTAGGTTACCCGTATTGCTTCCGGTTTCACTTCAGATCTACAATTCAGTTAGAGTTGGTGTGTACAGTGTGAGGAAAGGATTCGTTTTAGCTCTCTTTACTGAAAATGAGTGATAGGGTGTTGTTTGTGAAAAGCCCAGTATCACTCCAGCATTCTCTGCCATTGCTCTGTTCTTGGTTAATCACCTATGTAAACATTATTCAATTTCTGAGTTCTGCTCCATTGATATACTTACCTATTTGTGGGTAAGAACAAAACAGCAATTGCTGCAGCCTATTGCGACTCACGGTAGGAGCTTGTGTGGCTGTTAGAACAGTCTTCTGCTCACAGTTCCTTTTCTTGGGTATAACCTACATAATCTTGGCTCTTTGCATCTTTGGAGAAATTTTAATACACATTAATTTCCACAAAGCAGTTACTGAGAGTATTAATTAGAGCTATCCTGACTCTACAGAGCAAGTTGAGGAGAACTGATGTCTTCACCGCACGGAGGTTTTCTTTTTTATTTTTATGATTTTTTTATTGGATATATTCTATATTTACATTTCATTTCCCTTTTTCTGGTTCCCTGCCCCCCAAAGGTCCCACATGCCCTTTTCCCTCTGTCTGCTCGCTCACCCACCCCTTCCCACTTCCCTGTTCTGGTATTCCCCTACACTGATGCTTTGATCCTTTCCAGCACCAATGTCCACTCCTTTCTTCTTGTCAGACATCATTTGGTATGTGAATTGTGTTTTTGGTGTCCCAAGATTCTAGGCTAACATCCACTTATCAGTGAGTGCATACCATGGGTATTCTTTTGAGACTGGGTTACCTTACTTAGTATGATGTTCTCCAGTTCCATCCATTTCTTTAAGAATTTCATGAATTCATTGTTTCTAATGGCTGAATAGTATTCCATTGTGTATATATACCACATTTTTTGTATCCATTCCTCCGTTGAGGGACATCTGGGTTCTTTCCAGCTTCTGGCTATTATATATAAGGCTGCTATGAACATAGTGGAACATGTATCCTTATTGCATGCTGGGGAATCTTCTGGGTATATTCCCAGGAATGGTATGGCTGGGTCCTCCGGAAGTATCATGTCCAGTTTTCTGAGGAACCGCCATACTGATTTCCAGAGTGGTTGTACCAGCTAGCAGTCCCACCAGCAGTGGAGGAATGTTCCTCTTTCTCCACATCCTCGCCAACACCTGATGTCTCCTGAGTTTTTAATCTTAGCCATTCTGACTGGTGTGAGGTGAAATCTCAGGGTTGTTTTGATTTGCATTTCTCTAATGATTAATGATGTTGAACATTTTTAAAGGTGTTTCATAGCCATCTGAATTTCTTCAGGTGAAAAGTCTTTGTTTAGCTCTGTACCCCATTTTTGGATAGGGTTATTTGGTTTTCTGGGGTCTAACTTCTTGAGTTCTTTGTATACATTGGAAATTAGCCCTCTGTCGGATGTGGGGTTAGTGAAGATCTTTTCCCAATTTGTTGGTTGCGTCCTTTTGACAGTGTCTTTTGCCTTACAGAAACTTTGTAATTTTATGAGGTCCCATTTGTCTATTCTAAGCAATTGGTGTTCTGTTCAGGAATTTTCCCCCTGAGCCAATGTCCTCAAGGGTCTTCCCCAGTTTCTTTTCTATTAGTTTTAGTGTGTCTGGTTTTATGTGGAGGTCCTTGATCCACTTGGAGTTGAGCTTAGTGCAAGGAGATAAGAGGGGATTAATTCTCATTCTTCTGCATGTTGACCTCCAGTTGAACCAGCACCATTTGTTGAAAAGGTTATCTTTTTTCCACTGGATGTTTTCAGCTCCTTTGTCGAAGATCAATTGGCCATAGATGTGTGGGTTCAATTCTGGGTCTTCAATCCTATTCCATTGATACACTTCCCTGTCACTGTATCAATACCATGAAGTTTTTAACACTATTGCTCTGTAGTATTGCTTGAGGTCTGAGATATTGATTCCTCCAGAAGTTCTTTTACTGTTGATAATAGTTTTAGCTATCTTGGGTTTTTTGTTATTCCAGATGAATTTGAGAATTACTCTTTCTAACTCTATGAAGAACTGAGTTGGGATTTTGATGGGGATTCCGTTGAACCTGTAGATTGCTTTTGGCAAGATTGCCATTTTAACTATTTTAATCCTGCCAACCCACGAGCATGGAAGATTTTTTCCATTTTCTGAGGTCTTCTTCAATTTCCTTCTTCAGAGACTTGAAGTTTTTCAATCCAGGGATTTGGAATGCCCTTCTACTTATTAAGGGCTTCTTTAATTTCCCTTAATAATGTTTCATAATCCTTGATGTGGAATTATATATGTATATCTTCAATCATACTTTTTCTAGATATTTAAAACTTTTTAGTGCACCAGTATCTGTCATCTTTATAAAGTGTTTGGTGCAGGTATATTCTACATAGAATTGATGCTGAATTTAGATAATTGTGCTTATATTTATTCATTAGACCCGTAAACCTTTTCCTTATGCATTTGGGCATCATTTGTGAAATGTTAACATGGTTTGAACACTAATATAGCTACACCCCTTAAAAAATAGTTCCTATTTTACATTGTTTTATTTATATTTATGTTATAAGCAAATATAGCTGCTTTTATTTTTAACACTTGTAGTATTTGGCACTTTAGTACATTTATTGTGTGTATGCATGTATGCCACAAGAGAGAACAACTTGGGCTGTTGGCTCTTTCTTTCTGCCTCAGGGATTGAACTCAGGGCACTAGGCTTGGCAGCAATATACCTTTATATCTCGCAGATGGTCTTTCACATTGTAATGTAATCATCTGAATTATTTGGATCTGAATCTACATCTTTCCTCTGCTTTTTGTCATGCCTATCTTTGGCTTGCATTTATTTAGTTATCTACTCTGTTAGTTTTGTTGTATTTTTTATTAATTTTTAGTTATTTAATTTAGAGGATTAAAATATATGCTTAATTTATTAAACATTTCATAACATAACTTTGTATTTACTTTAAAATAGAATTAATTCAGAACACATGGGCTGCATTTATCTTAGTACCAATGCTATATTATTTTCATCTCTTTTAATTCCCTATATTTCTAATGCACATAAGCTTTGCTATTTTGTAGTCAGTTTTTGTACATATTCATATACTCTTCTGTGCTCCCCATTCTTTCTAGCCTCCCTAAATATTTATTAAGGTATTTTTTTCTTTAAGCGATCCCTTAATATTTTCTATCATTCAGGCTTGTTGGTAAAAAATTCTTTTTAAAGCTGGAACAGGCCTTTAATCCCCTCTCCCTGCCCCAAAGGGAGGCAGGTTTTTGTGAGTTTGAGGCCAGGCTGGTTTACAGAGAGTTCCAGAACACCAAGGGCTATCCAGAGAAACTCTGTCTAGACCAAAAAAAAAAAAAAAAAGAAAGAAAGAAAGAAAGAAAAAACAAAAGAAAAGAAAAGAAAGAAAGAAAAAAGAAAGAAAGAAAGAAAGTAAGAAAGAAAGAAAGAAAGAAATCTTCTTTTTAAAAGTTTGTCTAAGGGCTGGAGAGATGGCTCAGCGGTTAAGAGCACTGACTGCTCTTCGGAAGGTCTTGAGTTCAAATCCCAGCAACCACATGGTGGCTTACAACTGTCCCTAATGAGATCTGACACCCTCTTCTGGGGTGTCTGAAGACAGCTACAGTGTACTTACACATAATATATACATCTTTAAAAAAAAAAGTTCGTCTAAAAAGTTTTTACTTGTATTTTTCGAAGACTGTTTTCCCTGGTAACAGAATTTTACGTTTTGAGAAGTCTACAAGTGGCACGTGCCCATAGGAGAGGCTGGTAGGGTTCCAGCGGACGGGGCGGGGCTCCCTGTGTTGGTTGTGCCCCCTCCCAAGCATGGCAGCGCAATGTGAATGCACAGTGCAGCTGCTTTACCGGTCCAGAGGGGCCTTGAGAGGATATGTGGAGTTCGAGGGTTAGATACAACCAAAAGTACAAAGTGACAGCAGGGCTTCCTCTGGGAAGTTGTCATTGGCCCACACCATCACAGAAGCTCCCATGCTCTTGAGGTCATATGCAGGAGATGGAGGTGAATGAAGAGAGGAGGTGACATGTAGAAGTGGAGGCCAGAAGTAGAAAGTGCTGCCTGCTGGATGCCAACCTCACCCCAACCTCTGCGTGTTTCCCTGCCCCTGTAGGTCCCCTGAAAGGCAACGTCTTCCTTTCACCTGGGTGTGTACAAGTAAAAGAGTTCAATTAGGATCTCTCACAGGAACACAGATGATGAGTTAGTTATGACCATTGGCATCTTGCCAGGGTCTACCCCATTAATAACAATGTCTCTTCTTTCTCCAGCCCCTAATATAAGTCTTCCTGTAGGGATGAGGCCTCATAAGCTCCTCCCTCCTCCATGCCAGAATGCTGGCGGGCCTAATATAATGCAAATGGCTTTCAGGCGGTCCCACTCCTGGGAATCTGAGTGCTCCGGCCCTGTCACGCCTGGAAGGCGATCTTCTACCTTCTTCCTGCTCTTAGCCTCTTTCTGCTTTCCGTTTGATGTCTGACTTTGTACGTGGACTCCACAGGGGGACATAACACCACTCCCAACCTTCCTGCTTTTCCCAGGGTTGCTTGAGCTGCCTCTAAATGATTGTGGATTTGCTGAACAATTTGGGCTGACATTTGCACACGTATAGGGACCCAAGGCTGCTTGACACGGCTGTCAGTGCTGAATTGGGTTTCCTTACTTCCAAATTTAATGAATAAATCAGGGAAGAGAACTAGGTCTCATGATCAGAAGCTGAGTGAGACTTCTGTTGTATGCTTTTAATAAAAATGTAGATTTCCTTCTCATTTTCTTCTACAGAAGGAGGAGGAAGGGGAGAGGGAAGAGGAAGAGAATGGAGAAGAGGAGGAAGAAGAGGAGGAGGAAGAAAAGGAAGAGGAAAAGAGGAGGAAGATTATTTTTACAACAGATATTTTTACAGCTGTTTGGTGTTATTCTATTGGTTTTTGTTTGTTTCTTATTTTTTGTTTTTGTTTGTGTGTGTCCATCACTTCTTATTTTGTGTCCATTGGTGCAAACGGTTTCCATTTTGTCTGAATTGGAGAAGGTTTCTGCCAGCCTACCTACCGCTTCTTTGAGCTCACTATGTTATTTTTAAAATTTGATTGACCTAAAGATGTTTTTGTTATTGTTTTTAAATTATTTAGTGCTTCACTCAAATTAAAATGTGACTTGCTGTCAATTAATCTTGTTTGGGCTTTGCAAAATTGAGCAAAATTGATTGAATCTGTGATTTGATGGATAATTCTAGAACTCTCTAGTCTACTGTTTCTTTACATACTGCTTTTATTCCATTATCTTTCTTTTCCCACTTTGAATTTTATTTATAAGTACATTGTCTATCATATATGTTATATATTCTTTTTTCTATATTATATCTCTTTTCTTTGAAAACATTATTCTGGTTAGTTTGCTTGACCTTTTCTTCTAATTCATTAATTCTAGTTTCAATTATTTGTAATTTGTCATTCATATGATCCATTGACCTGCAAAGTCCTAAATTTTAGAGGTTTTAATTTCTGGTCTAGACATTTTATTAATTGGCTTTTTCCCTCTACATACATTCTCCAATTGTTAATTTATTAAATTCATTACTTATGCTTTTTTTTTCAAATGTGTGTCTAATTTGAAAACAAGGCCACTGCCAACTGAAGGCCTAATGCCTTCAGGCAGATATATTTTGTTCTTATTGTTGATTAGTTTCTGATTGTATATAACAGCAGAATATGGTCTGAATTAATTACTGTGCCAATACAGAAGCTATATTGAATTATGTGTAAAGACAATAATAGTGAAATTGGTGACTATAGTGTTTAAAGTTATCTCTTAAAACATGTGCATGTATGTATATATATATACACACACACATATATATGAATATATACATATTTGTCATGAATTTTACTGATATAAAATAAACTAAAATAAATATTTCACATAAATATGAATCAAAGTATTTTATATTGGTCTATTTACATATAAGTTTATAGAATGTATTTATTTTTACTGCTAAGTCCATGAACCCAGCAAATTTTTACATATTACTTTCAATAGTTTTTGTATTCATAGCTAGTTTTTGGTGTAACCGGTGAATGAATGTAATTGTGGTGTAAACACTTGATGATCATTTTACTTACATTGATAGGTAAGATGAAAGTACAAGAACAAAACTTTATATCATTACTTTTACAAATAATATGATCAGAGCCTTTGTGAAGTGTATGTCAGGTTTTGGTTATGTGGTGGTTTTTTGTTTGTTTGTTTGTTTTTTACTAGGCACCGAACTTAGGGTCTCCTAATTTGCCATTAATTTGTATCTATGTATGTAAACATTGTGTGATGTGTACTCCTGTTTGCCTCTACAACCAAACTTGATTGGCTGTGCTGGTGCTTATGCAGAGTTAAGATGCTAGGCTGCACTCTGCCTTTGAGATGCTCCCAGTCCACACACCAGGTTTTGACCTCCAGAAAAACATTTTTCCTTCAAGATTCTCGTAGAGTAGCTATGACATGAATTTTCCCTATGACTGTGTTCCCTCTGCATGTGTGTGTGTGTGTGTGTGTGTGTGTGTGTACGTGTACGTGTGTGTGCGCGCGTATGTGCATGTGATGTATGTGCACATGAGTTTGCAGGTGTATATGCTTGACCGTGTGTACAAAGGCCAGAAGAGGGGGCCAGGTGCCCTGCTCTGTTCTCTCCACCCACGACAGTGTCTCTCATTCAACCTGACCTGGGCTGGCAGTCAGCAAACCCCAGTGATCATTCTGCTTCTGCTCTCCATAGTGCTGGTGTCACAGGAACACACGGTCACATCAGAGTTCTCACTTGGTCACAGGGGTCTGGACTCTGCGCTGTGCTCTCAGCCCGCCCTCCCATCTTTCCAGAGGTCTTTGGGGGGCTCCTCAGTATCTCACTTAGATTGCCCCATTTCCCCCGACTCAGTCAGTCGCCACCGTGTCATGCACGCATCCCTCATTTTGTTTCTTGTCCTTGTCTTTGGTTAGACAAAAGTTGGGCGAGGCACGGTCCTGGGCTGTTTGTTTGCTGTGGCGCTCTCAGGACAGAGGTCTGCCCGGCTTTGGGTAGAGACTGTGCAAGTGACAGTTAATCTTCATCTTGACAGGATTTGAAGTCCTATGGGAGACACGCCTCTGGGAGTATCTGTGTTTCCAGAGAGGGTCACCCGAGGAAGAAAGACCCTGCCTAACCTGGGGAAGCATCCTCTGATGGTCTGAGGTCCTGGATGAAAGAAAAAAGGCAAAAGGGGGGAATGAGTTGTGCCCCACTGTCTCACCACTCCTCGGCTCCTCTGCCAGGGCTGGAGTTGCTTTCCCAGCCATGCTGACCCCCAGCCGTGAGCCAAAATAAACCCTTCCCTTCTGAAGTTGCTTTTCTCAGTTATTTGTTACAATGTAGTAGGGACTTTTGTTGCTGTGCGAACAAACAAACAGACAAATAAACAATGACCCCAAAGCAACTCATTGGAGAACGAGTTTATTTTGGCTTAGGAGTCCAAAGGCGGTCCCTATCAGTGAGGCGGGATCCGCACAGCTGCAGCAGGAAGCTGGCTGATGACATTCTGTTGTACAGGAAGCTGAGAAAGCAAACTGGACGTGGCTGTAAACCTCAAAGTCTCCCTCTGGCGACATACTCTTCCAGCAAGGTCACAGCTCCTAAAGGTTCACAATGTCCCCAAACAGCAACACTAACTGGGGGACCAAGTCTGCAAGTCCTGGAGCCTCTGAGGGACCTTCTTCATAAACACCACTGCACGCAGTAACAACAGTAACTAATGCACTTCGGGGGTGAACTCTTGTTCTGCTACAGGCGAACAGTCAGTCACAGAGAAGTGTGAGTTTATAACAAACGCAATGGCCTTCTTACTCTGGACCTGCCAAGATTCCTGAGACTTCCTTTCCCTCTCTGTCCCCTATGAAACTGCTTAGCCCAGAGCTGACCGACACACCTCACACAGCCCCATTCTGGGGGAGAGGGGCTGACCTGTGTTCCCATTCCCCAACCCCAGGCCCTAGACTTACTGCTCTCAGGAAGGGACTGCTGGGAAGGTTGTGTGACAGCCCCTGGAATTCTACGGCCTGAGCATTTGCTGTATACAGTATGGGACTTCCACGTGGATCTTAGAAATGCGATGTCTTCCCTGAAGTGTTCCCGTGTGACTCGTGGTGGCACCCTCCACCTCTGCTCCCTCTTCTCTCCCTCCCATGGGCCCCCTAACCCTTTCATGGTAGGGTTGGTTCGCAATTTCTTCTCTTGGCCACCGCCTTTCCTTGTCTCTGTTTTTGCTCTAGGGCAGGTCCTCCATCTCCTTGGTCACAAGTTCTGTCCTGTGGCTTTCTAATCTTTCAAGCTGTCGCTCGTTCTTGGCTGTGTCTGAACACCTCTGCTTTCTTTCTTGCCCGAATGGTGTCAGCTGTGACTCACTCCTTTCTGTGTGTCCCGCCAGCTGCTCTATAGCCTGGGACAGCAAGAAGGCAGTGCAAGATGGAACAGGAAATACTCCCCGTGGAGCCCCTCAGCCCTCCGAGCTGCCTGTGCTGCTCTGCCCCAGGAACACGCTCAGGCTGAGACTGGAACTGAGGAAAGTCATCTGCCATCCCTGGTGAATTCCCTGTGGATGACCCTCGCAGCACCCGAGGGAGAGCAAGTGCCTTGCCAGGAAGAGGTCCCACCTGTGTGGTTTCCAAGGAAAACACTGCCTTGCCCTGATGTATGGGGCGCCTGGAGGGAGCCGACTGCACACACCATAAATTGCCAGCCTGATTTTCATCTGTATCCACTTACCCCCGTGGCCAAGGTTGAGGGCCTTCTGGGCCAGAAGGGGGTTTGCACAGCTGGATTTGGTGCTGAGAGGGGAGGCCTGAGAGCTGGCGACACTGGGAGAGCCACAGATCTGGAGACCTCCAGCAGAGAAGACTGAGGGTGGGCTACGTGGAGCACCTGGGGCTACGCAGTATGTCGGGGCGTGTCCCTGTTCTCAGTCAAGGTGTCTTCGCAGCTCCGTCCTAGAGGGAGGACTAGGAAGAGCTAGAGGGAGGAGCTGGAAGGGCCTCAGAAACAGAGGACCAAGCTGAAAACAGCTAGTTCAAACCCCCAACCGTCCTCCCCTCCCCAATGCATCGTTAGAAACTTATGAAGGAGAAAGGTGTTAGCGTGGCTTCAATAGAAACCACCATAATCCGTCCATCTGTCCGTCTGTCTGTTTACTCATTCACTCACCAGGTGTTTCCTAGCTTTCCGAGTGGTGGGAAGAGCTTGAGTCTCCTGCATGTATTTCATGTTTTCTGCCTCAGAGCATTTGGGGTTTTACCCCCGAGGGAAAAGTGAGTAGAGGCACATGGAGAGGTTAAGTGGGACCTGGGAACCTGACGGAAAATCTGGAGTGCCCGTGCAGCAAGTGCTTCCTAACTGCGTAGCGGAGAGGATGGATTTCAGGCAACTGGGCCATACAGAGTAGCCTGGAGGAACAGGTAGACATGGAGGCGCAGGTTCGGACAGCAAAGGATCAAGAAGCAGGCAACGGAGAAATAAAGGACAGGAACGAGTTGGGGGCCCAGCTTCCCGGAGGCAAGGCACTGAGGGGGGCCATTTGCCGGAGATGAGGATGTGGGGCCATTTGCATTTGAGGTCTAGCCTGTGTGAAACCGTGGGAGCAGGTGTGATGGTGCTGGTGAGGAAGCCAGGACTTAGTGTAGAGATGCCAGAGGCCGCAATCTCGTCCCCGTTACAAAGTAGCAACGGAGCCAGCCAACCAGCGTCTCCGGATCCAGCTCCTCCTTGATTAAAATGGAAGGACGCCAGCACAATGTGCCTGGAGACTCAGCACAGTCCTGCGGTGACTGGTGGTGGCTGAGGATGAACCTGATGTCAGGCTCAGGGCATAGTCTCTCCCCAACTGCCTGAACAGAAGCAAGAATTTGGAGCCCCCACCTCACGGAGCACTTGTCCCCACCGATTGGCTCTTTCTGGCCTGTGTAGGGCTGGAGTGTGTCAGTGGAGAGGTCAGTCACACCTCCCACAGACACACTGTCCCACACAGGCCGTTCTGCTGCAGGGACCCACACAGCCCGTACTGCTCTCTGCATGGCCCCAGTGTGGCCAGAGGCCTGCTGTTCCCAGGACCCCCAAGGTAGGCTGTGTCATCTGTGTACCACCTTCTCTTCTGTCTCCTCAGCACTCTCGGGCTTATACTTTTGAAAAACAAGGCTTGGAACTTTTGCTAAGGAGGCAGTAACTAGGTCCCTCATGGTGTGCAGAGGAAGGGCAGAGAAGCTGCACTGGGAGGCATGACGTCTGATCATCTTGACATGATGTCATCAGCACCGCCGCCGCCGCCATCATCTTCATCATCACGCTCCTCGTCAGCATCACGGGCTCCACAGTGTGTGCCCGTCACCACAGACCCCCACCAACATGGTGGGTGGAAACCTCCTGAACCCGTGAGCCAAAATAAATCTTTTCTCTCTCTCTCTCTCTCTCTCTCTCTCTCTCTCTCTCTCTCTCTCTCTTTTTCTGACTGATTTGTTTCTGACTGATATTTTAATCATAATGGCACAAAAGTAAATAATGTGGGCTTGAACACAGGACGTGGGGGTAGGGTACATGATCCCAGAGTGGAGAACTTGCCTCTGGGCCAGAGAGACACAGCAATCAGAGACCAAAGTGGTTCCACCACAGTGGAGTTCTGAACAACCGGAAAGGATCTGAAGGACAGCAGGAAATACGGAGACAGATATTCAGCAGGAAGGAGCCCCCATCGGCAGCCGCCTGTCCTAGCTACCAGCACAAGCAGGGGTCAGTTCAATCCATACCTCCAGGACTCCCACACGGGGCCCGGCTCGGAACAAGGCTCCCTAGGTGTGCTGCTGGGGGACAGAGAAGGGGGTCCACGAGATCGGAGCTCCCTCGGGTTGACTGAGGAGCTCACGTTCTTACACGGAAGACCTTGGAGGACCGGAGAGAAGGGAGCCGCTCTGCCTGAATGCCTGGGTAGTCATGAACATGGGGGCCGCCTGGCAAGAACCGAACCCGGAAGTGCTATTCCGGGAAGAGAGAGAGCATCAGGTGGGGGAGGGGGGAGCTGCGAGGTGAATAGCAGGTGGCTTGCTGTAGGACGGTGTGCCCCTTCTGAGAAAAAAGGATAAAGTAGGAGGAGTTCCTCATAATTGCTGTGAGGATTAAATGAAGTCATGTATGTAAAATGTTCAACATAATGCCTGGCATGTAATAAATTTTTGTTTGTTTGTTTGTTTTTCGAGACAGGGTTTCTCTGGGTAGCTCCGGCTGTCCTGGAACTCACTCTGTAGACCAGGCTGGCCTCAAACTCAGAAATCCATCTTCCTCTGCCTCCCAAGTACTGGGATTACAGGTGTGTGTCACCACCGCCTGGCTAATAAATTCTTAATCAAGGCCAGCTAATGTCACAACTCTCTTGTGTTCCTTCTGGAAAACCCTCAGAACCGCTGAGACAATTAAATGTGGTCACATATATAAGATGCTTAGATTATAAACCTGGCATATAGTGAGTGCTCGATCAGTGCCAGCCAGGGTTGTGACTGTCAAATTCCTTCTGGAAAACACACATACCATACCCCTGAGTCACTCTTGGCTCTGCTTCTCTTACACACACACACACACACACATACACACACACACACACACACACACACACACACACACACGCACACGCACACGCACACGCACACGCACACGCACCTAACCAATCACCAAGTCCCTCTCATCTCGGCTCTGGCATCTCTTACCTACACTTTTTTCTTGATAAAGTGTGGAGACCAGGAACAGAGTGAGGCTGCTCTGACTGTAGCCCAAGCTAGCCAGACCCCTGTGGGCTCTGTAGAGCCTGGCTCCCTGGAACAGCCCCCTGTGTCTGCTCTGTCCATCTGAGCTCCTCAGAGCAGCCCTGCCCTGCTTCGGTGGATGTCCCAGCTTCTGCCCAGGCCTAGCGGGATCTTGGGGTGTGCCGGGAGCAACGGCGTGGAATTGGGGTGAGGAGCTGGTTTCAGTTTTATGCTCAAGGAAGTGGAAGAGAGATTCGGTCTAGGAGGAGCTTAACGAAATGGCCTTTGAGGCCTTCTCCAACTCCAGCTTCTTGGACTCAGTCTCCAGCAGGGAAGAGCTTACCTCCAAGGCGTGTGTACTTACTCATGTGGGGATATGTAGGACACTGCTCTTCGCAGTGAGCGGAAGTATCATGACTAGCAGAGGAGATGCCAAGGTCTATGGAAGCCAGAGCAATGGGCCCTTGCCCATCGTGTCCCAGAAGAGTCCTTCCGGGGTCCAGGCCCTTGTGCACTGGAGTAGCCCCTTCTGGTAGAACAGGGTGGCGGCGTGAGAGAGCTGTGCTGCTCCATCTATGGCCTCGGGGAGCAGTATGGGCGACTGAATGTCATTTTGAAGAATGCTTGCGTTACATTTATTTATTTGTATCTGTGTGTGTATATGTGCATGGACCGCATGCCATGGCACAGGTGTGTGGGTGAGAGAACAAATAACTCTCAGAAGCTGGTTCTCTCCTACTTTGTGGGTCCTGGGGCTCAAACACAGGTAGGTTGTCAGGTTTAGTGACAACTGCCTTTACCAGCTGAGCCATCTCTCTCTGGTGTCATGACTGAGTTTTAAATGTAATTGAAAGACACACTGGGCAAAATACTGGCTGCTCAGATCCGGTGCATCCCGCCTCCCACCACAGCAGAAGATTCTGTAGGCCAGGGTTGCATTAGGCTCCTCCTTTTCTTACCGTGCAGTGCCACAATCTCACAGGGAGGGGGCGCTCCAAGGCTGCACAGGTAAGCTTGCTGTGTGACTTTTGATGACTGTCTCCACCTCTCTGGGCTAGTTCATCAATAAAAAGAGGGGGCAGACTATCAGGCTTTAAAAAGAAGACAAGACTGAATCTAGGGCCGGGAGCTTGCTTTTCTCTCCTTGAAGGAGGGAAAAGGAAGTCTTCGCTCATTGTTCCCCTTGTCCTTCGTTCCCGTGGTTGACCCCAACCTTCTGCCACCCAGAGCACAGCTCCCAGCGACCTGGAGAACTTTTGTATTTACCGCTTAGCACTTGCTGTCCGCGGCTCCGGCCTTCTTTAGAAGCCTTTTCTTTACGAGTTTATTTTGGCTTGTGCTGAGCATTCATAAAATTCCTAGGGAACTGGAGGTTCAAAAGTCGGGCTTGTGGAAGGAGTAGGTGGGAGGGGGTGGGAACAGCAGAGGGGCGAGGCAGGGCCAGCCCTGGGAAGCTGGAGGAAGACACAGTTTTCCATTCTCCACTCGGGGCCCCGCCGGCCGCCTGTGAGTCTTGGGTCTTCTGGGTCGTGAAAGGGGAGAAGGGGTGAAGGACAGAGAGGTGTGGGGGAGCTCGTGGGAGGACCTGTGGGCCTGGAGGGGCTGGGATCTTCCCACCCACAGCAGAGGGTTCTGATAGGAGTCCCGCTGGCTTGTCTTGGGTTTTCTTGTCATTCATCTCCTCTTTGGACAGGGGTCCTCGGCAGGTTGGAGGCAGGGATGAACGCCTGAGCCCAGGGCATATGAAACAAATTAGGTCTCCGTTTCAGCCACCCAGAGGCGGGTGATGGATGGGGCCTGTGCTCTCAGCAAAGCTAATTGGCAACACACAGAGACATCCAAGAAAGTATATTATTTTGCCAGACTTTGGAGTCACTGGTTGCCGCTCCCCCACCCCCGTTTTTTTTTTTAATTGTAGAACACTATACAGCCAGAGATGAAAAGCTGAGTGAAAGTTTTCAATCTAATAAAAAGCATTGACTGCAGAGTAAAAATAACGTACACAGAGAAGTTTGATTTGGATTCAGGTTTTATTAATGTCCCTTTGCACGCGCGCGCACACACACACACACACACACACACACACACAGTGATTCCAGAAGAAGGAGGTTATTACAAATTGCAAATTGTGCTTAGACTTGGATAGGTAGAAAAGCCTCCTGACTGAGATTGGGGCAAAGCACCTGAAGTTTATTCAGGGTCACCTGATCCAAGAACCCTAAATAATGTGCGAACTGTAGCCAGCCGGAATCCACATCGTATTCTAGTCTCACTTTCCTTATTTATAAAATATGATTTTTCGTTTGTTTGTTTGTTTGTTTCAGTGGCCTCTGAGGAGCTCCAGATTTCTTTAGTAAATCCTGGGCACTTATTACTTGTTCTCAGGTATTCCTAATTTTTTTCTTTAGGAAATAGTTACTAGATCTAATATTGATCAGCAATGGAAAGATACAGAGTTAGAACCAGACAAGCTGTGAGCAGTACTTTGCACATCCCTCTAAAAAAGTAACTAGTCCTAAGATCATCCGCTGAGCAGTTTGCAAGACAGCCAGGTGAGCACATCGTAGGGTGTGCAGGTGTTAACGATGTTTCTGACCAGTAGTTTCTAAATGACCTTCACACTTGCAAAGTGCTGGCCAATGAATCCACCCCCACGCTAGTCCCCAAAGAGTTGTTTTTACTGTAACTGGTCATTTTCACCCAACTGCTTGCTTATTCGATTGCTTGGTTTTCTGCCTACACGACTGGAGTTTTCACTGGGGGGGCGGAGGGGAGGGGAGGGTCGGTTTGGGGAAGGCCCAGCATATCCCACCATTCTGCTCAGGGAAGCAGATCTAGACCTGAGGATAGCCCCCGTCTCTGTGGTGGTGGGAGAGGGGTTTTGTTCTGCAGGGCGCATTTGGAAGCTGGTTGTCCTCTCTCAGTGGCGCCCTGCTATAGCTGATCCCTAACTCTGCTGTGTACTGGGATGAGAGTCAGAATGTACTGGAGGAGCCAGGGCCCCAGAGCCTCTGCTCTGCATCATCTGGAAAGGGGTTAGTTTCTCAGCCGGACAGGGGAAGGGGGATGCACTCCTCTTCTCTCTGCGGTGGCTCTGGGTCCTGCTCTGGTCTGCCTGTCCCTTCCCCAAAGCTTTGACGCCCATATGAGCTTAAAAAAGAAAAAAAAAAAAAAAAAAAAAAAAAAAAAGGAGACAATTTCTGGTGTTGTGTTTGGGCCTAGTTTTTCAGGAGACATCGATTCTGCCCAGGGCCCAGATGTTCGTCCTGGCCCCTCATTCCTTCCCCCCCATCTCTGCTACCCACCCCTCTCGAGCCTTGGCTGCCCTGGCCTGGCGGTGACCACTGCCCGCTGCCCTCTCCTTCCCACCTTCCCAGGGCCTGGATGGCCTTTGAGTAAACAGATAGCCCGGCGAGGTGTGTGATCAATTAGCTTTGCTGAAAATACAATCATTCTGTTATTCCAAGCTGATGAGGAGGCCTCTCCGGCTGGCTCCTCCAGCCTCCACATGCCAATCAGCCCGTGTCACCGATATAATTTTCCACGTAAACACAACCTTTGTGCAACATCTACTCTTGTAAATAGATGTAATTCCCTAACCAAATAGCGCACTTGGAGGGGAAATGGATATTATGCATGCAAAAAGAAAAGCTGGTGATTTTTACACTTTCCAGGCAACAAAAGATTACCCCTAATTGCAAATGGGGAGGGGGGATTAGGGGAGGGTGCGAGTGGGGAGTGGGGAGGCTGGAGAGGCCTGCTTCCAGGCAGATTTTTTCCCCTTCTCTCTGCCTGTGTGTGTGTGTGTGTGTGTGTGTGTGTGTGTGTGTGTGTAGACCACCAGGAACTGCCTAACCCGGGATTTGTCGTGTTTAGGCAGTGCAGAGAACGTGGTTGTTGTTGTTGATATCTGAAAGGAAACGGAGATACTTAATTATAAGGTTTGGTCTCTCTCGCCAGGAGAGACCCCTCTGAACCCTAAACTATACACATCCTGTCGGAGCATTTCCCCCTGCATCCCTGCTCGGAACAGCTTCGGTGGGCTGCGGGCCGCTAGTCCCTCTGTAGTGCACTGTGTGTCTCTCTCAATGTTCTGCTCATTTCCGTAGATTCCTAAATTAGACCTTGAAAGCAGCGGAAGTTGCCAGGCAGCTAGGGACTGAGCACACCGCAGAACCCACTGTGTAATCCCAGCCAGGTCCCGGCACTCTGAGTGAGGTGGGAAAGAAGGCTGAGATATCCCCGGCCGAGCCTCTTGCCTCCTTCCCGGTGCCCCCTGGCGCACAGGAGTGGAAAAGCCCCTGGAGTCTTGCTCAGCTTGCAGTCCTGGACTGACTGTGGGTGTAGAAGGAGCACTCCAGAGGGAGTTGGCGGCCAGCAGGACTCCCTAGGGTGTCTGAGTGGCTCCCTCCAGGCTAGGCAGTCAGTCTCTGGGCTCTACCTCTGTATCTGAAAGATCACAAGGTCGCAGAAGATGCAATTGCAAAGGAGCGTTATTAGCCAGTGAGCGATGACATCTTGGCCTGAAGAAATCCTGGGTGCCTTTGCGGAGTACTTTGAGGTCTCTACTCAGTCTGAGTCCAAAGCAGCAATGAAGAGCAAGCCAGGCAGCGCAGGTCTGTCTGTCTGTCTGTCTGTCTGTGTACAGCGGGAGAAAGGAGACCCAGCAAGCCTCGGGTACAAAGAGCAAGCAGTGACTGCCAGACTCCAGCTTCTTCCTTGGGTCTGTCCCCACGCCCGCGGAAGGTGTGTGTGCCCCCACAGTTTGCTACCAAAGATTCTTCTCTTTGAGGCTCTCCCCAAACCCCATGAAACGCAGCTAAGGAACCTTCCCCCTGAGCGTCCCTTTGGTCCCCGGTTTCTGAAACCCATCTGAAACCCATTAGCTGTTTGAGATGATTGTCATGGGAACCCTTGATGGAGAACCAGAAAGGGAGAGGGATGGGTTTAAAGGCTTCTATTTCTAATCGGGATGCTGATGAGGAATCAGGCAGATGTTTAGAAACAAGCCTGCTGAGGAAGGACGGGGCGTTGGGACCAACTCCTCACCGGATTCTGGGCCTGAGCCACCTCCGTTGCCCTCTGCCGCCCCTGCTGCCTTTGCCTCTCTCTGCTCCCAGAACTGTCAGCTCTCTCTAAGTCTCCTTTGCCATGGCAAAGATCTCTGCCTGATGGCAGGGGCCCATCTAGCATTCCTGGACTCTGTATTATGACTAAGTTCCTGTTCTTCAAAGAGCAAGTAATTTTGTATTTCAAATAATAAAATCGTTGGGGGTATAATATACTATTTTTAAATTACAGAACTGAGAATCGTATAATAGAGTTTTCAAAATGTAGAATGTAGAATGAAAAATACCTTTGCATTGTGGAGTCTGAAAAAAAAAAACCCTAGAATTCTGGAATCATTCTGTTAGAATTCTTTTTTAAAAAAGTAATTTATATATTTACATGAAAGTCTCACATCTTAGTGGCAGAAACATAAGGAACATTAAGGAACTTGAGGATTATGAAATTGTAGCTGATTTGTTTTAGAGCATTAGAAATACAGACTAGGTAGGTGTGGTGCTGCAGAGTCAAAGACGGGAGAATCTCTGTGAGTTTGGGGCCAGCCTGGCCTACAGAGTGAGTTCCAGGACAGCCGGGGTGGTGTAGTGAGAACCTGTCTCAAAAAAAAAAAAAAACCAAACAAACAAATAAATCAACAAACGAATAAAGATAAGTTAATGTGTAGAAGCACAGGCTCATGGATGCTAACAATTAGAAACCTTAAGCATAGTAGAGCTTTAGAATATTAAACTACAGAACACTTACTGATCGAATCTTAGATCCGGAATGTCTGCATCCAGGAACAACAGAATTAGAGATTTGGAGCAGTTCATAATTATAGACTTTGGATCTAGGCACTAGAACTGCAGAATGTTACAACCGGTGTCTCTTTGTGTGTGTGAGAAGTAGATGCACAAATCCCAGAATTTTGGAATTACAGGATTTCAGACACAGCCTGGCGGAATTTCAGAAACCAAGAAGGGGATTTGCGTGCTGTCAGTTCCACTCCTGGCCCAGGTGTCTTTGCTCACTCAGGTATACACACACACACACACACACACACACACACACACACACACACGTGCAGTCTTATTTTATTATCCTTAGACCCTCTGGACCTGCCGACATCTTTTTCTGCCTCTTCTCTGCTCTACCTCCCAACTCTACAAATGCCTACTCCCCTGTTTTTCAAGAGACGGCTTACTTTCATTTTGCAAGTTATCCAGTATCTTAATTCTCACAGGACAAGTCCACGAATAACATGTTAGTGATATGAAGCTTTGGCTGCTCTGGGATGTGGGAAGAGTCACAGAGAAGGGGCAGAAGAGCATGTGTGGCCCGTGGCAAGGATGGCGGCAGCCGGGTCCTCCAAGAAGCCACATCCCCTATTCCTTCGTGGAAGGAGGCGGGGGCCACAGTGGAGGCTGAGAGAGCAGCCCGGCCTGTCTAGGTGAAAGGAGACTGGAAACTCTAAACCATCTCATGCTTATTTACTTTATGATCCTTGTGAGCTGGGGTTTACACACATTGAACAACATGTGGGTTAGATAATTTGCCAGGGATGCTCGGCCCCCGATGGTTATCAGGTTTGGAGGCAATTAAAGGCAGGTTGATGAGGACGCTTGGGCAATAAGTTGATGTTGGTGTCCAGTTCAGGATCTGCGGTGGCTCCTCACCACCCTGTGAATCCCTGCAGGGGGATGGCACAGTGGCAGAGGGTGGCCAGATGTCAGTGGCAGGAGTGACTCTCAGGATTCTGTTACATCGCTGAGGGACAAACCCAAAGCAAAACACAGGCCGCGGCAGAGGCACCCTGACATTTTAGAAGACACTGGCTTGCTAGTGAATCCACCCCCAAACACTGTGAAAGTACTAACCAAGGATAAACAACCCGAATGTGGATCCTCTGACCTTTCCTTTGAGCACTGTAAAGACAGAGCATATGGGGTTTCCTCTAGCCTTTTCTGGACGTCTTGGGGCTCCCAGGTTCACATACAACACCTCAAAACCCCATACAAGAGAGGACTGTGGACCAGAAATGGCAAGACATCAGTCGTGTCCTACAGACAAAATAGACGAAAGCAATCCCTTTTATTTATTTTTGTTATTTGCCAATTTTAACTTTTTTTTAAAAAAATAAGCCACTTAGTTTAGAGATTGGAAAGCCTCACAGCCAATGAAACCACAGCTCTCCCTGGTGTCTAAGGATACTATTTCAATAGAGCCAGAGAGTATTCTGGAAACTGAAAACTCCAGAGACTTCCAAGACAGAAAGTTCTAGGCACGCCACATGGCCTTGCCTATAGGCTGTGCGCCCCCCAGGCAAGGCACCGTTCCTCTCTGATCCCCAATAAGCCCACCCGCAAATAGGAAGTTGCCTTAAATAATCTCAGTGTGGGAGTGAAAATGTTAGAAACAGGAAAAGAGCCATTTGGCTCTGTTTCCTTTTGACAAGTTGCATCGCGGATCCGTCGGGCTGTTGCTCCTAGTTATTCCAGAGGTCGCTCAACCCAAAATGGCTGTTTCCGTGGCTCTCACTTTTGATTTTCAATGCTCAACAGAAAAACCATGCTCCAAATTCCCTAGACTACTGCCTGTGGCAGTTGTACACATTTCCCAGTGCTGGGGGTAAGGGTGGGGGAGATCAGAGTGCAGCCAGTGGGGAAAGGCCTGCTCCGATCTGCAAGAACTGAGGAAAGGAACGCGGAAATGAGCGAATGGCATAGCAGCGGGGGAATGAACCGGCCATTCTGTCTGACTCAGTTTCTCTGTCTGTAAAAAGGGGAGGGAAGGGAGGAAAACTCTCAAGGTTGTCTTCTGCTCTTAAACACAGTCCCCAGCCAGCCATAATTCTGAAGTACAGCACTGGGTACACTGTGCCCATATACACATACACATACATACATACACACACACACACACACACACACACACACACACACACCTCAGCCTGCAGAGGACACTGATGCTGATTCTGGGATTGGAGAGCAGTCGAGCTGAGGGGAGGGGGACAAAGCCAATGTCCCATTTGTGAACAAGCCCAATTCACTGGAGGCCTAGAAGTTATGATAAGGAGGGGTGGGTACGCAGGATGGTTAGGAGTGGAGGTGAGGACTCCTTCACGGGCCCCTGGAAGTCAGTGAGCCCGTCATGTCTGCAGTTGGCCAAAGATGTGTGAGAATGACGGGGCTGTGGCAGCCCTGACGATCATGGGCAAGACCACTGGTCGCAGTCCCGCCACTCGGGTGACCACTGCCCTGCTAGGCTGGCTGACAGCAGGCTGGCTCCTCGACCTTTCGTGTCCGCGACAGTGTGAAGCGGCCTTTTTGTGGTGATCGGAATGGAGTTTGTTCCTGAAACATTTGCCACTGGATCTTTTTGGGATTCCAGATCTTGGGATATGAGGTTGTTTATGATCACAGGGCCACACTCGTCAGTTCAGTTAAAGCAGTACCAGGACAGGCAGGACCATCCATCTCAGCCTTAGGATCGATCATCGTAGATAAATGACCACGGGTTCTGTTCTACCACAAGGTATTGGTTCAGACAGACAACACGGCAGCCCCACAAAGCAGTCTGGTATGTTACAAGAATAGAATGGGGAAGAGGAGACAAAAAAAAACCACCCTATTAATTCAGCTTTTTTAATAACTGCGTAGCTGAACACAGAAATTCATGCTATAATCTCAGCACTTAGTAGCCTGAAGGAGAAAAGTTACCACAACTTGGAGGCTATCCTGGGTTACATAGAAAATCCCCATCTCAAATGAGACAGAAAATACAACCTGAATGCAGCTTCCTGGGCCACTGTAATAAGCAAATAACCAGTCATTTC
The DNA here is from genome assembly GCA_964023405.1 of Apodemus agrarius. Lineage (NCBI taxonomy): Eukaryota > Metazoa > Chordata > Mammalia > Rodentia > Muridae > Apodemus > Apodemus agrarius. The sequence goes on from OZ030009.1 coordinate 41,015,574, forward strand.
ATGGGCCGCCCATCCCATCTGAGCAGCAGGCCACATGACAGACGGAAGCTAGAAACACAGGCATAGCTCTTTGGTCTAGCCTAGACCCCTTCTGCTGCTGTAGACTTGCAGGATTATAACACAATAGAACTCATGGACAGAGCTCTTATGGAACCTCTCAACCTTGTCATGGGAGGTAGAGGTACCCCAGAATCCACAGGACTTGGGGTTCCTCCTCTTTCAACTGATGCCACTCAGTGACAGTTCTTTCTTCTGTCTTACCAGATTTTCTCTTGCTTCAGGGACAGTCTGGACGCTTCTCCTTGTGGCTAATCTCCTGGGGCACATATACCAGGTATGCTGAGCACGGGAGATGGACAATGCCCCCCCCATCCCACCCCCCAAGTAGCAGAGGCTTTGGGTGGGGAGGAGACTCAGGAGGGCCTTCTCAGTGTTTAGTGAATAAACACTGAATCAGGTTTCTGGCCTGTCACTCTGCAGCCTTTCAGCACAGGAGAGGCCAGATGGGCCCGGGGGAGTTTCCACAGCACATGAAGAACCGGAGCTTCGGGCTGGGGGCGGGGGTGGCTCGGGCCCAGGCAGGGCCGGCCTCTGTGCAGCCCCACGGACTCAGCATTTGCAGGGTCTGGGACTTCACACCTTTGAAAGGCTCCAGAGCGGCTCACAGGAAAAATAAACGGTTTCTTCCATCCGTGGCAGCTCGGCCATCCTCAGAGGCTGCTAGGCACACACAAGAAACCCTGTAAAAGGGCCCAGTGTTTCCTTTTCCACTCCCTGAAAGGATATGAGCCGGCCTCTTAGGGCTGCTGGGGGTGAGCGAAAGGCCTTACCCACCAGAGTCTTTGGTCCAGTCATCTGATTCCCCAGGACATCCAACCTGCTCAGGACTAGAAATACCTGCTCCGGGGCTTGATTAAGGCAGGATGCATATAAAACTGTTTGGCGCGTGGGATTTGCTTTATCAACAGCTTCTCGATTGTCTGCGTCACCTCCAACTAGTCAGAGTGCCTGCGGCAGCCACAGCTGCCTTCTCCAAACCCACGCGAGGAGAAAGGGGCTGCAGGGTTTTCCTGTCCAGCACGCAGGGCTTCTCTGCCAGCGTCGTCTCTGCCGCCACTTGTCTGTTCCTCCTCCCCAGGGGTCCCAGGTCCGTCATCTTACAAGCAGGATCGGCCATGAGGACAACTTTAAGCAAGGCATTTGCTGAGCTTCCTTATGCCGTTGTGCACAAAACTGTAAGAAGAGAGCAGAGCTCACGGCATGCTGACCGCAGAAAGAACGCACGGATTTAGAGAGTCCTGGGGTTGCTACACGGACCTGTGTCAAGGAGAGGTGGTTCAGGCAGGAAGACTGGGCTCTTTGGGCTTCAGGGAGGGCTTCCTGTAGGAGAATATGACAGAAACAGGAGATTTCCACCGCGGTCTTGTTTGCTGCAAATGCATGAGGCTCAGCCTGCTCCTGGCTCCTAGAATGTCGGGAGGTAGTCCTAAGAATGTGTGTGTGTGTGTGTGTGTGTGTGTGTGTGTGTGTGTGTTCTCCTACTGTGCTTTACAAGATGGGAAGAAGCTATTCGAACCAGGAGCCAACGGGAGGCAAATACAGAGTAGATTCCTACGGGAATGCTCAGGGTGGGGTCCAGGTGGGGATGGAGATCACGAGTCCCCGGTCACAGCCGGCGCTTAGAGAGGCAGAGGACATGGTGCGAGTGGGGCTGCCTGAGAGGCAGGCGTGGGTTCTGGCTTTGCAGTCCTTCCCTAGTGACCAGACTGCAGGGAAGGCTCCCAATATTTCAAGTCCCACTTTTAAATTTGTTGTTTGTAATCATATCACATACGAATTATATATCATTATAATATATATAATTCATAAATGTTGCCAGCAAACCACAGTCCAGCTTATTTTGGGGCCTCGGGGAGCCTCAGCAGGAGGAAGGTGGGTAACCTGCTGATAGGCACAGCCTACGAAGGGGCGGAGTGGAGGTGAGACTTGGGTTTTAAAGTCTGCACCGAAGATTCTAAGTCTACAAGGTAAAAGAACTCAATTTCTAGGACTCCATGGGTGTTGAAATGATAGGACTTTCATTTATTTATTCTTAGTGTTATTTATAATGATGATGATGGTGATGATGATGATGGTGGTGATGATGGTGGTGATGATGATTCTGATGATGATGAAGGGCACATGTATATCATGGTATGCATGTATCATTCAGAGGATAACAGTTGGAGGTTGATTCTCTTCTTCCTCCTTGAGTTCTGAGGACTAAACTCAAGTCATCAGGCTTCTGTGGCAAAGGGCCTTGACCCACTGAGTCATCTTGCCAGCTCAAATTATAAGACTTTTAATAATAATAAAAGATGTCCAACACGAGGTGGTTCTAGATGGTTCTAGGGGCCAGCAAACTCTCCATACAAGGCCTAGTGGTCCGCATTTCAGGTTTTCCAGATTACAAAGGTCTACCACATGACTCAACTCCTTAGTCGCTGTAAAACAAACAAGTGTGACAAGGTCCCAGGAAAGCTTCCTGACAAATGTGGGTGGTAGGTGGATTTAGCCCTTAGCAACCCTTTGCCAGACCCAGTTCTCGAGCCGCTTAGGAGCCTTCTGCTCTGCCGAGGACCCTGGCAAGGACCCCCCTTCAGGAGCCCCACGGAGCCTCACTGGGGAAGCAGAGGGGTCCACAGAGGCCAGGATAATTCCCCAGGGCGCAGGGCCTCTGAGAGTGGCCGTCCCTCTCTGTCCTAGAGAGGTTGTTGAAAAGCCTCCTCAGCAGTGCGCAGCCTCAGTACTCTCCTCTGGAAAACAATGATAATTTTCCCCAAGTGGGAGGCAGCTGCACTTGTGAGCCAGGCTCATTTGGCTGCATGAATATTTATGGTCTGTCCCTTAATTAAGCCCAGAAACACAATCTATCCTGCTAACAGGGGTCACCGAAGACTGGGGGGCGGGCGGCGGCAGGAACCAGCCTCTTGTGCCTGTGAAGTAGGGTTGTCAGCGAAACATTTGTTTCCAGAGCGACTTGGTCAGGGCCAGTGTCCACAGGCATGGCGGAGTCGGCATTTCCTGGACAGCAAGCACCTTGTTGTGTGGTTATGCGCTAGAGACTGCCCGGCCACCTTGCTGGACAGGATGGGTAGCTGTTGTTCTAGGCCTGCCTGGGATGGCACACGGGTGACTAGGGCCACCACCCTAGTGAGGGTGGCTCAGGTATTCCCCCACTGGCCCTCAAGGGTCACTCTAGTGACAGCTGCCCAGAGAGAAATGGTCCTACGTGTGGGAGCCAGTAGGGAGCCTGCAGAGCAGGGGCCTCTCCTGATCTCAGTTTCTGCTTTGTTAAAATGACTGAGAAATCCCAGCACCGTCCGCCCTGTGCAGCTGTCATTGGTTGGGGGAGAATTGAAAGAGGATTTGGGGGAATGGACGTCTTTTCCTCTAGGCCCCCCTCCCTGAAAAGCCCACAGAACCAAAGAGAGCTGACCATGCCCAGCCCAGTAACCTTGAGGGTTTCCGGAAGTCATAAATCTTGCCTTTTCTTGCAGGGTCCTATCTTCAGAAAACTACTTCGGGCCTCATATCCTCTTGCCCAGAGCCAATAAACCAAGTAAACACCATAAAGCTCCTCACCCACCTGAGCGTTCACCCACCAGCAGAGCCAGGTCCCATCAGGAACTCAGGGCTTCGCGGCGTCAAAGTGGGCTGTCCTCGGCTTCGCCCCGTCCTTTGGTGGAGCCTGCCTTTCGCTTCTCTCCCCGTTTTCCTTTTGATGATTCTCCTGTCACAGTCAAGCAGCTCTAGGAGACCCCAGTCTATGTCCCCACCCGCTTCTGTGTGAGGAGGCCTGGGTGAGGAGGATGCTTTCCCAAGGTGGGTCTGGCCCCAGGGCAATAATCATCCCAAGCCTTAGCAATCCACACACCTTGTAAACTCAAAAGTCAATAAGACCTGGAAGTGGAGGAGACCCCCCCACACCCTCCGACTGGAGGAGGAAGCAGAGGGCAGTGGGCCTTGCCTGGGAAGTCGGGTAAGGGCTGCTTCAGTGCCCTCTGCCCCTGCTCTTCTTAGACTACTCCACCCGTGGAGTCCTGGGAGTTCCTGATCTCTTACCTTCATATCCTGTCTTTAGATCTGTTGTTCCAGCAACAGCTTGGATGTGGAAGTGGCCTTCAAAGCCACCTGTCCCACATGTTCCCACTCCCCATGGGGAGGCTGGAAGAATGGGAGTGCCTTGCTCAAGGTCAAGGTTAGGGTGGGTAAAGTGGAAACAACCTGGGCTGCAGTCAGGAGGCCCCGCCGAGGCCGAGGCTGAGTTGGCCTTACCTTCTCCAAGGCGCTCGTGGATGTAGGCTGGACTAGAGCTTCAGATGGTGCATTCCACCCGCGCATTCCACCCGTGGGACTGACCAGTCACTGCCCTTTGCATCCACAACACCATCTTCCTGGGGAAAACAAAGCTGGAGCACACCGTTTGGGAGTCTGACGCGATGGCCCCTACGAACCTTTAGTAAAGCTGCCATTTGCTTGTACGGGCTTGAACGCGTGCACAGTGAGGATTCTACGCTACGCCCCGCACACATTAGCCCGCCCCTTCAGTTGTTTTGACGATGAAATGAGACCCTGATTGTGAAGGTACTTTATTAGCCAGATGTGTCTACATCCGAGTAAGTGCTTGTTGAGTGGTTCCTATTATTTTTTGTTCTTATTTGATGTTTGTTATGCTTCCTGCCTAGACAGAAGGATCCGCTGTCCTCTGGAGATCTGGGACTTAGGGACACGTTCTACACAGCTCCAAAGAGCTGTGAGGAGGCTTGGGAGCTCAGATAGGGCCACTCAGGGCAAGAGGATGCAAGGAGCCACAGAGTCCACAGAGCCACAAGGGAAAGGCTCAAAGCCCCCTTTCCCTTGTCTGGTCTCAGCTTGTGGCTAGAACTGCGGCCTGTGATGAATTAACCAGCTCTATGCTGGGACAAGTGAGGCCCCGCACCTGAGAGGCCACACTTAGCTTCTCTCTGTGTTTTTGTAGGGAACGCTGACCTCTGACCGGCAGGACCAGGGGTGCTCCCCCAGGTGCTCCCACAGCTAGCTCCCCGCCTCTGAGCACTGTTCTGCCAGTTCCTCCAGCACCTTTACTGTGGGGAGAAAAGCCTCATCTACATATTTTTTTTATTCATTTGACATGAAAGCCGTCACAAAGTTCTGTCACAACCTTGAGGCACGCAGGGCTAGTGGGCAATCTTAACCAGCTTTTTTTTTTTTTTTTCCTTCTAGGTGGAGGAGAGAGCAGCAGGAAGTCATACTGTGTCAGGAACAACCAACCTGACACTTTGGTGCCTGCCGGCTCAGTGGCCTCCTTACCATTGGCAATGAGACGCCAAGCCAGGTCTTCCTTGGGGACACAGAAAACTCTTTGGCTTGGCAATCAGTCCTGCTGAGAGATTTGCCTTAAGCGTTCTCAAAGCAGTGTGTTAGCTATTGCCCAGGGCAATTTTCTTACCCAGCTGGGATGTGGTGCTTGTAGACCCTACACCCCATATCCGTCCATGCCATTCAGGTATCTGGATGGACTGCATTTCTTCTTTACAAGTTCTGAAATTATATTCAGCCTTTGAGGCCCAGCTACAGTTGAACAAAGCTTCCCCCAGTCATTCTAGGTAGAGAACTGCCAGCTCAGGAGTTGGTGCTGAGCAACCCCCGTGGAGGTTTATCAGAGTGGCTGGATGATGGATGGATGGATGGATGGATGGATGGATGGGTAGATGGATGGATGGATGGGTAGATGGATGGATGGGTAGATGGATGGATGGATGGATGGATGGATGGATGGATGGGTAGATGGATGGGTAGATGGATGGATGATAGATGGATGGATGGATGGATGGATGGATGGGTAGATGGATGGATGATAGATGGATAGATGGATGGATGGATGGATGGATGGGTAGATGGATGGATGGGTAGATGGATGGATGGATGGATGGGTAGATGGATGGATGGGTGGGTAGATGGATGGATGGATGGGTAGATGGATGGATGGATGGGTAGATGGATGGATGGGTAGATGGATGGATGGATGGATGGATGGGTAGATGGATGGATGGATGGGTAGATGGATGGATGGATGGGTAGATGGATGGATGGATGGGTGGGTAGATGGATGGATGGATGGATGGGTAGATGGATGGATGGATGGATGGATGGATGGATGGATGGGTAGATGGATGGATGATAGATGGATGGATGGATGGATGGGTAGATGCATGGATGGATGGATGGATGGGTAGGTGGATGGATGGATGGATGGGTAGATGGATGGATGGATGGGTAGATGGATGGATGGATGGGTAGATGGATGGATGGGCAAATGGAAGGATGACAGGAGCTTGCATCACTTATCTTTTTATCTCTTTCCAATTCCTTGTCCTCTACAACATATCAGGCACAGGTTTTTTGCACATGTAGAGGTTTGGCAAATGCCATAAAAATATGACTGAGTTTTCAGTGAATAAATGGTTGTGAGAATCTATGTAAGGAGCATGATCTCTAGGCTAGCCTTAGGATGTATGGATGTTGACATACAGCTATAATGTATGTGTCTGTCCCATGCCTGTGCCTGTGAGCTGAGATGCAAACCTTGCATGGAAACTGTATGCTCTGTCCCATTTACTTATGAGGTAAATGTCACAAGGAATAAAAATTAGTAAATCAGTACATGGTTGAGACATGAGGGCAGAAAGGAGTAAGCAAACAAAATAAGAATGAATATGTACATGGATATTTGAGAATATAAAGTAGATGCTGGGAGAAATAAAGGGAGGAATAAGTAAAGGTTAATTATGAAGGAGAAAAATTCCACATTCCATGTGATGTGTATTGACAGAAGCCTAGAAGGTAGGGTTGCTTAGAAGGTAGGGTTGCCTAGAGTCCTACCTTCTCCTGCATCAGGACACAGGGACCACAGACTTTAGGGTCAGCACCACTGACATAGCCTAGAATTCAGTGTTAGGAATGTGTTTCTGTGACGGGAAGCCTCCCAGCTGCAGGCCCTGGGGTGCGTGAGAGGATGCTTACAGCCGTACACCCTCCACAGCGAGCTGCTGGCTCAGAGGGGTCCACTGGGGCCTGTTCTTTCCTGGGCTGATCCACCAGACACTTATAGGATGACTTTCTTACACAAAAAGTTGCCCAGCTGGTGAGGCCTTGAGTGACCTCCATATCAAATTTTAGCACTCTCTCTACTTCTATATCTGCTTCACCATCTTGGAATTCTTTTTTATTTCTTTGTAACCGTGCTAGCGATTGAACACATCCTTCTTCTTATTTCTCGATATGGTCTCACTAAGTTGCCCAGACTGGCTTTGAACTCACTCTGTAGCCAAGGCAGGCATTGAACTTTTGATTCTCCTGCTTCAGTTTCACCAATAACTGGTATTTCAAGCCTGTATCAGCCGGCCTCATTTTTGGATTTTTATATGGCCCTTATCAAAGATACTATGCATTTTCTTGTTTATTTTATGTTTTTCTTCTTACACACAAATCCCAGGAAGGTGGAGCCTTTTGCTGCCATGTACACAACTATGACCCAACAGATAGGACAGAGCTTGCACACTCAGGGGCCACTAAAACTGTGTTAGGTGAACAACTTCATTATTGAGACTTGAATTAGTGAGTACACATCTCAAAACAGGTCTTTCTTCCCCATGTAGGAGGAATAATCACTGTTTTTTTCCGGTGTGGACACTGTAGTGTCCACCTTACACCCTCAGCTTCTGTCCTGACCCTCCCCATATCTCCCCCCTTGACACCTGTCCTCCTCCCAGACCTCTATTTTCCTTCTCAACACTCCTGCCTCCTTCCAGCCTTCATCCTCCTGCCAGATCCCAGTCTCCTCTATGGTCTATGGTGATCTTCGCTCTGTGGTAAATGGGGCCATATTATTCCCTCCCAGAAACTCTTTCCGGCCCCACTTCCTTTCCTTTGGTCTTGTTTCCCAATGCTGTGAAATATATACCAGAAATTGTGCAATCTTTAGACTTTGAAGGTTTTTGGATTTTAGAATATTCACCCAGACTTCAGCAGTTGAATAACTAATTTGAAAATCTGAAATCTGAAACATTCCAAACTTTGACACTTTCTGAGCGCCAGCATGCTAACACTGTAAATATAAAGCCTCTGACACACGCCATATACTCTGTAAGTGGTAGTTCAGTTTCCCTTGAAGAAGGGCATCCAGTTGGAAGGTACAGTGGTGTGCGTGGGGAGGGGGTGGCGCAGTATGTGTGGTGAGTGTGAGAGAGAGCATGGATAAGCACTTGGGGGTGCTCACAGCACCGCATGAATTCAAGAACCGTGAGTGGGAATACTGGTAGGCACCCTGATTTCAGCAAAAGAACATCAGGACACTGGGCAAGAGACATCGGTGAAATCAAATCCCAGAATACATGGAGTAGAAAATCAAAGAGCTCCGCCCTTGCTGTGGGGAGTGGGGAACTTCCAAGAGATCCTTGAATGTCACGCAAGCCTTTGCCCGGCTGTCGGGAGTGCTGTGCTGTGGTGGCCCTGTGTTTGTAGACCTCCTCATAACTCTTCCGAGGAATCTGGACCATTGTCCCCAGTTTTCTGGGAACACAGAAGCACAGGAAGTTGGAATACCTTCTCCAAGGCAACCTGATGCTGCAGGACTTGAAAGCTCAGGGAACCTCTCTGCGGCCTTTGTCCTCCAGAGTCTGAGCACTCATCGAACTTGGGGATGAGCCACTGCCCAGAGGCTAGTACTTTTTAACCCCCTGGTAGTACTTGCTGGTCCCCAAAGCAGCCTTCAAAGACACAGGCTGTGAAAGGAGCCTTCACAAGGCCTCTCTCAAGAAGAGAACTCACAGGCTGGGGGAACCACATGTTCTTCTAAGGAAGAATTTTTTGTTTTCATTTCAAACAACCCTGGTTGGTGACGAGTGGCCAGAAGAGGTGCTCTGTTTTCCATCCCAACACCTATTTTCAGGTGGGGGCAGGGAGGACTCCAACCTGAAATGTGACTTCAGACCCTTCCCTGGTCTTGCACCTCCATTTCCAGGCCAGGAGTCACATAGCAAAGCACGACCCACAGCCGTGGCTTTGTAGTCAGAGCGCCTTTCAAAGCAGGAAGACGAGCCTGTTTCAGCTCTTTCCCTTCTGACCTCATACATAAAATATCACTGCCTGATGTGGTGCTTAAGTAAATAGCCTTGCTGGGCGCTGGCGGTCATACCCTGAAAGGCCAGCTTGCCAGGGACAGCAAGCTTAGGCCGCTCCTCCCTGCCCTCCACAGACGGAGGTAAAACTGGTCCTTTTCAGATGTTCCTTGCCTACTTTCTGCCACCTGAGGCACATTCCGAAGAGGAGGAGGCCAGCGATGTCTCGTCATCTGACGGGGCACAGACAGAGACAGATGACATGCTCCCTGCCAGAAAAGGCCACGTTCAGACACTCCTAGATGGCCAGCTGCCACTTTATTAACAGTGTAGATTCCTTCTGAATCAGGCTGGGAAAGAAAATATTTATGTTTGCTTGTCGGGAGAGTCTTCATCCGTCTTCAGCAGGAGCCAGCCGCACTGTGGTCCAGGACTGACATGTCTGAGGACGCGTTCTAGGCTCAGAGTTGATGGAGTTTTCCAAATCTCCCCCGCCCCCGGAGGGAGACAGGGTAGGAGCCTCAAGGGTCCTGGACGTGGGCAGTAAGGGGAGGCAGGATCCGAGGAAGCAGAACTCTCCACTGCCTGACAGATTGCAGCCAGAGGCAGACGCAAGTGCAGTGTATCCCCATCTCAATATGAGCTGAGCAGGGGCCCAGCTGAAGGCCAGGGGAAACCACCTAGAACTGAGAACAGGGTAATTTCGCATTGCTTGGGAACTGTGGCATGGAGCTAGGCGGGACTCAAACTGGGCAGAATGTTTAGCACAGTTTATATTCTTCCTCTCCTTGGGGCCATTATTTTAAATCAACCTCAAAAGGCAACTCTTTAACTGTTTTGGGGTGCCTGTCAATCTGCACGTTGGTAAAACTGCCCACTCTGGCAGTCAGCTGTCTATTTCAGTAACACAGTCAGAAGGCACTGGCAGGAACAAGGTAGGCCTCCCTGGGGATGGCAATTTGGGCTTTGTGGGTTTTGGCAGAATTGTTCTCGTCACACTCCAGTGAAGTTTCTCTCTCTGAGCCCTAAACACTAGATCACGTATCCCTATATGTAGGGAAATGTGAGTTCAAATCCTGATTGTACCGCCTAGCAATTGTGCAAGCAACCCTGAGTGCCTACTCAGGTTTCTCTGTCCTTAGGGATAAAACAGAGCTACTAAGTACCTTTTAGTAAGACTGTCCTGGGAGCACAGTAGGTAGGTGTGGGGAACAGTGCTGTAAGGTGTCCAGACGAAGACTGCAGGATTTCTCTAGACCCTTATGGGCAATTTTTATTTATATGAGAGTAAACATGTATAAATGCCGGCCAGAACAATTCATAGTGTATACTGATAGTCCTCACACAATGCTGAAACAAGCCATCAAGGCCTGGGGAGTTTACATTTGTTTTGCGTAGTTCTGGGGCTGAAGCTTCTCATGTCAGTGTGTCTCTAGGTTTTCTTTCTCAGGAGGGACTCTGCCTGGCAGAGCGGGCCTGGGAGCTGCTCTTCTCCTTTCTAAGAGTGTTTATTACGGTTATTTGGGGGGAGGGGTAGCACACATGCCACAATCCGTGTGTGGAGTTCAGAGGACAACCACTGGGAGTTGGTTCTCTTCCTCCATCACACGGGTTGAGGAGACTGAGCTCTGGTCATCAGGGTCAATGACCAGCGCCTTTATCTCCTGAGCCATCTTGCAGGCACTCTCTTTTTATGGGGACAGCAATCCCATCACAAGGGATTTTATCTAATTACTTTCTAATGCCAGTCCCCCCCAATACTGTCACATGGGGTGGGAGACCTTGGCATGAATTTCCAGGGAACACATTCTGCCCGTAGCAACATCTGCACATACGGTCTGTGTGGTGGTTAGGATCCTGAGTGTTGTGTTGGTACTATATGTTTCCAAAGAGATCAATGATGCATGGAGGTTTATAGACATTTATACACATCTGTTTTCGGGCTTATGTATACGTGAAATTGTAGCAAAGGTTAAAGTCACAGGCTCAGAATTAGTGATAGGTTCAGAGTTCCCATGCATTCAGATTATATACAAGCATGGGAATGAGGATGACTTGGACCATAGTAGGCTCTTAACTCAGCATAGTGAGTCTCTTGCTTCCGTCGACTTTTAGTCGCTGTTAAGGGAGGCCCGGCAGAGGGACTCAGAGACTCGATTCATCTAGCCTGAGATCCCTGCTGCAGGGACTCAAGGATTTGTTCTCCACTGTGGAAGGGATCCTGGTTCTGGGAGCAATTTTCCTGGGGTGGGAGGACCTGCAGCCTGTCTTTGGTGCCATGGAAACCTTATTAGCTCATCCCCATCTGGCCCATCCTCATCTATTCTAATGGGTCATTTGTCTCACTGATTCTGTCCAAGCTCCAGTTTAAGTGGCATTTGCTTAGCAATCGGTCTGTTTGAGAAGTTCACGTGTCAGTGCCAGGCTTCTGCACACGAAACCATCTTCCTGAGCAGGTGGAGGCCCAGACACCTGGGAGAGGTCACCGGGAAGGGGAAGGCTTTCAGACTGTCAAGGGTCCCTCAGAAACAGTCAAACATTCTATTTATTCCAATTCTCCCCCCCCCCAGCCTTGCCAGATTAGAATGCTCATCACAGAGGTCTGGTGTGGGACCGTGAAAGTCGGCCTGGTTCCTGGTTGAGCTAAGGTTGAAGACCCCGGTGACCCTAAGGAGTGGCAGGCATTCTGCCTGGTTCCCAGACACTCGAGGCCACAGCCCTCCATAGATTTGTGGCCATCAGTCATGTAAGGGCAACGCCCCAAGCCCCTCCACAGGTAGAGGTCATGACATATAGCCTCAAGACAGATCTCCATTTTAATGAGGTACCTAAAGGCCTGGAGGCTTAGCCAATAAACTCCTCCGCCCAGACATTCCTCCTTGCAAAAGGTATTTAACCTCAGGCCTGCCCTGAGAACTGGGGTACAGTTTTGTTCATCTACTTTCTACCATGGCAATAAATATCTTAAAACCAGAGACTGACGCTTTTCATCAGGACCCGCCATGGGGATCTGCCATGGCGAGCAATGGATCAGGTCTTCACCTAAAGCGCTGGCCATCTAATCTCCTGAAGAGGGCCTCTTAGTACTCCCAGCCATGGCCTACCAAGCCAAGCCACCCTCCGGACAAACCAAGGACTCCATGACTCCAAGTAGCAACCCCCCTTCCCCTTTGACCCTGGGCTAGATCCAGCTTGTGGGCCCCTACTCTGTTCTCAGCTCTTCCCTGGCATCCAATGGTACCTGGGTGCCCAAGAGCCTGAGAACTGAGGTCCCCAGGACCTCAGACTGCACTCCCCACCCCCAGAGTGGTGTCCCGAGGCTTCCCATAGCCTGACACCCACCTGGCGCCTGGCGCCGGCAGTGTGAGGTTTGCACAGTCAAAATTTCCTGTGTTGCCTCCCCAAGTGACCTAAGCCCTATGGCAGAGCGGACATGAGACCCCACAACCCTACAGTCTGAGTTTAGGATCAAAATCTGCCATTTTTCTTCTGCATCAAGAGAGGGTCTCTCTCCATGAACAATGGAGCCCCAGAGGTCTTAGCTGCCACTCCAATGACCTGAATCTGGCTTCTACCACAGAAATCTTTGCAGAAAATGGTAGGACCAGCATTACATCTATATGACATCTCTACAAATGGGCACCGATGCTCCTTACAGATATGAACATAACACTAAGTCATAGTCACAGAAATATCTTCGGAAATATAGCACTCATACACCACACACACACACACATACACACACACACACACCACACCCATGAGGGGGGGTGTCTTTCATGTTCCACATAGCCCACTGACAAAGACATCTATGTATTATACCTCCAAAAAAGTGCATGGTTGCTTGGACAGGCACGCACCCCCACACCTTGACACTTATGCATGCAGTACACACATCTCCACAAGCTCCTAGGAACACACACACACACACATACGCACGGACAGAAGCTGCTTGAATAGATATTTCTATTGAAACAAAAATTCTCCAAAGCCCACATTAGTGATTGTCAATCAGAACTCCTATCACCATCAGAGTGAGAACACAGAATTATACAGCAGATTATACATCAGATGACTGACACACATGCAGGCATTGCATAGGAATCAGAATTCTCACCACACAACTAGTGCACGTATTGTATACACACCCTAGCAGGCTTCTCTGGGGCCTAGCATGTGGAGCGGGAACCAGTGAATTCTAAAGGCTTCCTGTATAGTGAACACAGAACACTTCCATCATCAAGAATAAACCGATTCATCTTTGATTACTCAGAGGAAGAACACAGTAACTTGGTGAGGACCGCTGTGATTCTTGTAAGTTGATGACTTTTTTGCTCTGCCGTTTCAAGAGAAAAATCGCTCAGGGCAAACGCTTCTGGAGTTGCTTTTCTTACTGTGTTTCAACAGTAGAAGCAATAGCAGCAGATCTTGCTTGAGCTACGCATCTCCGCCTGAGCTGAGAAGGTCCCATCTCTTCCTGCTATGGCTAGAGATGCTATCAAGTCTAGTGCGAGCAAAGCTCAAAGCCATCCTGGAACCTGCCGTTTCTAGCACACAGTGGGCCCTGAGCTACATATGGTACTGCTAGTGCCATATTTGTACATGATTAGCATTGGCTGAACGAGGTTAAGAATCCAGAGTTCCTTCCTCTCCAACTGGTTTATGGATTCCGAATTTTCCCTCAGTGAGGGAAAGAGGAGAAATCAGGGCCCGCACACCCAGTCCCATTGTCTCTGATGAAGACCTAATTGACGAGGGCTGGCAGGAGTCGGGGCAGACGGCTTCCTAACATGAAGGGGGCTTAGGTTCATCTCCTGAGCCACAAAGCAAACGAAATACACCCCCTCTAATGGGTGCACTCCAGTCCCCACCCCCAAAGTTGTTGGAGTGGTAAGGGTAGCCTCGTGGAGGACTTTGGAGAAGTCCTCTACAGGCAAGAAGCCTCAAAGGTCAGCAGAGGTGCCACCTTAGCGAAGCAACCTTCCAAACAGCTTGAACAAACTTGAGGACGGCTGCAGGTGGGGGACTGACAGTCTCTGTCTAACTGCGCTCCCTCGGGGAGGTTTCCTAGGCCAAGACAAGCTTCAGCTCTAACCACGTTTCCCTCTGAGCTAGGGCTGCTGGGTGGTCTGGGGAGCAGGAGGGCAGCATGGGGGTGGTGGAGCAGGAGCAGGGCGAGGCAGGCCAGGCCTGACCTGAGAGAGAGAGAGAGAGAGAGAGAGAGAGAGAGAGAGAGAGTTGGATCTGCGTCCCGGGAAAACGATGGCCCTGGAGAGGAGGTCCCGGTTTGGGAAAGCAGAAAAATCTAGTAGATGCTGAAATGCAACTCCCGGAGGGCCCAAGCAACCTGCCGAGGGGCCAGGATGATGATCGCAGAGACGTTCCAAGTCCCTGCTGCCCCAGGTGGTTAGGGTGTGGTGCACCGGGTCTCCTTCACCCCTACATATCTGGGACTCCAGAAATGTAGCCGACATGCTGCCCCCCCCCCCAAGGCTGCCATTTGGAACACATTTGCAGACACATGGATCGTTTTTAAGTTAATGCTTTTTAATTCACTCTGTTTCCCAGTTGTCGGGTTTTTTATTTTTTTATTTTTTTTATTTTTTATTTTTTTATTGAAAAGGAGGATTCTGCCGGTGTGTGTTCCTTGCAGGGGCGGTGTGTGTGTGTGTGTGTGTGTGTGTGTGTGTCGGGTGTTTGCTGCATAGCAGAGATCTGATGAGAAAGAGGCAATGATGGACAAAGGCTCAAGGAGACAGTGGAAAACAGAGTCAGGACAAAACAGCCATGGAGGGGGGGAAGGAACACAGCAGCAGACACAGAAGCACTCTGGGACCCAGGAAGTGAAGGCTCTGCAGGGTGGGCTCAGGACTCCAGCGCAAGGGAAGGTGGGAACTGCAGCGGGCACCCCTACCTCCACCAAAGCCGTTGAGGTTGTGGCTTTCCTCAGGCTCAGGCTCTCCGAGGCGGGAGTAGGAGGGGGTCACGGGGGGGGGGTGTCGTTTCGTTTAGGAATTGAAATCCTAAGGGTTGAGTAGGTCTCAGATAGGGCTGGAGGGAAGTGGCAAGCCTCGGATCAGTCAAGGATTCGAGATCAGAGAGCAAAGGCCCAGGCCTGGCTGAGGCCAAAGCTCTCTCCCCCTGGCCCCCCATGCAGCTGGCGGACTTTATGATTTCAAGCAGATCCTGGATCCTGCGCCCTGGCGTTGAGCAGCGCCCTTGCTTAACATCTCTATGCCTGGGCTGTGCCACCTGTAGGAGAGAAACGCTGGTGGCTGGTTCCTGCGGGACAGGACAGCATGGGGGTTCGGTGCTCGACACTTTTGCTGCTGCGCAGCGCAGCTGCAGCCATAACTCCCCGGATCCTTCTGGACCCGCAGTGGCTACGGGAGCCAGGTGCTATCCTCCTCCATAGCAGAGCCACACAGTCGCCCCCACTCCCGCCTCTGACCATCTGCTCACTGCTTCCCGAACCTGCCCCAGAGACCTCTCCAGACGCACCGCGTTGGAGACACAAAAACTGTCGCTGGCCCGCACGCGGTGGCCGCGTAGACCCTGGGGCGCACACAGTCTGGGCGTCAGGATCAAGGCCGATCCTAGGCGGGTGGAGTGGGCTGACGTGCAGGGCAGCGGCTCCGGGCTGCCTGGCTCTCGCGCCGGGAGCCGGCGAGCTTTGAAAACCCTGGGCAATTAGCGCTAATTACATGTGTGCAAACAGCCTTAGTTCAGGGCGCGGGCTGGGGCCCACCTGACTCGGCCATCCACCGCAGTGGCTCAGCGGCTGAGCAAGGGCTCTGGGAGGGCGCAGGAGACTCCACGGGACCCCGACCCCGGGTGTTGGTGTCCCCTGGACCACAGACTTGAGAGGCGGCCCAGGAATCCCCGTATGACTGCATGGAGACCAGCCAGAGGCTGAAAAGAGACCTGAGGTCCGAACATTCCTGCTTGCTCCCTGAGCATGCTGGCCTGGCGGTGTTTGGCAGCGCATTTTGGCCCTTTGGTGGCCTCTTAAGCACCACCCAAGCTGATGAAGCCAGACGAGGAAGGTAGTCGGGAGCCTGAGTCCAGAGACCAGCCCAACTCTACATGGAAGAACCAATGGACTCCAGAACCTTAGTTTGCTTGCACATAAAATAGGAACCCAAGGGCCTTCAGAGTTAAAGGGGATGGGGGAGGGGGGACAGAATGGGCTTCCTGCTAACTCTTCACTTTTTACAGTTTGTACAGCAAGCCTGAACTAAGATCTCCATCTGTGGGCTGGGGAGCATTTGGCGGCCAGGAGGCAGGGGAGAGATTTTATTTCCACCATTGCAGATGAAGGTCAGAGAGGTCAAACGTCTCACCAGAAATCGCACAACGCGGGAAGCAGCGTGTTGTTTGAACATCATATTTCCAGCCCAGACACTCTCCTCCTTCCCCCCTCCCTCCCCCCCCCCCCCGCCATTCCTCCTAGATTCACCAGGTTTCCAGGCACCTCTCTTGAGTTTGGCGAAGCCTGAAAACTGCCGTCTGGGCACAGCTCCTGGAGTGAGAAGGGAAATGGCATGCTGGCAGGTCCATTAAGCTGGCTCGCTGCAGGGCCATGGCGCCCTCTTGCGTTCGCAGCGAGAGGTGCACCATGCTCAACAAGGTTGAGCACTCCAGGTCTGGTCTGTCTTGGGTGAGGGAGGCATCAAACCCTGCCTCAGTTTGCCACGTGTGTTCTGGACAGCTTAAGTAGGGAGAGTAGAAGGATATATGTACACTTAGCCCACTAAGAAGCATGGTGCACATTGGGCCAAGGCATCTGGTACCACGTTGTTTTCCTATACCTCTACCTGTGATCTTGAGTTTTACAGGTGTACAGTGAGGCTGATAGAACAGGGTTGAATTCCCACTTTATAAACAGGACAGCCCAGGCCCAGCTGAGCAAGCCGCTTGTGAGCAATGGAGCCTTGAGCCGGCCTGGTCAGCTGCACCTTCTTATGCTGTAGTTCCCTAGAGCTAGGATTCGGACATCAAATTCTGGAATGAGTCCAATGAGGTCCTGGTGGCAAGATCTCTGGCAAACCAGAGATGGTGATGGTGCCTGAGGATGGCTAGGGAAGGCGTGGTTTAATGAATCTAGGTAGGACTTCCTGAGAACCCACTGAGGTCCTGGTACTTTTCTGAAAGCAAGATGTCTTAAACTAGCCTTGCTGAGAGAACCTGCTGGGTGGGGGCGCTGAGGATTACACCCCCCCCGCCCTCCATGGCTATCTGTAAACCAAGAACCTCAGGGGTGGGACAGCTGCTATGCTGTGAGCAGAACTGGTTGTTGGTGTCTCACTGCAGCTTCAGTTAGGGCCTGAAACAAGTCCTTCGAGGCCTTGTCCTTCTTGAAGAGATAGGGACACATTAGCTCTAAGCCAGTAGCCACTAGGTACACACACACACACACACACACACACACACACACACTCACACACTTTCACAGATGAGAAGGAGGATGCTCAGGAAAAGGGCGTTGTCTTGGTGGGCTGTGACAATGAAGGATATGGTAGGTTCTATGGGGGATAAGACCCAACAGGGTCAGGGCTCTCAGGGACCTTTGGTGGTGACACAGTGGGAAGAACTTGGGGGCTTGGGGCTGGAGCAGTGGCTCAGTGGTTAAGAGCACTTGCTGCTTATAGAGAACAGAGTTTGGTTCCCAGGACCCATGTTGAACCGCCCAGGACCATCTGTAACTCTAGCTCTGGGGTCACAACCCCTTTAGGATTGCACATCAGATATCCTGCATATCAGATATCCTGCACATCAGATATCCTGCATATCAGATATCCTGCACATCAGACATCCTGCATATCAGATA
This sequence comes from Apodemus agrarius, assembly GCA_964023405.1. Classification (NCBI taxonomy): domain Eukaryota; kingdom Metazoa; phylum Chordata; class Mammalia; order Rodentia; family Muridae; genus Apodemus; species Apodemus agrarius. The sequence continues at coordinate 41,033,565 of OZ030009.1, forward strand.
TTTACATCACGATTCCTAACAGCAGCAAAATGACAGTTATGAAGGTAGCCACAAAAATAAATTTATGGTTGGGGGGATCCCCCAACATGGGGAACCGTATTAAAGGGTCACAGCATTAGGAAGGATGAGAACCATTGGGGGATCATGTGTCCTTTGCAAGCTTCTGTGGGCACCCACCTACATATTATACTTACATGCACAAATACGAAACTTTTAAAAAACTTAAAAATGTTTTAAAAGGGGAGATCCTGTCCGCTTTCAGCCAAGAGTGTGGGACTGGAGAAGCCCCGTGGCTCCCTTATCCAGAACTGCAGGGCCCCGTGAGTCCTGCTGATACTTTCTGAGTACCTTGCTGCAGTGAGTCGGCGACAGGAGGTGGGCTGGAGAGCCGGGACCCCTCACAGGCTCTGGCTGCCGCTGTCTCAGCTGCTCAGAGCACCTGACTTCCGAGAACCACAGCTTTACGTGGTTCTTTCAAGACTCCTTCCGAGGCTCCTCAGTCCACCAGCCACACATCCACAGCACGCTGGTAGGTTGAGCAGCTCTCCTTCTGAGCAGTTTCAGAGAAGGATCCGTGTCCTTGCCCTCAACTGCAGCCCACTGCAGTTGCAGTGGAGAACCGGGTGCTACCTCCAAACTCCAGCTTCCGCTCTGCTGACTTCAAACAGCGGTTCTCAACCTCCCTAAGGCTGCAATCCTTTAACATAGTTCCTCATGTTGTGGTGACCCCCAACCATAAAATTATTTTTGTTGCTACTTCATAACTGTAGTTTTGTTACTGTTGAATCGTAATGTTAAATATTTGATATGGGACTCCGAAGGGTCTAGACCCACAGGTTGAGAACTACCGGCCTGGCATCTGACTCCTCCATTTGTAGTTAGGCAACTTCTCAGTGGAGGTGAGAGGTAGGTGCTTCAGCTTGACAGGGGCAGCATGGAGGCACAGCAGGCCCCTCAATGGGTTGCAAATATACTTGTCAGGGACTTGGGGTTCCACCACAACTGTCCTCCTGATACACAGCCTAGAGCTAGGGACTGGAGTGGGTGTCTCTAACAGTCAGTCATTCAAAGGAATGGGCTTGTGCCAGCCAGGAGAGGCTCTGGCCCGCCGGGGCTAGGCCCAGGCACTTGCAAAGTTCTTCAGCCGGTGCAGAGGCAGATCACGGTGGCCTCAGCAGCTGCTGCCTTTCCTGCCTTGATTTCTCCATCTGAGGAATTTGTGGCATGTGTTTGCTATTTCCCTGACCTTCCCAAGCTACCAGCAGGATAATATATGGAAATTGCTTTGACCTCCTGAGAAAAGAGGGTCTCCAGGAATAGAAAGTTCAGCCACTAATCCTGTCCCCTCAGACTCGCCACTAATGCCTGTTTCCGATGTCAGCCTGGCAGGTTGAGTTTAGCCAATGAAAGAACAACTTAGAGGGATGATGGTTTTCCTAATGGCCCTGGTTCTCCAAACACACGCACACACACACACACACACACACACACACACATGAAACACACACATACAGTGCATACACACACAATGTATACACTGCATACACATAATGCATACACACAATGCTCACACAATGCACACACACAATGCACACACATATGATGCACACATACAATGCACACACTATACATAATGCACACACATACAATGCACACACAATGCATACACACACTGCATACACACACTGAACACACAATGCACACACTGCGCATATACATGCAATGCACACACACAATGCATACACACACTGAACACACACATTGCACACACACAATGCATATACACAATGCACACACTGCATACACACATTGCATACACACAATGCACACATATATAATGCACATATACAATGCACACACATATGATGCTCACACACTGCACATACAGTGTACACACACACAATGCACACACACAATGCATACACACACTGAACACACACATTGCACACACACAATGCATACACACTATGCACACACTGCACATACACATTGCACACACACAATGCACACACAAATGCATACACACACTGAACACACACATTGCACACACACAGTGCATATACACAATGCACACACTGCACACACATGTTGCACATACACAATGTACACACATATGATGCTCACACACTGCACACAATGCACACATACAATGCACACACAGTGTACACACACATAATGCACACACAATGTACACACACAATGCACATGAACACATAGCCTGGTCATAGACCCCTCTCACACCTGCTTCCCTGAGAGCTTCACTCACACACATGACTCCTGTGGAGCTGCCATAACTAACATTTGCAGTGGCTGGCATCCGTGGAGAGGCTCCATCCTGCACTCTCCTTTCATCCTCACACCGACCTGAGCGGCAGGGATTATTGCTATTGTTAATTGAGTCTCAGCAAGGTTAAGTGACTTGCCTAAGGTCACTGAGCCAGTAGGTGACAGAAATAGCTCTGGATTGGGTCTCCTGACTCAGGATGCTCTTGTCTTGCTACTGGCTCACACTCTTCATCTTTTTGCCCATATATCCACTTAACACGTATTTATTGTGCATCAGCCATGGGTAGGTGCTACTACCCTTTCTATATCTCCTTCTTATGAGCTGTTCCTTCCCTACAGAAGAAGAAAAGGGGAACTGGGAAGCATGCTGGATGATTCTATGTCAACATGATACAAAAGCCTCTACAAGATTGGGCCTTGGCAGGCCTGTAAGGCATTTTCTTAATCAGTAACTGACATGAGAGGGCCCAGCCCGTTGTGGGTGGTGCTACCACTGGGCTAGTGGGTCTGGGTGTTGTAACAAAGCAGGCTGAGCAGGTCAGTAAGCCCCACCCTCCCATGCTCACCGCATCAGCTCTTGCCTCTGGGTTCCTGCCTTTGAGTTCCTGCCTAGCCCTCCCTCTATGTTCGGGATATATAACCTAAATCAACCCTTCCCTCCTCGAGTTGCTTTTGGTCAGTGTTTTATCACAGCATGCAGCAGCGTTGACCCTAAGACAGAAAGGGACTCACAGTTGAGACAGATGCCACTCTGTGACTTGAGAGCTCCTACCTGCTCTGGGCTTTATGCCATCCGATTCTCATATAGAATTATTTTCCACCCTCTCTTCCTGTTTCTTTTGGTCTGTCTGTCTGTCTGTCTGTCTGTGTCTGTCTCTCTCTTTCACACACACACACACACACACACACACACACACACACACACACGCACTCCTCCAACTCTCGCCTTTCTAGATAGATACTACAGCAGTGAGTGGCCCGCCCTGGTCCTGTGTACCACTACTCCCCAGCCTGTCCCTGTCACCTAGACATTTCAACTGAGCAGGCTCAGAAAACTAAGGATAGGATTTGCTCCAAAATGCCATTGGCATCTCTGGGGACACAGTCACATTTTCCTACTGATTACACAACACCATAGCATTTACAATAGTCACTCCATCTGTCAATATCAGTCGGAGATAGCTAGCAGTGTCCTCCCACCCCCACCATGTGCTGACCCTGTCTGAGAACAGAGGCAGGATGGAGGGAAGAGGGGATATGGCCCTGTCCTTCCTAGAGCCCAGATATGGGGGGGGGGGGTGACGTCTCGTGGCCTCCAGGGACTGTGAGTCACTGATGCCTATGGATCTTGGAGTCTCATAGACTGGATCTCTTCTGATTCAGGCTTTGTTCTAGCCAGCCATGTGACCTTAGGCAATTCAGTAACCTCCTTAGGAGCCTTAGTCTCCTTAGAAACAAGATGGGTACAAAGACCCATCTCAGGCTGCCTTCATGTTCTGAAGTTGATCTGAGTAAAAGGCAGTCCTCTAATTGTCATCCTTTTGTGGAAGATCAGGCTTTGTTTACAACTGTAATTGGTGTCCCCATTCAGTATGCCCAAAGAATGTCTATATGAAAGCAAATGGAAAGGGGGGGCAACTGTGCCTCCACCATACCTAGCCTGCAGTAGGCATGCTCAGAGATTTGAGTCCAGAGGTCTCTTCCTTAGACTCTGAGCCACTGAGTTAGGAAATGCAAGAATCTATAGTCTGATTCAGGCTACTTCAAGGAGCAGAGATGGGACTTTAAGATCTTGGAACTGTGTGTGTATATGTGTATGTGTGTGTGTGTGTGTGTGTGTGTGTGTGTGTGTGTGCTTACACACATCCTTGTGTGTGACCACTGGGTGAGTATAGGTTTCTGAGGCATGGATATCAATGTTCATTACTTTAATAAATTTATTTACTTACATTAAATATATTAAGCGCCCACTGTTTTATGTTCTACCTCCTTAAGCTTCCACCACAAATAAGATGGGAAAAATCACATATCTTGTGGACTAGATTCAGTCAAGGAGATATTTGTTTACGCAAGCAGCAGCAACAAAACACTAATCCTAGATCTGCTGTGCGTTGTTGAGCAAGTCATCTTGTCTCTCTGGACATGTTGTATGGGGACCTCTGCCTTACTCTTCTTTAAAAACAAGACAAAACGAAACAAAAAAAATTATAAAAATATTTCAAATAAAAAGAATTGCATGCACATATCATCCAGACCCAAATACCATACAACTCAGGGAACTTTTACACGGTCAGAGAAGACATTCAGAATACAGGGCTCTTCTGAAAACACACATCAGCTAAAGATCCCTTGCTGATTGGAAAGCCCGGAGCTTACAGGCAGTATTCGCAGCATTTTGGGTGTGGGTAAACATGCGTGCTTGCCAGCACCCGTTTTCCTTGGCTCAGTGAACACGCCACCTGTAGGACTCCGGAACTGGTCCTGAATTCCATCAAATCCGCAATCCCTCCCACGGAGGTGGGGGGAGGGGGGCATCTGGCTCTGATATCCTGGCTGGGTTTGTTTTGCCCTGAGACAATACATCCTGTAAGTTTTGCTGCTTGGAATTTATTTCCCAAGCCTCTTGCTAAGATAGATTTCATTTTCAGCACGGCAGAGCTGAGTGAGCTGCCCACTGAAACTGTCCTAGGCCTGGGGATGGGCCTGGCTTGAATAAAAGGCTCCTGGGCTTGGAACTAAGGAGTAGAGAGGAAGCCAGTTTGAGGTGTGTGACTGTCTTCAGTGAGGTCATCCCCTGAGTCCTACCTCCCCAGCTCCAGCTGAATAAGACACTATTTGACTCAAAGGGCTTGGCACCAGCTTCCCAGTGACAGCCGCGTTGCGGTTTCCACATGGAACACCCCAGCCAGTCAACCACGCCTAGCCCTTTCCCACCCCTGCCCTGTCCAACTTCACACCTTTCTCCTTCCGGTGAGCTTTGGATCCCACGTGGGCTGAAAAGCCCAAAGCTGCCTTCTCCATGCTGCCCTGTCATTAGTTATGAATATGAGGTTGGTTTCACCCAAACGTCATATATTTGTGTCAGGCTTGAATTCCGATGTGGACTAAGAGCGAAGCCACAGGAAGGAGGCATCCGTTCAAGAGACATTTGTAGATGCCAATGCATGCTTGTCTCGAGAGGAGCAGGCATGCTCCCGTGTCCCCACCACCTAGTGTTAGCAATTAAGGGGGCAGCTCCACAACTGTGTGGTGTCTATCTAAAGAATTTCCTTGCCACATTTCCCTTCCTGGAGGGGGAAGCTGTCAGGGCTTTCGCAGTGAGGTGTGTGACTGGCTGGCGTGGACATGCCGAGGAGCCTGTTTCTGGAGGCAGAGCTGGGCCAGCAGCTTCCATGCTTGGCAGATGGTTTCCTGATGCTTGCACCATCAGCCGCTGCCTTGGTGGTCCGCTTCTGCAGCCCAGCTCCAGGAGCTGCTCCCGAAGACGCAGCCCAGAGTCTGTTTCTTCAGCTTTCCAAATATTTCTGCAAGCCATTCAATACCATTACTACATTTATTTCTGCTTCGACTACCCAGAGTGAATTCTCTCTCTGAAATTAGAACCTAAGAAATCCCCCAACCTGCCCGGCATTCTATTCAATTTAACAGTGTCCAATCTAGCCCATCCTGCAACCATTCCAACTCATCCTTGTGTATTCCATCCAGTGTGCCTCAAGTTGGTCCAGTTTGGCCATGCCCAGCCACGCCCAGCTCTAATCAATGTACTCCCAATTTACCTTTCTCGTATGGAAGCATCACCACCTCAGCTTTTGTAATACAACAGGCCATTTCATTTTAACCAAATGTGTGCATCCAGTTCCATTCTCCATATCATCCCAACCTACCCCGTGGCTCTCCACCAGCTCCATGCCATTAGAAACTGAGCAACACAGACACATTTTTGCTGAGGATGCTTTGGGCGTCCTGAGATGGAGCAATGAACTTGAACTCTGCAGATACAAAGCTGAATTCTCTGGTCGGCGTTTCTTCCTTTTCTTCCCCATTACAGATCCTCTTTGCCTATGCTCCTTCCATTTGGGTACCCAGTATTCCCATGGTGCTTTGCGAAGGTTCCAGACCCCTACTGGGATGCTTCCTCCATGCCCAGCACCACCAGCCTGGATTGGCTCCCAGCACCTTCGCTATCACACAGCTTCCTGGACAGCAGAGGGGAGGGATCCCTGAAACACACTGGGAAGGATATCCTACATCAATAGCTGCAACTTGTATGTGTAACGAAACAAGCTCTGAGAGCAGATTTGAGTAAAGACTGCCAAAGAGTATTTTGTGACGGCAGATGGAGAGGGGAGTGACGGTTGTTGCAGACCCACCACCGCAGGCCTGGGCCAGCTATGCTCAGAGCTCTGAGTGTGGAGTCGTCTTCACAGTGGCTGTGTCACACTGCACACTTGAAGTAAAACTGAGATAGTTGCTGAGTCACCTGGGTGGTCCCAACACAATCCCAGGATCCTCCAAAACAGCAGGTTCCCTCCAGCTGCCAGTGGAGGAGGAAGCCAGAGACCAAAGGAGGAAAGCTTAGAGACACTGAAGTGTGGAAAAGACTCCCTGGGCTCCTGCTGGCTTGAAATGGAGGGGGCCACAGAGGAAGGGATATGTGTGTGCTGGTGGAGCCAGTAACCAGCAAGAGTCAGAAGTGGAGGAGGAGACAGCTTTATCAACAACCTTGTTGGTCTTGGATCTTATTAGTCTCCTAATAAGACCCCAGGCATCTCACATCTTGACTTTGGCATTGTGAGAATTTGGGTAGAGGAGTCAGGTGCCCTCACCTGGGTTTCTGGGTTACAGACCTGTGGCAACGCATTTCCTATAAATGGCAAGGCTTGTGGTAATTCCTCATGCACCAATAGAAAACTGAAACACCTAGCCTGTGTCTACTCTCTCAGAATTATCTTGATCCTCCAGCGATTACCTCCAAATCATCCTGGGATTTGAGTTGTAGAAGAGAAGGGAGTGCTCGGCGCAAACACGCCTGGGCTGGTCCTGCTTCATCACCTGTCAGCCATTGACTCCAGCATCATCTAAACAGAGCTTCGCTCATCAGTAAAATGTTGAAACAATACCTTTCTTGCTCTATTTAGTTAAAATATTAAATACATTACACATCACCCCTGTGCTGAGAGAAGGAATTAAATGTATCTTTTATTTGTTTGTGATAGCAATTAGCTGATATCAGTCAGCTCAAAGATATGAGTGTGTGAAGGTACTGGATTTTTTATTACCATCAGTGCTAATAACAAGACGATCATGATTATGCATTTTAATTGACGCCAAATAACATATATATGTGTGTGTGTATATATATACATATATATATGTATATATATACACATATTATACTAGGGTGACATTTCAATACATGTATTGAATATGCAGTGATCATCTCAAGTTAATTGGCATGTTTACCACATCGCTGTTGGTGGTTTGTTTATTAATGTAGTTGTTGTTGTTTCCGGGTTTCAGCACCATTGATGCGATTTAAAAGAGAGAAAGGGTGTTAGTGAGTATGGCATGGCGGCATGGGGGAAGGGGGTACCTAAGCGGGCCCAGGCCCAGGCATCCCCTTTCCCCAGAAGGACCACACGCACACACCAACATGGTATAGAATAGAGTTTATTTAGAGAATAGGATGAGAGTCAATGGTATAGTATATATATATATATATATATATATATATATATATATATATATATATATAGAGAGAGAGAGAGAGAGAGAGAGAGTAGAGAGAGAGAGTGAAGGCCGGCCATGACCACGTGGAGAGAGGGGGAAGGGAGCCCAAGAGGGGCAGAGAGGTGAGAGGATGAGAAGGGAGAGGGGAAAAGAGGGAGAGGAGGGGCAGGCAGCCCCTCTTATAGTGGACCAGGCATGTGGGGCGGGGCATACCTGGCTATTGCCAGGTAACTGTGGGGTGGAGCTTGGACAGAGTACCAACAGCTGTCATCATTTCTTTTTGCTGGGTGCATTCAAGATCCTCTTGACTAGCCATGTTGAGTATTGAGAAACAGTTGTCCAGAAATGTTACCCAGAGTGCTGTGACCCCTCAGCAGCCAGCTCTTCCTCCTGTTCTACTGCCCTGCCACCCACTGACTAGCCTCTCTCTCTTCCCTGCCCCTCCAAGGCTCTGACAACCCCTCCTCTCCCTCTCTGACTGCAGGAAAACTACAATAGCACCCCCTGACTAGATGGAGAGAAAGAACCCTGTGGGGCAATCTGCTGAGGAGGATGCTCCACAGCCCTCCAGTCAGGGGTCAGGTATCAGCTCGACACTGAGACCAGCTCTTGGGTTAGTTATCTGCTCAGTCAAGAGCAAGCCGTGAAAACGAGCCAAGGTTGAGTAGAGAAATCAGCACAGGGCCGTGGGGATCAGCCTGCTAGTTCTCTCTCTGTGGGCCAAGGGAGCAGAGGAGTGAGGCTACCCCAGTCTTCTCCCGTCTGGCTTCTCAAAGCTAGTGGAAGCAGGTGGGTATGATGGTGTCTCAACTTTGCCTCCTTTATCAATGCGGAAGCTGTTCTGTATAGCCCACCCCCCATCCCCCGCTTTAGGCAAGGTCTTACTATGTAGCCCTGGCTAGTCTGGAGATCACTATGTAGATCAGGCTAGCTGTCTTAGTGTTTCTATTACCGTGAAGACACTCATAACTCTTATAAAGTTTCTATTACTGTGAAGACACTTATAACTCTTCTAAAGGAAAGCATTTAATTGGGGCTTGCTTATGATTCCGAGGTTCAGTTCATTGGCTTTCATGGTGGGAAGCATGGCAGCATGTGGGCAGACATGGCGCTGAGAATTCTACATCTGGATCTGGCAGGCAGCAAGAAGAGAGAGACTTGGTCTGGCTTAAGCACTTGAAGCCTCCAAGCTCACTCGGTAACACAAGATCCTCCAACAAGGCCATGGTCCTCAACAGCGCCACTCCCTACAAATCTACAGGGGCCATTTTCATTCAAACCATCACACTAGCCTAAAGCTCATAGGCATCTGCCTGCATCTGCTTCCCAAGCGCTAAGATCAAAGGCATGCACCGCCGAACCTGTCCTCGAATAGACCGGTAAAAATAGCTCATTCTGTTCCACAGAGAGAGGCAACGCCAATAGCTACCGTGAGATGACAGTGAACTCGGTGCTCCAAATCTCCACATTAGAGAGAGCCCCGTGCGTTTCTCAGGTCTGCTTCCTGTCCAGCTTCAACTACACACACATCTTAGCTTGTCATCTGTGAGCGATTTGCAGCTGAAACAGATTTTCTTCTTTTGTTCTGAAGTCTGACTACCACATGTAAGTCAGGGCCCCACCACTTTCCTTTAAATTAGCATATGCATTGTGTGGGTGGGTGTCACCAAAGAACATGTGTGGGGGTCAGAGGGCAATCTGTGAGTCGACTCTCTCTTTTTCTACCATTTGAGTCCTGGGGATTGAACTCAAATCTTCAAGTTTGGCCGCAAGCTTCTTTACACACTTAACCATATTGCCGGCCTAGCGCCACCATTTAAATTACTTTGAAGAAGCTACTTAATGTCTTGGTCTCTGTTACCAGATCTGACAACTGGGATTATAACAGTTCCTACTTCTTGGCAGCAGAAGCAGGAAGCAGACGGACCATTTCTCCTTTGCATACAAAAAGCAGCAAAGCCAGAGCCGGAAGTAGGGGAAGGCTATAAACAGTGGTTTTCAAACTCTTCTAATGCAGTGACCCTTGAATACAGTTTCTCATGTTGTGGAACCCCCCCCCCATGATAAAATTATTTTATTGCGACATCATAACTATAATTTTGCCACTATCATTAATTTTAATGTAAATATTTGATATGCAGGATATCTGATATGTGACCCCCCCAAAGGAGCCCCTACTCATAGATTGAGAACCACTAATATAAACTCTCAAAGTCATCCCAAAAGTGATGTTCTTCTCTTAGCAAGGTTTCATCTCTCTTTTTTGTTTTGTTTTGTTTTGGCGGAACAGATGGTATACGGGGTTGAGACGCTGGGATGCCCCCCGAGCTCCCAGCCTTTGCTCTGCTCTCCCTGCAGCCAGGCCTGCCGCGCCTTGGTCACACGATGCACATTAGAGTCCTGGCTCTGCCAGTTTGGAGCTAGTTCCCTTGTTCTTGACAGATTCCTTTAATCTTATAAGCCCTGGGCTTCCTCACAAGCAAAACTGGGGTAGAATGCCCACCCTGCTTCAGCGGCCTGCTTCCGTGAGAGGAGGTACATGAGTGCATGCCTTCCCTTCCTTGTTGTGGAGGTGAGGGTAGGAAGCAAACACGTCAAGCTGTGTACTTTCATTCTCATGGAGATTATTCCATGCAGGGTGCCTTTCTTCAGGCAGACTGTAGCCCACAGAGTTTGGGGAGGAGAGCACCCTAAGTTCCCCAGGTCCCTGTAGGCGTGGTGGGGAGCAGGATTCCTGGCCAGTCCTTTCCAGGCTGGAGAGAAGCCACGGTGGACCTCAGGCTGTTCGAGCTAGCTCAGGAGCCCGGGCCAGGGATGTGCAGTAGGTCTTGGTTGGAAGCGATGCCCCCCTCCACTCCTACACATAAGACATCCAAGCACAGAACTCATGGGAACTGCTCCAGGGCAGGGCTGGAGTTTCACTTTTGGCCTAGCTTAGATGGAGAGTGACAGGGCTGGGGGCTGCCTGACAGTTCAAAGAAGATATGTGACTCGGAGGTCAAAGTTCAGCAGAGAAGTCATTCTCTCTCCTCCTCAACTGGGAAAAATGTGTTCAAGCTGTTGCCCCTCCTGAGGTTAGCCCCGTCTTTCTGTTCCCTCCCCCGGCTCCTCCTTTGGGGTGGGGGTGGGGTTTTTCTGGGTCTCACTCACATGGCCTGGATCCATCCATCTCCATGCAAGAAGTTCCCGGACCCCCGTCTCACTGAGCCTTCCTGAAGGTCAGGCTCTGGGGAAGCTGAGGTGGGTAAGAGCTCACAGACTGGATGGAAGAAAGAGACAGAGCAGACCATGTTGATCCAGCTGGATCTCCGCTCAGAGGGTGAGAGCCTCTGTTTATCTAGCGTTCCTTATGAGCCACGGGTTGCGATGCATGACGTCACTGGATCGTCACAGTACGCGGGGAGCCAGCAGCTCCTATGCCATCTGGCTGCTAACGAGCTATGAGTCACTCGGAGGGTATCTGACCACAAGAAGCTGGTCGGGCAGCTCCCAGGCCTTATCCTTTCTACCATGTGCCTTTCCCCAGAGTGGAGAGAGAGCCGCTCTGAGACGGCTGGAGCACTGAGGAGGAGGAGGAGGAGGAGGAGGAGGAGGAGGAGGAGGAGGGGTGCGCCTAGTGGTCCTCCTGGAGTAGTTTGTCCTCACTCTGCACCATGGAGCAGGCATGGGATGGAGAGGGACTTGTTCTGAAGCCAGGAGCTCAGCATCAGCCCTCTCTCCGGGGTCCTGTCCTGGTTCCACCTCCAGCACCTTCATCCTCCGCTGGCTTTGTTGCTAGCCCGTGGCTTCCCTCTCCGCACCGTGCTCTGGCGTCAGCAGCCCGCTTCAGAACAGCCCATCTACTCTAAACTGCAAACCACCCACTCCTCTGGACACCTGGCCTCTTTAACTCAATGTGTCACCAGGACCCAGACAGAATCCGGTCCCAGGGCATCTAGCTAGCACCCTATACAGAGAGAGTGAACCTCATATTTCTTCAGACATCCATTCTCTGCTCCCGTTGCAGGGAAACCATTACAGAAGACATCAGTACTGTTAGGTCACCTGCTGTGACAGTATGTCTATAGATGATATTCTTTTAGGTCTCCGGGAGTTAGTAAATAACCCTTTCTACTCAAACTGTTACCTCTTTTGCTCACAGCTCAGTGGTCTGCCAGACTTCTCCTGCTGATGGGGTCTGGGCCTATGGCAGAACCAGGATTTTGTCTAAGTAGCCAATGAGGCACTCAGCTCCTTGTAGGGAGACTGGCTGTGGATCTTTCCCATCTCTGTCACATTCCCATGACTGCTTTCTAGAACATGGCCTCCGGCAGCACATGGCACAGAAGCCAAGGACCACATAAGACCAGGGCCAGCGGCACATTGCTTCTGCTGCTCTGACACCAAGTTGCTTGAACAGAGCAACTCCCTTTCCATCTTGGAGCCTCTCCTCCTGCTCAGTTCTAACGGGGGGTGGGGGGTGGGGGTGGGGATAGGCGGGGCTGCAAAAAGAGATCAGAGGCGTCCAGGCTGTGGCCTCCGCCATTCTTCCCACCCTCCGCTTGCCGGGCCAGCAAGGTGCAAGGGGTCTGGTGCATGGGCCGGGGTTTGAATCCCACTCCCTCCGCTGGTTGGCTTTCATTGCCCTGCCGAGTCTTTCCCTTCCCCGAGTCTCCATTTCCTCATTTGCACAAAGTGGAGAGAAGAGTAAATATGAGAATTAATGCTACAGCTTTGCAGCACTGGCGCGTTGGGGGCACTCATTACATATGCAAAGTGGCAACTGGCCTCATTCTGGGGTGGCGCTGACAGATGAAACAGCCAGGAAGCACAGCTCAGTGCTGTCAATTTGTGGCATGAAGCTGCCTGGACTACAGAGAGAACACTCACCAGGGCCCAGGGGGATACTATCCAGCCTGCAGCTGCTCGACCTGCTGCTGCAGAACCAGATTCATCACCTCTGAACGGCAGCACCCTTGGTCACACACAGCATCCCATAGCCGGGGCACCCACAAGTACACATGTGAGCACACCCCTGCCAGTCTAGGGGAGGGTCACCAGGTTCCATGAGATCTAGGCTGGCTAGAGAGGCGTGGCAATCAGAAAAATAGCATCCAGGCCTCTTGGTTCGAAGACAGGCTAGTTCCAGAGTGCCCGGCAGCCCCCTAGATGATCAGGACTAAGCTGGAGACACACACACACACACACACACACACACACACACACCCGCAGACCATGCATTCCAATGGGTTCTCAGAAGCCAAGGTAGAGACCCAGCCCACACCAAACAACCAGACAAATGCCACAAGAGCCCAGCAAGCGACGCACAGGGAGCCAGACCAGGGTGCTCACAGTGGGGTTTTCCAAAGCACACCGGCTCAGCTCAGCCCCTGTCTGCAGCGACAAGTTTCATTCTCTCTGCATCCTCCCCACCAACCCGGTTGAGCTTAACCTGGGCTTGCGGGCCGCCGGGCCTGGGGCCATTATGCGGCCGCATGGCCTGCCTCGCAGGGGCGCAGAGCAAACTTAACCTTCATTTGGGAGCGCCCAGCGGCCGGAGCGCGCGGCACAGCCGCACAGCCATCGATCGCCGCTAATGGCCTCGTCTAAATGCGGAGCCGCTGCCTCCGCCCCCGGGTCAGGGCGCCACCGCCCTAGCCTTGAGCTCAGTGCAAAATGGTGTTTACAAAAGTCAATATTGGCCACAGCGCTGCCCAGGCATGGAAGAGCCCCGCTGGTTGCCCCAGCCCAAGGCCCTCTCCTGCCGTCCCAACTGACCCTAGTCCTGAATAGGCACCTGAAGGCCAGACATCAACAAGTCTTGGCCAAGTGCCCGCATCCTTTCTGCTTAGTGCTGTACCTAGGTATGCCTGTCTTGACTTCAGGCCCCAGCCCTGTAATGGGTCAGATCCTTTCTCTACAGGGTCCCAGAATGCCATTTTAAAATCCGTTTCCCAAGAATAGTTGAAGGATGGTCTTAGAGATATAATAGGCAGGTACCCCAAAACAGACTCTCACTCTTTCTTACCTGGTTTCCTTCAGGTCACTGTTGGGTTAGCCTCTGCTAGGCCCGGCTCATCCAGGGCAAAACATCTTCTCTGGAAGGTTCCCAGCTGAATCTTGGTCTCTGCTTTGAACAGCTTGGGGGTGACCCTCGAGCCCTTCTAAGCTCAGCGTCACACGGAGGTGGGGGTCAGACACTAGGTAGCTGGGCAGTGGATCACCTGCTGGGAAGCCTTCAACATGCCGACACCAAGGCCTAGGCCAGGCCTCACCAGGAGCCAGGTGTTAAAACCGCACACAGGGAGGTCATTTCATAACAGAGCCACACGCCTCTTAGGGGCTCGTTCATCTTGCACTGCCAGTTTCGAGTTTTCAGAAAAACATAGTAATTGCAACCGTTTCTTCCTACGCTCCAGCTCTCTGGTCCCCTAAGAGGAAAGAATGAAAAGAGGCGGAGGAGGGGAGACTGGCCGGAGCCTTTCCTGGACCCGCAGCGCTGGCAGACCAGCAACCCGAGCCTGCCCCCTGGTGGCCACGGCTATGCTGACAGCCCTGCTCCTGGGTTGTTGGACTTGCAGAACCTATTTCACTGCTCCTATGTGGCAGCGCATTTTAGATTTGTTTCTTTTGAGACGTTATATTCGTTGAGTATTGGGACACTAACACTATCATCCAACTTCTGAGAGATTCCTCCGTGCCAGACACGACAGCAGCACCTTTGTGAGCTGTTTCTTATCTTTCTCTCCAACACCTCATCCCGCGGTGTGGATCTTTATTTCCATTATATACTGCGATTTTTCCCCATGTCACATTCTAATGAGCAGCGGGTGGACACTTGAATCCAGGCCTCCTAACTCTAGGTCCATGCCTGCAACATCACACCCTTTCTGCTCTAGAATGTGGGGGATGGCTCAGACAGTGTGACTTCAATATCCTAGATTAGTCATGCCTGGAGAATCAGCACTTTAGAATCACTGAACTCTGAGAAGAAAGTATTTTAGGTGTGAGGACCCATGAACCATAGTTGGGACAGAGAAGGTCTTGCTGCAGGGATGGTATAGAGATTGGTTTCCGGTTTTGCACTTGAAGAAAGAGAGTATAAGGCCTGGCTTGGTGGTGCTGCATGCTGGGAAACTCAGGACAACTTCCAGTCTCCTGACCCCGGGTTCTTTCCATGTGTGTTTCTCAATCATAGCTTCTCCAATCACGCTCTTTTTACAGCCGTCGCAATAAAGCTGTGGACTTTTGTTCCAGAACAGCACATAAAATATCCCATTATTTGCTTCCTAGCCTGAGCTTCTGTTTTACGTCTTAAGTCTAAAGTGTAAGCCTCATAAAAGGTAATCATCTAAGGCCTGTTCAAAGAGAAGCCATAAATTGCCCATTTAGCCCAATCAGCCTTTATTGTGCTCCGATGGGTACCTGACCAGGACAACCTGGGTCCTGGGGAGAGGAAGGGGGGGGCAGAAACCCCAACTCTAGTTTCCAAGCTGTTTAACTCTCTTTTGGGAAAGAGGGCCAGGATATAGAGTTGCTCCAAGGGATATAGTATATGTCGCCGTTGTCCCATCCATGTTCAGCCGCACAGCGGGGTGGGGGAAGAGGGAAGGCCAGTGGAAGCTGGGAAAGAGTGAAAGCCAAGACGGCAGGGTTTACTGCTATTATTATTGCTATTAATTGCTCAGTAGCGATTGGGGCCCTGTGCTAGATGTGGGAAGCATCTTATTGTACAGCATTCTTGCCGTGCCTTTGGACGCTGGGAGGCGAGATGTTTACCCAAGTTCATGTGGTCAGCAATCCCAGGACGGTGATCCAGAATGATGTTTACTTGATGTGGAAGCTTTTAAACAAGTGTTTTGGGTCACACTGCTTTGGGGATTGGTCTTAAATAATTGGAGTGACTTACAAACGTAGGCCACAGGGTGTCTGCAGTACGCAGGGCTGCAGGGCAGCGGGCAAGGAGGCGCTGGTGGCTGCTGCATGCTCACCCTGTCAACTCTAACGCGGGGAACCTATGTGCCTCCAAACTGACTAAACCCAGGGCTTCCCCTGCACCCAGTGACCCAGGATTCAGGTCCGTGTTTGGGCTGTGTAGGGGTGGGACTGGGATACCCTAGCCAAGTCACGCTCCCTGGAGCCACCTCTCAGGGGAATATGCTCTTTCCAATTTTGATGATTGGAGGGCTCTTCTTGCTGGCTCCCATCTTGCCCACCAATACCCCAATTTCTCCAAGATCTACAAAAGTCTGTGCGAGTCCATGGAGGGTCTTTGTTCTTTCTTCAGAGAGGGGCTACAGAGGGAGAGAGCTCTGTTACCCATGACCCTGCAGTGTCTAGATTCGGCTTGGCAGACAACGATGGGGACCCTGCCTCTGAACTTTTTCCTGCGTCCACTCTGTTCCTAATCTTCCAAGTCTCGCCTTCTTACCTCCAGCTCCGACTTTCCTCTGCTTTAGGTTTCAGTTTCCTCCCACCCCTCCCCCATCCCTCATGCCTGAGTTTCAACTTTGTCACATCCACATGGTGTAGATGTGAGAAGTCTCCTGATCGGCCTTCCCAACTTTCCCTCTCCTCTATTTTATTCACCACCCGCAATGTGGGCCCTGCTCCACGGAGCCCCCAGTACTCTTGAGACATTGTTCAGTGCCCTGTTTACTGTAGAAAGGCTCTTCCTCACCTACTTTGTAAGGCGTGGCTGCAGGGAGAGTGAGCATGGTCAGATGAGTCAGCCTGTTAATCCACACACCGGGATGGTAATAGTCTTCACAGGAGTGCTGCAAAGATTCAATAACACAAACATATGAAGTATTTATAGCATTGCCAGGCACCTAGTAAACACTCAATAAAATTCTCAGAGTTAACTACCATCATCAGTGTCAGCTCCTAACTAGTCTCCAGCCAAACTCTTCGACCTGTTCCCCAATCTTCAGGGGAAAGAGTGGTCAAGAATAGAGAAAGGCCGAAGAGGGTTTGGTCTCATTTTAAAGGTATGCATGCAGTCTGCCCTTGTTCCTTTAAATGTGGTTTAACCTGTGGCTAGTTTGACCCTCAGACTACGGCAGAAGTGACATTATGCGGTTCAGAGCTTTTCACCCTGGCTCTGGTAAGAACTCTGATGGTTTTGATGACACAAGAGGGGGTCCCGAGACACAGGGTCACGCTGAGTCAGCCTTCCGGCCATCTTGTCAAGTCTTGGACATCTAAGTGAATCTTCCTCAGTCCCACAGTCCCCCTAGGCCCCATCAAACTTCTCAGTGTCCAAGTGAACAGTGGACTGGGCCGAGCTCCCTAGGCAGCCTGCCCGGCTCCTGTCCTCTGAGATGGAAAGACAGATTAAAACTGGTGTGGTGAGCTGCTGAGGCTAGGACGGCTTGTATGGGATGTGGGCAGCTGAAGCCACGAGCAAGTGGTATCTGGGCTTGCAGAGAAAGACCCACAGCTGTTGCTGTGTAAAATGTACCTTGAAGTAAGTTATTATGGGCTAGGGGATAGCCCAGCTGATAAAGTGCTTGCCACGAAGGCACCCGAAGTCAGTCCTCTGGAGCCATCATTTAAAGAAGCCAAGTGTGGTGGCTCACACTTGTCCTCCTAGCCCCGGGGAGGCAGAGCGAGGTGGATCCTTGGGGTTTGCTGGTCAGCCAGACTAACCTACTCAGTGAGCTTCAGGTCAGCGCGAGGCCTTGTCTGAAAAGCCAGAACAACGTGGAGGGCATCTGAGGAATGACGCCTGTGGTTGATCTCTGGCCTCTCCAGACATGCCCTGACATCTGCATCCAGGCCTGCATAGGTATGTGCCCGTAATTTTTTAAAACTCAAGAGGCCTGAGGTTATAGCTGGCGTGCTTGGGTAGCTTGCTGGGCGTGAAAACCTGGGCTCAATCCCCAGTACTATATACAGTGGACATGCCAAAGAACAGGTCATCTCAGCACACAGAAGGGTCAGAAAGTCCAGGCCATCCTTGGCGATATAGAGGCAAGATTGGACTACACAAGACCCCTGTCTCCTTAGTAAAGCAAAGTAAGCAAACAAATAATCCCCCATATTTATGATTATGTTTCCACTTACGTTTATCCTAAAAGCATCAGTGACTTGGATTATTTTATTATTTCTACACTCAATGTTATACCCTCTTAACTTTTTAGATGGTTTATTTTTGTATTTAGTTAGTGTGAATTATCTTCCAGATTGAAAAGTACTACTGACCCAGGCCAGGATACAGTAGCAGCCAATTTGATCTTTGATTGGGTATGGGACATTGTTTCATCTTCCAAGAGTTTGACAAAAGAGCCCCTGACACATGGCTGGACGGATTCTTCTCCTACTTAATCTTCACTTGTTCCATCAGTAAAATTTGTAAATCTGAGCCTTTCACACAATCTCTAGTTTTACTGCAACCTGGCGTCGCTTTCCAAACTTTTACCATTGCGAGTCTCGCTTGGCCGTAGTTACACAGCCCATTGTCCTGTCATTGTGACAGATGGATCTAGTCTGTGAGAATTATTTAGGGCTTCTAGATTCTTTTATTATCTTATAATTAGTGGGGTCATCTGGAGGTTTCCTAGGAGATGAGGGATTGAGTCTGCATGTTTCTTTTCCTCCCTAAGAAGGCAGCTAATTCATCACCGCAGAACACCTGGCTGCGCAGGCGCACTGGCTGCCTGCGTGGCCGGCTCAGCGGGGCTCGTCTTCCACCTAATGTTTTTTTCTCTCTTTCTTGACTTCAGGGTTCCCGGTGACTTTTCCTTCCTGTTTCCCTAGCTGGAAACATACAGATAACAATGCTTTACAAAGAAAGACATTTACTAGAAAAGTAAACTACACATATGTCAACGTCGCCCGACTTACAGAAATAATAAAAGTGACTCCGTATTATTCTGCTTGCTTCGTCACCATAACCACCGTTCGGTGTGCTTTTTATGAACTTGGGTGCCATGAGGAATTCACAGATCTTTGTGAACTTACCTTGATGTAATAAACCATGTCTCCTGCTCCTCGTCCGTTTTTGTTGCTATTCAGATGTCCACCACTTTGCCACGGGAAGGCACCATAAGCTGGATCCTTGTTTTGAAATACTTCACGCATAGCCTCTAATGGAGTCCTGCTTTCTAGGAAGAGCAGGAGGCTCCGTAGCTATTCTTATGTTCTGGTTTCTCTGCAAGCCATGGGACTGCCCAACTTAAGAGAAAACACTTCCTTGTTGCAGAGAGTGGTATCAGAGCTTAGGACTTTGGGTTCTTAGTGTTGGTCTTAGTCCAGCTTTTCCATTCTGGTTTTGTATCATGTCACTTGGGACAGAGATAGTAGTTTTAGACCTCTGAGGATCTGCTAGGATTTGTGTCCTGGCTAGTTTTATGTCAGCTTGACAAAGTCATTTGAGAAGAAGGTACCCCAGTTAAAAACATGACTCTATAAGCCTGGGCTGTACACACGCCTGTAGACCATTTTCTTGATTGGTGATTTATAGAGGAGGGTTTATCCCACTGCAAGTGCGGGCACCTTTGGACTGGTGGTCCTGGGTTCCATAAGAAAAAAGTCTGAGCAAGCCGTGAGGAGCAAGCCTATAAGCAGACCCCTCCATGGCCTGTCTGCTTCTGCCTCCAGTTCCTGCCCCGACTTCCCTAGATGATGAACAGCGACGTAGAAGTGGGAACAAAGCCCACCATTGCCTCGCCAACTTGCTTTCGGTCATAGTGCTCCATCACAGCCGTGCACCCTAAACAGTCGCACAGCAGACTTCTTCCACTGCTGGCCTTGGGAAGCATGGGCGTGTCCTCTCCATCACTCCTGTCCCCTCGTTCCTCACACTGATGTGTGAGAGATGGCCTGCACGTTTAGGAGGGAGGACTTAGAGATAAAGGAGGGACACTCAGAACATCTTTACCGTCTGTGTTTTCTCATGCAATTCTTAAGTCGGAATCAATCCTACAACCCCTTACAAGCATTCCTATCCAACCCTTGTATCACAGGGTTTTCCTGGGGACACAGAGTGCAAGGCACCTTTTGACCTGCTCCAGGTGCCTCCACCGCGGTCCCCCAGAAGATCCAGTGCCATGAATTTCTTGTGATGCTTGCCAGCTCTCTTACATAATTGCAAGTGAATGCGAGTATGTGGTCCTTTCCTGCTTCTTGGGCGTGGCAAGGGCAGCTCAGCATACATTACATTTTTTAGCTCACTTTCCCACTCTGCAATGCATCTTGCAACTTACCCTATAGAATTTCAGATATGCTTGACCATACTCAACATTTCCATAGGACTACTGGTTACTTGTCTCTAATCATGGACTATTATAAGAGATGCTTCAGAGAACAACCTTTGCACAAACATCACTGTTGCCTGCTTGTAACTTTATCAACAAGGTAAGTCCCTGGATATGGTTGCAGGGCTACCAGCATATACTATGTATTTTGTCAGTGTTGCAAAATTGCCCAAGGGGAGCAAACCACCTTGGTTAGGGCCCTTTATGGTGTGGGGCTGGTGGCTCCACACTTCTTGCCAACAGAGAATAGTGTAGAGCTTTTTTGTGGTATCCTGTCTGGCAGGATAGATTTGAGTGAGGTCTTAATTTTCATTTCTCTGATTACTGCGACCATGAGCATTTTTCTTAGGCTTTAGAGCAGATTTTCTCTAACGCTGAATGTTACACTTTGCCTTTTATACTGATTTTCAATTGATCTTTACAGCTTATAATTTAAAGGATATTGTGATATGAGAAGAAAGTATTTTCTGAATCTAGTATTTGCCCTGCAATTTCTTAGGAGTAGTTGTTACCGTTTCCATATGAACTTTAGAACTTGTGAAATTGAAAAAAAAAAACACTGTTGATATTTTTATTGAGTGTCCTTACCAATGAAATCTTTGAAGAAAATTTATTGTTTTCTTACAGTCAATTTTTTTCACGTAACATGTATGTAGAAAGGGCACTCTCACTCCAATTTCAAAACTGTCCTCCTTCGCTTCTTCTAAACTTTCATCTTTTGAATTCAAATTTTTGAGCCACTTGGCGAAGGTGTGAGGCTGAATTTAACTTTAGTTTATTGCGGAAGGCTACCTACTTGGTTCCATATCAGCTAGTGACTAATTCATCTTTTCTCTACTGACGCCAGAGGCCAGCTTTACAATACACTGTGTCTAGTCTTGTTCTGTGTTTTCTATGGTGATCTGTGGGCCTGTGTGCCAGGGACATGTGGCTTTGTGAATACTGCCTCAAACACAGGGCCCGTCAGTCTCACTGCTCCTCCCTTGCAGGCTCTTCTGGAAGAGTACTGCAGACATATTTTTGCAATATAAACTTTAGAATTGACTTATTTGCCTAAAGTATACTGTTGATCTTTCCATTGGGATGATGTGACACATGATATTGACCTAGAGAGAACTGACATATTTATGATGTTGCGTCTTCTCAGTCAGAAATGTGTTCTGCCCTCCCCTCTGTTCAAGCATGTGTTTATGTCCCTCCCGAGTGTCTTAAAGTTTTCTTCACATAGATCTTGAGCATTTCTACTTACGATTATTCCTAGATATTTTATCTTTATTGTTGGTATTGTAAGTTTCCCCTATTACACAGCATCTTCTAAAGGAATGCGTATAGATTCTCTCTCTCTCTCTCTCTCTCTCTCTCTCTCTCTCCCTCCCTTCTACCCTTCCTGCCTGCCTCCCTCCCTCCTTCTCTCCCAGACTCCAAGGCCTAGATACCCTAAGAACTCCAGATTCTTTTTCCTTTGCCCCCTGAGAGCTGGGGTCACAGGTGTATACTACTCTGAGCTCCTCTCCTCTCCTCTCCCCTCCCCTCCTCTCCCCTCCCCTCTCATTCCCTCCCCTCCTCTCCTCTTCCCTCCCCTCCTCTCCTCTTCTTTCCCTTCCTCTCCTCTCCTTTCCTCTCCTCTCTTCTCCCCTCCCCTCCCTTCTTGTCCTCTCCCCTCCCCTCTCTCCTTTCTTTTCTTTTTAAAACATATTTTGAGACTTTTGGTTTTGATCTTTTCAACTGCCTTGGCTAATACTGGTGATGTCTTGTGGGCATCCAATAAAAGCTACCTTCCTCCTGCTTATATTCAGAACCAACACAGGCAAGACAGCAATTTCTAAGAGGGTTAGCTATCCTAACTAGTGTGATGTGTGGAAATTGTAGTGCATATGCGTGAAACAAGATTTTATTTACTTACTAAGTTATCCTTGATTGAGGTTGGTCTTTGACAATCACACACCTGCTTATAATGCATTCTGTTTGCTCTCATCCTCACCCTCTTCTATCTGTCTCCCGCTCTCTTCCCCTCCATTTCCCTATAAGCACCACCCCCAACCATTCCTGTCTTTCTGTTTTGTTTTGTGACCCACTGATTTTTAGCCAGGAGTATCCACTGAATCTTGATGGGTTTACAAGTAGGTACACAAAGGAAAACAATACATATTCCTCCCCCAGAATACCCCGTAGTCAGTAGTTCAACAGGAAAGGGTAGCACCTCAGGGGCCCCTTCTCAGCAGATGGCTGGTGGTCGACAAGCCCTGTCCTGTGCAGGCTTGGTGCAGAGGACTTCAGCTGCTGTGGGTTTGCAATGGCTGCACCTGAAGGCGACGTTTTCATCCTTTCTCCCGGTCCCTTTTATATTCTCTCTGCTCCATCTTCCGTGACATTCACTGAGCCTTTGGGGAAGGAGGGGGATAACTCTCTTGTTTGGGGCTGAGTGCTCAACTGTCACTTGTTCGGCACCTCGAACAGCCATGGGGGAGAGGTGGGGGCACTCTGGTCATCACTGTCACTATCACCCACCACAGAGACCTCCTCGCTGACTAAGGCTGAGACTGGGATCTGCCCAAGAGTATACATATATACATTTAGAACTCAGTTTGGGTCAGTTTAGCTAGATATTAGTGAGTACCCACCTAAGCCTACAACCTCCCTAACCACGAGTTTTTAATCAAGTTTACAGTGCTATACATGGATTATCTACCATGTAGCATGCCTCAAATCTACTCAGAGAATTCTTGGTTGCTACTGCATATCCTTCTAGGAAGGTTACTGTAGAGATCATAGAATCTATAGTTCTGTAAGAGTGTAGATGGCAGGCAGTCTCCATAGGGCTCCCTGCCAGCACTACAAAAGCTAGGTAGCAGGGAGACGCAAGCTCAGTCTCAGCTTGTTTTCTCTGTATTCAGCAACTAAGGAGTGTGGCGACTTCAGCAATAGGGTCCTATCGAGTTCTGATGGACAGCGAAGGAGAATGCAAGAACCCGTGTCATTCGGGGGACCCTAGGGGCTTCCCTGGCAAATGGCTCATAAGAAAGTATTCCATCTGCGGCACTCAGATTTTTTTTTATAAAATAAGCATTGGTTTCCAGAAGCAGCATTATCAATGCATGAGGATAACTCTATTTTTCTTAATTCGTACATTTTTAATGGACTTGCAAAGTGGCCAGTTTCTGTATGGCTCTTCCATATAGCCTTCCCTTGGCTAACTCTCCATCCCTGCCCTCTTGTCTGCCTTGACTTCTCAACTCCATCCCTATCCTGTCTTTTCATCATCAGTATCTCCCTCTCTGCTTTAATATCACCTGGGTTTTACTAGGGCCCCTCTAGGAAGGGTATTTTCTAATGCTGACTTGTCTGTTGCCTCCAGGGCTATGTGGGAGTAGAGTTAGTAGCCTCATGTGGGGAGGTGGCAGTGGCTGGTCCTGTACAATTACAGACTAGGTGTGTGCAGAATGAATGTGTCAGTTCCACGGGCAGGTCTTCCCCAAGAGGAAGGCTCTTTAGCTCACCCATTTCTCATGAAGTGAATGGACAAAGAAGCAGGGGATGTTCTTGTGCTTGGGATGAATATTGTTCCTTTCGAGAGGAAGGACACATTAGGAGTAGAGGATAAAGGGCTGGAGAGGTGGCTCAGCGGTTAAGAGCAATGATTGCTCTTCCAGAGGTCCTGAGTTCAATTCCCAGCAACCACATGGTGGCTCACAGCCATCTGTAATGGGGTCTGATGTCCTCTTCTGCTGTATCTGAAGACAGCTACAGTGTACTCATATTAAATAAATAAATACATAAATCTTAAAAAAAAAGAGTAGAGGAGAAATAGTTTTAGACTCCTACTTTTGTAACAAGTATCTCCAAAAATAAAGGAAGCAATAATGGCATTAGCAAGTATGAGTTCCTTTCTCCTGGAACTCAGTAGAAGTGCTTCTGGGACATCAGAGTTGTCACTGGCACACGGTATGGCATGAAATACATTTCTTTATACAACAACAGATATGGTATAGATCCTAGGACCTGGCCATGCTAGGCAAGCACCCCATCACTCCACAGTAGTCCCATCTGTCCATTATTTTCAGAAACAGGGCCATAAGTTGCTCAGGATGACTTAACTCACCCAGCAGCCCAGACAGGCCTTGAACCCATAATCTTCTTGCCCAGCTTCCTGAATGTCTGGAATTATGAACCAGTGCGATGGGTTCACCTCTCTTCTGCTTTGCATGATATATATATATATATATATATATATATATATACTCTATAAATAGCTATAATAATGCTATTCTCTGTAGCGAGCCACATTGTCTCACCATTACAAGATGGCGCTGGTTTCCGGCCCTAATCCTGGCAAACAACTTGGTACAGGCATGTTAATGGCATGCTGACTCAGCAGTTTCTTATCTGGGCCCTATGTTAATGAGGGATTCCTCTTGTAGCCTATCCTGTGACAAGAGCCAGGCACAAAGACCTTGGCGGCAACTGCTCAGGGATATAAGGCAGCCCATCCTTTGTCTCGGGGCTCCCCGTTTTCTCATCATCAAGGCATTCCTGAATAAAGTGCTGTTAAGAAGGATCCTTGCTGGACAAGTACGGTCGTAACAATTCTCCTCCTGCTCATTGAGTGAAGCTTAAATGAAGCAGGGTATTTGCAAGCACCCAGCATGAAGGGATCTGCTACTTCAGATGCAGCAGATTTTTCATGTTTTACCTGGTGCCTGAGATCCACTCAGTGCCTGTTGTGTAATTACATGACCACAACCGAAGGTGTTGCTGAAGTGAGTATCAAAGCAATGGTGAGGAGAAGCAGTCAAGCAAGACTGAGATGAGGGTTCCTTGGCACCCCAGCAAGTGAGGTCTCTTCCCTGTCACTGGGGTCCAACCATATCACTAAGCACCCAGAAGATGCTGGCTGAGGCCCTGGCCATGCAGGGACACTTGGGTTTCTTGCCCTTGAATCTGGCAAGTCTCAGAAGACCTCAGAACTCTGGAGAAGAAATGTCTGGAGAAGTCTCAGGTTGAGTCTCTGATAGACTACTCGGAAAATTATGCAAATATATTTATGTTTAGTTCATATTCATTTTTCTTTCAGTTTTATTGTAACATTTCATTGTGAGTTAAAATAAGCTTGCCATGGAGATTTTAAGAAACAAGACCCCGGGATAACTACTGAGATTATCTGGCTGTACTAGATCTTTCCATATCTATTGTTATTTTATATGATGGAGACAACACTTTGCATACAAAGCAGCTTTCATGTTATGGTAAGAAAAACATTATGTGCATTAATTTAGAGGCTACACATCCAATAATTATTTATCCAGCTTTCATTTGTGGGACAGGCTAGTTGTTTCTGCTTGCTTTCTACTATGCCTTGTTGTATCACATACCCTTATGCACGGAGCTGCATGTACCACAGCTATGCACCATTCTTCAGTGGTGGGGCAGGTTGGCTGTTTCTACCTATTTACCATTATACTCCTTGATGTGCTATGCACACTTTTTGCATGGACATCTGGTGATGGTGGGATCACCATACGGACTTTGAAAATACTTGAACTAAACTGCAGAGTAGAGATGATAATTTTAGAGAAAAGCTGGCAGTTTTGCAGCTTCAAGAAGCTGCTGCCTTCTCTTGAATGATATCCTCGGCGATAGCAAGTTAAACTTGAGATCTTGCATGGGCCCCTTAAGTATGATGCTTCTCACTAAACAACTGGGGCATTGTGATATCTGTTAAATGATTAGCTAAAGGTGAGTGGAAAGGAACGGGACGATGGAGCTGCAGGAAGGGCAGGCAGATGGGACGCCAGAGGAAGACGCCACTGGAAGCCCCACCCAGTTCTTCCTGGCACTGCTTAAAGTCTCCATGGGGCGCTTAGGGGACTGAAGGAACAGCGGGACCTCAAAGCCAGGAAAGTGTAGCATCAAGAGATGAAGCTAGATCCAGAATACAGTACAGAACAGAGCAGAACTGGGTTGGACTGGTTGGGACTTTCTGGCTACTGGTGGTCCATCTCATGGGTGGACTCTAGGTGGCACTGTGGCTGCAAAAGTTTCGGGCTGAGGTGTTTGGGCAAAGCTACTGGGAATTTTGAGAGGGAAAGAAACAGAAGAAAATGAATCTGACAAGAGCAGACGAAGAAAGGGAAAGAGCAGGGCGGGAGGGAGGCCACAGGTTGTGCTAGGTTCAGAAAAGAGACTAGACTACAGCCTCATTCCTCCGTTCACTCTCTCACCCCGTGAGCATTTACTAAGTCCCACTGAGGTATGTCACCGTGTGGTGCAGATAAAGCGGAGGGCTGAGCAGCTCCATCCCTGAAACCATGTAGCTTATGAGAAGCAAGAATGGCCCCTGTGTATAAGCAATGGTGTGTTTGAGACAGATGCTGGGGGCCAGGGGGTGAAAGGGTTGAGCTAGTCTGTGAGAGCGCGTGGCTAAGGATGGCTGTAGAGCTGGGGTTTGAAGAAGCTGAGAGTGACCGGGAGAGAGAGCGGAGGGAGGAAGCCTCGCTACAGAGGAGGATCAGCTGGACCCGTGCGAGGGGATTTTTAGCTGACACAACACAAGATTTTGGCCTTTATCCTGAGAGTACAGAAAGCAGTTGAGTGCTTCGAACAAGGTGGGGGGAGCTGGGTACAGAGTTGTTCATTGAGAAGATTCCGTTGGTTTAAGGATGGAAATGGCCTAGGGGTCACCAGGGAGAAGACTGTGTATCGGGCAGTACAGTTGTTTAAGTGAAGGGACTGTGGGACTGGATGGGAGAGATGGGTCCCAGAGGACTGAAGTGGACAGATCACAGCTGCGGACTGAGGACTCTTGGTATGGGTGGACCCCTGACACTGGCAATGAGAGGGGCTGGTATCGGTGTCATCACGGAGGCAGCAGCCATTGGACAATGACCAGGTTTGGGTGAGAGGACCGGTCCCTTGACTTTTGATACCTTTGTGGGGACTGTCATAGTCTCACCCCTTTGTTCCTTCCTCGGCTCAGGAGCAGGCAAGGCTATGTAGAGAGGGACCTTCTCTCACCGGCAGGATCGGTCATCCCACTGTGTCGCTGTGGGCCTGCCTGCTCCAGGATGCTGTGTGCACTCTGCTCCTTCTGTCTTGTGAGGAGCATGCTAGCGTCAGGTACCATCCGACTAGTGTGGCTTTCCTCAAGGTGGGCTTTGCTCCGGTGGCGTGGCTCTGTGGGTGGGGTTCTGTAGGAGTGCGTTTGATATTTTGACCCAAAGGGTTTACCAGGGTACATTTCCCCAGGATTTATATTGGGGTAGGTTTTACAAAGCAGGCCTGTGGCCAGATACTCAAGAAGTTTTCAAATCTGGAGTCACTGGGAGCTAAAGCTGAGATGTTTCTCTCCCCCTGTAGGATCTATAAGGTCTTTTCCTCTGTTATCCTAGAAGGAGGAGAAGAATGCAGTGTATTGCTTTGGAGTCTTCTAAAGTGCAGATGCTTAGCAGGTCTGAAGCTCGGAGGAAAGGCCTGGGGAAGTCACCGAGAGTCACTAGTAAGAAATGCGGACTGGGAAGGACAGCTCTGGGTGGGTCTTGAGGAGCTTGGTGCTTTAGGGGGACAGATGAAGGTGTTCTCGTGAAGTAGATTGAACAGAAGTGGAAGAAGTGAACTGGAGATGAGGTGGAGCCTCAGAAACCTGCAGGAGATGGGAGTTTCCCGGGGTGGGGGTTGGCTAGCACATGAACAGGTCTGTTGGATTAAGTGACGGAGGCTGCTGGTGACCTTAGCAAGCTGCGTTTGTAAGGGTGCATCTCTCACGTTTAAGTCCATGTGAACGTGGTGTCATCCAATGAGTTCTGAGAAGTGCATAGGCCAGGGGGGTCACTATTCCAATCAGCCCGTGTATGTCCTTCACTCCTAGAGGTTACTTTGTACCACTTTCATCCAGTTTCTCTCTGAATCCCTGGCCCCAGGGGTCTCCTTGCTAGATAGAAGTTAGTTTCCCTGTTTGAGAGTTTTATACAAACTCAGGGTATTGTATCTGACTTCTTTCTCTCCAAGCAAGGAAATGTTTGCTCCTTGTAGAAAGTGTGTGGGTCTGCAGTAGCAATTCGGGCCTCCTCCAAGGTGTACCCACTGTGTTTGTCACACATTTCTCCTCGTTGTGGGGATTAAAGTCATGTCCAGTATTTGGCTACTCTGACTAAGGCAGCTATGAACAGTTTTGTACAGGACTCTTTGTGATGCATTCCAGCATTGTTGATTTATTTTTGTCTAAATCATAGCTAAGAAACCTCACAGCAACAGCAACTGGGAGGGGCTGCTGGGTCCAGGAAAGGATTTATTTTTAAGGTGTATAAGACTGGTGCATGCCCAAATGTATCTGCTTGGCAGGAATCAGTTAAGGAAAGCGAAAGGGGTTGAGGTGAGCTTTGAAAAGAAATGGGGGAGGGGAAGGATCTTGGCTCAGCTGGAGGGGAAGTATTGTAGGGGAAGCAGAAGCAGCAAAAGATGGGGTGGGTTTGTGAGTGGAGGAGCAGGGGAGGTTTTCTTCAGAGGGCTTTGGCTTTGCTATGAACTAGAAGGCAAGGTTGCAAACTAGGCTGAGAGGTGGCAGGGTGTCAGGTTGTGGAGAGGGGTGAGGAATGCAATGGATACCGTAAGGAGGGCAAGAAAACAGACAAGTAAGATGAAGCGGGGCTGCTGGACACTGAGGTCCAGTGAAGGCTGATGTCTGGCAGGAGGGTAAGTGCCCACAGCTTGCTGCAGAGGTCCCACCAGGAACCCAGTGCAGACTTGAAGAGGGTATGGGGAATGGCACGTTTCTGAAATGATCAGATTCAATGGTTAACGGATCTCAAAGGATTCCGTGGAGCCCTGTGTCACGTTATCTGCTGAGTGGATACGTGAGTGCAGAGGGCATGAGACTGAGACTTCAAGTCCACGCGCTCTTTCCTTGCCTGTCGGGCCAGAGGTTTCCATTCTGCTCCTGCCCCCACCTCCGGCTGGCTCACCATGTAAGTGCTGGAAAGATTTACCTTCTCCATGTGATCGAGACACCCACAGTCTCAGACAGCTGCAACACACCGGTCACTAGGATAATTTTCATTTCTGGTCCTAATTCTTCACCTCATAATAGAAAGATTCCATAGTCACAGGCTGTGCCACACCTTTTACAGTGAGGGGGGTAGCCTTATGACTTGATCTTCGTAGCTGATTCTGGGAACCTCAAGGATATTGTGTCTTAGTGGTTGCTAAAGACAGTCATCACCCTCTCGGCCTGCCCAAGAAGTAACAAACTCAGGCATTCTGCACTGTAGACATGTACTCAGCAGACCTTGTAGAAGCTAAGTTGGGGACAGCCAATGGCAACACGTGAGCACAGAAAATGCTTGCAATGGAAGCTACTACAATGTGGGTCATTTGTTTCACAGTGGGACTGACTGATACAGAACAGGCCCTCTGTCAAGTGCAGGTGTGGTTACCAGAATTGTCTCTACTTTGGGCAGATTGGTTTAACAGAGGTAGATGTGACATCCCTTGAGACTTATTTATTTATTTTAAAAGAATGCTATTTAAAGATCAAATTCCAATTCTAAAATTGACATTGAAATCTAAGAGGCAGATGGGAATGTTCACATAACTTCTTGGGGAGACAAAGGTAGCTGAAGAGACTCACTGAACATATTCTTTTGCACGCACATGCAAGAACTTAATTGTGATGGTGGGGGGGGGGCTGGAGCTAAGCTGAGAAGGGCTTTTGCTGAAGGATGTGGCCAAGCATTACACTTCAGTAGTAGCAAGTGATTTTAGGCTTAACTTGAATCTCCAGCCTAGAGATGTAGGAGAGTTTGCATGCTAGTGATTTGACCATGGGATTACTTTTCCCTACATTGGTAATAATGGGGCTGGTGAAAATGTGTGAGTCAGTGCTCAGTGCAACTTTCAACCAAGTATGAGGTTTCGTATGGGCTTGGATGTCCTAGGTGGGCCTCTGGCTGAGTAAGCACTGCACGTCAGACACAGCGTGTCACCAGTGCCCTTATGTTTGTGGTCAGCATCCTGGTGGAAATGCATCTTTACAGATGTCAGACCAAACGATCAATTTTATTCGAGTACAAAAATAACAATTTCATTTTTTCTTTATCTCTTTGAGTAAACACCATTTTAAGTCCAAACTGGGTTTGGAAGCAGAGATGCTGCTTAGAGAATCCCAAAGAATTCATTGCTCACAATTTTGATTTTAGGATTCAGTTGTTTTTTTGTTTTACCGTTATTGATGTTGAGGGACACTTGATACTGTTTTATAGTGAAAAGGGCACTAAAGAAAAGGAGCAGTTGAGGGCAATGGATGGTGTGAAGTCTCAGGACAGGTAAAAGGAGAAGCCTGGAGTCCTGTATGTGAGTAGGAAGATGACTTGAAGGAAAGAAAGGTCCTCTCCTGACAGAGACAAGTGGGGGGGGGCAGATATGGGAGTGCTTGGTGTATCTGCAACCTGGTGTCTGGGCTCACACAGCAAGCTGAGGAAATTCAAACCAAAGGGCCTAGTGAAATAGGATGCAGATTCCCCCTTGCGAATGAAGGCCACAACTATAAAGAGAGTGGCAGCAGAGCCAGAAGGAGGGGCTGACTGGGCTGAGGAAGCACAAGATGGGTGAAGGATGTCCTGATGAAACCAGCTGCATCTGAAGTTCCCATCTGTCTGCTGAGTGACGTCATCTCTCAGTGACAGCTCCTGTAGTGTCTTTGATGGAAGGTCTACTCTGATTGTGCTCCTGTAATGCACTCTGGTTCTCCAGACTGGGTGGGCTCTGGTGGGTGCTTCGCAATCAGAAAGTTTGTTTCTCGTAGTGCTTTTTCCAAACTATGTGTCTGTGATTTGTGTAGGACATGGAGATGGCCAGTTCTGGGTTAGGCTGGTCCAAGTAGGTTGCTAGACATAGCTTGCATGCCCATCTTGCGGTCAGACTTGGGAAAAGCAACTTGCCTTTCTGGCTAGCTCCTGTCTCCTCCCACTGCCTGCTGCTCCTCCTCGTACTTTCCCTGCCCTCTTGGCCCATATGCCAAGCCAGCCTCTGTGCTCTGAACTTCCTCTTGTGATTTTGCCCTCTTGGAGTAATGTAGTACAAATAGGCTAATCCAAGTCCAGCCTACAGCTTTGAGAGAGGCCATGGACCGGAGCACACAGCAGGGAGTCCCAGAGTTCCTACTGGCTCCTGCTCAGTCCCATTCTACCTTGCTGTTTACTGAAGGTCTGCTCTCTGCTCTATCACTAGCTTGTGAGTCAATTCTTTTCTCTTCAGTTTCCTGTCTGCAAATCACCACCCTCTGCACATACATCCACAGCAGTGACACTGTAAAGTACAAAGCATTTGTGAGCTGTCCTGTGCTGTTTGAGGACTGGCTTTGGAAGCAGGTTGATTCTTCCATCTCAGAGACAAGCATGGTAGGTTTTTTTGTTTGTTTGTTTGTTATTGTTTTTTTAATTTATTTCTTTTATGTATGTGAATACACTGTCAATGTCTTCAGACACACACCAGAAGAGGGCATCAGATCCCATTACAGATGGTTGTGAGCCACCATGTGGTTGTTGGGAATTGAACTCAGGACCTCTGAAAGAGCAATCAATTCTCTTAACCACTGAGCCATCTCTCCAGCCTCCACATGGTAGTCTTAATGAGTCCTTCAAGACCTTTTGTCCAAAAGATGGGTTGTCCTTATCCCACTCTGTGACAGGAAGGGAAGAGAACAGCAAAATAGACCTAGAGTAAAAGCATTGTGTCCTCAGGAACAGCTAGAGAGAAAAGCATTTCTAACAGAGGTTACTGCTTATTCCATAATATAGAAGTGCCTATGGGCTTCTGGTCCACAATTCTGCCCAGGGCAGAGCCAGCATTCCAGACCCACTCCTATACCTAGAGACAGCGTAACTCCCAGGAGTTCCATCACAACCTTTAAGGAAGACCTAATACCAATACTTCTCAAACTATTCCACAAAATAGAAACAGAGGGAATACAATCTAATTCATTCAATGATACCTAAACCATACAAAGAGAGAGAACTTCAGATCAATTTTGCTTATGAATATCGATGTAAAACTACTCAATAAAATTCTCCTAAACCGAATCTAAGAACACATCAAAACCATCATTTACCACAATTAAGTAGCCTTCATACCAGGAATGCAGAGATGGTTCAGTATATGGAAATCCATCAATGTAATTCACTATATAAACAAACTAAAAAGAAAAAAAATTACAAGATCATCTCATTAGATGCTAAAAAAGCCTTTGACAAAATAGAACACCCTTTCATGTTAAAAATCTTGGAAAGATCAGAAATTCATGACACATACTTAAACATAATAAAGGCAATATACAACAACCCAACATTAAATTAAATTGAGAGAAACTTGAAGCAATCCCACTAAAATCAGGATGCACACTCTCTCCCTATTTATTCAATTCAGTACTCTGAGTTCTAGCTAGAGCAATTAGACAACAAAAGGAGGTCAAAGGGATACAAATTGGAAAGGATCAAGTCAAGGTATCAGTATTTGTAGATGATATTATAATATACAAAAGCAACCCCAAAAAAGTTTATCAGAGAACTACTACACCTCATAAACAACTTCAGCAAAGTGGCTGGACATAAAATTAACAAACAAATCAGTAGCTTTGCTCTACACAAATGATAAATGGGCTGAGAAACTAATTAAGGAAACAACACCCTTCACAATAGTCACAAATAATATAAAATATCTTCGTGTCACTCTAACCAAGCAAGTGAAAGATCTATATGACAAGAACTTCAAGTCTCTGAAGAAAGAAATTGAAGAAGACCACAGAAGATGGAAAGATCCCCTATACTCCTGGATTGGTAGTATTAACATAGTAAAAATGGCCATCTTACCAAAAGCAATCTACAGATTAAATGCAATCTCCATCAAAATTCCAACTCAGTTCTTCACAGAGATAGAAAGAACAATCCTCAACTTCATCTGGAATAACAAAAACCCAGGAGAGCAAAAAACTATTCCAAACAATAAAAGGACTTCAGGGGAACTCACCATCCCTGACCTCAAGCTGTACTACAGAACAATAGTGATAAAAACCACATGGTATCGGTACAGAGACAGACAGGTCCATCAATGGAATAGAACTGAAGACCCAGAAATGAACCCACAGCCATATAGTAACTTGATCTTTGACAAAGCAGCCAAAACCACCATACAGTGGAAAAAAGGAAAGCATTGTCAACAAATGGTGCTGGTCTAACTGGTGGTCTGCATGTAGAAGAATGTAAAATGATCCATTTTTATCTTCTTGTACAAAGCTCAAGTTCAAGTGGATAAAGGACCTCCACATAAAACCAGATATGCTGAGTTTAATAGAAGAGAAAGTGGGGAAGAGCTTCAAACACATTGGCACAGGGGAAAATTTCCTGAATAGAATATCAATGGCTCAGGCTCTAAGATCAACAATTAACAAATGGGACCTTGTGAAACTGAAAAGCTTCTGTAAGGCAAAGGACACTGTCAATTGGACAAAATGGCAACCTACAGATTGGGAAAAGATCTTTACCAACCATACATTCAATAGAAGTCTAATATCCAAAATATACAAAGAAATCAAGAAGTTAGACTCCAGAGAATTGAATAACGCTATTAAAAATGGGGTTCAGAGCTAAAATATTTTTTTTCTCAATTAAGGAATCTCAAAGGGCTGAGAAGCACCTAAAGAAATGTTTAACATTCTTAGTCATCAGGGAAATGCAAATCAAAACGACCCTGAGATTTCACCTCACACCACTCAGAATGGCCAAGATCATTAACTCAGGGGACAGCAGATGCTGGCAAGGATGTGGAGAAAGAGAAACACTCCTCCATTACTTGTGGGATTGCAAGATCTTACAACCACTTTGGAAATCAATCTGGCGGTTCATCAGAAAACTGGAAATAGTTCTACCTGAAAACCCAGCTATACCACTCCTGAGCATATTCCCAAAAGATGCTCCAGCAAATAATAGAAACACATGCTCCACTATGTCCATAGCAGCCTTATTTATAATAACCAGAAGTTGTAAACAACCCAGATGTCCCTTAACAGAGGAATGCATACAGAAAATGTGGTGCATTTGCAGAATGGATTATTACTCAGCTATTAAAAACAACTTCATGAATTTTATAGGCAGATGGATGGGACTAGAATACATCATCCCGAGTGAGGTAACCCAGACCCAAAAGAACATACATGGTATGCACTCACTGATAAGTGGATATTAGGCCAAAAGCTCAGAATAGCCATGATACAACTCACAGACCATATGAAGCTCAACAAGAAGGAAGACCAAAGTGTAGATGCTTCAGTCCCTCTTAGAAGGGGGAACAAAATGATATAGGAAGGCAGAGAGAGGGAGGGGCATGGGTGAGAGAGGGATAGGGGAGGGAAAAAGCAGGGGCAGGACCAGGTATGGGAAGAGACAGAGAGAAGTTCGGAGGACCAGGAGAATGAACAGAACTAAGTAGCAGTGGAATGTGGGAATGGGAGGTGGACCTCCAGAAAGTCTCAGATGCCAGGGATGTGAGAGCCTCCCAGGATCCAATGGGATACCCAGCATCAGGGAGGTAGAACCGGAAGAGACCACCTCCAGTAGATAGACATGGCCCTCAGTAGAGGGATGGGCCACCCATCTCAAAATACATAACACAGAATTGTTCCTGTCTAAAGGAAATGCAGGGACAAAAAAATGGAGCAGAGACTAGGGGAAAGGCCATCCACAGACTGCGCCATCTTGGGCTCCATCCCACTCGCAGACACCAACCCCCTACGTTATTGCTGATGCCAAAGAAGTGCTTGCAGACGGGAGCCTGGTATGCTATCCTCTGAGAGGTTCTTCCAGCATCTGACTAAGACGGAGGCAGACACTCACAGCCAGCCGTTGGACTGAGACCGGAGACCGCAATGGAAGAGTTAGGGGAAGGACTGAAGGAGCTGAAGGGGATTGCAACCCCATAGGAAGAACAACAATATTAACTAACCAGACCCCACAGAGCTCTCAGGAACTAAACCACCAACCAAAAAGTATACGTGGTTGAGTCCATGGCTCTCACTGCTTATGTAGCAGAGGACTGCCATATCTGGCACCAGTCGGAGGGCAGGGGCTTGGTGCTGTAGACACTTGTTGCCTCTGATGATATGGTGTTTTGCTACCTGCCTCTTCTCTTTCTGCAACTTGGTATTTATCCTTTCACGTTTGTTTGCTATAGACTTAACACACTAACTCAAAGTCCACGGCGTGACTATCACAGGTTAGTGCCTTGACTAAACAGAACAGAAGGTCCTTTAGGATCTGAGACTCACTCTTCATGTGTTCCTGTTATTTGTCTTCGGCTGAGCAGACAGATGGACTCAATCTGCTTTTCATGACATTAGTGTTGTCTTAACTGCCTGGTTTCTAGACCTATAACCCAGAGCACTGACCTGTAGTTAAAAGTGGTGCAGTCCACAGTCAATAGGCCTTCCTGTTAGCTGGCGAGCCCCTCACAGGCCAGAAAACTCTGGAGTGCAACTTTCTGGTTGCACTCCAAGGGGCATGTTTGATTAATCTGTGGCTCCCCATGGCCTGACTGGGGACTCACATTGAATGCACATTGGAGATCTGGCTCTAAGTTCCTGACTAGGAGCCTCAGCTGGACTCTGGTTATAATAATTCATACCTCATTAAAATCGAGAAGTCCAGCTCAATTGCATCAGAGCCTTCAAGTGACATCACAGTTTGAGAGGCAGCTCTGAGTCACACCAGGGAAACGGAGCAGTCGAGAGGCAGAGAGGGTCAGTCACAGGGGCTGTGTGTTCGTGGATGTGAGGTGGATGTCAGGCTCACAAAGAGATTTACAATGTCCTGTCAAGGTAACTGTGGGTATGAAAGAAACAAAACCTACTCATTTCATATGGGGTGCCCAGAGGTGTCTCTGAAAGGGAGTTGTTATGCAGAGCGTGAGGAGGGCAGGAGGAGGTGACAGATATTGGGAGGAGGGAGAATACCCTGGGCAGAGGAGAGAATGGCAAAGCTCCAGCCCAGGAAGATGCAGGGGTCTCGGGGAAGGGGAAGGAGAACCCTGTGGCATGTCAGCACAGATAAGCCAGGAGAAGGAGCAGACGTGGGTACTGAGGTTTTGGCAGATGAGCGCCTCTCCCCAGACTTCATAGTTGGGAAGTGGCTGAAGGGGGTGGTACGGAAACTTAGACCCGGGATGCTCTTCTCCAGTTCTCATTTCTCAAAGCCTTAGTATCTCTCTGAGTTGGGGTCGGGAGAGTTGGCTTCCCAGGGTCGTCGGTGGGATGCACGGGAGAGAATTTAACTGCAGCAGCTGCTGAGACACTGGGTAAATGAAGACCTAAGACAAATGAGTGTGCGTTCATGTGTTTGATTTTTTTAAGACAGAGTCTTATGTTTCCCAGACTGGTCTTGAACTCAAGATCTTCCTGCTTCAGCTTCTTGGAACTACACCCAGCTCTCAGTGGATGCTTGGTACTGTCATTTCCCACATGAGACATGGGCTTCAGTGCTAAGGGAGTGGATTCAAATATCTTTTATTAATTTATTTATTCACTTTACACCCTGACTGCAGCCTCTCCTTCCTCCTCTCCTCCCAGTCCCACTCTTACTAATCTCTTCCTCCCACTACCCCCTCTCCTTCTCCTGAGAGAAGGGAAAGCCCCCCTTGGGTTTTTTTTTTTTTTTGTCTTTTTTTTTTTTCATGTTGAGCTAGAGAGGAGCTATCTTGCAGCGTCTCTTCTGAGGAATTCATTATGGAAATGAACTCCTATGAAGTGCTGACTGCATTCATTCTTGATTCTAAAATCTAAACCCAGCTTTGGTATGTCTATACCACCTGATTCCAGAATTTAAACCCGGCTAAGATGTGTTTACACCACAAGGCCTTCAGGATATTTTGTTGTTGTTGTTTTAAAGTAACTTGGACTTTCATTTTGGGAGCATTTGAGCCATACCTTGGAATGAAAATTATACACAACTTGCTACATAGTTAACACAGTCATAATTACGCTTAATCGTTGTGAAGTGCCACATCACTGAGTTCTGAGATGGGTTCCCCTGTCTGTTCCAAGTGACCCAGGAAGAATGATTACCCAGAATAGCTGAGGGCAGAACCCCATGACAATCTGCTTTAGATTCCTCTTTCCTTCTGCTTGTGTGGCCCGCTCCAGTGGCTTGGCTTCCAAACGTAACCCGCTTATTGATCTGACTTGGTGGGGAAAAAAAGGAAATGACTCATTTTTCCCAACCACTTCTTCAGTGAGCTATAGACAGCCCTGTAAGGCCAAGCATGAAGATCCAATGGCTTTTACCCATCACTGCTAGCCTACATAAGCGTCTCCATTGGTTGTTGTCACTGGGCAGCTGGCGTGGGAAGTTCTGAATCAGTCTTGTCCTAAGTCAGCAAGCCCAGCAGGGATGGACGGCTCCTTTCTCCACTAGAGATGCATAGTCTTTATTTTTGGAGTCTCAGATGTGTTTCATACTATCAGGAAAAATTCCAAGTAGCATCTTGTTACATAACACATTAGTTCCCTAATCACAAGTGCTCCAGATGGGAATCTTAGAGAGTAGGTATTCCTGCAGGTTGTGGAATTTGACATCGGCCGAGTGACTATGGTCAAACCATCTCGCCTCGTGGAAAGTGAGATCTTCACTTTCAAGGATACCGGAAAGAAAGTTTTGATCTTTAGGTACCAGGTGACACATGTCCAGCCCTTAGAAAGCTCACAGAATAGATTTTACTATCATTCTGATTTACAGATTAAAAACAGAGACTCTGAGAAGTTTAGTTTCTTGCACAGACTTGAACTCACAAAGAGCAAAATGAGCTCAGGTCTGTCTGACTCTAAAGCCCTGGTGGTGTTCGACTCTGTTTACCTCCTCACCCAGCTGGCACTGAGCTCAGTCTCTTTGTTCTCTCTGCCAAGAGGAAGTGTTCTTCACTCTGCCGACACAATAGGGCATCCTTTTGAATGAAGTCACTGTAAGAATGTAATGTTAGACTCCAGCTGCTGCTCAGGCCACAGCACACGCAGCAGCTTTCCTCTCACAGATACAGACAGGCATCCCATTGAGACATTGTCCCTGGGACCCCTGGCTAACAGCTTCCAGGTGCAGGATCTCACCTGGAGAAAGGAGAGACCATCGAAACCTGCTACTGATTCCTCTCTTCAGAGTCCCTGTCGTGCTTATTCATCTGTCTATCTGTTCATGCCACTAATAACTCTTCTAATAAACTCCATACCCCCAACAATCCATCTCAGTGTCCCTTTTGACACCCCATCTGAGATCGTTCAGTCATTTTCTTTTGGGAAACAGCCAAGCGCTCCGATATTGCCCTAACCTCCTCCAGTAGAAGGAGATTTCTTCAATGACTTTATAACAGATCCTCACTTTAGTGAGTGGTAGCTCTATTCACTGCATGCCACTGTCATTGAAACTATACAAGTACCGAGTTGGTGTCTGTTTGTCCAAAAGTGGATTAGTCAAAAAAGAGAGAGAGAGCTTTTTTTCCCCTTCAGTGGTAAGCCTAGAATCTATTTGGAGAGGTAAGGCATGTAAAATTCTTGCAAGTAATATAGCAAGATGTATATGATCGATACCATGAGTCCAGGAAGTTAAAAGCACTATGCTCCAGGGAGAGTCTGGTGGCTGGTTGGGTGGGGAAGATTATAGTCTGAGAGAGGAAGCCACAAAAAGCTTCCTGGGAAATCTGTATGAAGCTGAGGTTTGAAGACTGGTAGAGTTTGGAGAGGGAAAGGTGAGAGAGCTATGTGCGATGTTCTTGCTGCTGAGGGCTCATAGGGGCAGAGAGGGAGGGACACAGCGTGGGTCCATGCAGGGAGCCTCTCCTTTCCAGCCTCTCTGCTCCCTGCTTGGGGATTTTTATGACCCCGTCCATCTGTTTGCAGTCAGTCTCAGATTTGCTTTGAAATTCAAAAGCTGAAAGGGAAGTGTGATATTGGAGCCAGAGCAGCAGGCTGGGCAGATTTCTCCAGGAAGGAAGGAGTGAGTGCCTCGGGAAGCAAAACTCACTGCAGGCGGAACCCTTCTTGCTGGCTGGAGTCCCCAGGCTGGGATCAGGAGTGATGGTGGTAAGCCTGGGAGGAGCCTGGAACCTGGATGAAACCAGCCAGTCCTGTGGCCATCAATGTGTAGCCAAGCATGGCGACCGGGGGGGGGGGGGCTTCAGCAGGATCTGTGGTGCCTGATCTGGCCCCATCTGGCCGGTGTTTGTTTTCTCTCCCTGCTCTGGCAAACTGGTCTGAGCCTGCTGGGAGGGTTGACCTAACCTTCTATGCCTCCTCATTTCCCTGGCTCAGCGGCCACTCCTGCATGCCTTCAGAATGTCGATGTCATACACGGGAAAGACTTCTTTGGTCAAAGTCAATCATTGATCAAGTCCAAGGTCCACAGCCTGGACCTCCAAGTGCTGCTTCTTACTTTCCAGGTGAGGAGCTTGTCAGAGCTCCAGTCATGTGTCCACATCTGTCCTTCACACAGCACCAGAACTGGGACCTCCTGGGTGCTTCCCTCCTACCTGCCTTCCCGTGCTCCACCCACCCTTGCATGGCTTCCTTTCCTGCCTTTAGTTCCACACGCCTCAATCCCGTTCTCTGTTCTGTGATGGACACTGACCTTGTGTCTCTGTCTAGGGGTGTTTGAAGTGCTTCTCACATGTCCCTGAAGCTCCCTGGCATGCCCGGGAGAAGCTTAACAGAATCAAACTGCTCAGGCAGAAAACTCAGACAGGTGGCAGTTAGCTGGTAAGATTTGCCCTCTGATACAAATCAGTTTTTTTCCTAAGGAAGAGATGATTTCAAAATTTGGCAGATGAATTAAGAGGTTGGAAGGTGGAAAAAGAATTCTAGCCCATCAAAACTAGACAACACTTTACAGATATCTGCTCCAATCCCACATTTTTCCCCGGTGGAAACAGAGTCTCTGTCCTGATGGTATTTACAAAGTCCCTGGCAAAGCAGGATGGGAA
Source organism: Apodemus agrarius (assembly GCA_964023405.1). Taxonomy (NCBI): domain Eukaryota; kingdom Metazoa; phylum Chordata; class Mammalia; order Rodentia; family Muridae; genus Apodemus; species Apodemus agrarius. Next base: position 41,073,815 of record OZ030009.1, read on the forward strand.
GCACCAATGGAGCCTGGACTAGCCTCTCGGTGACTTTGAGTGAAGTTGAAAGGGAAGGGGCACCTGCCTCGTCTCTTTCCAGGGCCACCACGGCACACACTGCTGTCAAGTTTGCAGATAGGAAGCTCTCCAGGGTGCTGTCTTAGCTGCTCACCTCCCTGGCTTTGTAAAGGCAGCCCTCGTTTTCCTGGCTTCTTGGACACAGGGTTCATGGACATGTTCAAGGGCAAACTTGCAGCAAGCAGCCAAGGCAGGCCTTGGGACCCAGGCCAGCGTCCTCTGTAGCATTCCCTCACGCTACCTCTGTCTCTGGGAAGAAAGATGAAAATACAGTGTTGGGCACAGGGAAACAGGACAAATGCACATTAGTTCTAGCCACTGACTCTCTGGAGGTCATTTCTCAAGGCTGAGATGTGCCGAGGCTGTTTCTTCAGACTTTGAGCTTCGATGCCTCATGTCAATACAAACATTTTAGAATGTCCGGTTTTGAAAAAGCAAACAAACAAACAAACAAACAACATCAAACCTTGTGGGCAACACCAGTGCAATGATTTAAAAAACCAAGCCAAACCTAATGCCTTAGCTATAAGGAAAAAAAATGAAAGGAAAGTGGTTTGAAACAAACTAATATGTGATTTTGTTTTTGTTTATTTGTTTGTTTTTAGAATATATCAAAGGCAGGTTTATTGGCAAGCTGCTTTCAGGTAGTTCACTGTCCCCAAGGAAGTTGCCAGGGGAAGGGGGAGGTAGAGAAAGACGAGAGAGAGAGAGAGAGAGAGAGAGAGAGAGAGAGAGAGAGAGAGAGAAAGGATATGCAAGTGCAAAGAGAGAGAGAGAGAGAAGAGGAGCGGGAGAGAGGGGGGAGGGGAAAGAAGAAGGAAAGGGAGAAAGAGGAGGAGAAGGAGGAGGAGGAGGAAGAGAAGAAGAAGAAAAAGAAGAGAAGAAGAGAAGAGAAGAAGAGGAGGAGGAAGAGGAGGAGGAGGAGGAGAAGAAAGAAGAAGAAGAAGAAGAAGAAGAAAAAGAAGAAGAAGAAGAAGAAGAAGAAAAAGAAGAAGAAAAAGAAGAAGAAGAAAAAGAAGAAGAAGAAAAAGAAGAAGAAGAAGAAAAAGAAGAAGAAGAAGAAAAAGAAGAAGAAGAAGAAGAAAAAGAAGAAGAAGAAGAAGAAGAAGAAGAAGAAGAAGAAGAAGAAGAAGAAGAAGAAGAAGAAGAAGTAGGGAGGTGGTTTTGCTTAATGTTTGTGGCCAACACCACTTGTGGAGCTAACACAGCAGACAACTTTTGCACATATCTGTTGTCATTGTGACAACTGAAATATGTGTGAGCAAGGGAGTGGGGGCAGGTACGTGCGGCTCTCACACCATCATAAACTCTGTAGGGCAGTACTGGAAGTGCTGACGTTTGGTAAAGTGTAGAACACAGCTTCGGGATAGCCTGCTTCCAGTACGGCCGGTGACAGCATTCCTTTAAGCACCAGCTCACATTAAACCTTTGCAAACACACACTTTGTGTTTACATGAAGTGGATTTAAGTTCTAGGCTCGGATAATACAAATGGACTTTCCTAAAAATGTTTGTCAAGGCTGGATTACAGGGTTGGTGGGGTGGTGTTGTGGCAGTGCAGCAATTATTTGTAGGAGTATCACTCCTAGTTACCAAACACCTTAGCTCCACGGTCACAACCCCTGTGCCCCCAGCATCTATGTAATCCCTGTTATTCCCTGGTAACTGTGGGTGAAGGTGCAACCCTCAGGGAAAGTCGTATTTAGAAGCTAACTTACAGATAAGGATAGGTGGCTACCACCATTTTGTTTTTGTATTGCTATTTATTTGGGATGGAGCCCAGGGTCTTACACATGCTAAGTGCTTTACTGCTGCTCTGCAACTCCAGACACCGCTTTGGTTTTGACTAACATAATTTAACACTCATACTGGATGGTGCTTCGCCTCAGGTTAAAAATGAGTAAAATAAACATATTCCCTTTTCTAAAGACTTGCCGGTCACTGAAGGAATGCAAACACGAATCAGCTCTGGGGCTTTGCTTTAAAAAATAAATATCAACATTTTAATGCTTAGATGTATAGAAAACCATATACTGAGACTGGTTGTATAGAACATTCAGAAACTCTGGAAGACATGTTAAGTGTGAGTTAGTGCCAGGGCAGAATTCTAACAAGGAGGTAGAAATTCAGCTAGACCATGAGCAGCAGGAAGAGGCATTCGGGTGGAAATACAGAGAGTGGGCAGCAGGCCGGAGAGGCAGTGGGACTAGAAGATGGAGCTGGGAAAACAGACACTTGCCCCGGGGCCCCGGCAGCTCTACCTGTCTGGAGCCTGGTTTTCAGGGAGAAAATGGGACACATTTGGCATGTGTGTGTGTGCGCGCGCGCGCGCGCGCGCGCGTGTGTGTGTGTGTGTGTGTGTGTGTGTGTGTGTGTGTGTGTGTTGGCCATTGAGGAACTTTTATTATCCCATTACAGAACTGGGAAAATGAGGTAGAGAGAAGGGAAGTTGAGGCCTAGTCCAAGACCAGGCCCAGGACTCAGGGTCCCCCGTGACAAGCCCAAGACTGACTGAACCTAGAGGTCCTTAGGGTGGGCTGAGGGAAGTGTCTGTCTTGTCAAGTTTGGGAAGTCTGGCTGGCCTTGAAGGTGACATATGTCAAATCTCCAGTCAGAGGGAGTGAGCAGTTCTGGGCTTCTGCTGGAATGGCCGTCATGGTACAGGCCCAAAGCAGAACGGACTGAAGCTTTCCAAACTGTGAGCCAAAAGAACCTTCTGGTTTTATAAAGTGATTTATCTTCCGTATTTGCTACAGGAACAGAAAACTGTCATATCGCTCCACCTTTTGCCTCTTTACTCCTCTTTGTCAGGAAAGAGATAGAAATTATCTCGCTGGTCATACAGAATGTCTTCTTTCCACCTCCTTCAGAGATAGGAGAAGATGCTTTTCCTTCTAATCCTCAGTCCTAGTGGAGGCAGGCCGTTATTCTTTCTGAAAATGATTCTGTGAATATGATTTGACACATCAAGAGATGAGCAGAGCTTTCCTGAGGCCACAAAGCAGACCCAAGGTCCAGTTAGAACTGAAAATAAGTGTCTGTGGACTTCATCCCAAGAGGCTGGGACACCATCTGATGGTGGTGCTACCACTGATAATCAAACCTCAGATGTTCTGAGTGATAGGGACGGTCCCTAAAGGACTTAAAATGGTAAAGAAGGAATGAGGGTACAGGTGAGAGGTCAGGAGGCAGGGCATAGAGAGAGGGAGGGAAGGGGACAGAGACAGATTGAGGCAGAGCTCCCTTCTCCATGGACAGTTCCTAGCCCCTATTCACACATTTTCTTTGCTAGAAAATTATTACCGTTCCCTAGGGGCATGGGTCTTAGGAAGGTTTCCTCCTCACAGAGCTGAAAGCTACCTTCCTGAACTTCCTCCAGGGGTCTGTTCTGACCTAGTTATTAACAGTATAGAAAGGCCTGCCTAGGGCTGTATTACAGAGATGGGTGGCTCTGGCGGGGTCCTCTAGTCTGTTATTTGTTCAGGACGGAAGGGTTCGGGCAGGGCTTCCTGGTGGGGAAAGCAAAGCCTTCGGCACCTGTGGTGCAAATACTGAGTGTCTCCCTTTGTCACCTGTTGCCATGTGGAAAGCAGTGTGGCAGGTGCCTGAAGGAGCCCCCTTTCTTCTTAGCTACCTGTCCCATCATGTCCCATTTCCGAGTCTCAGATTTCTTCTGGGAGTACTTGAACTGAGGAACAAGGCTCCTGGGACGGAGCGGGGCAGAGCACAGGGCTGGGTCGTACAGGAATCGGAATCCTCATACCGCTGATGTCACCCTAGAAGACTTCAGAGGGGCTGGGAACAGGGCAGCTTATTCCCTGGAGCCTCCCCATTCTCCAGTTGTCAGACGCAACAACATCCTGGGTGGATTCCAGTTTGGCCTCACGGGATCCTGACGTCACCCACTTGGTCTGTAGAGTGCGGGTGCCAACACTTTCCCTGCCCACTTCATAGCCATGGTCCCCTATCCCCAGAACAGCAGAAAGAAAATGAAGAGGTTGGCTTGGGGCCTGACTGTGGGTTCCAGGCCTGACACGCTGTGTGATCAGACATGCCATGAGATAGCCGTGTCCCTCAGTTACTTCATCTTTACAGTGGAGCTAAGGTGTAGAAATTCTGCAGATGAAAAGATTCTAGAATTAAATGCTTTGAACATTTTCTCATATACCAGTTGTAGCATTAACATCCATGCCTAGAAATGGGCCCCGCCCCTACAGTGTTTATTGGCCCAGTGCTCAACAAGTAGGCTGTGCTGGCTGGCCAGTGAGCCCAGAGACCTGTCTGTCCTCACCTCCTTGCACTGGAATTACAGATGTGTATCACCACGCTTGGCTTCTTAAAAACAAAACCGAACAAAACAAGCTCTAGGGGATTGGACTGAGGTCCTCCTGCCTGCACAGCAAGCACTTTACTGAGCTATCTCTGTGCCCCTTGACTTCTGATTTTGGACTGTCTCCTTTGTCCCCAAGTTCTGGGGACTTTCCTCGGTGAAACTTGAAGAATTCAGGAGCTAAGCCTTGGTAGAAAAGGTTCAGTGTGTTTTGCTGGATACCCACCCACCTCTTCTTTCTTTCCTTTTATTTATTTATTTATTTATTTATTTATTTATTTATTTATTTTACAGATGCCGTCATTCCTCAAGCATTCACTCCAGACAGTGTCTATGTGGCAGCTAACAGCCCCTGTGCTTGGAGGTGACAACATAGAGAGATGCATGCACTAGGAACCAAGACCATGTCAACAATCTCAGCCCGGCAGCCCCTGAGGTGCAGTGAGCAGTGGGAACAAGTCACTAGGTAGGAGTAGGGAGCTGGGATTGTCTTGCGTCAGATGCTGCTGTACTGGTACATGTAGGGTGCACAGCGGGCTGGGGATCGATGGGGGAGAGACATAGAAATGCAGGGAGCCTGGCGGCACTGCCAACAGCATGCACTAAGACAAGGTGGACAGTGCCAATAAACAGAGGGACTGGCCAGGACATGGAGTGTTACATCCTGGGAGAGGGACCACAGAGAAGTGTTTTTCTTGTTGGAAACATAAGCAGGGGCTGGATCTTAAGGGGCCTTTGGTGTCTTTTGCCAACATCCCGGGGAGGCACTGAAGAGTGTTCAAAGCAGGAAGAGACATGGTCACTTTTGTAGCCTGCCGAGCTCACTGTGGCCGCGGGGTAGAGAGTAAACTAGAGGGACGGTGAGGTGGCTGGCAGCAATTTCCCAGCAGGCCTGAACCGAGGAGAGCCCAGAGGTGAGGAAAGGGATAAGGAACAGCAGCAATCCTGGTGAGGCAGGAGCTAGCAGAGGGAAGGTTCCTTTAGCAAAGCCCAGGCCAAAGTGGGCTGTAACGCAGCTGAACAACTCTTGCTCCAAACCTCGGGCAGCCCCCTCTGCCTGGCAAGGGTCTCACACACCTCCCTTGGTGCTGTTCCTCTGCACCTACGGAAGTCCCTGCTCAAGCCACCCTCTCAGCCCACACCCAAATCTGTGCATGGCAAATGGGATCATTCACATTTTCTGTGTCACCGTGTCATAGGCTCTGGCCCTCACAAGCCAGACAATTTCCCCAAATGTTCCCTGCAGAAGGAAAACAGAGAAGAAAACAGCAACACCAGGGTCAAGTTCATAATATCTTTTATTAATATATTATGCTACAAAAATATTTTTGGCAAAATAACATTAATAGCATCTTTCTTTGTCTTCTATTATACTCTTAAAGAACTCTTCATGACAATTCGTGGGGAGGGGGTGAAGGAGGAGGTGATAAAGAACACCACAAACATGGTGAGAGCCGAAGCCAGCTTGGTACAGTGAGGCACAGTGGGGTAGCCAACAAATCTGAGACTTAGAACTGGGTAAAAGCTAAGGCCAACTTCCCCCTTCTTTAACTGAGAGCCACGCCCACCTCAGCCTGGCAAGCAGAGACTCCAGTCTAAGAGTCCTTGGTCTCACACCAGGCACCTTAGACTTGGATTCTATTCAAAACCACATTCTCCAAGGCAGGTTTAGGATGGAGGGACCTTTAAGTTATGATTTTTTATCTGTCACATGCTCCCATCATGGTGGCCTGTGGTACTTATATGATGATATACAGAAATCGCCTCCTGGCCCCAGGAAACTCTCCCTATGGTCTATGAAGAAACAAGCTGAAAGAGCTCCTAGGGCTTCCCAAGCAGCAAGCAAAGGCCTCTCGAGGGGAAGATCTGTCTGCCTTTGGAGACAGGGACGAGGAGCTGACATTCCCTGGAAAGGGCCAGGTAGAGTCCCAAGGGCCCTTATAAACTCTGACTTCCCTTCCTCAAGGTTTGGCACAGACGAGAAGTGGCTCTGAGCTGGAGTCCTGGGCAGGGCTTCAATGCAGGCATCTCGTCCCCAAGAGGTCCCCTGCCCGAGGGTAGCAGGAGTCTCTGCCAGCTCATGGCAAGCCTGGCTGGGCTCTGTAGGCACGGGGGAGGGGAGTAGAGGGGCTTGACTGAGTACTGAGTCTACAGGCTTAGACGGCCAGCAAGGGTGATATTTTTGGCTGCCTAGATGAATTTTTGGAAAAATAACAATGTTTAAAGAACCCAAACCTTACAAAGCCAGGGGCACTTTCATGGCATTTACACCAATCCTTTTGCCAACTTTTCCAGCTGGTTACCACATCTTCAGCCAGTGGACCCTGGGGCCCTGCATACTCTGCGTCTACCTCCAACTGGAGAGCCCTAACCTCAGGTGCTGTCCTTTAGCAGCTAGGGGTGTGGAAGTTGTCTCAAATAGAAAGCCAAGGCTGTCTATTGCCTTTCCTAGGTCCAACCTCTTCTTTTTCTGTTCTGCTTCCTTTCCTCCCTGGTCCCTCTCAGCACATCTGCAGAGTATCACCTTTGTGTTGAAGGTCATAAAAAACAGACACACGACCCACTTCATTGATTTGCTTGTATTCCCAACAGGGAGCAAATTCATATCCAAATAGCCCTAACTCTGGAATGTGGGCGTGGTACTAGGAATGTACAAAGGCTCCATGGGGACATCCCGGAGCAGCCACTGGGGTTATCCTCACAGGATGAATGGCTGGGCGAAGGGATGAGAGCTTCCCCTCTACAATAAAACATGCAACATGTATAATATACCATGTCTATTCTAGAAGTAACAGATATGGTTGCATCTGCCTGGCTAGAGTAGGAGGGATGAGACATGGCCTTCAAGGTCAGCTGAGTGGGGACATGGAGAGTCTTGAATACCAAGTAGAGGGCCTGGCGTTTATCTCATGGTTATGACTACCCCAAGTCTCTTTTCTTGCCACTTAGGATGTCAGCGGAACTACAACCAGCAGTTCTCTTCTCTGGGATCTATTGTGATAGGGACACTAGGCTAAGTGGTGGGGCAAAGTACCTGAGCTTTCCAGGTTTGCCCAAGTCTGGACAAGGCCAGGACATGGCCGGTGACCACACTCCGGTGAATGTTTTGAGTCACCCTCAGTCCATGCATTGCTACCTCTGTGTCTTTGACCTCCTAGATAGGCACCTGCACCTCTTTGATTCCTTCACCCCCACTAAGTACTGGCCGCTTAATCTGCTGTGCCTCAGGCCTTCCATCTTTCTGTCTGCCTCAAGGTCAAATCGAAAGTCCTAAAAATACTCATGGGAATCTCCAGGGAACTGGGCTCCGTGTTATGAGTCTAGCTAGCGAGAACATGAAGTCTGAGAAACTGCTGAGGGACTACTGGTCTGTCTCCAGAGCAGGAAGGGAAGGTTAAGTGGCCTAGCCATACATTCCGATTTAGTATGCAACGACTCCTAGGATGTAGGCCAGCAAGTTGAGTTTGTTACTTTCCTAAACCTGGCTTGGCTGAGATCTCCAGGGGTCAGGAAACTTTAGCCCCAGATGTCTGACCAACAGTGGCTCTTTCTTTCTAAGCCCACACCAACCTTGAATTTTGTTGATCTGTTGGACTAGCCTGCCCTCCCTCCCCTCCATTTTTTATATACGGTCTGGTTATGTAGCTCAAGATGTTTTAGAACTCACTATGCATCCCAGTCTGGATCTCTTACGATGCTTATTGATGCTCCTGCCTCAGACTCCCAAGTTCAGTCACTACAGACATGTGCTACTAAGCAGAGCACATCATCTTTAAAAACCTTAAAATGTGGTGGAGGAAGAGAGTTTGGAACACTTCCTTCACTTCCAATCTTCCTTAAGAAGGGGTCTGGAAAGACAAGTGGCCTGATGTTGGGACTGGGAAAGTAGTAGCCCAGGATAGCCCCACTTGTCCCATATTGATGGTGAACTCTTGTGGGCCCAGAAGGGTGGGTACAATTCAGCCCATGTGTGTAACCCTGGCACTGTGCTTGCACAGTGATTACATGCTGTATTAATTCACCATCTTGGCCACACGCCTGGCACAGGTCTGGGCACACGGTCAGGTGCTTGGACTGTTTCCCCAAATGCTTCATCTTTAATTAACCTCAAGCTTGATCTCCATACATCTCATGCCATACTCTGCCCCAAACAGGGGAATCTGGCCTGTGTGTTTCCAATTCCTTTACACTTATCTCATCCCAATAGCGCTCTGCGCGATCCGTTTGATGTCTAACTTCTGAGCCTGCTTTAAAAGTCAGCTAAGCCCCTTCCCGCTCAGCAATAGGAAGTCACATTTTTTTGCCAAGGATAAACTGACTCCAGTCCTGGTTGAGGTCAAGTTCAGTTTACAGTGTGGTGCCCACGGGGCTGGCGGGACCCTGTGAAGCAGAGTTCCAGAATCTTGCCAGGTCTCAGGCTTAAACCTGTCCACTGGGGCAGAGCTGGAAAGAATTCTGCTGCCTGCCAGGATGCCCGTGGGACCCCTGACTATGCAACGAGTTGCCCAGAATCCTGCCATCTCAGAAGTCTGCCAACCTAAGCATGGCAGTGCTGAAGCCAACCAGGCGCCATCAAGCCTGCCAGGGAAAACCATGTGCAGCGAGGTGAGAGAACCCGACTGGAGTCAACACGCCTGCCCCAGCTGCGCCACCTTGGAGACGCCTTTCCTCTTTCTGGACCTTCGCGTTATCCTTATTCTTGCTGGCAGGTGAGGGATCTTTTCTGCTCTCAGGATCTAGGACTCCTTAAATAATGAGCCACAAGCCTAGCTTTGTCCCACTGTGTCCTCAGTCAGCCCCGGGGGACAGAAGGGTTCTGGGTCTCAACTCCCTTCCAGGCCATGTCCCGCTAGAGGCCCCCGGCTGCAGAAGCCAGCAGGGGGAGCTGGTGAGATGGCCTCCTTGCCTGCCAGGGGAAGCCTGGGAGGGAAAGTGACCTCCTCCCGTGCTTCTCCTGTCAGAAGGAACAGGGGCAGAACACAGTTGGTGGAACAAGGGTATTTTTTTTTTTTGTATCACCCTGATTCTGGGCTGGGCTGGGTGTACACCTTGGGTGGATCTTTCTCCCTCTTTATTTGGGGTTCAGCCTTATCATTGAGTCAGAGGTCATCACATCGCACACAGGGCTTCTGGCAGGTGGCTCTCTTTACCACTGTCATTATCACAACTGGAGGCTCCTGCACTCCAGTCACTTAGTCACCCCTAAGACTGTTCTGTGCCAAGCCCCGCCCACGCCTGTCCTCCGCCCAGCTCACTTCTCAGCTGTGGTTTTACCAGCCCCTCTTGAATGGAAGCTGGACCAGTGACACCGGAACATAGATCACCCACTCGCCTTGTGACCTTGGGTAACCCCATTCTCTTTTTGGGTCTCAGTGTAGCCGTCTGACCACAGGACTCCGTTCATCTCCCTTAGCACCGGTCTCCCATTTTAATGGAAAAACCCACCAGAACCCTGGGGGGCCAGTCCAGAGACATGCAGGACTACAAAATAGCAGCATTCTTTTCCTTTTCTTCTTTCTTTCTTTCTTTCTTTCTTTCTTTCTTTCTTTCTTTCTTTCTTCTTTTTTTTCTCCTTAAATTGTCCTTCCAGGGCCTGGACAGGGTTAGGGAGGATGCTTGGCCACCATGCCCCTGGCTCTGAAATCTAGCCTCACAAAAGCTGGGGCTGCCTTTCTGCCTGCCCTCAGAGGTGCCTACAGTGGGAGAAGCCAAGCCTGAGCAGGAGGCTTGGGGCCAGTTCAAAGCCACAGTCCACACAGGTTACAGAGGTCATGGGAACCTAGGCTCCTTCCCTGGGTTGGTGTTTGGGGCTAATTCAGGGACTATAACATAGGCTACATAAAAATAGTTTTATCAATAGAATAAATACATTTTCTCTTTTAATATGGACACATATTTTACAAAAGAGCCCCATAGCACTATGGGAAATTAAGACCTTCTACAAAAGAGAAGATGTAACTTGAGTACAATAAAGCTCTAGTGTTCTCAGGTCCCTGTCCTGTGTGAACTGCCTGTGTGTTAGCACCCTCTGAGGTGGTGTCAGGTGGTGGACATGGCCATAGACTCCTCTGGTTTCTCTGGCTTCTCTGCGAGGGTGGTCGAGGTCAGGAAGGCCCGAGGATGTGTAGCAGGAAGGGGGCCACAACAGAGGCAGTGATGGCAGGGAGGAGTCCCAGTGTAGGCGCTGAGCTGCTGGTAGGCCCCACAGGGTCCTGCTGCTGGAGTTGGTGTGAGGACTTGACAGAGGGCTTGGTGGTTTCGGAGCTGGGGGTAGGCTGGAGGGGCAGCAGAGGTGGTGAGATCGTAGTGCTGCAAGGAGGAAACACAGGGACGGTCAGCAGCCTCCTCCTAGGAAGAGAGCTTCGGGTTCAGCTCTAGCTTTAGCAGGTATCTTAGGGAAGAGGAATAGTCTGGAACCCCACAGACGGCTCAACTGACCCGTGAGGACGGGGTGGGCCCACATGTGACCGATAATGAGGACGAGTTCCAGGCAGAAACAATTACAAAGTCAATTGGGGTCCCCAGAGTATAGCTTCCACCTCTATCCTAGTGGTCTACATCTCGTTGTTCCCCACAAGGTTGCTGAAGGTGGCAGAACACACACCACACACCACACACACACACACACACACACACACACACACGCCTTAATTTTCACCACATCATCCTATCTGCCACGGGAGGGGCATCCCCCGCGCCAGCTGTTCAAACAAGATTACCATCCTCACAATAAGCCTTCGAAATGAGTCTTACCACCTCCTTTCAGCAAAGAGACCTCAAAGAGTCTACTGGGTATCTGGTTTGGGGGCAAAGTAGGATTGTTTCTCTCAGAGATGCATGCACAGTGCTCTTACAGAGTATGTATGCAAAACAGGAGTGGGGGTGGGGCTTCCACAGCACATTTTTACTCCCAGAAACCAGTGTGCTCCGTTTCCTGCCATGGCGGCCTTCAACCACATGGGACTGGTCACGGTCTCACTGTACTGTTTTCCCTTACCTCATTCCCACCACGCCCACTCTCTTGCCACCACTAGAGACTTCTCTTGCTCTTTCCTCAAGGCCCATGATCCGCCCTGTGATCTTGAGGAGCAAAGGCTCACCTAAGACACTACCGCCTTCCCACTAGCCTCCCTGCCACTGCCGTAGTGGGGCCTTTGTTCTGTGGGAATTAAAGGGCAGGTTTCAATCTGAGGAGCCTCAGAACAGTGCTAGGCCCTGGGAGATGTGGGGAGGGTTTTTTTTTTTAATTATCATTAATATTTTTATTTCTCTGCTCTTCAGCTAACATCCTGCATTTACAGTGTACTGAAGAGCACAGGCAGTCATCATGCTCCGTGCTTTTTCTATGCCATATTTCAGTTTCTGCTGAGCTTGAAGGAGATGAGGATTCTTAGCACGATGAGATGCAGTGGGGTCAAGAGCCCTGAGCATCAGCGAAGCACACTAGGGTGAGATCTTCTGACGTGGAGGCTCCAGGGTCAGAGTGAAGGCTTGTGGGGTTGTAGCCCCTAGAGGAGATTAATGCCTGTGTCTAGAAGAGGTCATTACCTCCAGCTCTCCCTCCCCCCCTCTCTTACACACACACACACACACACACACACACACACACACACACACATACACACACACACACACACACACACGTCCATGGCTCGATGCCACTCTGTGTCCCAGCCTGAGTAGTTGAAAGGCTCTGAGGGCTGACTTCAGGGCAGTGGGCCAGGTGCCCTGTGAAGCGGCTGGAGCCAGGGCTCAGGCTGCCCTTGGCTGTGGGGGTGGGGGTGGGGGGGGTGAGTGTGTGCAAACCAAATGGGAATTATGCCTCACAAGGCACCTATAGGTATTTTCTTTCACACTTTGAAAACTAAAGATGAAAACTCTCCCTTGGAGCCCAAGTGGGGTTTTTATTGCTTGGAAAGAGTCCCAGGAAAATGAAGTGGGACGGGGGAGGGGGGCAAGCCCCTAGGAGTGCAACCTCCCTCCTTCTTCCCAGCTTACTCGGCTCACAAGTTGGCCCCCAACCCAGGTCCCCACCCCCTTTCAGGCTCATGTTGGGGAACATTGTCTCATGGCACAACGGTTTAGAGGCCAAACCAAACACACTGCGCATTCCCGGCTCTGCTGATGGCTGGCACAGAGGGGCCAGGTCTGCTTTGAGCCGACAGGACCCCAAGTGTGGGAAGGGCCCTCTCTCTGGCTGGCTTGAAGACAGAGTTCTGGGCTGTGTCCTTGGCAAATCTGTAAATTTGGGCCCATGCTGGTTTCTAGGCCTCAGTTTCCCAACCTATACCACGAAGGGGTAAGGGTGGACTCGGGCACTTTGATCTCCTTTCCAGCAGCAAAAGCCAGAAGAGCACAGGCAGAAGTCCAAGGAAAAGTACAGACAAGGGAGGCTAGTGCCAGGCGCTGTCTGTGGCCACCCCTTCCTGGGGGTTCCCGGACGGAGCAGGGATGAATTCTGGCAGTAGAGGTCTGCAGGAGCCCTCTAGGCCTCGGCACTGGGCATGGCAGACATACATTTTCTAGCTAATATGAGAAGCTGTGCCTAGCTGGGGGCACGAGTGTACTTTTCACTCTTAGAAAACTAAATATGAAAGCCCCCTCGCCAGTGGTAGAGAAAGCCCCTCGGCTCGAGCGGAGTCTCTGGGAAGTGGTGGAGGGTGGTTGGTGAAGAGACCCTCAGAGAGAGGCAGGAGAGCCCATCCTTGGAGAATCCAGAGCTTGTATGACAGCATCCTCCACGCCAGTAGCCGGAGGAGAACTTGTGATTCTCAACTGGACTTTGGCATCTTTGGGCCAAGGACTCAGATGCAGGCAAAGCGAGCCAGCTTTCCCAGCTGCTTCCTGCAGGGTCCACGCAGCACCTGGGGCCTTTACATCTTGTGCCATGATCTCCGTCCCCAGGGAGGCCTTCACCTTTGCCCCAGCCTTGCAGATTGTGAGTTAACCGTCTGATGCTTTCTCCTAGCTTTATAGTGGGCCAGAGGGGGAAGGAACTTTCCATCCTGAGGTGAAAAGTGGGCCCATAGATGGGAATTGCCAGAGTCTTGTAGAGCTGAGGTTCCCCGGGGCTTTTTCAGTGACAATATCTTGGGAGCCATCTGTCACTGTCCCCTACCAGTACTAATTCACAGTAATAGGTGACAGGTGACTACACAACATGTCTTTGCTAAATTGGGGGTGTTGTTTCACAGCTCCTACCCAATGGCTCATTGATGGCTTTAAGCCTAGGGCACACTGAAGACCAGAGACTCTGGAAGTAACATCCTTAGTAGTAGCTATACCAGGGTCACTGCTGGGCTGATATCAGCTGTACCAGCATTTTCTTGCTGTCAAAGCTCTGTGAGTGGGACTGCAGCACGACTCTGTTTTCATCTTCCAGAGATGTTTTAGTTTTTTAATAATTGAATGACTTCATTCTCCAGTCTTCATAGGGGCAGTTCAGATGGGGTTCTGGCCTCGCAACGACACCTTAGCTACCCTGGGCCACCCCTTATTGTGAAGAATGTGAGGGGGATACCCTGAGCAGGGAGGGCCGTGCACAGGAAGCCGGCAGAGCCCTTCTGCAGAGCTACTCTTTCCTCTCCTCTTCAAGGGCTTTGGCATGTGCACCTTGGATGGCTGTTCTTGCCTACTGTCACCCACCAAGGTTCTGTGGGTCACACACTGACGCTCGCCTCTGCGCCTGACCTTAACCCATGCCCAGGAGCCAGAGGGCACTCTCTTCTCTACATCTGTGCATCCTCAACACGCTTCCAACTCACATGCCAGCCACTGTGCCTCCTCCTTCCTGTCTGTGTCCCTCCTTCCCTCTAACCCTTCCCCTCTCTCACAAAGACACAGACACACACTCACATAGACACACACAGACACACAGACACACACACAGACACACACACACAGACACACACAGACATACACACACACAGACACAGACACACACACACACACACACACACACACACACAGACACACACACACCTGTGTGCATAAAGACGTGGAGACATGGAGAATGAGAGCTGTCATAACTTTCAAGGCCCTAATGCTGCAGAAGACATCACTGGGATTGTCACGGGCCCATGTTTTACAGGAACGGTCTCTGCCCTGGCTTGCCCTGGCCACACCTTTCCCTGCTGCTTGTCTATCTGGTGCTCAGAGGTAAGGTATTCCTGCGAGTGCTCTGCCGCCACGCATCCATCTGTGGACACACCAGTCCTTTCCACGGGTCCCCATAAATCATCCTGCCACAGGCTGCTGCTACTCTAAACTTCCTCCACTGTGTTTACATCTTGGGGTAATGAGGGGTGAAGGGAGGCCAGCCTGCTCCAGGTGGTGTCCCAGCCAGGCACTCACATCCTGCATCCCTGCTTCCCTCTTCCTTAGGCTCAAGTGTACAGTCAAAGAGCCTTCCCCCTACTGGGGCCTCAGGTGACCTGGAGCGATCCAAACCAGATCTGTGTTCAGGACCCCCCAATGGAGAAACAGAGGCAAAGAAGTGTCATGTTGGCAATGGTGTCGTGGAAAGGGCTCCCGTGGGGGGCTAGAGCAGAAGGGAGAGCTTGGCCAGGTGCAGACGGGAAGAACATTTACATGGTGGGTGGCAAACATGAGCCTGGAGTCAGCCCTGGATGACAGTTCTGATGTGGATGCTCTGATTCCTTCCCTGCTCTCTGTGACTCTTGATAGGACCACAATGCGATACATTGGATATAAGTAGCACAGTGGGCACTTCCCAAGGGCCCAGTGGCATGCCACCCTAAGCAGAGAGAAGCAAGACCAATTTGGTGGCGGGGACAGGCCGTAGCCTGTGACGGCATGAAGCCCGATGAGGATCCAGGGGACGTGGAAGGCAGAAAAGGCGGTGAGAGCCCTGAAGCGGACAAGCGTCCCTGTGGGCCATTGCAGGATTGCTACTGACCAATGAGATGTGCAAGGCGAGCGGGGTGTAGGTGGAAGATATGCAGGAGAAGGCAGGGGTGCAGGGCGGGATCTGAGTGAGCAAAGCTCTAAGAAAGGTAGTTTGTCAGAAGGGCTGCGGGGAGCTCCATCTTGTCCTCTTCCCCGTCTCAGACAACTGGAGATTCGGGGAGTCTGGAAAGGCGGAAGGAAGCCTTTGAGTGGGGGAGCCTGCACCTTGTTCCGGGGCTTCCTGGAGGGCACAGGGCCTGCTCTTTCCCAAGAAGCAGCGAGAAACTTTAACAGACTGCTCTTTGGTGGCGCCTTCTCTTCCAGCCTGAGCAGAGGGAGGTGTGTCAGCCAACCTCGGTTTTACCTGTTGGGGTGGAGGAGGCGCCCCTCTGTCAAAGAAAAGCTGCTTTCTTTCCCTGAAGCCAGGCTCTGTTTCCAGATCCCGTGTTGTGAGAGGGAAAGTGTCCAACACCATTTGTCTACATTTTGCTTTCAGATACAGTTAGGGGCAAGGGACGCTTTGCTGGAGCTGACAGCCCAGCCCCCTGTTACTCCATGAGTTAAGGTTCCTCTGCTGCCCAGGACTTCGAGTAATCAGACTATTTGGAGTGTCTAGTGGACTGCTGGTAGCCTGCAAACTTTCTCACAACGGAAGGAGGCAGCTCTCTAAAACTCTAGGCTCCTGTGCCCAGTTAGGCTGGGTGGCCCATACTGGTCTTAGTGTGCTTCGGCCAGTAGAGCTATGGTGATGTCTATGCAGTGGGAGGCAGAGTTGACGGGGTCTCTGCAGAAGACTCTCCAGCGTCCCTGGGGAGGCACTGAGACCAACACCTAGAGGCTCAGCGGCTTTGACGCCTGCTCCTTGTCAGTCTTTTTATGACCGTGCATGCCATGCCTTTGAGAATGGACCTGGACCACATCATCCTTTGTCACCAGCTCAGCCACCTGGTGGCAGAAGGACCAGGAAGTAGAAGGTGTCAGTCAGTTTCTGGTTCCCTGGGGGGGGGGGGGCTGGGACAGTGCCTTTGGCTCCAGACATGTTCATCAATGCACAACTGGATGGCACCAAACAGGGACTCTGGGTTCTGAGGTTCCACCGTGTGAGCATCAGATCCAGGACTCCCTGCTGCAGTGAGGAGGACTCTGGGGCCTTCCTAAGACAGTCCCCAGTGGTAGTATTCACTTTATGTAGAGAGTTCTGCCACACTGCTGACTTAGGGAGATTGCTCTGGAGAGAGACTGAGTTGGGGAGGGGAGGAGAGACAGTCTTGGAGCAGTGGGAGCCTTGGTGACAGCCCGAGGCGGGAGATGCTGCTGACAGGAGGGCATATGGAAAGGAGGGTGGCAGCACCGCCCAGTAGGATGTGCTGTGTCCCTGCCTGCTTTCAGCGGGGCTCACAGTGACACTTCTGAGCCTCAGCAGTCATGGCTTCGTACTCCCTGCTCTCCCAGGGTGGGGCCCCTCCAGAACCTCCCTGCTCACACTTTCCCAGCATAGGGATCGGACATCTTCTGAGATACCCAGCCTGTCGGCTTTGCTCCTGCTCTCACCTCCAGTCCGTGGGACACGAGTCAGGGGCAGGCCTGGTATGGCCGACTTTTGCTAGTGGCGCCAGAGGAAGCGTCCACGTCTTCATTTTAACTTTAATCAATGAACCGATTAATTGCCAGCAGTTCTCGGGGTTGAGGCCAGGACCTTGTGCATACCAGGCAGGCACTGTATCATGATGTTTCATCCTCAGACGTCTTTCTACTTTTAATGTGGAGCTAGACTCTCACTAACTGCCCAGGCTGGTCTTGAACTTGTTATCTTCTTGAGGCAGCATGACAGGCCCACGGCACTTTTAAACTGCAGACAATTCTGCCTGCTCTTATGCTGATGATAAGGTCCAGAGTGAGATGGGAACCTGTTCTATCTGCCCCAAGATGCCCGTGGAGGTCCTCAGGGGTCAGGGGAGAGCCTGCCTCCAAGTGTCCACTCTGACACCTCTGTCCCTCCTTGCTCAGAGCAGGGCCTGTGGCAGTGCACCAAGCCCTAGGAGAGGCTGACGGCGAGCTGCTAGACAACCTGTCCCCTCCCTGCTCACCTGTCCTCGATGCGGACCCAGAGGTCGTTGAACTGCCTTGGCCGCTGGTGTTTGTTTAGTCTCTTGCGCCATTTCTGCCTTCCGAACTCCTCCAGCTGGCTTAGGCTGTCCGGGAGCAGGAGGTGTGGGGACAGGACCGGATCCTCCTCCTCAGGAGGGGTGGTGGGGGTCGCTGAGGTTGCTTCTGGGACTGCAGCAGCTGGGGTTGCTGGAGCCGGGCTGGCAGGAGAGGTGCCCTCAGGAGGGGGAGCTGGGCTCCCAGCAGCAGCAGGACTGCAAAGGGGAACAGAATGGGAGTGTGCCATGTGTAAAAGGTCATGCAGAGGGGACGTCTTCAAGGCCGGCGGAACTCTAGTGTCCCCGCCGGGACAGAGTGGAGGGACCCGGGGGAACCACTGTCTGTTATAGAGACAGGGCATTGGTGCCTTCTTTCATCCCTGAGTCCACAGACTCGCTGCAGAAAGCATTTTTCTGAAATTAACTATCAGCAGTGACCTAAACAGATGCCTGCCCCACCCACCCTCTGCCTACAGCTCATACCTAAAGTGAAGACAGAGTAGAACACGCAGGCTCTCAGGGGCCCACACTGCTCAGGAGGTGCACATCAACACGTGGTAGACACAGGTGCAAGGGCAGAGGGTGGGTGGAAAATGAGGTCTATGCTCATATTCGAACTTGATCTCGGTTTTACTCAGCAATACCTCTGACAGAGGGATTCTAGGTGAGTTATCCAGCTTTGCTGTGCCTCAGCTTCCTGTTCTGTAGAGTGGGGTTATGATGGTTCGTGCCTCCCGGGGACATTGTGAGGTTATGGGTGAACACAGGTGAAGGGCTTAGACGAGTGCCTGGCAGCAGTAGGCAGCAGCCCGGGCCATTAAATAGTTAATGCTATTCAGGCCCCCTGTGTTATCAGTTCACCCAGCTGTCTGTGCACTGGATGTGTATTGATCGCCTTTTGAACGCAGGTGGGACAGGGCTACGTCACTGAGCTGATAGTCTACAACCCATGTGACAACTCATGGCCCCCAGTCTGTATGAGCAGTGCTTGGGAAGAACGGGGAGGGAGGAGGACTGTTGCCTCTCATCAGAAGGGCGTGGATGTGAATGAGCTGAGGACCCAGCCCAGGGCCGGCTGCCTACCAAACCTCTCTGACACGAGCCACCCAGCAAAAGGACCTGACTATGCAAGCCCTCAAGGGTCACTTAGTCATGTCTGTGGAATTTGTGCTCAAAGTAGGGTATGCCTCGGATCCTGCAGACAGTCTTCCTTTTATTCTTTGCTTTCTGTGGCCCAAAAGGAATTCCTTGGGGACATCTGGCCCCGGAGGGTTGGGAGTGGTTTTAGGAATTGTGTCCAAGCAAACATCTTGTAAGGGAGGTGGTACCCAGGGCTGAAAGCAGCCTGTCCTCCCCTTCCACACACTGCGACGGTGAGTGGGTGAGGGGCTTCTCTCTCTTTGAAGAGAAAAAGGACATCAGCTCAGCTCATCCCCTCCCAACCCCCATGGCAACTCCAGACTCCCAGGGTCTAAGCTATTGGAGATGCTGCAGCTGTTGAGGAGATAATTCAAAACAGTCAGACAAAAAGATAGCTACAGGAAGCACCTGGGCTAAGGATGGCTTTTATTGTTGTTGCCTCCACTGCGTTCCCACCCCCTCTGCCCTGCCAGTTCCTTCATTCCCCCCCTGTACAGGAGACCGAGGCTGAGAATCCTCTGAATGGAGCCTCCCGTGAGTCCACAGGGGCAGAGGAGGGATCTCCTCCTCTGATGCCTGAGCTCCAAGATGAATAGAAGCCTGCCCGCCTCCCCGGCTCTGCCTGGCCACACACCATGAGCTTCAAGGGGAAGGTCCTCTGGGGTGTGGGCAGAAGGGTGAAGAGAGAGAACAGGAGGGGACTGGAGGAATGCCTTGACCCCAAGGCTACCTTTATCCCCTACCCCTTGCCCTAGCCCCCTCCAAAATGTCTGGCGGAGCTCATGGGAAGTGCTGGGAGGCTGGGATGGAGCCCCACCACTGAGGTTCACACGTTCCCATAGAAGTCACAGAGAACTAGGTGGTAGAGAATGAAGCAGCCTGTGCTCTGGGGACTGTCATACAAACACGCCCTGCAAGGGGGTTCATGATAGGCTCAGATATCCCAACTACACCAGGAATCAGCCTTGCCAGGCTGTGAGCATGAATTAGAAACACCTAAAGCCCCACACAGAGTCAGCAGCCAATACCACATGTCTGCTTGGCTGGGATTAAAGAAAGCTTCCTTTAGACTTTGGGTCTTGTCACCAGAAGGACAGGGGTTGACATCACAATGGGGGTCATTCTTGTGGGCTGACGAGGTCCTACATGGGGACTGGAGTGTGAATCTCTGAGTTTGAGGAGCCTGACATGGACCTAACAGTTTCAGGAGATCTGAGATCTTGAGCCTGGTTATTGCCTGATGCTGGTGCTGTATTTGCTCAGTCAGAGCTGATCTCCATCCTTGGGGAAAAGTCCAGAGCGGGGACGGGTGGGGTGAGGTAGAATAGGAACCCACACAGAAAGACTGGGAGAGTGGCGCTATGGGCAGAGCGGGGCGTGCTCTGGCAGGAAGGGACTCAGCCTGAGGAAGTAACGGAGCGGGTTCAGGCAGGAAGCAGTGGACCGTGAATAGGTGGGGCAGCATGCAGCAGGGATGGACACATGGAAGGAACCACACTATAGCCTCTCCTTCCCACGGCTCCATCTTAATTCAGGGCCTGTCTGTCCATTGCATTTCTAAGGAATAACTGAGGTCACCTGTGCCCCTGTCCAATGTATTTGTATCGCAACTCCAAGATGTATTATTCTTCATTCTGTTCCTATTCCCACTGCACCAGCAGATCCCAACGAGACCGCATCGCAGCCACCTTCTGTCTAGCACCCCAGTGCCTGGTCCAGTTTGTTCTCACCAGGCTCCACCTCATAGAAGTCTGTTTCACGGCTCTACCCTTAGGCCTGAGCAGGTCGCTGGGGGCTGTGACCATAGCTTGCAGTCAGGCAGCAGTCCACAAGCCAGCTCCAAAATACCACCATATACCCTGATGCTTACCCGTGGATGGCTTGCCCAGCAGGTGTGTGGTCCACCTCCATCCCTGCCTGCCTTAGGACATCGATGACAGTGTTGTTCCCCAGAAAGTGACCTAGAACATAAGATGCAGTGTGGTCTCAGCCATATGTCAGGTTGCCATCCGGAAGAGAGATGGTCATCCCTAGGGTTTGTGTCTGGGCCAATGAATTACACCAGTGGAGGTGCCCCGGTGGTCTTCAGGATGGCTATTGAGACATAGAATGTTCATGCTTTAGCAACAGGGTTCCTTCAAATTCCAGTATCATATCCCAGTGGTGAGACGTGTACTGGCTCCACCCTGCCTGTATCCACATCCCAGCTCTGATGCTCACAGGCTGTACCTCTGCACGCTCCACTTTCCTCACCTGTAAACTGGGAGTGGTTCTAATTACCTGCTCTAGTCTGTGAGGACTCAGAGAACGGGGCCTGGTGTACAGTAACGGCTCCCAGGTGCGACCTATTTCATGACTGTGCCTAATGCTACTAAACTAACCCGAGTGCCTGCTCCCTTGGAGTGGGTAGCCTAGATAGTTCTGAAAGGCTTAGCACCAAGAACACCCGCCCCCAAACACCAGCAGATCTATGACTCCTCTTTGCAAATGCTTTTAGCAACTCATGCCTCCTTTCCTCAGTTCCCTGAGAGCCCTCCAGGGGGCAGAGGCCACCTTGCCACAGCCTTACACATGGCCAGGGTCCTACAGATGCTTAGCATGTGCTGGGTGGATCTGAGCACTTAGATTCATTTCTTCACTGTCTAGCCATGGAGGCCCAGGTACTAGAGAAGTCATAAAATCCTCCTGAATGTAGGACCCAGCAGACACTGACAGCGACCTGGAGGAGGTGCCTTCTGAGGCAGCTTCCAGAAGTGTGTGTGTGTGTGTGTGTGTGTGTGTGTGTGTGTGATGCCCGTCTCACCTCCCAGCTACTCTTCTTTCTCTCAGCAAGCATTTGTGGTGCATAAATACACAGGTGTATAACTCAGTTCCGGGCCCAGAAGAAGGGGGTGGCCTCCCCTCAGCAGGGTGCAGGCAAGATGCCTGTATTTTTCAGGCTCAGATTAGGAGAGTCCTATGGAGGCCAAGCTACTGTGGACATAGGAACTGCCTGGGTTAGACCCTGTTGTCTCACTCACTCCTGGCCTACCTTTGTCATATAAGCACTTGGCCTGCCCTATGCTTCCAGGCACTCCAGGACATCCCGATCCTGAGTCAGCCGCATGGCGCCCCAGGTAACAACGCCTTCCTGCTCACGTTTAGCTCAGATCGTGGGCATTTTAGCAGGGGTTTAATCCACTGTCCTGACTCTGATTGCCTGTGATGAGCGGTGACAGGCGAGGAGCAGGAAGGTCAGCCCGCTGACAGCCCCGGGAGGCAGAGGACAAGCTGGTGGGAACAGACAAGCTCCTGGGTGAGAGGGAGTCTGCAGCACCTGCCCTGCGCAGTGGCTGGAGCGAAGGGGCCACCCTCAGCCCTCGGGCCCTCTAGTCTGACACACAGCCACATCTCCCTCGCTGGCCAGTCAGAGCTCCTGTGGTTCCACCTGGAGATCACCGGAAATACCACCACACAGGGGAGCATGCCAGGCGTGCTATCCCAGCCTGTGCTATACTTCCTTTGAACCCTTGGGTGCATAGGCTACCTCCCAGAGCCTCAGTTTCCTCTGTCAGAGGGAGGGATTGAAACGCAGGATGAACAGAGGTTTCCCTAGCCCACGGCCCATGGGGGAAAGTTTTGTTTTATTCAAGACCCCCTGGAAAGATGTTCCTCCTCTCTTTCTCCCTCCTTCCTTTGTTTTTCTCCCTTCCCCTTTCCCTCCCCCCCATTTCCTCTTTTCTTTTCTTCCTGACTCCCTCCCTCTACCCATATACGAATGCCATCGGTTTAGTGAACATTGATATTGCATATCCCGTGCTGTATGGTGAATGGCTCTTCTCTGTCTCAGATTCTGGCTCTTAGGATCGGGGCACTATCTCCAACGCATATGACACTGCAGGAAGTTGTGCAGGCATGCGAGACACCTACATTAGTGTGGTGACAGGGAAGACTTCCTGGAGGAGGCAGTGCTACTAGGTGAGGACGGGAGTGGGTGGGACGGAGGGCAGTGTGTGCAGGAGGACGTGGGCAGGCAGGGATCTCTGCAGCAGAGACGGAAGCGCAGGTGTGAACGGTGAAGCACGCATCCCCCAGATTCTGACTCAGCCCTGGCATGCTGACAACAAGCCCGGAGTTTCTCCCTCAGCCTGTGTGCTGGCTAGTTTCTGTTAACTCTACACACACCAGAGTCACCTGGGAAGAAAGAACCTCAAAGGAGGAATGGCCTCTATCAGGTTAGATTGGTCTACGGACATGTCTGTGGGGATTCCAAAAATTTTATTATTGATGATTAATGCGGGAGGGCTTAGCCCACTGTGGGAGGTACGGATCTTGGGCAGGAGGCTGTGGACTGGATAAGAAATCAAGCCAGAAGGCAGCATTCCTCCATGGTCTCTTCTTCAGTTCCTGTCTCCAGTTCCTGCCCTACGCTTCCTGGGCAATGAGCTGTTACCTGGAAATGTAAGGCAAACCCTTTCCTCCCCTACGCTGCTTTTGATCACAGTGTTTTATTACAGAAATGGAAACCAACGAAGACAGCCTGTGACCCTAGCCTTCCTGTCACTGGTGTCTTTCCCCACTCATGCCAAAGCTCTTCAGATGTAGCTCCTCAGCCTAGGGAGGCGGGAAGAGTAAAGCCCTTGGCCAGGAGTGAGCTGAACTGTCCCTGGCTAGGTTGGAGCCACCCCCCTTCACTGGGCTCTGTCGAGCTGGAAGAGAGCAGTGGGTGCTCTCTTCAGTGCCCAGGACTCTGCCAGGAGCATGGCCTCTGCTCTGGGCAACAAGTCCCCCTTCCTTCTGTGGAGAACCGACTTTAATGACAAGCTCCAATGAGCCAACTGAGATCCCCACATCTGCCCAGGAGTCCTCAAGAGCTACCAGTGAAAACTCCAAATGGTGTGATGTCCAGGAGAAGCAGGTGACATCCACTGACTGTCTGAGGCTATACTGTGGATCGTCAGAGGGCCCAGGGTTGGCAAAGCTCTATGTGGCTTCTGTGGTGCAGACTTCAAGGGATGGTGCTTGGTTCTGAGCTCTGGATGTCTCCTGTGTCTGCTTAAGAGCCCTGGCACTCCCTCAACCTTAAGGCTTTCTGAGTTGGACTGCACTCTTTAGTCCGGGGATACTTGGAGAAGGCGAACAGGTCTAGCTCAAATTCTGCCTTCTCCTCTGAGACTCACTCTTCACTCCCCCTCTCCTCCTTCCTCCTGGGATGGGAGAATGGTACGTCTCCTGCATGCTCCTTGTCAACCCCAGGAGGGACCCTTCTATATCGTCTGTACCTGGAACTCGGCGATGTAATCCGGAATCCCAGCCAGTGTTCCTGACATTCACCCTTCCTGGTGCTTGGTCTCATGAGACCCAGAGTTGCAGCTTTTTAGTCCCCAAGCCTCCTGGCCTGTGCCCTTGCCACCATGTCCTTACTCATCTGGTGACACCCTTGGTGGGTTTCTTCTGCTGAGTCCAAACTGGAGCTGCAAAACCTGCCCTTGGCCTCTTTCCTCTTCATTCTCCTAACGCCTCAGCTATCCGCAGTAGTGATGAGTACCTCAGCGGCCCACGGACATCTCCACCTAACCCTCCCACAGAGCTCACTAACCCGCTTGCCCTCCTCCATGCTATCACTGTGCCTCTACTGGACATTGCTACTCAAGTTACGCCGGCCTTCATCCTCCCACAGTCACCAGAGACGCCTGGTGTCTCCTCTCAGATGCACTGGACTGCCCAGCCTCCACCACCTGCAGACATACTGCAGCGCTCTTCCCACTGCAGCTAACCTGCCCTGCCCACAGCCCTGAGCTGAGTAACCTGCTCTCATTAGAGCCACCTGATGGGGGTGGAGGTGGGAAATGAGCTTTCTGAGGGTGGGGCCATGCCTGATTCATCTTTGTCCCCAGAGTTAAGCCCAAATCTGGCGCACCACCATGGCTCCATGAATGTTTGTTGAATGAATGAGTGACACAGCTTTTTACTCCACATCCTTTCCATGATCTCATCCTGTCCCCAGGAGACTCAAGTTTCCCCCATTCTTGTAGCCCAGTCCTGGCCCTTGGTGACTCTCCTCAAGAGCCCACCAATCCTAGGAGCTTGGCCACTGTACAGGCCAGAGTCGGGGTCCAGCGTACGCTGTCCCCAGGGGTTGGCAGACAGTGCTTAGGCTCGTCTCCAAAGCTGGAAACTCTGAACAAGGCACCACCCCCATGCTGGAACCTGCAGGCAAGGTGGTGGAAGGTTTCCAAAGGGGCCCCACAATGTTGGGGCTCAGCCCGCTTGGCTTGCCCAGCCTCCCGGGGGCTCCTGGCCACCACTCAGGATCTCCCTCCAGCACTCACATCCAGCTGTTCTCTGGCCAGCTCTCTGCAGGAAGACATGTTCCATTTCGCTTGCTGAGTCCAGAGAGGACAACAGAAGAGGAACGAGAGGGCAGAGCACAGGGAGCCAAGGAGACATGAAGAGGGGACTAGGAAGAGAAGCAGAGGGACTGTCCATCCCAGCGGGGAGATGGGAGTGGGGAGGAGAGAACTTCAGGACCCGGGAAGCCAAAGAGAAGGTCAGAGAAGAAGGGCCCGACATCAGCTGAAAGAAATGTGGAAACAACTTTAGGGGGAGAAGTGTGAGGAGGAAAGATGGCCAGATGGGAAGAGAGAGAGGGAGGGGATGGCTATGATAGGACAGGGATGGGATGAAACCCACGTAGAGAATGGAAGAGGAAGAGGCCAAGGCGCGAGAGAGAACCAGAGAGAACCAGAGAGAACCAGAACTGGAAGCAAAGGACGCAGTGGGGAGACAGCCCCAGGCTGGGCTGTATTAGATGGTCATCAGGAACGTTCAGGCTTGGGGAATACAGATTCAACACCATGGGGCGAGGCTGGATTTGTCTCCCTGAGACAAACCAGGGGCCACTTACAGACATCTATATACAAACAGGAAAGGGGCCGCGGGATGCTTCAGAGCTGTGAAGAGGTTCCCTTCTTCTGGGCGTACGGTGGGCTGTGCCAGTGCACAAGGCTTGGAGGACAGAGAGCGTAGTCCGCCAGCCCCACCTGACCCTCTAGCCTGGGCAGGTAGGGCAGCGCAGAGCCTGGGCATAATATTCAGCCCGTCCACGGACCCTGTGGCCTTGGGTAGTTTCCTTTCCCTCATTGTGTCTCAGCTTCCCCACACGCGGTTGCACCCCCTAGCTGCCTGGGCCCCTCCCACGTATGGTTTCACCAGGTGGTGAGTTGACTACAAATAGAAGCCTCTAGACCACGCTGCTCCATTTCATCCTCAAGTAGCCACTGATGGTGCTCCCATTTTATAGATAAGGAAACTGAGGCTCAGCAAGGGGACTAGGACTTGCCCAAGGTCACACAGCTGGTACGAGGTAAAGCTTTCTTGGGCTTGTCCCCAGAACGGATCCAGTTCATGGCAAGCTCCACCACTCCCACTCTGAAGTGCTTGGCAGCTGCAGAGATGCCAAGATCATGGCTGGGGGCAGGAAATGGTCAGAAACGTGTGTACCTCCCAAGGTTCAGCAGCTTGGAGAAGAAAGTGTGTCAAGTGCTCAGCATGAACAATGCGCCAATTAACTGGGCAATTTCAAGACTGCAGTGGGGGCTGGGCGGCGGAGGAGGACAGAACCAGATGTTTCCCCCGCACAGGCTCCAGAGTAACGCGGGTGCCTTCGGCCAGCACACGTGTTTTCTCTCCAGTGAGCGTGCGGGTTTCCAGTTTTCTCCTCCTGGAAGAGGCATCCCAAGTCCGTATTTATGTTCCGTCTGAAATTAATGCAAGGGAAACTTTCAAATGTGATTCTCACTGCCAGGGCCTCCGGCCGGATATCAAACCAGAGCCGTGTTTGTTTTCCCTAGGAAGTGTGACAGATGGGGTGGATAATGAGGGGCACCGGAGCTTCTAGTCTATCCAGAGCTGTGTGGAGGGGGACCTGGCTGACCTGAGCTTCCTCTCCCGCGCTGCATCCACCCAGCAAAAGACTGAGCCTTCTGAGTTCGCTGGGAACGGGCTCGACACAGCCATGAGTAGCCAGCCTCATGCCAGGTTCTGAGCCATACCAGGGGAGACATACCCATGGGAGAGATGGGCACACGCAGGACAGCGATGAAGGGGCACAGGGATCAGGACATGATGTCAGATGGAGGGTCGAGAGGGTGGCTGTGACGGCACAGCGCCAGGGAGTGCCACCGAGAGGAGACATCTGTGTGTGCTGATGACATGGGGACAGGAGGGACAAGACGCGGAGCTCTGACTGCTGCAGGGTGGGGCAAGCAAACACACTCCCTAGCAATTGTCTGACAGCCCAGGAGGAGAAGGGCTCCACTTCCTGAGGCGTGGCAAGGGAAACATGGGCATCCTCGGGAGTTGGTGATGCAGAGATGGACCCACAGCCCCTTCCCTTTAGTAGCCTTTGCTCTGTGCTCCTGTGTGGAAGCTTCTGGGATGCCAGGGATAAAAAAAAAAAATGAAACAGTGATGGATGAAAGACTGACTCTGCTCTGCCACCAGTGTGGCAAAGGTGGACACAAACACCCTGGGTGACAAACTGCCCGCTACATCTCTGGCAGGCAGAATGTGCCAAGTGTTTGGATTCATTTTCTCTTTCAGGTGCTCAATAGTCCAGCTTGCCCATGGCACACAGGTATAAAAGACAGAGCTGGGTCTTTGTCTAACCATGGCTAAGGTGTGTCCATAGCAAGGCACTTGTGGAGGCGGCTGCCCAAACAATGCCCAGCCTCCGAGCTCTGGGGAGGCTCTTGTTTGGAGCAGCCTGTGCCCTGGGGTCTCTGTCACTATCTGACAGCTGTTAAGCGGGCATCCTCCTTGGGCTGTCGCTGGGTGTGAATTTCCTCCTAGAAAGCACCTCTTCCCTCATCAAGGCTCTATAACCTTGAGCTTGAAGCGTTTAGGTCGTTTGAATCAGATGCTTTCTTTCAGAGTTAGCATTCTTCCCTCTGCTGGCACCTGGCATTTGAGGGTGACTCAGGGTAACTCAGGGTGAGGTAGAAGCCCCAGAGGCTTTGGCTAGCTGGTCCTGAGGACTTTGTGACCACATTACTTTATCTAAAAACATTTACAGGCATCTAATGTATGCTAGGCTGTGGGAGACCAAGAAGAGTCAGAGATGGCCCTCTTCCTTCTGGGGCCAGATGACCACAGACATAGGCAATGACTGCTAGGTCTGTCCAGGATAGTCTAGGGTGGGATTTGTAATGGACTTGATGATTGCATGTCCCAGCCGTGACTGGCACAGTCACTCTTTGTAACACCAGGCTCTTTCCTGAGGTATCCCAGGGTCCAGTGCCTCCTGTTGGCTAGAGACATTTGGGACAGAGGCTCATCCTGTCTGTGGTGGTTTGAACAGGTACGGCCCCCATACTCATGTGTTTGAATGCTTGGCCCACAGAAAGTAGCACTATTAGGAGGTGTGGCCTTATTGGAGGAAGTTTGTCACTGGGGGGTGGGGGGGGCTTTGAGGTTTCTTATACTCCAGCTATGTCTAGTGACACGGTCTCCTTCTGTTGTCTGCGGATCAAGATGTAGAACTCTCAGCTGCCTCTCCAGCACCTTGTCTGCCTGTTATCTCCCATGTTTCCCACCATGATGTTAATGGACTAAACCACTGAAACTAAAAGCCACCCCCAAATCAATGTTTCCTTTATGAGAGTTGCTGTGGTCCTGGTGTCCCTTCACAACAATAAAACTCTAAGATTGTGCCCTGAGCCTCACTGTTACTTAACACCCATCTTAGCTCTTGAGAGTTCCATGTCGTGCTTCAGAGTTTTTCTATCTCCTCATCTGGTGTGAAATGAGCCCTGTCCTTGGAGGACTACAGGCCTGGAGGGACAGGGGTCCTGGAGCAGCAGTGGCCGTATAAGGTTATACTGACAGGCTGTTTAAGCTGTGTCTGGCACTGAGCCACTCATGTGCTAGTGCTACTCACAGACTCTCAGGCCACTTCCAGAGGGTACTCGGAGACAGAAATGAAGGCACTGACCCCCCAGAGCTACCTCTCAGGGGAAATCTGGGGTGTCCTATGGTTTCAAAGGCCACACTCTAGTCTATCACTTTCCTCTCTTGGTTTCCTGGCACTATCCAGCTGAGCCCAGAGCTGGGATTCTCAGATCCTCTGACAGCACAGCCCTGGAGACAACTCGAGGGACATGGCCCACAGTTTCTAGTGACTTGTCCTATTCAAGGGAAGGCTAACTAGGCACAAACCAGAAGGAGGTATTGTTCTGCCTGTCAGGATGCTCTGGGTTGAATGGGAATAGCTCTGGCCAAGGATGGCAGCCATTGCAAAGATGGCCACTCTGGATGGAGGTGTGGTGTGGTGACGGGGCTCTTTATTTATTTTATTTTTTAGCACCGTTGGGAATTCTGCAGCACTTCTGGAAGGTGTAATCTCATGCTTGTATTGGGAAGCAGGGCAGGCATGGGTGCTGTGGGTGAGGGGAAGAAACTATCGGGAGGGCAGCCTCCATTCCAGACTTGCTGGCTGTCCTTGAACCATCTGTGAGCTCTGAGGGGCTTCTGTCCCAAAGGTGGTGAGTAGAGAAGCAGGTGAGATGCAGGGAAGGATGGTCTTGTCTTGAGGACTATGTAGACGATGAGAAAAATGGAGGGCCTCTGGACATGTGTAAGGGACATGTCAACCAGCTCCCCCCTTCTCTAGGAAACCTCCAAGTCAACCTCTGCCAACAAGCAGGGGAGGTGGGATGCAGGAAGGAGCCCAATGCCTCGCCTCCTGTGAGTCCTTTGTGCAGAGGGACTGGAAGGGACTCTGGGAAGACTACAGGAATATCTAAGAAGGCAAGCTGTTTCCATGTCACCAAGTTCTGTTTCTCTTTCTCACCCCCTTGGCCCTGAGTTAACTCTCGGCTGTGGCTGACTTCTCTCAGATTCTTTCCTCACCATTCGCTACCTCTCCCCCAAGACACCTCCCTGCTTAGCATTGTCTCTGCCTCCTGCCTCAGCCTGTGTGGCTTGCTCACTGGGACCTCGGACTCTCTTTCTAGTGAGTTCTCAGGCCTTTTATTTGTTACTGCAGTCTCTCCTTCCCAAAGGTAGATGTAATGTTGCTAGAGCCCCTCATTCCTACCATGGGAGCAGACACTTAGGCTCTGGCTCAAATGTTCTTGGGGAAACATGGAGTGGCTGGCACTTCTGCTTTGCATACCTCAGTGGCATCACATCCATCCATCCATTTATTCATTCAACAAGGGAGAAACGAGCATCGTAAGTTCTGGGGGTGCAGCTTGAGCCGAGACAGGACAGTGTTTGAGCAGAGTGTGAGGACAAAGTTCCAGGACACTGTGGGAGCTTAGGACGAAGGGCTCAAGCATCAGCTGGGTATTTTGGGGAGCCTGGCCACCCCAACAAATTATTCACCATCACTTCACTGGAGCTGTGAGGCTCTCTTGTTTCCTGTGTGCATCTCCACCTGTCTGCCAAATGGAACAGAAGGGCTATCCTATCCTTACAGGAGGCCCTGAGCATGATGGTTGTGTGAATGGATTGTCAAGCATGACAGTGTTCAGGAAGTAGTTGCTTAGTTCATTCATTCATTCATTCATTCATTCATTCATTTTTGGTGGTGCTGGATTAATGCGAGACCTTTATCTTTGAGCTATGTCTCAGCCAACACAGCTGCCTTTAGCTAAGGTGTGCTAATGGCACGTCTCCTTTCCACGAAGTTTAAATCTTTACCACTAACGTCTTCCTGCCTCAGGCCCATAAGTGTGATTCTGAATGTCATTCAGCAGCCTGGAGGCTGAGTGTCCTGGATGTCACAACACTCAGAGCAATAGATGCTTGTCTCCGACTCTGCCTGCCTTCTGTCTGGACTTGGCTTCCTGTGGGGCAATTGGTGGCTGCCCTGGAAGGCATGTCCAGGTTCTGCAAGGCTCCATACTACTCCCAAGTCTCCAAGAACAATTGAAGCAAACCATGCAAGAATGTTGGAATGCTATGAGACTAGAGAGCCAGGATATTGCAGCCAGGCAATTAGAGCAATAGAACGCCGAGGTCCGTGGACTGTGAAGTGCCGGAAGTCGGAGTTTTATTCACACTATATTATCCTAGGGACACAGAACCGGACAACTTCCAACTGCTAAGAGTTGGAAATGAATGGGCCCCAGAGGTTACCTGTTTCCCCATTCCACAACCTGCTGGTGACTCATGCTTCTAATTCAGCTCCTCCAGCTCCTGAATCATGCATTTTATTATCGGAAAAAAAAAAAAAGCTACAAGATCCTTGGATGGTTGAACAAATAAACAGACCGAGAAAATCTTTTTTCCTAGAATGAAGGTTAACGTCGCCATTTCCTCCTAGGTCTAACCCCACCCCCACCCCCCACCCCCTGCCCTGGGACCGAATGGAATAAACTCAATTCTGTAGGATTTGGTTCACAGTGTCTTTGTATAAAATCTGACAGGTTGAGACTGTGGGCCCTGCCATGGTATCCTTCACCTGTATGGGGACAGTTGCTGAGAAGGCAGTGTGCAGGTAAACACAGAAGGCAGCTGGGGACAGTGTCCATCTTTAAGTTCTAGTTGGTGCATGCTGCTAGAGAAATCCTAACAACCTGCGCCTTGACAGGGTTATGGGCCTTCATTGCCAGCAGAGGACGCAAGTGCATGAAAGGCTCCTGCTGGGCTCTTGGTCCCCAGCAGACATTATGGGTGGGTCAGTGCTGGGCTCTCGGTCCCCAGCAGACATTATGGGCGGGTCAGGACTCTCTCCTGCTGGGCTCTGGGTTCCCAGCAGACATTATGGGTGGGTCAGGACTCTCTCCTGCTGGGCTCTGGGTTCCCAGCAGACATTATGGGTGGGTCAGACTCTCTCCTGCTGGGCTCTGGGTTCCCAGCAGACATTATGGGTGGGTCAGACTCTCTCCTGCTGGGCTCTGGGTTCCCAGCAGACATTATGGGTGGGTCAGGACTCTCTCCTGCTAGACTCTTGGTCCCCAGCAGACACTATGGACCTGTCAGGACTCTCTCCTGCTGGGCTCTGGTGTGCTTTTTTAGAGCACCACACTCTAGGCACCTGATAGCAATCCATCACAAATGGCTCAAGAGTTAAACCTCCCCTAACTTCCTGTCCCAGCTTCTCTTGTATTCAAGTCAAATGCTTTCCCGCTTCAAGTCAGGAGCCCCTCCTCTTCCTTCTCAACGTCACCTTCCAGCTGAAAGAGTGCACTTGGTTGGAAGTCGTCAGCCAGCGGCTCATACACACTTTAGCCGAGGCGTGACCCTCTTCTGCCTGGAGATGAACTCTCTGCCCTTCCTCTATTCCTTCCTTTATTCCTCTTTTGGAATCCCTCTTTCTATACTGGCGGCTTCAGCCATCTCACTTAGGTACCGAGGCTTTCAAAAGGCCACAGAAGCTGCCTTGAACTTGGCGGCACCCCGGCCCTCATCTCCTTTACTATGCCAAACTATTTCCCATATAAAAGCGATGCAGATGGATGTGGGACTAAACACAGCTACCCGTTTTTAATGTTGCCAAGTACGGGCTTCGAGATCCCTTCCTGCTGCTATGCCTAACAAGTTGTGTGCCCCCCCCACCCCCAACTCCAGGATGCTTTGATTTGAAAGAGAGCTTGAGTGGTTTGTGGTGCCCCGTGGGCACGGGGCATCGCTGAGGTCAGTGTTCTGCACCTTAAGGCTCTCAGCTTGCGAGCTGGTGAGAAGGACCACCAGGCTCTGGGTAACCTTACACCTGCATCTTGGGGCCTGTTCTTGAGGGGTATCCTGCTCTCTCACTGGCCTCCCTCCGTGACTGTGCTCTCTGGAGGCTCTTTCAAATCTGAGTAACCAAGGAGCTAGGGACTCCAGTGGCTTCCATTCTGCATTTGTTTAAGGCCACTTAGTAGAGAATGCACTGCCTAGAGGCAGCTAGCTGGTGGTGACTGAGAGAAAAGGTGCTAAGGGCCACTTCTTTGCACAAGTCACACAAGGGACCCTGTAGATATTCTACAAGACAGAGAGCGATACTTCCATCTGCATGTATTACTATAGGTTCTGCTCTTGTGGGTTCCTTCAGGAGACCCCTCCAGATCCCCTGGGGGGAGGGGCTCACCTGTCCCTTAACACCTGTGCCAGGATTCTAGATAGCCTGTAACCAAGACAGTTCAAGTCAAAGTCAGCTTCTTCTAAGTGAGTAACTGAGGTCATAAGAAGGGAGAAGACTTGCTGGAGGCCACAGTGGGCCATACAGTAGACATTGAGGAGCCAGAGCTCTTTCTGTGCAGTTTCTATGGCCTCTTGAGCTGTTTGCAAAGGGCCTGCATCCATGTCTGAGACCCTCCTATGAGCCTCACTTTGATGGGGATTCAGAGGTGGGAAGAACAGCTTGGATAAATATACTCCCAACTCTTACCCTCAACAACCTTGGAGCTGAACAGGGGCAGGGGAGGTTCAGAGAGACTGTAGACAGCCCTATTTACAGAGTCTGAATGTCCACAGTGGCCCTTGTGGATTGGACTGACTGCTTGGCCTGGAGGGTGTGGGTAAAGGCCATAGGAGAGAGGCAGAGCAGTGGACTGATGAGCATATCTGTAAGCTGCCATCTTGTTTGTTTGAGGTGGGACTTGCTATATATATCCCTGGCTTTGAACTTTCTAGGCGGACCAGGCTGGCCTCAGAGATCTGTCTACCTCTGTGTCCGGAGGGCTTGGATTATGGGTGCACATCATCACGCCCAGCTGTAAGCTATTTTTAAATTTTCACAGAACACAGGTGGATTCCACAAATTTAAGTGGCAAGAAGTAAATGGTTATTGCAAATCACTGAACCCAACCAAGCTGACTAACACGGAACTTGCATACAATCCTGGCCCCGATGCAGACACTGGAGACATCCAGAGAAAAGCAGGAAGGGCAAGGAGGAACAGAGAAGGAATAAGGGACCCAAGGAACCCTGTGTAGACATCTTTGGATCCCTTTGCAGGAGGAGAAAGATCCCCAGAAACATTTAGTTCGTGCTCCATGTTGCCATGGTGATGCTTAAGTTCATTATAATAGTGATGATGATGGTGATAATCATGACGGCAGCTGCCATTCTGGATCTGGTTATTTAACTATCACCCATCCTTACCACTACACTGTACCATGGATACTTTCGAGTCATCAAATCGTTAATGCTGCCCTTCCCACTAACAGAAGAGAAAACTGAATCCTTGAGAATGTACCAGCTAAGGTAACATGACACATGGCCCAGTTGGAGTTGGAGTTACAACTGTGGGCTGTCTCCCTTCCATACTCATGGGGCCACAAGACCCTTGTGATTAGCCCTGGCTCTAGGTTGACTGGGTTCAGCCTAGGATGGGCATTGGAAGATTGTTTGGGGCTCACATATGTCTATCTGGCACTTGAAGGGGCCGTGAAAGTTAACCTGGACTGAGCAGGGGGTGCTTCCCTTGCCGAGGGAATTGCTGTGAGAGAACACATGGTCAGAAGCTGGGGAGCACTAGGGTCCTAGCTCTGCTACTGGGTACCACGTGGCTTTCATACCCTCTTCTGGGCCTCAGCTTTTCCCTTGACAAGGAGAGGTCAGAGCCAAACCTGCTCCGAAGGCGAAGAAGCAGATCTTGTCCTGGTTTTCCTGCAGCAGCGCCATGACCCTCTTCCCCATGCGTTCATTTCTCTTGTAGATGAGTTCCTGCCGGAAGTAGCTGTCGATTTCCTGGGCTGTCACCTGCTCATGAGGTGGGAGGGTGGTGTTGATGAAGTTGGGTAGCTGCAATGGTAAACAGAACCACCTTTAGGTCTTGATGGAGCAGGGCGCATGTCAGATAAACTCCAGGTAGGACTGGTGACTTACCTTACCTAGAGCATGCTCTCTGTTTCCTGTTTATCATCAACTCTCCTACCCTCAAAGATGAGCATTGTTACAGTTGTAATAAGCCTGAGAGAGAAAGAGCCCGAGACGTGTGTGCTCACAGCCAGTGTATGGTGGTGCTCAGCTGTATGCCCGGGTACTAAGACTTACACCCAGGTCTGCCTAGTACTTCTCTGGAGGTTGGGGCCCAGGGTGTTGGGGCCATGTTGGGTTCCTTATGTTCTTCCTTTGACCCTGAATCTAGCACGACCTGAACAAGGAACCCAGTTAAGCACGAGGCTGAGGATGACAGCTATGGCCAGAAGGCCACAGGGCTTTGGATTTAGTTCTGATGCTGGGTATAGCGAACAAGCCCCTCCACTTGCTGAGCCCTGACTCATCTGTAGGAAGGACTGATGGGAGGGATTAAATGAGACGAGGGCCACTCAGCACCCTGCTCTACAGAGATGAACAGTGCAGAACTTTCAGAGTTTCCCATGTCTGAGCCATTTGTCTTCAAACCTCCAGAAACGTCTTGAAAACTATCCCAGGATCACAGATCCTTCCAGACGGATGCTTGTGGGATAAAACTGCCTAGGGATAGTCCATCTTTCCAGTTCTGGGTCCTTTTCCTTCTCTACTGTGTCGATTTCCACACAGCCCAAGGCCTGGCAGCAGCTCTGTAGATGTGCCCTAGGCAGAGGGATCCCTGAGTTAAAGGAGGTCATTCAAGTCCCCGTGGCCTTCTACAAGGAAGATGCCTGTCAGGGGTTGAATGTAAGGCTGCACGGCCCCTTCTGGGTTGTTGTGTTCTTGTTGTTTCATCTGTCTGGCCTGGAACGTAGGTCCAGCCCTTCTTGCACCATCTCCTTCAGCATGTGCGTGAGGCTGCCGGGGAGAGTAAGGCAGAGAAGCACAGCACACCGTCTCTCCTCCCCATCCCCCCATGCCGTAGCATCCTCCCAGCTCCTGCTCATAAGACATTCCTCACCATCACCTAGCCAAGCACAGACCACAAAATCCTAGTCCTGCCTGAAAGATGAGGGGAGATTGTACCCAAAGACACCAACTCCCTAGAGATCTTAGTCCCCCCCAAAGAGCCAATTTTTATGCCTTTTTACTCAAGCACGTGGCTTTTTACAGACACAGAGGAGTTGTCAACATCCTTTCTGAGAAAGACGGGGGAGTCAACAATGCCTGAACGCTGAGGGCTTGTGAGGAGGGCAGGACGCCTGCCTCTGCTCTGCTGGCCGAGGACCAGTGGGAGAAATGGGCAGTAAGAGCACCTGCGCCCTCCGGCTCCTTCGTCAGTGGAGCCGGAACCACTGCTCTGGGATGGAGAAGGAAGTGATGTGATGCTCTCAGAGTGAGTAGTGCTCGGTGCATACAGCGTGCACAGCAGCCCTGCTCATGCCTAGGCCAGTACAGAGCTGGCACCAGACTGCTTGCTTGGCAGATGGACAAATGAGGGAATGGAGTTCTCCTCCTCCTCCTCCTCCTCCTCCACACTGGAAGGGATGACTGGCAGCCCTGATGAAACAGGTCACACTTGACTTGATGCAGTTCCAGGACATGCTAAAGATTTCTGAGTCAGGGTGGAGAACAGACAGATCATGACTATTTCTGGAGACATGCCTCTCAAAGGCTTCTCTCCATTTATGGGGTCTGGGAGAGGAGAGGAGGCCAAGCTTTACTACACCTCAGCGTTTGTTAAGTCAGTGAACAAGTGGCCGGATGAGCCGGTGAGTGGCGGTTGAGGGAGAGTGCTGATGGGCGTAGATCCTGCGGTCACACAGCCAGCGCAGTTGGGGGTGTATCCTTCATTGCCTGGTGTGCTCCAAGTCATGTGGTCTCTCTGAGTCCCACAATCTTCATTGGTGACAGGGTGACATACATGACTTTTGCATGGATTCAATAAGACCAACTTTGGAAGATGCTAGCGCAGTAAGGCACAGTGAAAATATTGGTATCTATCTATCTATCTATCTATCTATCTATCTATCTATCTATCCATCCACCCCCCCACACACAATAAATGTATAATGATATCCTGCACTGTCACCTTCCTGAGTGATGTTATGGTTACCAGTGAAGGGTAGCTTACAGAGATGACAGATGATCATTAGAACTATCAGAGAGAAGCGAAGGAAGTGGATCTGATCCCCTTCTTTCTCCCATGGCTCACAGGCCCTGTGAGCAGGTACCTCTCCTTCCTGCTCTGCTTCCTGCCCACAGGTGCATCTGCATAAGGATTCCCCAGGGGACTTAAGCTATTTATTTATAAGAACAAGAAAAAGAGTGAGGCTTCAAAACCATGAGGAAGTAGGACTGGATACTCAGCTTCCCCTGGGCGTCCCAGCCACTGTCTAGTTCTCTCTGTGAGTCTCATGATGATGGGCTTTGGCCCCACGCCAAGGATGGGGCCTGGGTTCGGGCCAGGGCTGGGGGAGAAGCAAATTAATGATGTCATTAGACTTGTCTGGGGCCTTAAATCTCCCATGACAAGTTTAAGTGGAGGGCATATGATAACATTTCGAATAGATCATGGAATGTCCCTAGAGCCCGAGAGAGATTGGTGCGTGATGGGGTGACAAAGACACGGGCTAGGCAGGGATGGGGGTGAAGTCATGGGGGAGGGATTCAGTGTAGGCTCCCCTGACCTGTGGCTAGCGATGGCCAAGGGCCCAGGCCTGTTGATGATACTCAACTACCCACTTCCCTGTACCCATGTACCCAGCAGATACCCTCTGAGAGCCGCCCTAGGTCCTGCCCTATGTCCGGCTAGGGGCCACCTCAGCACCCGTTGCAGCCTCCCATGAGACTCCCAGGCCTGTGGAGGAGTCAGCCATCTTGTAAGAACACTATGGAATATGCAGTGGGAGAGGGCAGGGCGGGAAGCAGGGTTCACAGAGGGGCCTGGAAGTATGAGGGTGTGGTCTGCTTCATCTCGATCAGCCTAGGTTCATGGTCGGGGGGAGACTGCTGATGCCTGTTGATTATCTTGACTCTGACTAATAATAATACTTCACTGTCTACCGTCTGAATAAAACATATATATGGCTACTGTGCCCCTCGGGGGCCAGGGAGCACAGACTTCTCAGGGAGGACGTCTTGTGGCCCTCCCATCATGAACACTAACAATGCCAGTGACCTGCAGCCGCAGTATCAGGGAGCACTCACTGCTGAGGATGGGGATGGAGGAGTGAGGAGGTATACAGTTAGGAGGTGAGGGGCGCTGGGCTTTAGGCCCTGTTCCATCCTGGCGCCCAAAGGCTACTTTTTCAATCTCACCCCTGCAGCCGGGGCATGTCTCTGACTGCAATGCTCTCTGACTTACACTCATTCCCACCCTATGTTTGTTCTCTGCTATGCAAACCATGCCCTGTGGAGACGCCAGCCAGCCCCTCCCGTCAGCTTCTCACCTGGGAGGCTCCACTAGCAAGCTTAGTTCCTACTTTGTGATTGCCCTGAGGCCTTCCTGACTGCAGCAGGGTGACAAGCCCCAAAGCTTTTAGACCTTGAGCCTGTGAGGTCTCTGACTGCTCATAGAGCTCCACATAGAATGATGTGCAAGGGCAGGGCCCAAGCCCCACGACCCTGGCTTCCTGCACAGTGGGGCAGGTTTTCTGAGCACTCCATATACAGCCTTGACTGTGATTCACATCTGGCCGGGCCACTTGCATTGCTGGGGGACATGGCTACTGGCTACTGCCATCAGAGATCAGCAGTATTTCTGAGCACAGGAAAACTGAACTGACCATCCCCCACTCTTACCCCATGCCTCTCTCCTGCAGCTTAGAGTCAGCCATAGGCCGTGTCCTGTCCCCTTCTTCCTCAGCCCAGACACATCACAGCCAGTCATTCAACTTGCTACCAAGACCTCTCTGCTGTGGAGCGTCACATCCCAAACCTTGCCCCTAGTGGGTTTAGGATGAGGCTCACCCAAAGTGGGGCCCTGGTAAGAGTCCCATCAGTTCACAGCGTCGGCCTCTTCCCCTCCCTCCTCCACCTGGAGACTAGAGTCCTCAGACCTGGAGTCTTCCACGGTAAGGGCTGGGCTCCTTCTTCCATCCTCCAAGCTTCTCTAATGTACCTACAGTGTTGTGCGTGACAGTCACTCGCTGGCAGGCGCTCTACAACAGGAGCCAAGTGGTCTCCAGAGCGGTGGGGACCAAGGGATGAGCCGCTCAACCCTGCCCTCAGGGAGCCTGTGTCTGGGTTTGGGTGGCAAGCGCAGACAGAACATCGTGGCCCCAGCCTGGCTGGCCTCCAACCAGAACGCTCCCCATTGCCTCTCCTCTGGGTCCCCGGCTTGCTTGCACACTGCGCTCATAGCTGCAACATTCCTTTGTCTGCGGCTAATGTAGGTTCTTCTGTGGCCTCTTCCTTTGTAGGAACCTTTCCTTATCGCCCCAGCCCCGGCTGCAGTCCCTATAAATGAACATTGGGTTATAGCTGCAGCTCTTCTGTCTCCAGAGCAAGGGTCTCTCTATGAGACGACGATTTCCTGGGTCTCCCGGCCTCCTTGTGAGAGGGTGAGTTCTGTGAGAGTTGTCTTCTCCGGCTCCCCACCGTATCCCTTTGAGCGCCGTGCCCACATACTTTTCCAACTGTTTCATTAGTTTGGCAAATATTTACAGAGTCCTACTTTAGGCTGGGGACTGCTCTTGCCAGAGAGGATATAGGACTTAATGATAGACCCAAATCCTGCCCTCAAGGAGCCTCTGTTCTAGCGGGAAGGGCCAGACAGTAAGTAGTCACTAATCAAAGTATGCTGTGTTAGACGGTCTTCCAGACCATGGGAGGAAAGCGGGGCATAAAAAAGTAGTAAGAGGGTTTTTGTTTTGTTTTGTTTTGTTTTTTTGTTTTTGTTTTTTAGGTGGGAGAGAGAGGGAGGTTCGGGCTACAGTTCTGACGGATGGACGGAGCTAGTCTTACGCAGTTGGTGATCCCTGAAGATGGAGAGGAGTGTTCTGTGGCGACACCTGGCCGAAGCATCCGTGCTGAGGGGAGAGTCGGTGAGAAGGCAGAAGCACAGGGCTGGGCTCTCGGGATGACATGTGGACTTTGCTCCTGGTGTGTATAGCGGAGACGGGGTCAGGAGCAGGGACAGAACCGGAGCAGCACACGGGCTACGACAGAGGCTGCCTTGCTTCACTCAGAAAGCGGGAGCTGCGAGGGTCCAAAGCAAGGAGCACGGCGGCCTCCTTCGCCTAACCCAAGCTTCCGAGTGGATGAACATCAAAATGCTACACACAACAGAAGAAACCTTGGGGGAAGTTGTGGTGCCTCCGGAGGTATCTGATTCCACCCAGGGGACTGGGAAGGTTTTTCAGAGTAGGCAACTTTAATCCATGATCAAGTTGGAGGAATTCAGGGGAGGAAGGACCTGGATAAAGGCTCAGAGGTATTGAAAAACAAGCTCTAAATTCCACAGGGGTGTTTGTGGGGGTGGGGGTGCAGGCTGTAACAAAGCCACCAGAGGGCACATCTTAGGGGACCTTGACTTCTGAGTGGGGTGTCCTGGAATTTGTTGGAGATCAATGAGGAGACACGGCAAAGTTTTGGCAGGGTCAAGCTAAACTCAACCCTTTGGGACCCTACTTGGGGTCTTCTCAACCTGTCTGTAATCTTAGCTCTAGGATTTGAATCAAGGCAGAAGGTTCCGAGATAGAATCAAGGCCAAGTTCATAGTAACTGGGTATATATATCCCCTTCTGCCGGCCTTCCGGCTCAAGTTGCCGTTCTCGATATTTTAACAGTAAGCTATACAGCCTTAAATGAGTCTCTTGCCTTCTCTAAGCCTCAGTTTCCCCTCTATAAAGGAGACAACAGTAGCTCCTGTTTATTAGAGCCGGAAAGAGGCTGGTCTATGCCCACTAGACAGTCGGTATCTGATAAATGGCAGGGGGCATCACGTGGACCTGTCTCCAGGTCTTTGCAGCTGGTGGTGCAGAGGCCGTCAGGGCAGGAGGAGAGGAGGGCCTCACCTGGGATGTGTCATGGTTGAAGATGACTGCATTGAGGTCCCCGCAGTTGTAGTGCTTGATGAGGTCCTCTGTGGTGTAGGGTGCCTGCAGGCTCCCAGCCCGCACACTTTCGTGCTGCAGCAGAGTCTGGTTCAGGGCAAACAGCACCTGGCCGAGGAGAGAGAAGGGCGTCAGGGCTGTGCTCACGGACTGGCCGGCCTCCGGGGCCAGAGCCTTCCACTCTCTGAACTCTGGGGCTACAGGTGTGAAATAGAAGGCATAGGCACAGCAAACCGCCTGAGTTCGGAGTTTGGGGTGAGTCTTCCTCTTGACTCCTTTGTCCTCCTTCTGCTTAGAAGTGTTCTAGGACAAGCAAACCTAGTTTAAATCAGGAGTACCCTCAAATGAGGTCAAGCAGCAGCCAAAACAAAACCCCAGTTTAATACCAAGGCTCAGAAGGTCTCAGGAGCTGGCTCCCTGGAGCCCCTCCTCCCACGCGTTCAACAGATGCACCCTCTATCTCTGTCCTCTGGGCCACTGGCTCTAGAGATGCCATTTCCAGGCACCAGAGTCTCTTAGAATACTATACAGAACATTTCCCAGGCACTTTCCAAGCAGCTTCTGGCATTGGAAGTTTCCCACAGAACACAGGGGTCTTATACACAAGCCCCGGGAGACTATCTGCTTTAGCCTCCACATTTTATTTTGTTCATTTGAGACAGGTTCTTATTCTGTAGCCTCCGCTGCCTTGAACTCACTGTTCTGTCTTAGCACCCAAGTGCTGGGTTTATAGGCACAGACCGCCATACATGGCCTAGCCAACAACCCCAATTTTAGATGGGGAAATTGAGGCCCAAGGTATGGAAGGCACTTTACCCACATGAGCTGGAGTCTGCATCCCAAGATCCTTGTACACCAGACTCTTTTGGCCAACCAAGGGCCTTTGTTGATCCCACACATTCTGATGCTGAACCTGCTTTAGCCAACAGGACAATGGCTGTAAGCATTACAAAAGAAGGCCTGGGAGGCTCCTGGGTGCTGGGACTGTTCCCCTTTATACATACATACTCTTTGCCTTTGACTCCACCCTGCTGGAGGATGAGAAACTCACAGAGTTAAACTTACACAGCCAGAGGCACTCAGACCAATGGACAGATAGCCAATGTGCAGACCTGTGAGACCAGCAAGGTCAGTGGCTCCTCAAAGCAACTGGTCCCGGCACCCCGAGCTCTGCATGCTGTTGTTACACAGCACACTCTCAGCGAGAGATGACTGATACACCACCACGCTTCCTCCCACTGGGTGTGCATATTAGCTTTCCATTGTGTTTTGCAGCCAGCTTCACAGCAGGTTGGGTTTTCTGAACACAGGAAATGCATTTTCTTTTTCTGGTTTTCGAAATCTATAGCTCTCAGCACTGTGCCTGGGGGAAAAGAGGGTACTGTGATCTCCATTTCTCTTTAGGACCTGGGGTCCTGCTGTTTCCTTCATAGTTCAAAGGCACTTTAGACGGCCCTGAAGAAAAAGATCTAGAAGGCTCTGGTAGGCATTCCCACAAAGACATATAATCTGAATAAAAAGCTTTTGGAATAGGTATACAGGGCCAGGCCAACATAAGGCCACACTCGGGTCCCCTCCGTGTTTGTTAATGGTGAGAGAACTGGATTGCACGAGCTGTAGCAACCCCTACTGCTCCCCTTAATGAGAGGGCCAGAGGTGAGGCCAGACCCCTCACCCCACGTCTGGGCCTTCTCCAGGCCCCTGGGCTTTGGCTGCCACCACTGAAATCAGATCTGCAGCCATCTGGTGCAGAGTGTCGATGGCAGTGTGGTGGCCGGGGACTGATTACAGGAGGCAGTGACGTCTTCTGCTGTGGACATTGCTAAGGCAACAAGCACTTCCTCCCACAGGGTGCATGCCTCCGGTGAAAGTGTCCGTGGCGAGCTGATCTACTCTCCTCCTCTGAGGGCCTAAGACAGAGGGACTTCCCGTGGCCACACCCAGATGCTGCACACACCTGCTCTGCTGCTTCTTAGATGAGCCTGGCCAAGGCACCACCT
The DNA here is from genome assembly GCA_964023405.1 of Apodemus agrarius. Taxonomy (NCBI): domain Eukaryota; kingdom Metazoa; phylum Chordata; class Mammalia; order Rodentia; family Muridae; genus Apodemus; species Apodemus agrarius. Next base: position 41,116,223 of record OZ030009.1, read on the forward strand.
GACCTGGGGTGAGGTCATCGGTCTGGGCGCCAGAAGACCTGGCTGGAGGGTAAACGTCTCCCCCGGACCCTGCTTGACTCATGAAGTCAGGTCTCCACTGGCGCGGCCTTCATGAAGCCGGGAGGTATTCCAGGGGATTAAGTATATTCCAGGCTGCACGGTGTTAAGAACAGTCCTGGCATGGACTGAGGCTGAGTATGTGTTTGTTACATAAAACCTAGGAGGAAATAGCTCCAAATCTTCCCAGCTTGGTGCTGGGAGAGAGAGGGTCCCTAGAATTCATCTGGTGCAGAGGTTTCAAATTGCTTTTAGCTATAGAATTCTTTTACTGTTGTTATTATTGGTGTTGTCTTCCAAAGGAATCTCATTTGGAGTTTTGAATGTGGAACAGATAAAAATGTAAGGGTCCCCGTTGATATAAAAGAGGCAGGGTGGGACTCATTGCTCTCTTGCTGCAGGGATTTCTGGGGACCCTGGAGCCCAGGTTAAGGACCCCTGATGCCATTTTGTGCCTTCAAAATGTAAGAGAAGAGAGGGGACATCATCCAGGCGGTAGGACGGAGTGGTACACATGGGTCCATACAGTGAGCTAGGCAGCGTGGGCTCCAGCCAAGGGTCCTGACTCCCAGCCTTGGACCAAAGGGCTGCTGCAGCAGGACCTTCTGATGTCTGCAGGCACAGCCAGACCCACAGTTTGTCCGGATCATTGCAAAGCAGCCAGGGGTGTTTACTGTCGGAGCATTAGACAGGAAGCCAAGACCAGGCCATTTGACAGTTTGAGAGCTCTCTGCATGCCTCAGCTGGTTTGTGACATTAACTGTATCGGGTGGGATCTGGTACCTGCCACAGACTCCGTGTGCACAGATTACTTCAGAGGTATATATCCTATGGGATTGATTTAGCACGCTCCCTTTGTGTTCCCTGTTGAACCCCAATGTCACCAGTGTCACACACTCAGGAAACACTACAGAAGGAAGGATGGCCAACCCTGAATTATGTGTTCCCTACTTCCTGGTCTATACCCACTCTTTGTAACTCACAAAGGAGTCATTACACATTCGTGCAAAGACCCCTGGCTTTTTTTGAGCACTTGCTATGCATTGCAAGCTTCCAAAGTGGATTCATCATTTAATCTTTACAGAAGCTCCAATGTAATATGAAAACACACACACACACACACACACACACACACACACACACAGCAAAGAGACATTAAATACCTTCCCAAGATGAGAACGCTGGAGAGGTGAGATGGGCATTTGGCACACGCCCTCTTAGTCACCACTCACGGGGCCTTCCCTTGTTTTGTTAAAGAGAGACACAGCAGGAATGTACAGATGGGCCCCACAGAAGCAGAGGGAGTGACACAGCTCACAGAAGGAGGGGGGAGGAATTCAGATGTCTGGCTCACTACAAACAGGACTTTAGGAGCTCTATCCCCATCCCCTTCCTCCCTGCTTCCTCCCTTCCCTTCCCTTCCCTTCCCTTCCCTTCCCTTCCCTTCCCTTCCCTTCCCTTCCCTTCCCTTCCCTTCCCTTCCCTTCCCTTCCCTTCCCTTCCCTTCCCTTCCCTTCCCTTCCCTTCCCTTCCCTTCCCTTCCCTTCCCCTTCCCCTCCCCTCCCCTCCCTTCCCTTCCCCTTCCCTCCCTTCCTTCCCTTCCCCTCCCTTTCCTTCTCTTCCCCTTCCTCCTTCTTTCCCTTCCCTTCCCTTCCCCTCCCTTTCCTTCCCTTCCCCTACCCTCCCTCCCTCTTTCCCTCCCTCCCTTCCTTCCTTCCTTAAACATTGGCTTCCAGCAGCTTCTCAGCATGGACTAAAATTTGATGGAGAAATAGGACTTGACTTGTAAACACGTGGACTCATGGAGGAGGCAGACATGCCACTGACCCTCACGCCAGGGTGACAGAGGCACAAGCTTTAAAATCAAGTATTTCCCTGACTTCTGCCTCCTCTTCAATTCCCAGAGCTCCCCAGGTCTCTGTGCCTTCTCCTTCCAGCCACCTTAGAACAACAAACCTTCCTCACAAGGAGCCTCAGTGGCCCACACTAGGATAATGTTTATGCTAAGGCTGTGACATGGAATAACAAACACCGGGTGAAGACTAGAAGGCCTCATTTCCCCTGGATGTCTGTGTGGAGTCCCAGTCACTCTGGTCACCAAGAAACCCTGTGCATCTTCTATTGCCCCCTTCACTAGGGCTCATGGGACACAAGGTAGCCGGAGGCGTCTGTTGAGTGTAGGCTTGGAATCTAAATAGGTCTTCAGACAGACCACTCTGGCGGAGAAAGGCAGGCGCCAGGAGGCTAGAAACAGGTTTATTGTTCCTGAACAGTCCAGTAAATGGTCCTAGATAGACCAGGATGCTAGACTTGAGACCTATGCTCACATGGTCACCCACATCACCTGAAGGGAACATTTGGACCCAGAGCTCTTGGGGCAGGCCTGGCTCTCAGGCTAAGGGTCTGGGATGACCAGTGAGGACTTTTACCCAGTTTGCAGCCCAGAGTGATGACCACAAAGTCCTAAGCAGGTTGACAATTCTTGCTGAGCACCTCCTAGGTACCAGTGCACCAGGCAAGGTCAGCACAGACAAAAGCCTCATGCTCACAGTGTATACCTTCTAGGTATACCCAGAAGGGACATTTCCGCCAGTAAAATGTTAATACACAGCATGCAGGAGATACAGTGCTGATCCTGCTGAGTCGGTAGTGAAGCTGCCTCCTGATTACTTCGGGTTGGGATACCTCTGTGTCCACCGGCAAAGCAAGCAGTACAGCCAGGGCAGTGGGAGGCTGGGTCTCCATGGCCAAAAGAACTGGTTTGCTTTCCCCACAGTGAGGGTGGAGAGTATGCAGAACACAGGGTCTCTTCAGAGGACTCAGTGCTCCCATGCTCTGTAATTAGAATCAGTGGAAAATGACAGTACTGTGCTCAGAAAGACCCATGAACCCTGGGAATGGTGTTTCAGGTCCCCAGCCAGGTTTTGAACCTTGGAAGCTGAGGTTTTTGCTAAAGCAAAGGAAATGCAGAACGGATGTGGAAGAGAAGGTGGGAAGTAACAGAGACATCATGTGAGGTCAGTCATAAGAAACAATAGAACAGCCGGGCGTGGTGGCGCACGCCTGTAATCCCTGCACTTGGGAGGCAGAGGCAGGCGGATTTCTGAGTTCGAGGCCAGCCTGGTCTACAGCATGAGTTCCAGGACAGCCAGGACTACACAGAGAAACCCTGTCTCGAAAGACCAAAAAAAAAAAAAAAAAAAAAAAAGAAAAGAAAAGAAAGAAACAATAGAGACTATAATTGCTATAAATATAGTCTTGTGTAACCCAGGCTAGCCTTGAACTCATTATGTAGCTGAGGATGGCCTTGAACTTCTGATCTTCCTTCCTCCACTCCCCAAATGTGAGAAATACAAACATGAGCCAGCAATCAACGTTGATGCGGTGCTGGAGATTGAACCCAGGACTCTGCAGAGGCTAGGCAAGTGTCCCCAGCCTTGAATATGTTTATTTTGTGTGAGAGGTAAGTGCGAATGCATGTCTGGGTGTATTTATCTCAGATAGCTTTGCTTTCTCATCCTCTTATCATGTAACATAGCTGCCTTAACTGTCTAAGTGTTCTTAACTCTACATCACACTCCTACAGGATGTCAAGGGGAAAGAACACGTGGATCAGTGCCTGGCGTCCTCTTCAGGGGAAGGCCCACTGTAGTTTTGGTTGTGTGCACGGCAGCTGCTCCACATTAAGCAGAGCTACAATCTTGCCCCGTCCTTGTTTGAAAGGAAGGTCTGGCTTAAAGAAAGGCACTTGGGCACCAAATTGACAAGGAGGAGACCCATGGTGGCTAATTCTATGTGTCAAATGGACTCAGTTGAGGTCCCAGGGATTTAATAAGATATTTCTCCAGATGTTTCTCTCCTAAAATAAACTTTCATTATTTTTTTTAAGAAATCCTTGCAAATAAAACATCATACACAAAAATGAACTAGACCCAAAGTCTACAATTCAACGAAACTCTTTGCAGCTAGAATAGGTGTTCAGGATGGAAGCTGTGGGGCTTCACATTGCATTTTACACTTTCGGGATTGGATACATTTTATGCACTTTTCTACCACCCAAACTGAACAAACAACAGTCCTTGACAGAAGCAGAGAAAAACAATTCTCCATTATCCTCTCTCATAACTCCTGCCCATCACCTCCGTCAGCCCTTCCTCAACCTTATATTTAGCCTTCCTTTCTCATTTCTTCATGGTACCCTGTATGCACATGTACATGTGTGTACATATGTACATTTATTATTAGCTAGATTCTGCATATGAGAGAAAACATGAGGTTTATGCCTTTCTGTGATTGTGTGATTTCACTGAATATTACATATTTTAAGTCCATCAACCTTTCCTGCAAATTTTCAAACTTAATTTTTCTTTAGAGCTGAGAAGTATTTCATTTTATAAATATATCTTGTTTTCATATCTATTCATCTGTTTGGACAATGAGTTTGATTCCAATTCTTTTCTATAGTGAATATAGTACCAATAAATATGTGGGCATCAGTCTCTCTATGGCAGAGTGTGGACTTCTCTGGGTATATGCCCAGGAAGGAGATACCTGGGTCATAGTAGTTCAATTCTAAAGTTTTTGAGGACTCTCCAGACTGATTCCCACAATGGTGGTATTAGTGTGCATCCCCACCAACATGAACACACGGTCCTTTCTCTCCATTTCCTCTCCAGCATGTGTTATACGATTTGTTGATGACAGCCATTCTGGCTGGGGTGAGGTGGCATCACAGAGTTGTTCTGATGCATCTCCCTGGTGGCCAGGGATACTGAACACATTTCTGTTTGTTTGATTGATTGGGTTTTTGAGACAGGGTTTCTCTGCGTAGCTCTGGCTATCCTGGAACTCACTATGTAGACCAGGCTGGTCTAAGACTCACAGAGATCTTCCTGCCTCTGCTTCCTGAGTGCTTGGATTAAAGGCATGCCTTCTTCCTTCTTTCCTTCCTTCCTTCCTTCCTTCCTTCCTTCCTTCCTTCCTTTCTTCCTTTCTTTCTTCCTTCCTTCCTTCCTTCCTTCCTTTCTTCCTTCCTTCCTTTCTTCCTTCCTTCCTTCCTTCCTTCCTTTCTTCCTCCTTCCTTCTCCCTCTCTCCCCCTCTCTCTCTTTTTTCCTTGTGTCTATTTAGTCTACTTGCCATTTTTTTTTAATCAGCAGTTTTATTCCTTCTGTTTTTAATTTCTGCAATTCTTTGTAAATTCTGGATAGTAGCATCTTGTCCGAAGTGTGGTTGGTAGATTTTCTCCCACTCTGTGATTGTCTAACTCTGCCATTGTGTTTTCTTGTTGTAGAGAAACTTTTTTTTTTCATGTAGTCCAATCTGTTGACACTTGGGTGCTGGTGTTCTGTTTAAAAAGCCCTTGCCTCCCTGAATGTCTTGAAGGGCATCCCCATATTTTCCCTGTAAATTTCAGTGTTTTGGGTTTTAGACTAAGGTCTCTGATCTTGTTTGAATTGGTTTGTTACAAGGTGAAAGGTGTGAACCTAAATTAACTATTCTGTGAGTATTTTTGCCAGTACCTTTTATTGAGTAGGCTACCTCCTTTTCTAGACATTTCTATAAAGGTATTTTTAAGAAAGATTAATATTTAATTTAGTAAAGTTTGAAGGAAATGAGTCATTCTCCATCAGGTGGGTGGGTCTCAATCAACTGATAGTTTTAAGGAAAAAAAAAGTGCCTTTTTGGTCTGTGCCAGCAACGGGACTGCGTCAACACTCCCTGACTTCCACTCTGCGGTCAGCCATGGAGGTTTTGGATTTGCCATCTTTTATACCACTGAGCCAATTCCTTGAAATAAGCATTTGTCTCTCTGTGCATCTCTACCTCTCTATGTCTTTATACCCCTTCCATGAATATGCATTCGTGCATGCAACACTCACCATAACATATTATACAAATGTACTATATAATGATGTTTTTGGTCAATAGTGAACTACACATATGAACAAGCCCTAACAAAATTACAGTAGAATCAGATATCTCTGGCCTGGTATCTTTTTTATTATACCCTTTCTGCATTTAGATGCAAGAATTACAATTGCCTACAATATTCTTTACAATAAGTAGCATGCTGTACAGATTGTACCTAGTGGCAATAGCTTGCCCCACACAGCCCAGGTGTGCAGAAGGCTGGGCTTCTAAGTTGTACACACTGTGATATGTACACAATGGCAGACTCAGCTAACAACTCATTTCCATGAACATATTCCCATTGTTAAGCTGCACATGGCTGGAACCAGCTGCAGGTGTGGGCGTGTGTACATACCTTCTACTGGTCCATTTCTTGAATAACAAAAACAGTAGATGCTTCAGGAAAAAAAATCAAGAAAGGGGGCAGGGGAGTGAAGAGATGAGGAACCATCAGGTGCAAAGGCCCTGTGTTCACACATGGTGGGAAGCAGAGGTCAAGTAGAGCTGAACACAGGAGAGTGATGGGAGTGTACGATGTGGACCACTGCAGAGACACTGGGAAACCATCCTACACTATAACTTTTCCGGATGACGACTGTCACTCCCATGGGAGAAACAGAGAAATCGAGCCACCCCACCCCACCCCACCCCGGGATGGTGACGTCACTACTCAAGTTCTCTTCTTGGAGAACTAGGCCTGGGATTCAGATCCAGGTACAACAGGCAGGTCCTGGGTTCCCTCTGACACGTCCCAAGCCACCTCCATTCATTCATTAAAACAAGGACAGACGCTAACAGATAGCTGGGGCTAGCCACTGGGGCCCATATTCTGATTGCTTATCTGAAAAGAGAGAGAGAGATAGACAGAGAGACAGACAGACAGATGCAGAGAGGAGAGAGAGAGAGAGAGAGAGAGAGAGAGAGAGAGAGAGAGAGAGAGAGACCTTGGTCATCAGGTATTATCAAGGTTGACACATGAGGGAAAAGGTCACCATTTGGGGCTTAGCTCCAACCACTGGTATTTAGCCTCTCACTACCTTTACTCTGTGTCAGCCTGATAGAACCTCAGGCCAGTCCAGGACCCCTCCTAGGCGTACACTGTCCAGCTTGGCCTTGGTTGTTCCTTAGAGAGAATATAGTGCCAGTCATGTTCACAGTAGAGCCTTGAGAGGTACTTCTAAAATGAACATGTCAGTGTATGGGAAGCCAAGGGCACCACTCAGCCCATGACCCCTCCACCCCCACCACCAGGACCCACTCAGAGCAGCACTCCTGTCCTGGACCTGAGGTCTGACTACTCTGTCAGTGTCCAGTGCAGGAGTGGAGGTCAGCCCATCTCACTGAACCATCTGCGGGGGTGAGGGGCACTCATAGAGGCTGCAGCCCTCAGTGCTGGCACTGCAGTTTATCTGCCTACTTTCCATGCCCCACAGATAGCACCAAAGTACCACTGACGACTTCTTAGTTACAGGACGGGCTCCGAAGTCTCCCAGGCTTCCAACCCCGATTCTATCTACACATGCCAGGTTATGGAACAGCAGGCATCCAAATAAACACAAGGTTTCCTGGAACCAGGGCCTGGCTTAGGGCTAGTGAGAGACCAGAGATATAGTCACCATCTGATTTGTCTCTAGGAAGCCCAGAGTGGATCATTTTTCTCCCTGAGGCCTTGGTTTACCCACCTGTGACAGGGACCAAGTTACACATCCATTGACTGAAGATTTACGAGGCACTCACACAGCAGCTTGCTGGCAGAGGCTAGGGGCACCACAGTAAACACAGCTAGCAAAGGCACCTGACCTAGTGGCGCCTTCACTACATTAGGAGAACACTCGCTCCGAGAGAAATAATAAGGAAGGGAGTGGCACATGCTGCTAGGGAGAAACCAAGGGGAAGAAAGGGACTGTACTAGTGCATGTACATGCATATGCGTGTGTGTACATGGTATATGTGTGTGTGTGCGCGCGCATGCGCGTGCATGGTGTGGTGTGTATGTGTGGTATGCGCTATGTGTGTATGTGCTATATGTATACTATGGGTGTATGTGACGTGTATGTTTGTGTTTGTTCTGGGGTGTGTGTATGTAGTATGTGTGTGGTGTAGCTAGTGTGGTGTGTGTATGTAGTGTGTGCGGTGTGTATGTAGTGTGTGTGGTGTGTATGTAGTGTGTGTGGTGTGTATGTGGTGTGTGTATGGTGTTGTGGTCAGGAGCTATCTTGTCAGTCTGAAGCAGGCGAGTAGGAAAGGCTCTGAGGAAGAGGGTGGTGGGAGATCTCTCGTTGACAAGCGTTGGGTGTGGAGTGAAGGAGGTGTCCATGAAGGAGGAGGCCAGCGTGAAGACAAGGCAGCTTTACCTGTCCTCCTTGACAGATACCTCAGCTACCACCCAGAGAGCCATGGACTCAATTTCACACACGTGTCCCTGTTCTGTGGACTCTACAGGGTGGACCCTGTGGTGGCAGCAGACCCTCCTCTGGCCTGCAGTGTGGGCTGACTGTGCGCGATTCCCTTCTGTTCTCTGAGGCCCAAGCTATTCCTCCCATAGTCCACCGTAGACCTCTGGGGTTCTTCACCCGTCCTTCAAGCTGAATCCCTATGTGAGCCGAGTGGTGCTTGCTGGGCAGAGGCTGGTGAGCAGTGAGCTCTAGGAGGGAGCCTGTGTGGACTCTGGCCTGTGGAGGGAGAACACCTCCTTTGTTTTCAGCAGACAGGTTAAGTAAGGGAGACTTGGCACCCAGGATCTGGGGCTGCAGACCATAGCAGCAGGACTGTAGGCAGGCTCCCAGTGAAAGAGGAGGAGAGGTGTGGCTCTTGGCTCTGGGGCCTCATTCCGGGACTTGATATCCTTGGCTATGATAGCTACCCTTTCACGAATCAACAGACCGTGGTTCCTGGCATGCTGTGCGATTTTGATAGGTGGATGGTATTACTGACCTCATTTGATAGACAGAGAGCCTAAGGCTCAGGAAAGGAGGCAATGGTCCTGCCCACGCTCCCTGGGAGTGCTGTCGCTCTGGTCCCTGCTGCTCATCCTGTTGTTCACAACTCCCCCATCTGTTCCCAGAGGCCATGGCCTCTGAGCTTCTAAATCCATTACACTGCACAGGAGGAAAAGAAAAGAAAAGAAGATGCACTATAAAGTCCCAGGAAAGCATCGAGACAGCCTCTCCCTCCCAGTTACAAAGCTGGGAGCAAGTTCAAGGGATGAAGCTGAAGAGGGCCGGTTGGCTCTGGCCCGTCACAGGCGAGTGAGAAATGGAAGGCAGAGCTTCCTGACACAGGCTAGGGAGGTCAAGGTACCAGTGACCTTTGCTGAGCTGAGAGAGAGCATGGGGTGGAGAGGGAAGTGTGTGTGTTAAGAAACTATGGACATGCAGTCTGTGGAGATATGTCAGAATAGGAGCAGAGGGGTGGGGCTCAGAAGGCCTGTCCATCTTCCCTGCAGAGCGGCCGGCCATAGGTGGAGACAAGGCATGAGTGAGTGATACAGGGAGAACCCTGGGGGTGATGGGTTGGGCAGCCACCATCCCCACCACCCCCATTCTTATTCTTTAAGCAGCTGCATCATAGACTCCAAGCCTGCTACACCCACCTCTGCTTCAGCCTCAGACCTGCCCTGCTGACACAGCTGCCTGGACATCAAAAGGCAAGACTCCACATTCATTTGCAAAATCAGTATGGAATTCCTAGAGGGCTCCTCTAATTCCTCTGGTCTGACCACACAGCAATTATCCATTTACCAGAGGAGAGGGGAATGGCCTCCCAGGCTCACCAGCTGTGTGGGGACCTCTGCTCTCCTTGGCCTTGAGCAATAGCTGGGGAGGGCGGGAATGGAGTGGACACCTGTTGGGGGCCCAGTGTGGGAGGACCTGGCTGTGAGCGCATAGAGCAGACAGAAATGCTAACAGCCTCCCTGTTTGCCCGCTTAGCCACCATTGCCAAGGAGGACAAGAAAGGGCTCTGATGGGCTTCAGACTCGACCGTGTTTATAGACCATCGAAACCTTGCTCTGGATCCTTCCATGAGCAAGGAAGGCCTTGTTCCTCTCTGGGCCTCAGCTTACCCATCTGTCAGGTGTGTGTGTGTGTGTGTGTGTGTGTGTGTGTGTGTGTGTAAGTAACATTAATCCTGCCTGTTTGAGGCTAGCCTTTTAAAAACCTTATCAGGTACCTATTCCTTCCTTAGGACAGGGACACACACACATATGAGCTTCATACTTCATATGAGCTGGGGTGGTCTCCAAAGGCGATGCTGCAGGGCTGCAGAGGAGGGCCAGAGTGCAAGCAAATGTGGATAGGGTTCCTGGGTAGGCCGTGCTGGTTGCTTGATTGACAGACCAAATCAGTTCCAGGTGTGGAGTGGCACACGGGGAGGACTTGTTGCAATCAAGCCATACTTGTTAAGGCCAGTGTCAAGGGGCGGGCGCTTTGCCCCTAGAGTCCCGCCAAGGTGCAGAGAGCACAATCAGGGACTCTAAGATGGTGAACGTAGCAAGCACGCTATGAGAGCATGTGCTTGCCATACAGCAGGGTAAGAAAGGCAGGCGCAGGTGATGCCGATGCACAAGGGAGCTGCTTTGGCGCTCCTCTTAGGGCTGAGTGCAGCCACAGGAGAGGAAAGGAGACCGGGCGGACCCCACAGCTCCACAGACAAGTCAGTAGCTGCCTTGGGCTGGAAGGTGGCGTCAAGGCCGGTGGAGGAGAACACAGAGTGGGCCTGGCGCTGGGGGCTGGGGGTGGGGGGCAGGGTCCAGACCTCCAGCTTTTCTGGTAGCAAGTAGGGGTAACGGAGTTGATGGAGCAAGAAGGATCAGCCAGGTTTTGGATTTGGAAGGCCACTTTTGGAGTGCCTGCATGACAGCTTAGAGGTCACCCTGGTGAGCAGCAGGCAGTTTCAGCTCTGGGGGCAAGAAAGGCTAGGAAGTCCTGCCGCGGCCCAGGCCTTGGAGATGTGGCGGGAGACTGGAAGCAGGCGAGAACCATGCTCTCTCCCGGCTTTGGCTTCTGGTCAGGGCTTCGAGGCTCCCTCATGGCCCGGCACTGACTCCACTGTCTGAGGAAGAGCTCTCACCTCCCGCCCCCTTTACTTTCAAAACCCACCCAGGGCAGTAGCCAGACAGAAGGGCAGCTCAGAGTGGAAGGAAAGACAGAAGGCTCTGTGGTGCTGCATGAGACCCTGACTGCTGACAGGCATGGAGGATACAGCCTTCCCAGGAAACATCAAAGGAGAAGGAAGCTGCACAGAACCTCAGGAAATAGCGATGCGCTTCCAACCTCTGGTTTTAGTCTGATTGAAAGTACAGAGCGCACAGCACCTAGCAACAGACACGACTGTAGGAAATAGGTGATAGAGGACCCGCAGATGGCCTCTTTACGTGCAGAGTGGACAAGAAGATGCCCAAAGATAAGGCCATACAGCCAGCCAGAGTATGCAGGTAAATTCCTGGGTGAAGCTGCTGTCTGCTTGGCTTGCTCTTACCAGTCTCTGAAGCTCCTTATCTCCTTCTTCCCAGATACTAGAGATAGACCATAGGAAGACTGTCTACAGATAGGAAGACTGTCAGATGGAAGTCCAAGCCTCAGGCTTGGGGCAAGAACACAGACACTATAAACTCATTCAGGCTGAGCAAAGCTCTGTGGGAGGATCAGATAAGAGCTAATCAGCCTCCTGCTGCAGGGATCTCACTAGGAGGGTGGATTAAGTGTGCAATGAGGAGGGCGGGACCCCCACTCCCACATAAAGGGCAGATTTCAAGGCTTTTAGGCTCCACTGCAGGTGGGCAAGACGTCTACCCTCCAACCTCTTAACTCCTGGCCAGAATCTTCTTCCGGGCCTCAGGTCTATGCTGGCTTTTCACGACCCTGTCTTAACCATTCTCTGGGGGCCTAGACTTGTTGGTCCCAGCCTATCCCCAACCTGTGCCTTCCTTCTGCAGATCCTAGCTCCAGTCTAGGGGTCCCTTTTCTGGGTTCTTGTAACCAGAAGGGTCAGACACACGCCAAAGCGTTGTTCTGTCCTGGGATTAGAAATGAGGTCTCTGAGTGATATCTAAAATTGTATGGGTCTGCACGTGTGCAAGGGAAGACAGAGATCAAGAGACAGGATAGAAATCATACTATTCTAGCCACAGAGAGATTTGTGGTCAGCCATATGGCTTATGACCTGAGCCCGATGGTTCAGGAGTCCTGGAGACACAGACTGATGTGACTTGGTCCTGCTTATAAACCAACACCAAGTGGCTTCTCTACCTCTTTCCATCATCTGGTCGTGGTAGAGCTGGCCTGTGACCTGGCTCTCTCTGTGTTTGTCCTCAACCCCATCTGTCCACTCTTTTCTATTGTATCTCCATGGGGATACTGCACACCATGACCTCAGGCCTTGAAGCTTAGGGCCTAGACTACATCTGGTATCCTGAGCACCCCTAGCTGGCAGGCCAGCAGTGGATGCTGTGACCTGTAAATATCATAAATGGGAGCACGCCACTGCTCTAGAAACAAGGACAAACTGCTTCTGCGCCATCTCCCCATGCGCCTTAAGGCCCTGCTTCTGTCCCTTGGTTTCCCTTGCCCCTCGTCCCCTGAGACCTGCATTTTTAACTAACGTCATGCGCTGATTTACAACTTTGTTTCTGAGTGTGCTGTTTCCTTCACGTTTCAGGGTCTTTGCGAATGATGGACCACACGCACCTTTCCCATCATGCCTCTGTTCTGCCCTACAAACTTTTAACATTTCAGCTATGATTCAAGTACCATCTCTTAAAAAGATTCCTTCCCTGGCTTCGTAGATCAGCTCGCGGGGGTGGGGGCGGGGGGAGGGTCTCCTTCCAAGCTCTCCTACTTCCTTTCCTCTTTGTTTTGAGCCCTGGTAAAGGTCTCGCTGTAGTGTTATCAACTACTAACAACCGTTCTGTGCCAGGCACAAATTCTGACACCAGTTTTAAGTATATACATGTGCTAACAATTACGAGATAGTTTTCATCTTTGCTCGCTTTTTCCTGGGGTGGGAGTAGAGGAAACACGGTAGGTAAGCGACTTGTGTAAGGTCATACAACAAGTGGCAGATGAACGAAGGATGTCTGAGGATGTTTCATCCTGTGCTAAGCTGGTCCTTATGTGCAACTATGACAAGAGTAAGGGACCAAATTCCCCTTCCTTATTCTTACATCCCTGGTGCTTAGGGCACAGCTGTGACACCCTGAGGGTACCCACTTGCCTTAGGCACAGCCCTCAGCCCTAGCTCAACACCAGTAAGTGTACTGTAGAGGGGAAGGGGGTGTGCTGAGAGCCCAGAGGCAGAGCCTCGCTGTGGTTGAGGGGCTCCGAAATGGCCCAAGGTTCTCAGCGTGGACCGTCTTTCCCAGGTGCACACCCCTCCGCACCCGTGGCCCCTGACACGTGACTGTCAGCTCAGTGACAAGAAGCCTGTCCTTTATGCCCCTCCCAGCAGAATGGTGGATGGCTGAGAGAGAGGTTCTTCCCCCGAGGAGGTCCCTTGCCCTGACCGAGTCCACCTTCATCTGGGATGCTTCCGAGTCTGGCAGCTGCTCTCTCAGTCTTTCCTAATACCCCCCTTCCCCACCAAGTTCTTGGCACCCAGGCCCAGCAGGCCTTAGTCCCCCAGTGTAGGCTGTTGGCTCAGGAACATGTCAGCTAGCCTAGGAGGCTTCCAGACCAGCAGCCCCAGCCCCCACTTTGAAGGGGATCAGGTTCCCCCACAAACATAATTGAACAAAAATATGAGAGAGAAAAGGTCTTTGTTCTCCCATTTACAGCGTCAGAAAATATGTAACAAATTAGCCGTTTATGAGGTAAGAGACCAGCTCTGTGTGCAGGCCGTGTGGCCTCAGCAGGCACAAGGGGCCTTTGAGCTGCTGCATGGGGGGCAAAGCAGAGGGAAGGAGGGCTTGCAGGACTTCGGGGCAGGCGCAGGAGGCCAGTGACCATCTAGGACTCTGGGAAGCTTGCAGAAAGAAGCAGGGAGCCAGGCAGAGTCAAAGAAGGGATCCTGAGCCTGTGGAGAAAGCAGCTGCTTCAGGCCAACCTCCAACAGGGCCGGGCACTTAGCATTCGGCAGGCTGCTGGGGGCTCAGGGGCTTCCCAGCTGGCTGCTCTGAACCTGAAGAATGGGCAGGTGCCCCTGGTATCGCTTGTGATTTCTCTCCATAGGCCTTCGATCCTGTTCCATGGATCAACGAGGAATGCCAGTTGATGTAGCAAATATTCAGTAATGCTAGGAAGGGAGGAGGGGTGGGGTGGGGTGGGAAAGATTGGGGAGGGCCGCTCCTCTCCTCAGCTTTGTCCTGGCTTTCATTTCTTTCACTTTGATGTCTAGAACTGTGCGTGGGTATCTAGTCCTAAGAGTAGGGGTTTGCATCGTAGCTCGGCTCACTGGGGCTCCGTTGCCTGGTGACAATGCAGGCTAGCATTCACATTCACTGTCTTTGACTTATGATTTAGAGCAGTGGTTTTCTACCTGTGGGTCATGACCATTTATGAGGTAAAGCACCCCCCTCTCCCTCAGGGCTCACATATCAGATATCTAGTATATCAGATACTTACATGACCATTCATAGCAGTAGCAACATCACAGTTACTAAGTAGCAATGAGGAAGTATATTAGAGGGTCCCAGCATTAGGGAGGCCGAGAACCACTGATTTTAGAGTCTTCTCCCTCATCCTCCTCTTCTTCATCCTTGCCTACTTTTTGATCTTCTTTTCTTTCTGGTCTTTGAGACATGGCCTCACATCCACGATCCTTCTGCCTCAGCCACCACACTCATGGGATCACAGGTGTGCACACCTACCAGGCTCCTTATTTAGTTTTCGGTTCTGTTAGATTGTGTGCTCTAAGGCCCGCCTTTCCCATTCCTGTTGTGTGTGGTCAGGATTCTCCTTGCTGCCAGCCTGGCCATGCATCATGGGAACACATGTTCAGACACCTCCTGGGATCCATCTACGGGACTGCCTGTTCTCTTTACGCACAAGTCTCTGCTGAGCCCAGAGCTGGGCCCAGGCTATGTACCATGGCTCTGGGTCTTTGAGAGGAGGTACTTTGTGAGTAGGGGTCCCTGCCAGCCCAGTAAAAAAAAATCTCTGCCAGTAGCAGGGTGCTGGGTTTCTGTATGAATATCCTGAGTGTTTGGTCTGCAGTCACAAACATGTCGCTTTCCTGGACCTGACTTTATTTATTTTGATTGGATGTTAATAGTTCTTTCAGGCTGAAGCTAAATCTGCCTGGGATCCCAGAAGACTTGCTAAAACTTCAACTGCACCCAGCATAGCAGAGTAACTTGAAAGTTAATCAGTGCTCAGGGATGCCTGCCTCATTCTTTCCGGCCCTGGTGTCTGGTGGCATGTAGGATTCTGAGGTGGGCTTGGACACAGTGCTGTTCTCTTCAGTAAAGACCAGGGATTTCAGAACAAGTTTGCATGGGCGATACATGGGCTTGGCAGCTTCTCTTTGGAGCCATAGAAAAGAAATCTGCCCCACTGTCCTTTATTTTCTCTGTGTGAAACCTCTTCCTCAGTACTCCTATCACCAGTTTCTTCGCCATCCTTTTCTCCTACATCTTTAAACACATTCTATTAGTGACTTGTCCCCCATATTATCGTGCCATCTCCCGAACAGAAAGACCTCCCATGTTGGAGGAAGGCCAGTGATTTCCATTCATAAACACACCTCCAGTCCTGGCACTGGAAACATGCCCCGTGTCTCATGAATGAATGAATGATATTCTGGACATTTCATTTCATCGCCATTCCTGGTACTTCTCCTGCAGAGCTGTAGCCCTGTGGCCGGGCTCCATCCTTTCAGAGTGTTAGTACTTGGGGAAGAACAAGATGTCTTGGACACCAACTAGGCCAACTGCTCATTTTACAAAGCTCAGAGAGGGACGAAGTAACCAAGTTCACACAGCATGAGGAAGTCTGCGGAGACGTTTCCTGGGATGTGTCTGTGGAACTGTGGGTCAGTTTGCTCCCCAGCTGGCTATGTGGCCTCCAGGAAAGCGTATCTGAAGGAGAGAAGAATCGGAAAGGAGAAGCGGGAAGCTCTCAGCAAGGCCGGAGTGATGGGCAGGCTGGACTGGTGCTTCTGAGGTGCCCTTTCCCACCTGCTTCCAGCTAGGCTAGCCTCCTTCCTCTGTAATGTAGGTCAGAGACTTAGCCTTCTGCTCTCCAGTCCATCTCTACTGTCTCAACCCCCCCTTGCCAATTCTTGTGAAACAATTAACATTTGTTTTCAAGACAAGAGCACTCGAGTCTGGAGAGGTCTAACAACTTGCCAAGGTCACACAGATAACTTCGTGAGTAGACCTTGGAATTGTCTATCTTTTCTCCTGGGCTTTCCGGCACCTCTGCCTTCAGCCCACTCTGAGCATGTGGGCATGTGGGCCTTACTACTTTCCTTTAGAAAGCGTCCTCCCAGCTGCACAGACTCAGCTCTGTGCCGAACGTTCCCTCTGGCCCTCCTAGCAATGCCCTAGCAACGTCAGTGTATCCTTTTCATGTGGTGGTGCAAAGCAGGTAGTTGGAGAGACAGTGAACAGCCAGGCAGTGGTTAGACAGGCGTGGCCACTTGTCCCCGTGGCTATTCTGCAGAGAGCTCTATGTTCTGTGGAGCTAGGAGGTGTGCTAAGACTCACACCCAGCAATCAAGGGTCCTGGGTTGACATTCACCTACATAGTTAAGGGAAATCTGTTTACTTCTTCCAAATGCTTGTTCCCATGTAAGAAAGCCCTGAGCTATTTTGAGCATGGTGAGCCTGCAGAAACCTGTCTGTCTCAGTAGCCTGGATCAAGCTCAGGAAACAGGCATCAGTGGCCCCAGAGCTCAGGACATGGACTTAGCTTGGCAGTGTACTTTCTAGGCAGGTACTCAGATGGCTGGACCACATCTCTGTGTCCCAATAGGAGTCCATCACATCATCGCTCCTTATATGAACCAGGAGCCTGCCTGTCTGCCTCAGTTTGGCCTGTGGCTCTCCAGAATTCATCTGCACCCTGTAATTCTGGAAAGATTGGCGAGACCTGTGGCCACAAATACCCCTGTGAGTCAGTCCTTCTCGCGGCCACCCCACCCCTCACCACCTCTTCCACACGCTTCAGGTTGTCAGTACCCCTCTTCCAAAGCGGAGGATGTAGACATCCAGGGAGGCAAACATTCACTGGGTTGGAAGGGGAAGCCATCGCTGACTACCTCTCAGCCAACCAGAAAATGTAATTAACCTCCCTGCCCACCCAAGTCCTGTGCATGGCATGCACCCTCTTGTAAACACTCGCTGCACTCACCACGCACAAGTACTCAGTCATATGCAGACACTGAAGCTCTTCCTGAGGCCTTCCACAGCCCCTGTGCAGGGACACGACCAAGCGTGAATACTCTCACTATCATACACAATGCTAGCTACACACACACACACACACACACACACACACACACACACACACACCTACAGGCCTGACCTGTCCATTGGCAATACTTCTTCTCCCACACCTCTGTGGTTCAGCTTTGAGAATGGAGCTCTCGGCCTTAGCTCTTGTGTATCTGTGAACCCCCAGAGGCTGCTACGACTTGGCTTTGGATCCT
The DNA here is from genome assembly GCA_964023405.1 of Apodemus agrarius. Taxonomy (NCBI): domain Eukaryota; kingdom Metazoa; phylum Chordata; class Mammalia; order Rodentia; family Muridae; genus Apodemus; species Apodemus agrarius. The sequence goes on from OZ030009.1 coordinate 41,133,777, forward strand.
GGGGTGAAGGGCAGATACCTAGCTGTCTTAGTCTTGAACAGGCCCCTCACATCTCATCACTCACGGAGTTTAGCTTTTTTGACCCTGGGTGTGAGGAGGGTTAGGGTCAGCTTGCACTCATCTTTTTAAATTGTGGGTCACAACTCTCTGTTGTGTCACATAACTAAATGTGGAGAACACACACACACACACACACACACACACACACACACACAAACAAATTGGCAAAGTAAAAGATTTCTGAGCCTGTGATGACCAAAAATTATTTCAAGGAATCAAATGTGTGCCTACCCCGAGATATGTTACATCATGGGCATGGGCATTCATGTCAGACTCAGCTCTGAACACAAAACGTGTACCCTGCACTGCCATGCCATGCGGTGCTAATGGGTGCCACCTGAAACCCCTCTACCCTGCCAAAAGTGCAGCCGGCTTCATGGGACGAACTGCAGAGTTTCTGCTGCACACACAGCTTTCTCTTCTTGTGAAGACACAATGGGTTAATTCTAGAAACAAAGACTTTGAATTTTTCTCCTGCCATAATTCCTCAGCCTGTATCACATTAACATATCTTTGGATTTTAGTGTGTTAGAATGTATGGATTTTAAAATTATTTATATTGCTGACTTGAGTTTCATTTCAAACAAATCATTAAATGAATTTTGGCTTGGGCTTAAGACAGAATTTCGAACAGGTTCTGAAATGGCCCTAAACACACTCGTGCCGTTTTATATTATGCATTTATGCATAGCTGCATTCTTGAATAGATAGTTATGAAACTAAAGCATCCATTAAGCCCCGAAAAATGTTGAAGATGTTCTGTAAACAACAGAGTCAAGTACTCAGGCAAGACTTAATCCTTTATTAAAGCTGAGCAAGCACATCCAACTCATCACGCAGATGCATGTGCATCTCTAACAAACAGCAAATTTACATATATACCAAAGACTTGCTTTAAAGTAAACTCCTGGACTTGCTGCTCTTGCAGGGGACCTGGGGTCCGTTCTTTGCATCCACATGGTGGTTTGCAACCACCCATATACCCTCAGGACCAGGGTGTTTGACACCTTCTTCTTCTGTTCTCCAAGAGCATCATCAGACACACACTTGGTACACATACATACATGCAGGCAAATCGCTCACATCTAAACTAAAATACATAAACCTTTCATGACCATTTATCAGTAAATATCTATTATTTTTATTGATTTTATATACTCATATACCATGGGTTGTGTAAAAATTTCTGTGTAAAGGTATTGTGAGTGGGTAAACCTTGAAAAGCCCTGAGGTAGAGGACTGATGCTGGAGTTCAGTCTGACTTTGCTGTTCACTGGCTCAGTCAGGGATCTTGGATTTGGATGCTAGGTTTCTATGAAAGGATTTTTTTCCCTCAGTAAAATGGATGTTTTTCTTGCAGGTTATGACAGTTAGAGATCATATGTGTGCTATGTTTTTATTCCTTTTAACAGGCGTTATCAAGACCTCTCCTTAAAGATGAGGAAATATGCAGGAGTTAAATGGCCAGAAAGGATTTCCCAGGCTCCTTTCCCTTCCCTCCCATCAGCGGTTGGGGGATGGGTGTGACAGAAGAGGGTTGGGGAGAGGGTCAGAGACAGACTATGAGAACTAACAAAAGTGGCAGGAGAGATTGGTTCAAGGGCTGAGAGATTAGCATATAATAGAAACCAACAGCCTAGAGGAAAGACAGGAAACCCCAGCCAAGGGCTGCATGTAAGGGGTTAGACACTTCAGGGTAGGCCTGCAGAAGGCGGAGGACGCTGAGTGAAAGGATCAGAATTCTCACAGTGGGGCGGGGCGACCGAGCCTTTGACTCTTCTCCTTCTCTAGCCTACTTCTGTCCTGGAAAGCAGTTTCCTCTCTTTGTCTCTGCTTCTACCGGCTGTCTCTGTCCAGGTCTTTGTTCCAGAACACAAGAACCTAGAAATCTGAGCTAGTGGCCTGTGTAGACTCCAATATCTACCACCATAACAGTATGACTGATTTGTGCCCATGATGGAGCACTACTCCTACCCAGGCAGTCTTGCTAGAAGGGAGGTGGCCTGAGGCAGCATGCTCTGCAAGGAGAGGGCCACCTCCACCACACCCTTAGATCCCAGTTTTGGAGATGCTCCCTTTGAGAACCTCTCATCCCAGGGCTAGATTTCTTCCTCACCTGGATGGAAGAGCTACAGGGACATGGTACTGGTCGGACCTGCAGGAAGCTAAGGAGCAATGTCCTGGCCCAGCAGCGCCACTAGTGTGACAAGGTTCTGTCATGTTCATGAGTCCCCTGAGATGCCATAGGTTGTGGTCTGGAGCCCTGGGGCAGACTCGGAAGGCAAAGGGATGGTCCCTAGCTGGAGGGTGGAAAGCCGGCCGAGCTGCTGCACCGTCAGCACATTCTTGGGGCAATGCACTGCAAAGCTGCCTTGACTTCACTCCTAAGTGAGAAGGAGGGCCTCTCTGCCCCAGCAGGGTCATGCCCGGGTCACTGGAGCTGCAGGCTTTGGGTATGGGGAAGCCTTGGAACTTTGCCAGCCCCGCGCTGCCTCTGCTGAGGCAGGCCTTCTCACCTTGCCTGGCCTCCTCGCCCCAGAGCACCAGCCCCTGCTTGTATTCTCTGGCTGATGGGAAGTTTTCTGCCTCCTTCAGCTGGGGAATGCCCTCTTGGTAGGCACAGTTGGTTCAAAAGACCAGTCACATGCTTTTGCTGGGGCAGATGGAGCTGGTGGAGATAATGGTCTGGGAGGAGGGAGGTGAAGTCTTGCATACTGAGAGTGGATTGGGAAGGAGCAAGGCTTCCTTCTGCTCTTCATGTAAGCAGAGATGGGGATGAGGGACCAGCACACTGGCTGCCAAGAGCTGGAGAAGTCTTTTTTTTTTTTTTTTTTTTTTTAAGGCTCGTTCTTTGTCTCTCTACAAGGCAGAGGCTCAGCAGTGAAAAGTCACTCAGAAATCTTGCCCATCTCAGAAATCTTGCCCATCTCAGAAATCTTCTGCTGGGAACTTGTGTAGAGGGTGACAGTTGAGGGGCTCCAGGAATCAGGACCCTACCTGGGCCTGACCACAGCACAGGGACAGTACATTGACACCTTCTCTCAGTTAGGAAGGTCTCAGATGTCTGCTAATGTGAACAGCTTTCAGGGAACTACAGAATGGATCTGTTATGGTCCTGGGAGGCAGGTTGGCAACTCCCTTACCCTTCCTGACCCCAGAATTCCTCCTGGCACCATGTACCACTCTTACAGGGGTGCTGTGAATCATGACCCACAGTGAGTCACTCAGCATACTAGGACCCTTGGGCAAGGGTCCACAGGCTGGGAGCAGGGTCAAGGACTTAAGGAAGAGGAAGCACCCCACCCCAATCCTTTCTGTTATTGGGCGAGATTTCCCAAGAAACCCATGATCACACACTTTCCCCTTTGCCCCCTCTTCACTCAGAGAGGCGATGTCAGGGAAGACCCAACTCTTTAAGCAACCGACACCTATAAACTAAATTTTCCCACTTCTGCAAAGACTTGGTTGTGGGGGGATGACTGATGATTCCAACTGCACCCAGAGTTGTTCAGACTAGATTCTTAACTCCTGCAACCCCACCACCACTGCCCACCACACTGTGACACATGAGTTCCCACCTCGAGATCTTATGCCACCAATGAGGGGATAGATGAGGCTGCTATGCCCATGTCCATTTTACAAAGAGGAAACTGAGCCCAGAACAGTGCAGCAGCAGCAGGTTGCCCAGTCACAAAGATCATCTGAGAAGTAGTAGCAGTGACATTTGTCCCTACATCTACCTGACTCCTAAGGCCACGCTGTGGCTAGTCCAACCTCAAACCCATTGGCAGGAGACTTGGACAGTGAAGGACTGTGTGGGAGAAAGGGCCCAGAAATCAGGAAGCCGGGCACAGGTGCAGGATGATTTACAGAGGGTGACATTTGAGGCTCCCAAGCTTTTAATAGTTCCTCTCCTTCTGTTTGTTCCATTGTTCCCGGCCCTGAGTAGCCTGCAGAGCACCTAATCATGGGCAGTTACCACAGCCGCACATCATAAACAGTCTGTAAAAGGCCCAGGGAGCCCAGCTCACACCCTCCCTGGGACAGACATGGCCTTCAGCATCCGAGATTAGCAGTGGCTGCGTACTGGAGGAGACCAACCTGGCCAGCACAGACTCTGTCCTCATCATATGCCCTGTGAAGACACTGAGTGACCAGCTCAGATTTACCCTAGGAATGGCTTTTCCAAAGCTGCTGACTGAGCAGGGGCTGTGGGAGGAGAGAGAACTGCATGAAACCTGAGCAGAAAGGAAGACTGACCTGCTGGTGTTCTCTGAGGCATTGCCAAATCTGCATCAGACATGAAGCAACCAGCGTATGCACACAGACACTGAAGCTTGGAGTCAGGAAGCCAAACCTGTTGCCATTAGAATGACTGGCTGATAGCAACATGCAGGCTGCCCTGTCTTGCTCTGAAACCCTGCATGTCCCACCCCCACTACTTCCTCATCTTTATGTTCACTTCCCACACACATAGGGGTTCTGAAAAATTAATTTACAAGGCAGGCTCAGTGGCAGACACTTGTAACTGCAGTGGTGAGAAGCAGAGAAAGATTCTTGGGGCTCATTGGCCAACTAGCCTAATCTCCTAAGCATGTTTCCTCAATGAACAAGGTGGATATCTCCTGAGGAATAGCACTTGAGACTGACTACTGGCATTCACACCCATACACGCACCTGCACACATATGTGCATGTGCCCAGCATACACAAAGCTGTTTGCTACTGCCAAGTTCCCTGAGGCCTCTGGTTTTTTATGCAAAACTGAAGTTTTTCCTATTATACTGCCAAGTGCAGCGACATGACTTTGGGTTAGAGACAAAGTTGCTGCTGAAGGATGCAGAAACTTGAAGCAGCATTTCCCTCCCCTGAGTTCTGAGACAGCCCCTGTCCTCGTGGTGGTGTGGTTGAGGCTTCCCAGGCCTGAGGAAGCAGAGAGCAACCTGAACATGGTTATTCAGAAAACCACTCCCACTGTCAGTCTGAACGTTCTGAGAACAGGAGCTGGGGGCCAGAAGGGAGCAGTCACCTATATTTTGGCTACAATGAGACATGGCTCTTCACCATTATTAACATGGAGGATTAAAAAGAAGGTCATAACCATTGGGCACAACAGCCATTTCAAAGGCCACTTGAATGAGCTGAGGAGATGTTAGAGCTCACACGCAGTGGGGCTTGTGTTTGTCAGTTCTTCATCACTACAACAAAGTACTCCAGGAACTCAGGAAAAAGGGCTAGTTTGGTCCATAGCTTCGAAGAATCCTGACCGTGACTGAGGACAACTGCTGCTTTTAAGTCTCTGGTGACACGTTGGAGGGACAATGTGGGGACAGCATGGTTCAGCAAAGGGCTCATGTCATGGCTAGAAAGTAAGAGAGAGGGTGAGGAAGATGTAGACAAAACATCTCACAATCCCCTTAGAGGGAGGACTTCTTGCCTTCTAAAAGCTCTGCTATTGCTAACTCTGGGAGTGAAAGCTTTTTAACAGGCTTTAGGGGGTGGGTGGGGGAATGTGTGACATATACTGTAGAAGTCTCATAATCTAGATTCCCCTGCAGAATTAGATGGCCTGACCTAGAGGTCAACTTCATCTCGATCTTCTTGGTTACCACTGTAAAGAGCTCCCAAATCTACCTCTCATGTCTTCAGTCCACCATGATTCCAGACTTCTCATCCTTCAGGCAGTCTCTCTGCCCTCCCTTGCTCATCCCTATCTCCTGCTTCCCTCTGCAAAAGTTTGAGTATCTGGTCTGGAACACAGGCATCCATAGCATTCAACGAGCATTACCCAAATAAATTCATACACAACACAAAGACACTCCATAAAATATTACCAACCACAAGTCCTGTTCTATATTCTACTATGCTGAGGATAAAGTCAATTTTAGCTCTAATCAGGGAAGACAGACCTTGAACTTGCTTCTCTATTTCACCTCAAATCTTTCCCATGCCTCCCCCTTCTGCCCATCTTTGGAAATCACATATGAATGCAACCCCAGAAACCCCATCTTGTCTGGTCAGGATGATTCCTGTGCTCTGTTTCTTCTGGAGCCTCATCAAGTGTCCCAGAATGACTTCATTCTAGATAAGACCTTCCTGAGGGTAGCAGCATCTCACCTTTGTATAGAGTGGTTCTGATGTTAAGGTCCTGTTCCCCAATTGATTCTTGATTGATCAATGAAGATACAAGTGACCAAAGACTGAGGATTGGGCGGGGCATTTGGAATTGAGCGGGAGGACTCAGAGAGGATTGGGAGAAATGGGGAAGGAGGAGGGCAGTAGCAGCAGTAGCTAAAGACAACCAACCATGGGAATTTTCAATTGGAGTGCCCAGTCCCTGAGGTGGCAGGGGAGGTTTAGGAATGCCCAGTTATTGAGTTAGCAGAGGCATTTTATGATTAGCTGGTGTGTGTGTGTGTGTGTGTGTGTGTGTGTGTGTGTGTGTGTGTGTATCTGTGGATCCAAGGGAACCTGGGTGGGGCTGGTAGCTCGGTCTGCCCAGAGCTTAAAGTGGAGTAGCAAAAACTAAATGCTACACACCCTCACTACTCTCTCTCTCTCATGCAACATTTTAGTCCCAAAGTGGGCCTGGCTCAGTGCATCTCCTCAATATTTCATTGGTTAACAAAGAACATATATGTTACTTGTAATGACATTCAATACTAGGCCAGCAGCTAGATAACCAGGACAGAGGGGGTTGGGGCTACTTATGGACAGGGCATTGTTATCAAGAGGTGAATTAACTTCATAGATCTATTTATATGAGAGAACCATTCAGAAATGCTCAACATTACTATTGATCAGGAAAATGTATCAAAATCAGAATGAATTATTACTCTAGTTAGAATGACTAGCAAAACAACAAAACAAAATAAAACAAAACAAAACAACACGCTGGTGTGGATACAAAGGGAGAATTGTCATATATTGTTGGTGGGAATGTAAATTAGTACAGATATTATGGAAAACAGTTCAAAAGTTGCTCAGCAAATGGGAAACACATGATCTGGCCATCCCACTACTGGGTATATGTCCAAAGGAAATGAAACCATTATGTTGAAGAGACATCTGCACATGTTCACTGACATGCTATTCACAGTAGTCAAGATAGGAACTCAACCTGAGTGTCTACAGATAAGCAAATGGGTTATTTATACACGATGAATATTTGGACATAAAAAGAGTGAAATTCTGTCATTTGTAATAACATGGATAGAACTGTTAGGCATTTTGTTGAAGAAATAAACCAGGCACAGAGAGACAAACTCACATGTTCTTACTTTTATGTGTAATCTGAAGGGTTGATCTAGCAGAAGACCGGAACCATGGCAACCAGAACCTGAGGAGTATGGGGAGGGCGGGCTGGCGTGTGGTCAGTGGGCTCCAAGGGCAGTTGGAGGGAGGAAGAACTTCTCGCTTCTATACCACCACAGACAGGATAACGATGGGTTAACTGAATATCCCAAATAGCTAAATGAAAGGATTTTTAATGTTTCACACACACACACACACACACACACACACACACACGCCTGAGGTGTCCAGCGAGCTGGCTCAGAGAGTCAAGGTGTTTGCTGCCACACCTGACAGCCTGAGCTCCCTCCCTAGGACCTACAGGGTAGAAGGAGAGGACTAACCCCCTGAGCTGTCCTCTGATCTCTACATATGTACCATCGCACACGCACCTTCCTAAGTAAATAAATGAATGAACAAAAAATGTTAAAAAATGTCTGAGGTATTCAGCACTATATCAGTTACCTTGACCTGATACACATAGCAACAATATATTAAAATGTCACAATATATCTCCTAAATATGTAAACTACTATGTGTCAATGAAAAAGAAAATACATTTTTAAAATACTCAGCGGGCTGCCGGCATGCCTCAGTGCTGTGCAAGCACAAGGAAGTCAATCGGAATCGCTAGAAGCCATGTAAGGCTGAACACAGTAGCTCATATCTGTAATCCTGGTGCTTTTATGTCAAGATGGGAAGTGGAGACAGGGGAATCCTTGCATGCCAGCAAGCATGCAGTATACAGAGCCAACGGACAGAAGAGATACCTTGGCTCAAACAAGGTGGAAAGTGAGAGCCAGTACTCAAGGTTGTTACCCCTTTCTCTTCCCCTCTCCCCTCCCACACTCCCAAAGATAAAAAAACAATCAAAAGTAGGTAGTGATTAGCCTATAGTTTTCTGTTTTACAACAGTCTTTATCTAAATAATAATTACAACAGGGCTTTCCTAATAAAAAGAAAGCTTTAGAGGCTGGGAATCAGAAGGAACTGGGTTCTAATCCTAGTTTTGCCTGAAAACCAAATCACCCCCTTTCTGCTTGACTTTAATTTTCCCTCTTAACAAAGGGGACGAGACCCTGCTCTGCACGCCCTGGAGATCAGACAAGATATTTAGTGGTGAAAGGGGCTTTGATGAGTGCAAAGCTCGCACCAGACATACAGGATGACGGATGTTACTCAGGCACAAAGAGAGGTTTCTCCCAGCTCTGTTATCTCTTCTTTATTTTCTTTCAAGGAAATGGCTCCAACCAGTCCGCCTGCATTATTGTTGGCACTAGGAACCAGGAGGAGAGGGCGGCAGAAAGGGAGCAGGGATCTTTAAGAGAGACTCTCTGGGGGACACTAATATTTTTAATAGTTTGTGGGTTATGAAGTAAATCTCTGTTCTCTGCATTATATATCTCAGCTGAGCCCAAAGAATGTTTCCAGAGTCTCTAATGAAACTGAAGCTGTAACCCAGAGAGAGAGAGAGAGAAAGAAAGGAAGAAAGGGAGATTTATTTGCAGAGATGTTTGCTCAGAGAGAGGAGAAAGCAGCAAGAGGCAGGGGGCCCAACTCAGCTCTGTGCCCCCAGTCCTCTCATGCCCTTATTCAGTGCATGGTCGCGGCTGGACCACCTGTCCTCACCTTTGAAGCCGGCAGGCAGTGTCCTCTTCCCACGGCTGGAGACTGGGGTGCTGGGGTTTTCCTTCTGATCATCTGGAGAGTAGGGGGGAGCTTGCCAGCAGTTGGGAGGGGGGCTGGCTTTTACAACACGTAAGAAAGCCGGCTGTGGCCCGGTGCCTCGGTGGGAGAGCACAATTATTAACAGGTCCTACCTAGGCCTTGGGAAAAATGCAGGACTGCATGGAGTTTAAAAGGTCGGTGTGAATAACAAAACCAGACTTTCTGGAGAGTCAGAATGGATTTAAAATACACTTGGAGGAGCCTGGGGCTCCTTTGCTGTGGCAGGCGCAGCATGAATGTCTTTGTGTGTTCATAGGCATGTGTCCACACTTCTGGGTTCTGGGACCTTTGTCAGCTCACGGGGTGTGTGCTCTGGGCAACTTGTAAGTGCCAAGAATGACAGCCCAGCAGCCGAGCTGCGTGCAGGGCTATCACTCCCTCCCTGCTCCTCCCCATAAAGCCAGGGGAGTGAATTAACTAGTTTTAAGGGCTCTTCTAACTTGGGCAGCCAAGGCAGTGGAGGATGGAGAGAGCCAGTTCCTGGCCCACCAGGTGCCTGGCTGCAAATGCCCAGCCGATCACTTAAGTGTCTGGCCAGTCTAGACAATTTGGTACATTCTCTTGGTGTCCACATGTTGTCCCCACGCCTCTTCATGGAAGATGAGGGAACAAAATGAATCTAAAACATGCCTGGAGCACAGCATGTGCATGTGGCCCCCTCTGCTCAGTCTTGTTACAAAGCTAGCTATCACTCACCTTTTACCTACACTTGAGAAGATTCATTCATTTGATGAACATTTACTGATCATCAACTGTGTCCTGGCCCCAGTCTGGGCATGGAGAGAGAGAGAGCTGAAAACCTATGCCCTCTAGAGTTTCTGCTTTATAACACTTGGTTTCTATCTGTCCTAGGATCGGACCCAAAGAGGCTGGATGTAGGATATACTGATCAATAGAGAGGCCCTGGTTGGCCAGAGTCAGTCAGACATTTGCTATAGGAGACGGGAGGCATGCAGTCTCTCAGTACATGAATAACAGTAGCCTCTCTAGGGTCCTTTTAAGTTTTTGATTGTGAAGACCTTGGAGATATAATAATAGTGGTGAGCTTGAGATGTATGCAATCTTCCTTCTCTTTTGCTGTCATATACTTAGTGTGCTGTCTATTTTTATGTCCGCTCGACAGAAGCTTGAGTCATTTGGGAAGAAGGAACCTCTGCTGAGAAAATGTTCCTATTATACTGGCCTGTAGGCAAGCCTGTAGAGCATTTTCGTGATTGATGAAATGTGGGCGTGTCATCCTGGGGGTGGTACTTATGGGTACTATAAGATAACAAACTGAGCGAGCCAGTAAGCTGCTCTCCTCCTTGGTCTCTGAAATGTGTTGTTCCTGTTTTCAGGTTCCTGCTGTTACTTTGCAGACTGAGGGACTGCAGACTAGTAAGATGAAATAAACCTTTCCTCCCTGAGCTGCTGTTGGTCAGGGAGTTTTAGCAGAGCAATAGAAACTTTAGCTATGAACTCAGGCTTTGTATGAAAGGGCCACAGTAAGATTATCAGAAAACCTGATTAAGTCCAAAGTAGCCTACAGCAGAGACTAATAGCACTCGAGCAGAGTGTAAGCAAGTCTGGATGCGTGGAGAAGAGTCAGACATACTATTTTACCATTTTACATTTAGGGTGGCTATGGAGGAAATATAAACTTGTCAGCTATTTGGGGGTGATCAATACAGGCTGGAGATAAGTTCAGAGAAAGTGACTTGAACCAAGTGTCATAGTCAAAGGTTCCTAGTCTTCTCAGTTTATTGAGTAGGTATCTCTTTTATTATAGGTATAGAAAGTAGGAGCATGTGTCCTGGGCATGCTTAAGGTAAGAGGCAGAATCAATCTGGCTTGACTTCTGGGACTTGACTGTCAGAAAATATGAACTTATTTAGGGACAAAGGCAGTGATGTTGTGGTGACGGTGGGATTGCAGGTGCGGGGTGGGGGGGTTGGTGGTGAGAGCATTTGGAGGTCCTGTTTACTTTGGTTTGGAACTCAGGTCAGAAGGAAAGGATACGCTGCATATAAGAACAGTTATGTATGTAACTTACAGGTTTAAGGTAAGTCTCTGGCCCTGTCTGACAGGTCCAAAGGTGTGATTGTTTGAAACTTAAAACATGAGCATGGCTCCTGTAGATGGAGCAGTAGCTTTTGGATGGGAAAGCTGAGGTCTTAGTTCAAGGTCTGGCCAGAGTGGCGAGCCCTAGAAGAGGTCTGAGGTGACAGACAGTGCTGGCAGATGGAACCACTCAGTCTTTCCTTGAGGCAGAGGCGGCTGTGGCAAGCCGGTCTCACCTCTGCTAATGACACTCCTCTGCGTTTCAGTTTGGCCTGATTATACCCTTCTGAGGACTGTGACTCTTACTGTCACGGCCATGCCTTTGGGCATGTAATATATCTTTGAGTCCTTTTACAGCCAGCTTCCCTCTTGGCTCATGTCAGCTGCCAGCAAGCTACCGGGGCAGGCTAAGGACCTCCGCAAACTTCCGCCTCAAAACCAGAAAGAACACTGGGCAAATTGTCAGAGTCAACCTTTTTTAGAACTCTGGATATGAACCAAAGGCTTGCACGATTCAGGAAAAATTTAATCAAGAAAAACAGCTCCCAGTAAGAACAACATGCTCTGTGGCCTGCTTGCTCCATTCTCCCACACTGCCTCTTCTGAAGCCGTGAGAATCATCCCTTGCAGTCACGGTGAGCAGCTGCCTGGCTGCTACTTAAGGGGCACAACAGAGAGGGATGTCTTTGGAGCTCCATTCCTAGAACACCTTCACTGTCTGATACAACTGGTGGCTTTCTGGAAGACTCCGCTGCCAAGACTGTATAGTCTTTTCCCAAGGTGTTTTTTTTTTTTTAAAGCAACCAGAAGCAAATGGTTAATATCATGGCACTTGGTGGCAATGAGAGACTCTAAAAGATTCCTGGAAATCTAGAAAGCACTGAACATGCATTGAGATGCTTTGTGTTTGCTCGGAAAAGACCGGAAATGACTTTAAACTCTTGTCCCTGGCTAACCCAAAGGCTCTTCAGGAAGTATTATTGGCTTTAGCCATTTAAGAAAAATCTCTGTCTACCTATTAGTTACTCATTAGGGCAACTGAGCAGAGATTCCGATGTCCACACATGTCAATGAAAAGAGAATGATAGAGCTGGCTCTGAAAAGCCACTAATTAAACACGGTCAACCGCCAGCAGTCACAGCGAACTCCAGGGAACATCTATAAATCCTAAATTTGAGGCATCATATTATTTTAAATGTCCAGTTGCAACCAGAAATCAGTAGGCATGCATAGAAATAATAAAATATAACCCAATGAATATAAGAAATAGTTAATCAGGAATATTCTTGAAGAAGTACAGAAGCAAGGACTCCAAACCACTTACTTTAAATATAAAAGAAAGAAACAGTGCCTAAAGATCCAAAGCACTGGCAATAAAGAGGTGGTTTAGAGATTAAGACTGCTTGTTGCTTTTTCAGGGACTCGGGTTCAGTTACCAGCACCTACCGGATAGCTCACAACCGTCTGTAACTCTGGTGCTAGGGAATCTGATACCCTCTTTTGACCTCTGTGGGCATCAGACATGTATGTAGAACTTACAAAACATTCACATACATAAACTTAAATAAATCTTAAAAAGTAGCAAAAGCCTAAAAAATGATGCCTCACCAAATACAGAGTATCAATAGAAAGGCATGTTTGTCTATATACACCTATGCATATACAGACATTTATAAATCCAACAACCACCACCACATTATATAGTGGCAAAGTTCAGCTGCTGAAATAAAAACTTTATGAAAGGGTGTCAATATATTTTTATTGGTCAGAGAATTGACAAACCTGAAGTCCAAATGAAATTATTGAGCCCAGGAGAGAGATAAAATAATGAAAAAAAATGGGACACCATAAGTGTGTTAACATGTGCAATGAGAAGAAATATGAAAGAAAGAAGCAGAAAGAATATTGAAAAGTAATGTCTGAAAACATCCCACAGCCATTAAAAAACAAACCTACATACTCCCACAGCTCAATGACCTCCAAGTGGGTATATTCAAAGATATATATAATTAAACTGTTTCTCTCTCTCTCTCTCTCTCTCTCTCTCTCTCTCTCTCTCTCTCTCTCCATATATATATATATATATATATGTATGTATATATATATACACACATATATATATATATATATATATTAAAAAACCCCAAACAGACTGAACCTCGGCAGTGACAGGAGAGAGATGACCCTAAGCACAGCTTAATACAATTCAAAGCAGATTTCTCACCAGAAGTCATGAAGACTGGAAGGCAATTTATTTATTTTTAAAAGATGTTGCAGATGAAGAATTCTATATCTAGCAAAACTATCCATCAAAAATAAAGAAGCTAAGACTTTAAGAAAATATATGAAAACAGAACACCAGAGACTAAGTAGCTGATAAATAAAGGAAGTTCACTACTCACAGTTTTAGAGTCTGCAAAATCCAAGATTGAGGAATCAACAGATTTGGAGTCTGGTGAGGTCTCTTTTGGTTCACAAGGTCTACTATGTCCTAAAGCCATGGGTGTGGGTGTGGGGACAAAGGAGCTCTTTGGAGTCTCTTTTATAGCAGGCTAATCTCACTTATGACAACCTCTCCTTACTGATGTAATCACTTCTCCAAGGTTCCGACCCCGAATCTAACCACACGGGATAACATTTTGAAACATGAACTTCAAGATGACACACATATATAAGCTAGAATTAGTCACCAACTGAGTTGTTCTACGACATTAGGAATTTGGGTTAGGAACCCTTCAGATGGACTATCCCTTTTACCATCCAACCAAAGTCTAAGTTCCTGCTAAAGTATATTCCATAATAGGGGAAAACTGGGGCTCAGGGGACCCCAGCTGGAGTCAGGAGAGGAGTCACTGTGGGATCCATTGAGAGTCCAAGGCCAGACTCAGCAATGTAATGGACTCTTCAAAAGGAAATGCCATAACCTTGGCACCCAGAGGGAGCAGATGTGCGTTTTTCCCACATTAGGACATCTAGCTAAGAATGGGTTCCTTGGCCCTGAGGGAGATATTTGGGATTCAAGGGTGACTGGGCCTATTTACAGTCTCTTAAAGGGCCCACTACATCCTCTCGGACTATGTACTGCCTCCTTTCACTGCTGATGTTGGTAGTCTCTAGCTGGAATCTCCTGTTCCCCACACATTCCAGCATGACACTAACCCAGACACTTCCATGTGTCTTATCTCACCACCTCAGGCAAGAGAGGCTTCTCAACTGAATCCAAATCCAGAGCCTTAGATTCTCCCTCTGACTGCCTATACCAGGTTGTCCCATCAGGTTTCTGCAGAGGTCTGAGAGAAGGGAATCCTCTTCTGGAGATACTTTCTATAGCTTCCTGACTATTTCTGATGAGTTGAAAATCGTCTTGGAGGGTAGGTACCAAACCAGGCACTCGCGGGTGTGAACGAGCAGAGAAGGGAGAGAGATGATGCTAGCTGTGGGTAGGCTTCCCCACATCTCTGCTCCCACAGTCTTCACAAGGACCCTGTGGAGTAGATACTACCATGACCCCAGTTCAATTGCAGAGATTGGTGGCGCCACTGCTGGCATCCAAGTACTCTCAAGGAGGAGCCCATATGCTTTGCCACAATCCGTTCAGCCATTCCAGAAAAGATCTCTGGTCCCAGGGAGGGCAGGGAGGGCAGCAGAGCCCTGCTTTGGTTCAGTTCAGTGTTCATACATTCAACACCAGGAGGAAGTAGGCCAATAGTGAAGAGAGGGCACAATCCAACTTTATCCTCTCTGTCACCCTTCCCTTTCCAGGAGCATTGGCTACCTTCTGAGACATGTCTGTGGCCAGCTTCTGAGCCAGGACACACTTTCTGGAAACCACTCACCCTGGACCTGGGAGGATGCTATTTAGAAAGCAAATGCTACTTGTCCTGTTTAGGAGGTAGGGTAAAGAAGGCTGAGGCTTCTGAGGTAATCAATCAGTGCTGCATGGAATGGACTTCTCAGTAAGGAGGTGACTGACCCTCACTCAGCCTCAGAGGGAAAGGAAGTCACACAATAAGTGGAGCCTGCAGGTCACCTGGGAGGCTCTGTTGACTCAAGGAGGCTCAATTCTATCTACAGATGAGTGGCTGTCCCTGGTCAATTCATTGATCACCCCAAAGATTCTGTTTCTTGGTCAGTAACATGCAGATGTTAAGCACAGGTCTCTGTGGTGAGTTACTAGAAGGTTTAGAAATTCACTCACATCATACACTGAAGAAGATGAATCCCTTTGGGGGTAGGTTTTTGTGTTAAGATAGACTGGTCTTGAAGTGTTGGTCCTTTTGCCTCAGCCTCCTAACTGCTTGGATGACAGATATGCATCACCATGCCCAGCTGGTGGCGTAGTGTAAACCACCAGTGATCACTTCTAGAAAATCTTGACTAAAAACTGGGCAACAGATAGATGGGAAGCTTAAAGCCTAGGTAAGCTCAGGATGCACTGGTGCTGTAGAAGACTCAGGCCACAGGGACCCTGTCTGGGGGAGAGGCAGATGGAGGGTTATTTATAGGGTCAAGACTGGAACCTCTATCTTCCAAGAGGATGTGGGGAAGATGCCCAGAGAAAGGCTAAGGCTGGAGCCCTACCTGGTCTGCTGCTGTGGGGGAGGTTCCTGCCCTTGCCTCTCCTGGATAAATATAGGTGGTGTCAGGCTCTAGGCAGGCACAGAGACTGTCTTTCCTGGTTCATAAGGGACTGGAGAAAGCTACTTCTCTCAGCTTCAAGTCCTGCGGGACGGAAGAGAACCCAGCTTGTAAGTTTCATGGGCTCTAGTGAGGTTGTTGGCTGCACAGCACTCTGATGACAGAATATGATACCTAGGGGTAGATGTCATTTGTACAGCCACATTACCCAGCAGTCTTCTCACAAAGAGGATGCCACTGGCAACCTTTGATGGATACTCATGACCTAGTAGAGGACAAGTGGGAAACACATTGTGTACTACGTTTCCATGGTAGGTTCTAGGAGCTTGGCTCCCTTTACTCTGTCTCTTCATATCTCACCACATCACATGTTTCACACACACACACACACACACACACACACACACACGCGCGCGTACACACGCAGCACACACGCACGAATTCACACTCATACCTGATCTGTCTCCCAGCTGGTAGATGTGGCTACCTGCATGTCCTTAGTATCAAAACCACTTTCCCATGCTAGTACCTGCTGTGACTAGAGGTTATATCCTCCGTGGAGCCAGAGTGAACTTTATGAAATGTAACCCATGCCTCTGATGCAAGGAAGAAGTGTGAGAACAAAGGAAAGATCCCCAATACAGTAGCTCTGGAGGAGCCCAGCCTCTGTGTGGCACGTGTAGTGATGGGGCCGTCACGACAGCATCTCCATTCTGTCACCACTGCTGTTAGCATAGCCTCCACCGATAGCATCTAAAAGCCACATGTTGTCATGTGCCACACTACTTCGTCTATCTCTGGTACTTCTTTCCAGCCCTTAAGTGGAGACCTGCCTACCTGGCAGGAAGAAGGCTAGGGCGACAGGCTGGCAAGAGGGCAGTGTTGGGCACAACATCCAACAGGGCGAACGCTGAGCTCACTGCTGCCATTATCATCACACTGACTGTCTCTGTTGCTGTGGACATCCACACGCTTGCAGACTGGGACTTCCTGGAGAGTAGTCATGTCTTTAGATACAGTCCTGGGACCTGGGCTCCAGTTAGGACATGGCTGAAATCTGAGGTTTCTGTTTGGGTTCCCATCAAATTGTAAGAGCTCAAGGGTAGGAAAGAACAAAAGGCCAGGCCTGGCAAGCCCATTCAAGAGAGAGAAAAGTGTGGCTCACAGGTAAGGTTTGAAGAGCCTTGTGCCCCTTTCCATAGCCTGGTAGTAGTCACTGTTGTTTACAGATGGGTTGCTGTTGGGCGAAGTGAAGCAAATCCTTTCTGGGGTGTTCTTTCATTCATTCAACAATCAGTGGGCACCTACTGCGTACGGCCCTTCCACATATGCTGCCTCTAGATGGGTGTGCCATTCTGTCCAATTTCAGGGAGTCTATGACTTGTTCCAGGTCACACCACTGTCTGGTAAGTGGTCCGCATGATTCAAGCCCACAGCCCCTGTTTCTGTCTGTCATTCTTTTCTCTTCACAAATAGACTCTCTAGGTCCAGCTCCTTGTCCCTCTCTAAAACAAGACAGGATTAGAAGTACGCCCCGGTCCCCAGCATCCCTATGAGCACAAGGACTCATTTTGGAAGCAGAACTTGGCAGACCCACTGGGATTAATTAATTACAGGCCTATCTTCAGGGTGGCCCCGTCGGCTATTGAGGCTGCCGCATACCTGTTGATTGCATAATCCATAAATACATTTGACATCTTTAATTGGAATCAGGCCCCCCAGGCCCAGCCCACAGCTGAGTTATGAGCTCCAAACTCCCTGTTGGCAGCACAGCTTCTGCCTGAATTGGGGCCCAGGGAGGAGAAATCAACTTAGGGCATGATGACATTTCTCAAGGATTAGGAAGGAGAGAGAGAGAGAGAGAGAGAGAGAGAGAGAGAGAGAGAGAGAGAGAGAGAGAGAGAGAGAGAGAGAGAGAAATCACTGTTTCAGGGTAAGCACAGAAGGCCCTCAACTCAAGCTCTATGGCCATCGTCATCCTCCTTTCACAATTCTCTCCCTCCAGAAAGTCCTCTTGGGTTTCAGCATGCTGAGAGGCTGGACCTGCACAATGGGGCCATTTTCAGGATCTATACTGGAGCTCACATGTGACTTTGGGACTTCCTTGATGGAATCCACACCCAGTCTGCTTTACCTAGACCCTCTCCCAAGATAGGCTAGGCTTCTTGCCAGAAGCTACAATAATACGATGAGGCTTCTGCCTGCCTGGATAGGGATCCTTCAGACCCTTATATGTTCTGAAGCTGACAGGAGTGACTGGGACCAGAGCTTGAGTCCCGGAACTGTGTCTTCATTCACTCATTGCCATGACTACCTAATACCCAGGCTCCCAGCGAGAAGCAATCTGAGAGGAGAAAGAGCTGAGTGAGAAGAAGCCTACAGCCCATGGGGAAAGCATGGACAGAGGTGCTTGGCAAACCCATACCGGGCACACAAAATTAGCTGGCGAAGAGCTGGAAGAGCTAACTGGAAACTTCTAGAGCAAGCTGTGAACAGAAGACCAGGGCTCCCTGCACAGACCCTGGCAGTGCCTAGCCAATCTTCTCTTCTGTCCTTCTGACAAGAAGGTTGGCTTCTGCGAACACTTAAAAGCCCAGTACAGAGGCCTGACTTAGTGTGACGTTTGGTTCCCTTCCCAAGCTTTTCTGTGTGAAGGCTCAAGTGGACCATGAATATTGGCAGAGAATGCCGGAATGCAAGACAAAGGCTGTCCGTGGCTGCAGGTCCCTCCTCTGGCCATCTCAGCTACACTGTTCAGAGCCATGCCTAGGGCATGGACTCCACCTTAGCCTGCCTCACTGCCCCTGCCAGCTCCTCCCATTAGAGGCGGGACTACTACACTCCTACAGTCAGATCTTTACCCGTCTCAGTGCCAGACCCTCCAGAAAGCTTCCGCAGTTTGGCAGCTCATACTCCAGGAAGAAGTGGTGTTTTCTATGACAGAAGAATGCAGCCCAGAATAAAGGGAGCCCCCACGGTGGCCACATGCTAGCCGTGCAACTGTGGACACGTGGTTTACCTCTCTCAGCTTTGTTTTCCTTCTCCGCAGTGTTTACAAGACAGTTAATTAGGGTGATTCATCCATACGAACGTGCCTCGCCCAGTTTGAAACTGTTTTAAGAGTCTAGAGAAACAGCAATGAATGAAATGAACCTTACCACATTTAGGCACCATTTTAGTGGAAGATTTGGGGGCCGACAAGTTCATATTCTGCATGCTAAGGGTGAGAAGCTGTGTGGAGAGACACAGGGAGATGGAGGTTCAGGGAGCATGTGTTTGGGGTGTGTGTGCTGTTTTAGTCAAGGTGGACAGGGAAGGCTTTTTGAGATGAGAATAATGGGCGGACAGAGATAGAAATCATTGAGTTCTCTGAAGAACACTCTAGACAGAGCGTGGTAAACCCATGTGAAGGACAGACCTGAGTGGCTGGGCCAGTGTGGGGGTTGGGAGAGGAGGAGTGAGGTGAGGCCAAAATGGTAGCAATTTGGGGACAGTGATTAAGGTCCTGATTAGCATGGAGGACTTTTGGGCTATCCTGAGGACACAGGCTTTTCCTTAGGTAAGAGGGAAGCTGTTAGAGGCATTTGAGCCACAGGTAACAAGATCCAATGGGCATCAATCATATTGCACTATTATAATGACTGTTATTGCTGTTACCTTGTGGTGGCTGGATTTGAACCAGTGCTTCGCAGTGAGAAGCAAAGGCCCCACCACTGTGCTGGACACTTCACCTTATTATGAAGCCTCTCTGCCCGTCCTTTACAGGAGAGATGCAAGCGGCAAGAGTAGAGTCGGGGGCTCAGCCTACTTCAGTGACTCCGGGAGAGATGGCGGCCTTTGGACTGGGGAGCTGGTGGGAGAGAACGTGAGCTGTGGGTGCTCAGAGCACATCTGAAGGGCCCATAGAGCTTGCTGACAAAGGGAAAGAAGGTGCCAGAAAAAGAGGAGTTAAGAGTGAGTCTGGTGTGTTGTGCTGATATGAGTACTTGGGAAAAGAGGCTCACTTCCTGGTACAGAGGACTATGGGGACTATGGGTGAAATAATACGGGTATAGTCAGGGGCCTTGCCTTTCATTTTTTTGGGGGGGGGGCTTTGGTTTTTCGAGACAGGGTTTCTCTGGCTGTCCTAGAACTCACCCTGTAGACCAGGCTGGCCTCAAACTCAGAAATCTTCCTGCCTCTGCCTCCCAAGTGCTGGGATTAAAGGCGTGCTCCACCACTGCCTGGTCAGGGGCCTTGTCAAAGCTCAACTTGGGTCGTGCTCTTTTTGAAGTGCCTGCTGGACAAACAGGTAAAGATGCTGAGGAGGCCTCTGGACTTACTCGGTAAAGTTTTGTGTCCAAGATCAAGTTGGAGATGGGAAATGAGGCGATGAGTTTGAATATAAACAAAGGCAGAGGAAAGAAGAGGTTTGAGGGGATGGCTCTGACGCCCTCAGCATTTAGAGAGCAGACACAGAGAGGAAACCTTGAGCAAAGGTAGACAGGGAGGAGAGGAACCAAGCCTGCGGTCAGCTACCTTTCCAGCTCTGAAGGGCTCTGTTTGGAAATGGAGGGGTATGACAGATGGGCCTCTCTAGAGGGGTCCCCACCTTGGTCCTGATTTGGGAAGGAAAGCCCCTGTAGAAGTTGTCTCTTCATTTTTAATTCTTAGATGTCTATGAGCCCCACAAGAAGAGGTGGAGCTCAGAAGCAGGTTGCTTCAGACAAGCGTATTCTATTTGCTTACAGTTTGGGCACAGCAAACAGTTAATCACCCAAGTAAATCATGTTACCATTCCCTGCAGCCTCTGTGTAATAACACCATGCTGACCACACTTTCACTAGTGATATAAGCCCACGAGTGTGAGCCAAAAGGTTTTATAGATCACCCTTTGAAAGGGACTCTGATTCTAAGAGCTCACAAGGGTCACATGTGTCCATGTCTCCTCAGGAGTAGGGTGGGTGACTCTTGGGACCTCCTTCTTAGGCAAGGTCCTCATGACTTGAGACCAGTCCACAGCTGGCTGGCAGCCGGGCTGTGAGTTCTATCTTTTCTGTGTCATTTGCTTGTGTTATTTCCCAGCCCTTTGCCTACTGCCCTGACGCCATTTAGTCCTTCAGTACCAATCTGTATCACTTCAAACACCTTCTGTTGAGCTGTTCTCTGAGATGAGCTCTAGGTTTAGCTGTGCCCAGATGTGGCTCATGCAAATGCAACAACTTTGTAGAAATTCTACTCTAAACGTACAGCAGAGGGAACTAATTACATCACGGGGGGGGGGCAAATGCAGAAGGGAGTGTGGACTCAGGAGCACCATAGAAGAATGAAAGCTCTACACTAGAAGAAATGCAATTGGGCAGAGCTCCTCTGGAGGGTGGGATCTTCTGTGATGAGTGGGGATTGGGCTAGGGGGTTATCTGACAGCAGCGTTTGCTCAGTATCTTTCCTTCCTGTCTATCAACCCCCAGATACCATTCTGATGTGTGCTTGTGACTAGCTTTGCCTTACTAGGTCCCAAGAGTGCTTCCATCCTCCCCCACACAAGCAAAGCTCCACGTTTGCCTGACCTGGCAGAATGATGGGTCCATTAGCATGGTGGTAAACTGAAAGTCAGTTAGGACCTCCTGCTAGCACCTAAGGGTCAGGTCTACCCAAGCATGCTACACTCCGCCTTCCCAAACCATAATTTCTTCTTCTTGATATTAGGGAAATAATAGCCACAGCAGCGGACACTTCTTTTTTGCTCTTATGAACGTATCTGGCACTGGATTAAGAGCTTTGTAAGCATGATGACTGCTAAACTTCAAAATAAGCTGTGGTAGTCTACTAGTCTCCTGCCATGTCTCCTGAAACACAGGTTCGGAGAGGGAAGGTCATTTGTTCATGGTAATCCATGATGCAGGGAGACAGACCAGAGGAATTTTATTCAACACATGTGTTATTGACAATGGGGATAGTAATATATATGCCATCCTTCCTCAAGCGTGTGTGGCAAAGACATTAGTGAATGTTTAAAGTTTGCCCTCAGGGACTTACATATAAGGTCTGAGAGCATGTAGTCAGAGGTGGTGTGTTTCAAAAACTGTTATTTCGCTGGGCAGTGGTGGTGCACGCCTTTAATTCCGGCACTTGGGAAGCAGAGACAGGTGGATTTCTGAGTTTGAGGCCAGCTTGGTCTACAAAGTGAGTTCCAGGACAGCCAGGGCTATACAGAGAAACCTTGTCTTGAAAAACAAAACAAAACAACAAAACAAAAAACCCCAAAACAAAAACCCCAAGCCCCCAAAACAACAATAAACAAACAAAACAAAACCCAACTGTATTTCTGGGGGGTAGAAAAATAAATTTTTGTAATGTAAGTAATTAACTGCTAATATGTTTTGTGTTCATTAACCTGTGAATTTCCTAAGGGAAATGAATACATTAGTGAGATGCCCAGAACAACGCCAGGCATGTGATAGGTGCTCAGTAAGTGCCTAGTGAACTAGCTAGCTGTGTTCTGAACTTACACAGTGGGTGTTTTCTCCCCAGAGTCCTCTGTGCTCTGGGAGGACAGAAGGGAGCTGTGAGCTTGCTAAGTGGTCTGGGTATGTGGCCAGCCCTAGGCCTACGTCTGGCTCTCTGGCAGTACTTTAACAGCTGCTGTGTAAAGACTCCTAAACTCTCTCAGTGAAGGAGCTCAGAGGGGGTAGGCAGTGCGCCGCTCAGATGCGGCTAATGCATCCAGCATGCTTTTCTCTAGTTAATTAGAAAACTTTATTACAGGAAAGCTGAAGTGGCTTTTCTTTCCAAGGGAAATGCACTAACTTCTGAGAGGTGGAAAAGAGGGGTGCCAAAAGCTGCTCATGTCCCCCCCTCCCCGTTTTCCTCCAGGCCTGCTCATGTGGGCCCCACTACCCGGCTAGTACATCTGTGATGTGGGCCCAGCCACAAGAGCAGGAACAGCGAGCACCCTGCGAGGAGGAGTCAGAGCCTCAGTCCTGGGCTGTGGCTCTGCTAGGACCTATTTCCCACCCCAAAAAGGGACTGAGAGTGCTCCAACCTCTGAGTGCTGATACAGGGAGACAACAAGGTGCATGAACTATGGAGGCTGGGTCTTGGGGTCCCTGGTCAATACCCACAGTGGATCCTGCAGGCTGAATTCTGAGGGTGTCTTACAGTTTGAATCCTGTTAAGCAGGTACATGGACATAGTAAGTGCCGGCTAAATGGGAGTCCAGTGCTCAAGTAAGCTGGGGATGATTCACACACTTTAATATGTCCTGTCTGCCTAATTCAGGCCAGGTTGGGTTAAAGTAAGTGCGCACGTGTGTGCACGTGTGTGTGTGTGTGTGTGTGTGTGTGTGTGTGTGTATGTGCGCGTGCACACAGACACACAGACACAGACACACACACACAGACACACACACAGAGACACACACACACACACACACACACACACACACACACAGGAACAATCAAAAGTGAGGGCTAGGTACTTTCTGACCCCTGGCTCACTAACTGCCTCCTGGGCATTGATTCTGGGGAAAAGGAGGGTTTGGATCAAAGGGTGGAGAGGAACAGATTTATGAGTGTATGTGGGCTCCTAGAGATTTTTGCTCCTGTCCCCTCCCCTCCTGTGCATCTGGACAGAAGAAAGGGAGAGAGAATAGAGGATTTTTTCTGGAAACAACTCTTACTCAGAAGTATCTTGTGTATGGTGTGTGTGTGTGTGTGTGTGTGTGTGTGTGTGTGTGTGTAGGATCCTTTGCTGGTGGTCCTGCATTCAGGTCATCTAAGTCCACTGCCAAGGTGCCATCAAGGGATCAGGACACTGGGAATGTCTAAAAGGTCTCCCCTGCTCAGACAAGTAGACTGCATTCTCTGAGCTTTGGCATGCAAAATTACTACCCCCACCCCCGAACTTATCACCTATGTTCTCGGGAACCTGCGTTCATATATCTAACCCCTCTGGCATGGGAGTTCCACTTTGACTACCTTTATGTCCCCAGGGTCGGCACAGTGCCTGGCAGGGGTTGAAATGCCTGACATAAAGGACAGGGTTGAAAAGAAATGAAGAGTTCATGACACATTTACATAGACCGACTAAAAAAAAGTGCTATCCCACAAGACAGATGGGAAAACTGAGGTCCGATGTCATGAAGTCAAGTCCTCCACATGCTGCAGGAAACAGCACAAGCTGTGGTCTGTGCACAGCAGCTTTGCATATTGATTTTTGTCTTTAGAAGAACCCCCAAACCCTGGCCTGCCTTAATCCACTCAACTAGGTGGTGTGAAGCCCAGTCAGGGGGGAAATTGTCCACATTACAAAAATCATACGAAAGAAATTATGGATGGAAAAATCATTACCTTATAAATTGGCCAAGCTGTTCAGAACTTGTAGGAAACAGGGCATATAAAATTCTCATGGCACTTTGGGGCTTTGATAGCTCCTCATTACAGCTCTCAGACTCCAGTGAAAAATGTCCTCACCCAGAGAGGGCTAATTTTACTTTATTAATGACATGGGGTGGGGCTGAAGCCATAAATTCTGGCTACCTGAGTGCCTGAGGCTCGGGACAGAGCTTTGGAGAGACATTATCTCCCATGGCTGTGCTGCGCTCCGTGCTGCTCTCTGCTGCTGCCAAGAGGAGAAGATGGCCTCTTGCCCTAGCCCCTCGCCTCTAGACCATGAAGCACAGTTGGAGGACAGGAGTGGAGGCCTAGCTTTGCTCTGAGAAGGTAGACTGAACTGTTCAGCAGTTTGGCTTCATAAGAAATATTATTCTTATATTATCAGCACCGAGAAGAAAGGGAGTCACAAAGCAGTGCCCTCAGTTTTAGGAGTATTCTTCATTATTCCACTCACATCTCGCCAAGTCGACATGTGACCAGGATCAGGGCTCATGCTACACAAAATGTGTATAAAAGGACCATGTCATAGGCCCATAGGCGATTTGGGATTATAAAGCCACAGTCTTAATAGAGAATGATTGACCCAGCCCTAAGCCCTGAAGACACCTACAGCTTCCCACCTCTGTTACAGCTGTCAGCAGCACTCCGAGCTCTTCTAGCTTAAGTTTTCTCCCTTGTCCATGGAACCAATGAGGACATCAAGGGCCTAGAAGCACTCCATTAATCCTGGAGTAGTGATCGGGAAGAGGAGAAAAGCAGGCCAAGGTCACCTTACCCTGACCCCAACAATGGCCTAGCTGTCTTCACCTCCTCCCCTGTGCAGCAGTGCTGGTGAATCATGGCTGGCAAGCCCCAACTCCATGGCCCTAAAAATCCTGGAAAATGGAGGCCTGTTTGTCTTCTCAGATAGTTACGTGCCTCTAAATCTTTCCCCTTAGGACACACCACTATGACCTTCATCAATTTTGCCATATAATTATTCATCCTTCCGCTTTTGAAAGGTCATATAACCTACGGCAAGTTTCATGTGTGCTGCCTCGTCTGAGTTTTGTATCAATTCAGGGTTGATCAGGACACTGAGAGTGTCTACTGGTCAGGCAAGTAGACTGCATTTGGTTTTTGAGAACCAAAAGCGGTTAAGAGGATGTTACAGGTTGCACTGTGTCCCTCTCATCCAAGATTATAACAATCATTCAGAGTGCAATTGTATCTGGAGATGGAATGATCTCCTGGTGACCATGCCAATATGAGGCCCTTCATGTGGGTCCTAATCCAATGCAACTCTCATCTTTATGAAAGGGAATGGGGACACATAGACTCCAGGGGTGTATGCAGCAGGGCAACAATGTAACGAGACAGCAAGAAAGCTGCTGTCTGTAGTCCAAGGAGCCAGGCCTTAGGAGAAATCAGCCTTGCCCTGAAGCCCACCTCTAGGAAGAAGTACTAAATTCCAGTTGATGGCACCATCCAGGTTCTGGTTCCTTGGTATAGCAGTCGCAGCAGAATAAAACATTACTTTATCAAAGCTGCCATCTGAAACTTGAACCTGAGTCTTCTGCCTCTCTGTCCTGACTTTCCCTACCACAGAGAAAAGCACTTGAGCACATCTCAAAATCCCCACCAGCCAGTGTGTACATTTTGAGAAGACAGCAGCTACACACTGCAGATTTCCATTTGGCAGCAGACACAGCGTCTCTGCTGGCATGGCTTGGGAGGGTCTGAACGGTTAGCTGTGGAGCAGAGGAGGCCAAGCTGGCCCCCGAGGAAGCTTGGCTCCCCGTGCCTGTGTTACAGCTGCGGTCAGCACTAGCCCTCATACAACAGTCTTCTTGCTCAACCCCTGCAGCCAAAAGTAGAATCCCCTGATGGGCCATTTGGCTCAATCCAGGGTTTCACAGGCCTGTTCCTTCCAGAAGAAGTTGCTGACCCGGCCAACACTGGCCCACAGACTCACAGGAGAATTGCAAAACCCAAGGCATTTACTCAGGTTGAATCCCCTGCCTTGGGTCTTTGAGCTACTTCTTTATGTAGAAGAAAATCTATTTCCCACCCTCAGCTGTGAAGTAGCTGGACTGCAGACAATGGTGTTAATGGAACACAGCATAGAAGGTGTGGCTTCTGGGGGAGCCCTCCACAAGTCACAGGTCCCCAGAGGATGTCTCAGACTTCCTGAAGGAGCTAACCTGACTCTCCTTGGCCAAGCCAGGGAAAAGATCTGGACACTACAGAGTGAGAGCGGATAGAGGACTTTCTCATGCTCACTGCAGTCTCAGGAGGGAGTAGGCTCTTTAATGGCGCTAAGCTTATCAGCAAGGACAGTATTTGAGCTACTGTTGGAAGCCCAGGGAAGACTCCAATGTCGTATGATATGGCAAGTTGACCATAACACCTCAAGAGGCCTCTAAGCCCTGAAAGAGCACAAGTCTATCAATCTAGTCATTGCTTCAATAAACAATCATTTTGCAAAGTACCTATCAGGTCTGCATTGAGGATGCAGGATTCTTTGCATGTGTACCCGCAATTGCCTGCACATTCACACACACACACACACACACACACACACACACACCTGCACACATGCACATGTAGGGGAGAGGCTCATGTGCAGTTTCAGGTGAAGGCCCAGGATATGCTGTACCAGTCATGCCCATATCCCTCCCCCATTCTAAAATGCTCCTAGTTGACTTCTATCTGCAGTTCAGACTTTAAAAATTTTTTATTTATTTAATTTTATTTATTTTAACTTTTTTCCTAAAAGTACTCTGGCCTGCGAGCCCCACCCTGAACGGTCCAGGTTGAGGAATGCATGCTGCCCTCTGGACCACCCAGGACAGAAAGTGGGGTGTGGACACTTGCTTCCCTACCTCTCTGATGGACAGGTTTGAGGTATGTTCTTGGCACCATTTCTAGCTTGGAACAGACTGAGCTTTCCCCAGAAGACTTTATTGCTGAGGTTCTTTCAAGAGAGAAGAAGAATTCTCAGACACACAAGGACAACACTTCAGAGGACATTGTGGGGGGGAGGATCAGCTTCCCTGTGCAGAAGACAGAAGAATGAGGAGCCAGAGGGATCTCCTTACTCTCCAAAAACCAGGGGGAGGCTGCATTCCACCACTGATCCGTCCTATCTGACACCTAAGCATGCCTGTTTCTTTCCTGTCTCAGTCCTTATACTTGTGGTCCACACATCCATGTCTCAGTTCAGCTTCCTCCCCTACTTCCGGAAATCTCTCCTGGCCTGTATCATTTGCACACTTATTCCTTTTTCCCCATCCCAGGCTCCACCCTCACGTTAGCTCTTGAATACTGAAGTATCCTGTCAGCTCCTGAAATACAACGCATAGATAAATGATCAAAATGGAGACCTAGCCCCTTGAAGGCATCTGGGGCCTAAGGAGACTCACAGAAATAAGTGCCACCCGGCAGAGGTGAGAGGTTCGGAGGCAGAGACAGAGTGGACACAGGTGCTCATGGGAGGGGAGGGAACCGGGGAGGGGAGGTTCAGCACTGAGCTCAGCAAAGAACAAGACATTTGGAGTCTTGTTTTTCCCTCCTTCTGAGCAGTGAATGTAGAACCTAGGCAAGCACTTTACCACCTGGGCTGAACTCGTACTTAAGATGAAATAATAATGCTAGGTGTTTTTCTGGATTTGGAGGCTTTCGGCATTTGCTTTGGTACGTGGTACCCATTGCTCCCAATGACACTGGGTGCATCCATCCAGATTTCCTAGGGCAACTGTAAGACTCTGTGAAACAAACTGTAGATTCAATCAACTGTGGACTGAAAAACCAGCATCTATACTGACCACGGACAGGACTTTTTCCTTGTCAAAATTGGTTAAATATAGTGTAACAACAAATTATATAGCATCTACCTTGTATAACATAGTCTAGGTGATCAACAAGAATTCTGTAAGTATTCAGGAAGATGTGTGTAGGTTATTTGCAAATACTATGCCATTTTATATCAAGGGTCTTTGTGTCCTGGAACTGGTTCCTGCAGATACCAAAAAAAAACCCACTATGTCAGACCTGAAGACACCTCTTTACATGTCTCTCTGCAGATACTTCCACTTGGCCCTAGGAAATAACAACTATTAAGGAAGCAGAGGACCAGAGAAATCACGCTGGAACCATTCAATTCCCACGTGGCAGAGGTAAGACTTAAACCTTGGCTATGTGGTAAGTGTGACTAGCATAGTGGCCCCTGACAAGTGTCTTAGAAGTGACAAAACACAAAACAGTACAGGCAAATGCTGGGACAGTATCAGGTCACCTCAAAGCTGGGGAGGTAAAGCACAGAGATAGAAACTGTCCACAGGATAGCCCTTAATCCAAATACCCATGAAACTTTGATGGATCTCAGAAACAAAATCTATCCCAGAAAGTGGCTGGGAACAGAAGAGGCTGAGAGAATATCAGAGCAGAGTTGCTTCTGCATAGGACCCGCGGGGACCCTGCCCCAAAGAACTGTACTCATAAGGACTCTAAGGTAGCCTTTGTTGATGTCTTGAAGGGGAGGAATTCCAGGCTAAAGTAATCTAACTGAGCATGAAGGGAATTGAGTTTCGGGCTCCCCGCCTCCCGATCTGCTGCAGGATTCATTTTCATGATTCCTTTTGAATGGTGTGAGCCTGTTCTGAAGGCTGAAAACGGGTCCCATGTGTCCACACAGCGCCAAGAATCCTGCCCTTTCCCGAAGTTCAGCAGGGCCACCCCCTTCCGGCCATGTCTGGCCAGAACCCCTGGGAACTGCAGCTCTCTAGCAGCACCGGTAGACTTACACAGCCGCTGCGATTGTCCCAGTGTCCTCTGTGCTTAGCCACTCCTGCTGTGCTCGCAGCACTGATTCTAAGTTATTTGACTTCATCTAGGAGGCGCAGGCACTATTATTAGATCTCCTAGGATCTCCTAGGTAGGATGAGATCATCTGCCCAACCTTGTCCCGGGACATTGAATGCAGATGCATTTACACACATACCTGCCCCAAAGCTGCACATTGCATTGATCTTTACATGGTCACCTTTAAAATAAATGATGGTGACTAACACCTCATTGAAAGGCCAGTTCAAGTCTCACATGCTCCTTGAAATTAGGTTTCATTTCCATGGCTTCCACAGTGGCCAGAGGTGGCATATCAGGTAAAGGAAAAGCGTAGGGGAGACTAGAAACGGGTGTAACAAAGAAAAACACTTTCTTAATGAATGCTGGCTAAGCAAAGCAGCTACTGTGCAAACATCCCGAGCAGGGGCTTGGTTGTGGCTGGGGCAGAGGGCCACTCACTGGAGACTGGTCACACTGGGGAATGTCAGGCTCGGGAGGATGAGCAAACACATGCTCCTGAACATCCACATTCCTCAGCTTGCATCCCGGGGCCCAAACACATACATGGGCCCCAGCATTGTCCAGCCGTGGCCTGAGCTGGCCAAGGGGCAGGATCAATATTTGCAGGTACACATCGGGTTCCACTTCCAGCAGCATCTGTGTTTGGACAGCCCTGCTTCCCACTGCCCTGCATCTCTTTCCAGAAACATGCTGAGTCCAACAGGGCAGCTGCCACTGGGCTTGGAGCCTGAGAGTTAGGGTTAACTCAGATGAGATTTCTTAGTGTCTGACCCCATTCTTTACACACCTCAGAACCAAGAGAGACATGAAAGGGAAAACTTAGAAGCTTCTCTGGGAGCACAGCTCAGGGTCTGCTTGGTGACCATATTGATTAGTATGGGATGTTCTAATTCTCTCCTGCTAAATCTTACCACCCACCCATCCACATGCCCAGGCATCCCCACAACAGTTAATTAAGCAGTTCTGTAGGACTGCTTTCTTTTACCTCTCTCCCAAAGCTCAAGCCCTCTTCGCCTGGTCAACTACAACGGCCTACCTGAGTTCCCTGATTCTTGTCTTGCTTATTTTCCAGGCTTCAGCGTGAGTGGATTTTCTCCATAAAATAGGACCCTGTCTTCCCCCTTAATCCCTGAAGGGTTCCTGTTGCCTGTAAGAACCTCAAATGGCTTGCAAAGACCATAGCTGCTTCTTTTCCTTTCTAACCATTTCTTTCTTTCTCTTTCTTTCTTTCTTTCTTTCTTTCTTTCTTTCTTTCTCTTTCTTTCCTTCCTTCCTTCCTTCCTTCCTTCCTTCTTTCTTTCTTTCTTTCTTTCTTTCTTTCTTTCTTTCTTTCTTTCTTTCTTTCTTTCTGTTTTTCGTTCTTTTTTTTGGCATCTCCTGAATATTTCATAGGATCTGACAACCATAAGCAGAGGTTTGAATTCACAAAGATAATAACACTACTGCTTGCTAGCTGTGTTATCTCCTGCAAGTCAAATTTCAGAACATCTGAAAAATGAAGGTGGACTCTTGAGCATGAAAGGGCAGGAGATGTGTTCTTAGCACACTGCCTATTGCCTTCAGAATTAGAAGACAGTCAGGGGACAACCCAGAAAATGGAGATGGGCTACGGGAGGGTACCCAACACTTTCTTATGTGTGTGTATGTTTGTGTACAAGGGTAAGCATATGATGATACTTGTATGTGTGTGTATGCTTGCATGCTCATAATGGTCTTAATGTACAGAGGTTAGATGAGGACATGTGAGGTCCTGCTCTATCACTGTCCTCCTTATTCCCCTGAGACAGGACCTTTCATTGACTCTGAAGCTTGGCTGGCAGCCAAAAAAGCCCAGCATCCTTTTGTGTCCATCCCCCATAGCTCTGGAGTTACAGGCACACGCATCCAGGCCTGCCTGACCTCCAGTGGGATGCTATTAGAAATGGGGCCGCGGGGAGCCTGATTTCTCTCTTCCATGTGAGGTCACTGAGAGAAGAAGAGAAGATGGCCACCTGCAGACCAGAACGCTGATTCTCACCGGATCCTGTCATGCTTTCAGCACTGTGAGAAATGAAGGTTAGCTGTGGAGGCCACCCATTCTATAGGCATCTGTGACAGGAGCATGAAGGTTTGAAGACACCTGCACATGGACATGGGCCCAGACTATTTCTGATGGTTTTGGTACCATGCTGCTATGAAGCGGCATGCGAAGATGCCATTTTCCCTCTAGGTGGACAAGCCCCTGTCCATGTGTGTGGCTGGATCCAGTCTGAGGCCCACCAGACTGTTCAGCCTGAGTACATAGCCAGGAGATGGCCCACTGTTTCTTTGACTATGAACAGGACTGCTGGGTGGGTAGCGCTCTCACTAGTTTCCATCAGAGATCTTCCTCCACCCTCTGCATCCTACTGTGGTCTTCATAGACCCACCGTGGGCATGACTCTCAGCACACAGTAGGTACTTGAGGCATCTTAGTAAGGAAATACAGAAGGTATTGGGAAGGAATTGAGTCCCGAAAGGATTGGGTGGTGTGGGCAGCCAGTTCTGGGATGCAAAGTTTAGACTGGGGAGACTCTCTTTCCACCTGGGGAAGCTGAGTCCTGGAGCTTGGTCCTCCTGGGCCCAGTGCAGCCCACCCCCACGCCCTGGCTCCACACTGTCCACACACAGCCGCTCATTTTTCAAGAACAGAGCCTGGGCTGAATTCCTTGCTCACCACCTATGGTAAAGGAGATTTATTACTCCCACAAGCTCTTTTCATCCTCCCCCTGCCCAAAGACGGATGGATTTTATCTTGATAAATGATGAGGCCAGGTCTCATGGGCAAAGAGTGGAGTGGGTGTGAGGCCAGCTAGGAGGAGGGAGGCTCAGAGTGCCAGGATTGCTGACCGCTGATGGCTGGACAGACTGCCACTTTCCATTCCTCTGTGTCTGGAAGACCCTGCTATGACAGGTTTTGTGGCGATTTTAGCCTAGGTGGCTAGGTGATGGGCCACAGTATCACCTTCACCCCAGTTCACCTTCGCTTCCTGAGTCTGCTGGGAGATGATCATGCACCCAGGCCAGCTGTGACCCCCACCCCACCCCACAGCTCAGTTTCGCCTTTGATCTTGAGCATCACATTGTGCTTTTCGTTTGAAGTGAGCAGCCTTAGAGGACGCAGCCTCCTCTCTCAGTCCTGGCAGCCTGAGGAAGGGCCCCTAATAAGCATCTCCTGAGCCTTCCACCTCCAGGAAGCCAATCCCAGAGCATGTCGTCTGGGCATTCGTCACCCTAGCCCGGTCGATGTTCCATCAGGCACATGAGTCACATCCAGGCCTTGGCTACTGCTCTGGTCTTGCCCAAAGGCATGACCTGCTGCTAGGCTCTTTGTCATCTGTGTGCAAGACCACTGAAGCCAACTGGGAGAAGCCTTCCTCGAATCAATAGCTATAAAGATGTGGAAGGGTGGGCAAACTCCTGAGGATCTGAGCGGCCCTGCTCCTCATGACAGTCTCATTCTTTGAACACCGCTGTGACAGTGAGTGCTTAATGGACAGGACTCTGCAATGACTTCCTGTACTCTAGGCACTGTCCCATACCTCGCATCTCAGCTAATGCCCAGTGGTCTCTACTGCACCCTGTTGAATGACAGGGTGAGGACAAGCCTCACCAATGGGATGCAAGTCATAGAGTTTGTGAACTGGCATTCAAACGGGACATGTCAGAGGGCAGCCAGGGGCCTCATGTTGCTTTTTGCTGAGCTGTAATGGGAAGAGAATGAAGCCATTTTGTTCAGAAGCCTGGTAGGCAGGCAGAGGCCAGCTTGACCTTCCTGGAGTAGATGAAGCTGCAGACACCTTGGGGAAGGGCCCCAGGCTGCAGGCCAGCTGGAGGCAGGAAGGGTATCTAGGCCTAGCAGAAAGATTTTTTTTTTCTGGTCATGGGGATTGGGGGTGACCCTGGGGCGACCTTGCTTGCCTGACCAAAGCCAAATGCTCCCAGTTCCCAACTCTACACACACGGGGGCTGTGTGTTTCCTCACACACAGGGCTTAATCCACTGGGAGGTAAACCTTGCAGCCAGAAATCCAGAGCTCTAATTGGTGGTCAAGGAGCAAAAGAGGTCCTGCTGGGAATTTCTTCCTTTCCTCAGATACAAAGAGGTCCTTCGTGAGACTGACAGGGTGTCTTACTCCAGAAACCCAGCTACGTGGGCCTGGCCATGACATGTCTCTCATCGTCCTTTCTCTTTTCCCTACCTTTCCACTCTGTCCTGTCCTTTCCACCTGATCCTCCCATTGCCAACGCTTCTGGCCTGGCGGGTACTCAGGGCCAGTCACTCTCTGGCTGGTAAACTGGGCCAGTTCAGTTTCATATTTGCAGGCCCCTCCCTGCCTGCCTCCATTGGCATCTCTTTAACAACCAGATCTGAGAACAGAGTCAGGTACTGCCTGGTAGAGTGTGCGTGCTTTCATTCTGACCCAAAAAGCGCTGGTTATAGAGTTTATAAGTCTTCCTGAGATGGTCCCATTCTGGCCTGACTATGGTTGGAAGGCTTTGCATGCTCCAGCAGATACAGGGCAGAGCTTGGCAGAAACCACTGGGGGGGTCACATCCTGCTGGCAGAGTGATTCTACTACTCCTTGGTTTCCATTGGTCCAGATCAGATGCATCTGACAAGGCTTCACCCAACTGCCTCCTGAGGTGAACCTCAGCACCCTTCACCTCCATTGGTGCTGATCTCATCCCTCTGGGTGCAGCTCTTTGAGGTTAACCAACCCTCAGTTGTTCACGAGCTCACTCTTCCCTCGCCACAATCCACCTGAAACTCAGAGGAGTCATCAAGCCTGGAGTCATCAAGTTTGACGCAGTGGACTCAGAACCTGCCTAATTTTACAGCATAATCTGGAGTACACAGCTGCCTCCAGGTAGCAAAGGTGCCAGGCTGTGATGGTGACAGGGCAGGCAAGCGGTCCTTGACAACCCCAAGCTATTAGTTTCTCTGCTGGGGAGCCAGGCTGGCCACTCAGAGTAGACTGAAGTCACTATCTTCTCCTTTTTATTCTTGGCATTTTGATACCTTAAAACCATGCTGAAAATTTCCAATTGTTTAGCTTATGTTTACTTGCTTCAAGAAATTTCTTCCCCCTTCAAGCCATCGCATCTGTGTGATTGTGCGCAGGTACAACTGGTACTGTGACTGGAGTGAGCTGGATCACTCATGAGTATCCTCATTCAAGGCTGGCATGCAGAAAATACACCCTAGAGACTCTCTAGTGACCTGAGATGTCTGGGAAATGGCCCCAACTGCTAAATCTGACAAAAGACAGAGATCAGGGGAGGTCCTGGGTCCCTGAATGAGAGCAGGTGAGCCAGTTTTCTCCTCCGGGATCCAGTGTTTTGTTATTAACATAGGCTCCCATGGATCTTGGTGCTCATGTTTCTCAACCTTCTTCTGAAGGAGACAGGACCTACTCCGGCTTAGAAGATTCCAATGATCCCTTCTGGCATCATTTGATTATGTGCAGTAATGACTTGTAACCAGACACTTCTGATTCCAGGAAAAATTCAACAATGTCCAGGGGGTATTATTGGTTGTTGTAAACTGGGGAAGGTTTGTTCAAGATCTCTAGAAGTTAGAGGCCAGAGGTATTGTGAAACATCCCACAAAATGCCCCTCCTCCTCAAATAACCAGTAAGTCGGGATAAGATGCTAATACCAGAAATAAAGTAGGAGACATGTTGCAGACCCCACAAACATTAAAATTACAATAATAGAATCTAACAAACAACTCTATGCTCCAGTATCTGATAACTTAGAGGAAATGGCCCAGTTTCTCGAAAAGACACAGTCTGCTGAAATTCAAACAAGAAGAGACAATTTAAATAGGCATATCTCCATCAAAAATTAGATTACTAATTAAAAATTTCCTATAGACAAAGCACCAGGTTTTCTAGTGAACTCTACCAAACATTCAAAGAATAAGTTACACCATTTTGCCAATCTCTTTCAGAACACAGAAGCTGAGGGACTATTTCCCAACTTACTCTGTGAGGTCATCTATCTAATACTCAGACAAGACCAAAACATTATAAAGTTAGTATCACATGTGAACACAGACATAAAAAATCCTCAGCAAAACATTACCAACTTGAGTGTTACAAGTAGAGACAATTTGTTAAAACAATTATTGTAAATCACTCATCAACAGCACAAAAGAAAAAAGACATAATAAGATAGATGCAGAAAAGTACTTGACAAAAATCCAATGCTTCTCGTAATCAAAAACAAGTCAGGAAAGAAAAGGATGAGAGGAACAGCCTCAGGTTCATAAGGAATATCCACAGAAAGTCTACAGCTGGTTCAAAAGGAATATCCACAGAAAGTCTACAGCTAGTTCATAAAGAATATCTATAGCTGGCATCAGACTTAATGGTAAAAAACTGAAGATTTCAACTAAACTTAGGGACAAGTCAGGATATTCCCTCTTCTGCACTTCCAACATAATCTGAAAAATCCCAGATAGTGTTATTATGAAAATAAATAAAAGAGGTGCTAAATGAAAAGAAAGAAATATAATATCTCTATTCATAGGTGACATGATAATCTATGCCAAAAATCTAAAGCAATTGCCAACCCCCTAAAAAGGGACAAATGCAAGCTAAATAAAACACAACACAGCACACCAAAACAAAACACCTTTTTGAAGACAGCAACAGCTATTTCCAATTTGTAGGCTATAACATAAAATGTCAGTTGTTTTCATATGTACCAGCGATGATGTTCTGAGGGATGAACATGGAATTGGAAATTAGGCCATCTTAAAAACAAAGTAGCATTTACATTAACATCAACATTAAATGCTAGCAAAACATATATATGTAGAATGCATATGAAAGAAAAAAACAAAGAGATAAATATGAATGGTAAGATAGCCCATGTTCATGGATAGAAAGATTCAGTACTGTCAAATTTCTTTCTGACCTGACCTATAGATTTAATTAAATCTAATTCAAAATGCAAGAAAGATTTTTTTGAATAGCAATAAACTAAAGTTTATATAAAGAGGCAAAAGACTCATAATAGTGAACACAAAATCGAAGGAATGATACTACCCAATTTATGACATAGGTATTCAGTAAGACGGTGTGTACTGGTGAAAGGACAGACAGCTCAAGCAGCATAGAACAGGGCCCTATACAAAGACTCAAAAAGCACAACGGATCTTTGTTAAATGACCTTGGACAAAAACTAAAAAGCAGTTCAAAAGAGCAAAGACTATCTTTACAGCAGATAATAATAGAGCAGTTGGACACCTGTATGCAAAATATTAAAGAAGATACTCTCCAGAAATTTTAACTCAAAGTAGATCATAGGCCTCAATGCAACATAAAACCTTTAGTAGGCTTGGAAGCCAAGCATGGGCCTGCATGTGTCTGTACCAGGTCCCCTGCATCTATGTTATGGCTGTTAGCTTAGTGCTTTTGTGGGGCTCCTAACAGTGGGAGAGTGTGTATCTCTGACTCTTTCGTCCACTCTTGAGACTCACTTCCTTCTATTGGATTGCTTTGTCCAATCTCAATATAAAGGCCTTGTTATCTTGTTTTGCTTATTATCTTGTTTTATACTGTCTGGCTGTTTTTTCTTGGAGGCCTGCTCTTTCCTGAAAAGGAGACAGAAGAGAAGTTACTGGGGATGGGAGGAAAGGAGGAGTGGGAGGAGGGCAAACTGCTTGGGATGTATTGTATGAAAGAAGAATCGATTTTCAATAATTAAAAAAAAGTTTGGAAGACACAATGGGAAAAGATCTAGATGGCTTTGGCTTTGTTGATGGCTGTTTTGATTAAATACCAAAGTTACAATGTGTGAGAGAAAGGAGTGTCAAGCTGGACTTCATTAAAAACCCCTGTTCTTCAAAAGATACTATCAAAAGAATGGAACACAAGGCCCAGCCTGGGAGGATGTATTGGAAAGACAAATCTGATAAAGAATAGTTACCTAAAATATATAAAAAACTCTTAATATTCAACAATTAAATACATTAAACAAAACAATCCAATAAATGCATGCCAATGGCTGTAACTAAAAGACACCGCAGCAAACAGAAGCTGTTGACTCAAATGTGCAAATAAAGGTGCTGTACAATTGCCTCATGCCTTCAGATGGCAATGACATACCCACTCCCAGCTATCTGAAGACCAAAGCCCAGAGCACGGACAACACCGGGGGCTGAGGAGGAGGTGGAGCATCAGGCATATACTCAGCACTGGTGGGAACGACAAGTGCACAAGCTGCTTTGGAAGTCCGTTGGGTGGTTCTTTAAAAAAAAAAAAAAGAGCCAAAACGAAATGCCATGTAACCTGTCAATCACATCGCTGAATGCGCACCCCCAAAGAATTGCAGCAATACAGAAGCCTGCACATGTGTTTAAATTGTGATTTTTAGGTTTTTATTTTACTTTATGCGAATAAGTGTTTTACCTGCGTGTTTGTCTGTGTACCATGTGCACGCCTGGTGCCCGTGGAGGCCAGAAAAAGGCCATAGATCCCTCTGGAACCAGAGTGACAGTTGTGGGCTGCATGGGACTGATGCCTGGTGCTTACTGGTAGGAGTCACTGACATCCAGGGCCACCCTCTCCTCTCCTTGCCCCATCCATCTGGGTGCTGACATCACGTAGTACAGTCTGGACCTGAGTAGAGCTGGTAAAAACTGGAGGCCAAGGTTTTTCCCTTGGCCTCCTTTCTCTCCTGTCCTCCTCTTTGGCTGGATTGCCAGGAGAGTCAGGACTTACTTCTACCCAACCCAAAAAGCTCCCATGGAATTATTTCCTCCTATCCAGACACCACGACCTTATCATGACCAGATGTCATTAGCCACAACTATGGGCCCCCTTCCTTTCTGATGATTAGTCACACCTGTCCATCCTTTTGGTCATTCAGGAACAGAGCTTCAATCCATGCTCAGGAGCTTTGTGTCTGAAGGATGAACTCAGGGTCCTCTGGAATTTTTGGCTCTGCCCTTTCCATCGGGCTTTAAGGGTCATGCACTGAGACACCTTGAATATAATCACACTGCATGTCCCAGTATTAAATGTGGGGGCATTCCACACCTCCTGTCATGTGAGCAGACAGCACCCAATGGAGGAACACCCACTGACCCACTCCACCACAGCAGGTGCCTGCTCTTCTCACAGCCCCAGATTCCAGTGTTGCTGTCTGGATTCTCCAGTCGTCCTTCCTGGACCCTAGGTCACAGCGACAACTCTTTGTGTTGTGTTGTGTTGTGTTGTGTTGTGTTGTACCTGGGATGTGAGCTGCTGAAGTCTGGCATTGCATCTTGTGTGTATGTTCCATGACAGTCTAGGACATGGACCAGAGCAGACTTTGCGTGTCAGTATGAAACAGAAAGGTCCAGGCTTCACTGCACAATCAAGCACTTCCACATTTTTCTTTTGATCCTCCCATGGTCATAAAAGGGGCCATCCCTACAGAAACTACAGCAATGAAAGAGTCAGAAATCCTTCCTCAGAATGGAGGTTGAGGCCAGTGAGATGTCTCAGAGGATGGGAACACCACCTCCAAGCCTGATGACTTAGGGTTCATGTCTAGAACCCCCATTAAAGGAAGGGGAGAACTGAATCTTAGGTGTGCCTCTGACCTTCACCTAAGAAATGGAGTTGCCTTTGCATATCAAAACAGGAGACCCAGGTGGGCATCTAGGCTGGCGTTGTGGAGGCATTGGCAGGGATGGTCAGCAAGCATTCTTGCTCTAAGCTAGGAGTGACACCTCATTCCACTACTTCTTATGGTGATCCTGGAAAGTGAACATTTGTGTCTATGTCACAAATAAGAAAACTGAAGCACTGTGAAGGGCTGTGCCTTGAGTGGCGAAGCAATTGGAGCCAGAGTTCTAGAAAAGTCTTCCTTCCCAGCTTGCTGTTGTGGCCCCAGAACCCTGGGCCTGCCAAATCCAAAGGGTGTTATGGACCAGTCCCAAGTATCCTTTGCCTAAGTAGGGCATGAGGTGTGCTTGTATGTCAATATGGAGCCCCTGTCTCCTCTTCATTCCCATGAGCAGGTAAGGATTGAGGTGCAGATACACCAGTAGGATTTAAGTTTCTCTTTCCATACTTGCTAGCCAGTCTGGACTTTGCCTTGGGTGTGCTAAATCTTTGCTGCTTTCTTTCCTGGGCAGACCACTAATGCTGGATCCTTGGCCTTGGCTTCTAGTGCTCTAAGACTGGGGTTGGAGAATCTTGTAGAAAACTAGGTGTGGTTTTCAGGAAGACATAGGTACTGGAAGAGATGAGGTTGCTGAGGTACCCCCAGAACAGGACACAAGGTCTGGCAATGTGTTTGTTTGTTCCCTGGCAGTCTTAGGGAGCACTCTCCCTGTGTGCCAACACGCATGTCTGCCCTCAGAGTCACAGCTGGGCTCAGGCTTCCTCTGTGGGCAGTCATACCCTCCACCCATCCTTGAGCATAGCAAGCCAGTACTGGGAGATGAGGCTTAGTGACTTCCTTGCTGATGGACTACTAGTCCATCAAACCCCGCTTTTCTGGACTCTTCTCTCTCTGCAAGCTGACTTTCCATGCACTCGGCCTGCCTGATGCTGCATTTTTGCTTTACCTGGCCAGCTAACGTTCTGGACAAAGTTTCACTGAAGACTTAATACCCGGGATATTTTTCCATGTTAATGTAATGCAAAAGAATAAGACTTCACTGTATGGGCGGTAGGTACTCCCAAAGGTCAAGCAAATAAAGCTATGAAACTTACAAGAGAGTGGCTGTATACCTCTGGTTTCTGCCCCTTTTCTAAGCACTATGTTCTCATTTGGATGAACTGAGTGTTCGCCCTCTCACGCTTTCCCTTCCTCCTTTGTCTTTCTGTGTAGCCCAGGCTAGCCTCAAACTCTAAGTCTCCTTGCCTCAGTGTTGGATTTATAACTGTGTACACCCATACATTGGTTTCTAATGATCTTCCTGTCTAGTATGCTGGATACTTGCTTTGAATCATGGTGATAATTCAGTCCAGGGAACTGCTCTGAAACAAACACAAACTGGCAAGAGATGCTATTATACACACAGTGATTTAGACTTCGTTGGGCCTTAATTAATCTCTTAGTTACAGTTACAGTTACAGTTATAGAAACAGCAGGTTTCTGTATCTTCTGGGCTTTGCGTATCGCTCTGTAAAGGTATACACCGAAACTGTGTTAAACATGAAACATTGAATGAACATGGGGAGTCTATTAGGCTATTAAGACAACTGTCATTCACCGCAAAGGTCAAAGAACTCATTTATATGGACCTGCACTCTGCCCTGAGTACAAGAAGAAACTGAGCGGTCCATGTATTTCGTGGCTTCCAGGCTGATGGGATAGCCTTGACATATACATTGCAGGCACAAATGGGACTGTGTCCTGAGCTCAATGTGAATTTCTGAGGTATTCTGTTCCTTAAGAGTTACAGGGAAAGCTCTAGGGACCCAGAATTAGGCAAGGCATCTGAGCGCAGGGCTGCCTAAGATGGCCAAGAGCAAAATGAAAGCATTCCCTTGCAAATTCCCCAGGGAGTCTTTTCTTGGGAGATCAGAGAAGGATCAAGAGACATCATTTGACTGTGTGTGACCTGTTTCTTTGCATCCTCCCTTCCTCTGGGGTCAGTACTGTGAGGCCAAGAGGCGGCCTCTCCTTTCTGCTTCCCAGACAGGGTTCATGCTCTGAGAGGGTTGTTTTCATGATGCTTCTGAGCCAGTAACTGACCCAGCCAGGCAGTGCCCCTGTTTTTCAACTGCACTATCACTAGCACAGACCTCTCAAGCCCTTCCCCAGCTAGAAGGGGACTGGAAAAAGCCCCAGGCACATAATGGAATGGGGGTGAGGGCTACTCCAGAGGAGGGTCTTTGGCTGTGTTCCTTTAGAACTTGGCTGTGCGTGTGATGCAATTTACTGGTTGTGCTCCCCCTCGAACCCCTCCCCTTCCTCCCATGCTGTCCAGGCCTGTTATTCCGTCACTTTCTAACAAGAGTTCAAATGAAGGCAGGCTGGAAGGCCCCGAGGGCCTCGATGTCCAGGAACAGGCCATTAGCAGATTTCAAAGGCAGTTTTGACTGCAAAGCTGCAGCCAGCTAGACCCTCATTCTTGAGCTCCGTCATAGCTAATCTGGCCCTTCCCAGAGGCGAGAGATTTCCCTACATTTAGCCACACTGTCCAACTTCAGAGCCACCTGCCTGTCTCCTGCCAGGAAGGACATTGTGTAACGACAGTGGTGTTTATAGGATTGTGGATCCAGATGCTCTGTGCTCGATCTCAACTGTAAGGTTTGTAAAGTTTGCAGGTGGCATATCCACTTAGAAATGGCCATACAAAGTCTTCATCCAAGAGGGAAGGCAAGAACCCCGGTTGTCCTCTCGACCACACTAGTGGCGGTACTTCCACTGTCTACATCCACCTTTCTATAGAGACTGGGAAAGTTGGTAAAGCCTCGATGTGTGAATCCAGGAGCTTCGAGGGGAAGGTAGGGGGCAAAGGGAAAGATGCGAAGGGA
The DNA here is from genome assembly GCA_964023405.1 of Apodemus agrarius. NCBI lineage: Eukaryota > Metazoa > Chordata > Mammalia > Rodentia > Muridae > Apodemus > Apodemus agrarius. The sequence goes on from OZ030009.1 coordinate 41,175,267, forward strand.
AGGTGAAAGGTTCGTGCACAGCTTCCTAGCTGGGCAACCCAGGTCAGGTTAGCCAGCGCATCTCGACTTCACAAAGGGGTTGTCTGATGATTAAATAAGAGAATGTTTGTAAAGTACTTAGCATTACACATCTGGCTTCCTTCCATGTTTCTGGAAGGAAGGAGAGAGGACAAAGGGAATGAAGAAAGAACTCATGATGCCTTCCAAAGACAGGCAAACATGTCCAATGGACATCAGAAGTGTAAAATTGTGTTTTTGCAAGCTCCAGAATAACTTTCCTGTGACATTTTGGGTTTTAATGGATTCCAGAAACCTTAAAAGTTCCTCTGCAGTCAGAACAGGATGTTTAACTTTTGTCCTTTAAGAAAAAAAAATAAAAAGAGAGACGCACTTACTAATCCGTTCATTCACTGGAAATATGTGGGAAACAACAAGAAACGGGCTCAAAAAAGCAAATGTGAAATGTGCTGCTTCTAAACACCAGCAGCCTGCAGAGTGTTGCAAAATGTGGCTGGAACCAATAACAAAGCTTCTGGAGATGGACCACTGAAGCCGACGCTCTGTCGGGAGAAGACGCTGCGGAGGCCCGGAATGGGGTTGGACTTGTCTTCATACCTCAGGGGCAGGAAGGGGGATGCTGTTGTTGGAGGGGGAAGGAGGTGAGTCAGATTCCTGAGAAAACACCAGCTCCTTGTTCTTTCTCTCTTGAATTCTTTCCCAACGTGAAGTGAGGAAAAGGAAATGCTTTTATAGAAAACATTGAGGTGGAGAAGCTCTGCCGTCCCTCCCTGAGCACCGTTGGCATCTGGTACACGCAGGAACTGTGTCATGTTCTAATTTTAAACAACCTCAACTTCTGAAGTCAAGGCCGGTGTGGCCTGCCCTGCTTAGCTTAGTGGAGCACCTGACTCGGGGTTGTTCTTCAGTAAACACTGGAGGGAAGATGGAAAGAAAAGATGAAGAGATAGAGGGAGGAGTGAGTGAGGGAGGGACAAAGTGGGAAAGACAATAGACTGAGATCCTGAGTGGGTTCTATAAACTCTAACGTGTGGTCTAGAGTGAGGAATTATTTCTTTGGTCAGGCGCAATCAGCAAAAAGGATATGGGAATTATGAGACATAATACCTTAGTTTCCCTAGCTTGGGATGTACCCTCCATCTATTTTTTTTAAAAATAAAACTTGAGATATCTTCCTTTATTTGTTGACAAACTAGAGCCTGTTAACCAAGACAACTACTGTTCCTGGATCCTCATTCTTGACTTTGCCTATAAGCATCACACAGTGGTCAGAGGAGAGCCCTCTGGTTGATCTGCTTTCTTTTTTATCCTCTCTCTCAAGTGAATTGGGCCCACACAATGGAGGGCCCTGTACCCTCCATAAGAAGCTCATATCATAGAATTCTCTCTTCAGCTGTTCATTCCTCCCATCTTGCAGGTAGGCACTAGTTAAACAGTCACACACATTCATATTGTGTGGGTTCTCAAAACAATTTGACTGAAGAAGTATAGCTACTTCTGTGATTATCAGGAGATAGAAAAGGCAACATTGCAAGACTTGTTGGGCATAAAAGAAACCAAATGTTTTCTGGTTTTGAGCAAAAGGCACTTCATATACAGGATGGGGGGGCAATCTAATAACCAATCAGCTGCTGAAATGGGGTGGATAAGCTGATGTGTGTCACGTGGTCCATAAGGAAAGATGAAACTGTGACGGTATACAGGCTCCTAAGAGCCTCTAGTTTCTACCCTATCTGTTGTTCCTAGAGGTAGAAAATCATCAAGAAGAGGCAAAGGCTTGCTGCCAAAGCCTGATGACACAAGTTCCGTCCCTGGACAAACATGAACTGTCTGTCCTTTGATGCTCAAAGTCCATCAGATACAAGTAGTACCTGAGGGTATCAGTCAGCTACAGCCAGGATGCAGAAACTGCAGAAATCTGAACCGATGCAATTATCCCAACTAGTTTCCCAAGATCTGGGCTAACACCTCAGTTACTCACCACAGATAATGAGTGTCTTTGTCTAGCTGCCCAGGAGACCTGCAGCTAACCATTCACTAACAGTGTGCTGGCTGGGATCGCTTGTGTTCCCATCCCACCTATGGCCGAGGGGAGCAGTGCATCTTCATCTCAGGGTGGAGTGTGTGATACAGGTTAGGGCAGGTGCCTGGCGAGCAGTGGGTTGAGCTCCATCACCTTAGACATGCAGACCTGAGCCAATGTTGATGATAATAGACCATAGAGCAAACTATATAGCAATGACATTGCTGAGTTGCAAAAAGGAATCTCATGGGAATTAGCAGAATAAATGATTTCTGCTAAGAAACGTTCAAAACTAGCCGAAAAGTCCACAGCCTCATCCCTCCTTCTTCAATTCCCAACTCCTTGTAAACCAACTTCAGGGATATGGATCCCTTTCCTGGGTTCCATTTCTGTTCTGCCTGTCCCCATACTATGACATTTGTCACCAAACTTCCTACTTGTATGTCCCCCTCTTGTTCTTTATGGCATGTCCCAAACCTTGTCCTGTGTCAGGGCAACAATGAGTCTAGTATGGTTCTTGGTCTTAAATGATTCAAGGGCCAGTGTAGAGGCAAATGACAAGAGAGCGTGACAGCTCAGTGTGGGGGAGTGCAGCGGGGCATCTGGTGGGCTCTTCCACTTGGTGTCAGAGAGGGAAGGCCAGCTTGAGCTGAAAATGGAGGGGGAAGTGGACATATTCCAGCCTGATCAGATAGGAAAAGGCATTTGGGAGGAGAGAGAAGCAGTACATTTCAGAAAGCGTTAGAACTTCAGTGAGATGCTCCTTTAAATTAGGGCACACAGCATAAGAACCATCAGAGTCATAACAATAATGTCTAACTTAGATATTTTTGCATTACCCTGCATGCCAGATGGTACTTTGAGTGTTATTACATGGGCCAGGTTCTCTTAGTCTTCACAGATGAGCACATGGAATAGCTACCATTATCCCCATCCTATAGTTAAAGAAAACCAAGGTAAACATTTGCTGAAGGAGTTAAGAGGACTTGAGAGTTACTATAGTGGGAAGAGGAGAGGGGTAGACAGGTCCAGGAAACCCAGTGTAGCAGTTGACAAGTGTGCCCTCTAAGACTTACCCTGGCCCTATTCTTATACTAACTAGGACCAGATCTAGACTAAGGATTGAGAGCTGGTCAGGGCCAACTATCTCATAGACATCAAGGGAAGTCACTCACTTCCAAAATATAAAATGAAAATCCCTCTTCCATCCTGCCACCAGTAAGTCAGCTGAGCAGGACACTGAACCCTGAATAGACTCATGGTTGCCAGCATGAAGACAGCACACACTAGGTGGCTGGGTTCACTGAAGGTTTATGCCTGATGTTCTGTGCCAACCAGAGCGGTGGCTGGGTTCTGTACTTCACCTCATAGAGGGGAAAGGGGAGACATAGAAGAGCAGGCAATGACCCTTACAACCTATGAGTAGGTTAGAGGGAGGACTATTCAAGGATCTTGGTCCTCAGCCGTCAGGCCCAGTGAGTGTTTCTTTGCCTCAGTGACTCATCCCTTCCTTCCCTCCTGATAGTCTTTTGGTCTTTGCACCAGCACATTATGGATCTTCATGGGGTCATTGCCCCTGGAATGATCAGGGGCTTCCCAAGGAAGGGGAAGTGCCAGAGGACAGACAGGTATACACGCCTCCATCTATTAAGGAGCTTCCAGAGATATCTGGGTAAGCCATGCTACATCTGATGCAAGGTAACAAGTGTACTTATAATCCCATCAGATTGTGGACAGTGACATTTCCTTAGAAGATTTAGAGTAGCTGCATCCATCTGGGGCTCATTGTCTCAAGAGTTTACACATACTCCATAACTAAAGAAGCAGGGGTGGCAGGTGGTGTTTGGTGTGGGGAGAGGGCTGTGTTGTTGTGGATGGGCCTAGTGCTCTTTGCATTTTGATGCCAATTCTGCTCTCCTGGGAGGGGCTGCGGACTAGGAGTGAGTCACGTACTCAGGTGACTTCTTGTGAATCAATCCACTAATGAATAGAGGAGCCAATCACTGGGCAAGCAGGAGGCATTTCCCGGTTGGATGGAGGAAGAGAGGAAGCAGGAGAGAGTTAGGCCCCTTTGGACAGGGATAGTGTGAGGACAAGATAGAGCTAAGAGTGTCTTCCCATTTCAATGGCAGATCCGTCAGGCTCTTCCAGCGTCAAGAGGGAAAGGTACAGCTTCAAAGCATGGACTCACCTGAGGTGCATCACAAAGGCTGTGGGGGATTTGAAGCATGGGGTTGGCATGCCCACCACTGGAAACTTAGCAAGCTGGGTGGAAACATTTCAGGAGCTCTGGGCCAGAGATTCTCCACAAGATAAAAACAGGTCGGCCACTGCCTGCCAGAGCATGGCTGGCCAGGCCACTTTGGCCGAGGCACAAGCAAGGGAACACGCTGGTTCTTTCTAATATTTCTCACAACACTGTGCAGCATAGAACAAGCCATAGAGCAGGGTAGTGAGGAAGGGAGAATATCAGTTGTCTTTCAAGACTTGGTATCATCTTTCAGATGTGTCTACTTCAGGTGTGTGTGTGTGTGTGTGTGTGTGTGTGTGTGTGTGTGTGCAGATCATATAACTGCATAACTGATTTCTTACTCTTGGGGAGAAAGTCTGAACTCATGTTTAACAATATACAGTTTTGGTGACCATGTGGAGCTCAAAGAAACAGCATCCAGACCGTTTACTAAGAGCCAGGCCCTGAGGAACAGAACCTTCTTGAAGATGTTATTTTACTAGTTCAGAACCCACTTGAGCTCATGCAAAAACTGAACTCTAGTCGTGGGCTTGTGAAATATTTGAATGCTCAGTGAAGTGGTTCTTGGCTTCTCAAGATAAAACACTGGGTTTCATAACATGGGACATGAGAGGATGCCAGCGCTAGGGGGACAGTGGGATGGAGAGCTTTTGGTCACGTGTCTTGGCACTGACAGTGGCTGGACTGTGAGCTGCTGAGAAAGGAACAGCCTGCCTCATGGCGGTCAGGGTAGAATGCATAGCTCATAAGTTCATGAAGAGATGGGAATGGCACGAGACGTTGAGTTTTCAACACACCATATGGCGAGTAGGTGAGTACCCTGGCAACACACTCACCCAGGCAGCTTTCAAGCAAGCTTTCCAAAAGGGGAGTTTGGACTTTCCAAGGAGGCACAAAGAGGAAGAGGGTTCAGGGTAAAGGAACAGCAGGATAGAAGGCTGGGGGAACACCCCATTTCAGGAAAGAGCCAGCATGAAGGTGGCTGGTATGTCTGTGCAAAGAAAAATGGAGATGTGTCAGCCAAAAGGTATGATGCACTTCAACTTGGGTCACCACGGCCCTGGTATAAGTTCATGGTCATTTGTGATGCTGTATGTAAATACCAAGAGACCACCTAAAGCTCAAATGCTCAGCTAAAGGAAGACAAGTATCTGCTGTCTAGAGGTTTCACATGGACACTGGGAAGAACATGGCGGGAAGCAGTGGTCAGGATCCTGGCTCAATGCCCAACTATTGTGCAAGGAGCTATGAGAACAAATACAGAAAGAATCTTGACTGTTATAGTTATGAAATAGGAATTCAAGTTCTGTGTCTACTTCCTCTCACGTCTGTATAATACCTTATAGGGCCTATTACAGAGGTAACAAGAAAGGAAATGCAAACATAAAGCTAAAAGGGAGACAAAAATCAACACAGAGACTCTTCTCACTGCTCTTGAGAGATGAGGAAGAATGGGAAGCCAGAGCAGGGAGACCTGTAAGATCCTCTTTCTTGTCCACTCACTTCAGAGATAGGAGTGAGGCCCAGGAATGAGGAGTACAAAGGTCCTGTGTCTTCAGAAGTCTCTTCCTGCCTCTGACCTGGGAGATCCACCCACATCTCCCCTGGCTGACGCAGCCTCATGTGGATGGGATGGTGGAAAGAGATGGGCTCTTTAACAGAGCACTGAAGTTTGTGGCAGGGTCCTAGCTATGGGGCTCAAGTTCACCATGAGAGGTCTGGAATGTGTCTAGGGCAGGCTGAGTATGAGTATCAAAAGGAGACCAGCTCCCAAAGGAAGCAAACTCTGTTCAGAGTCAGCAGAATGTCAGCATTCTGTGGAGACTAGTCTTCAGTCCAGTGGAGGCTGGAAATTCCTACTCTATGCGGACCTGTCCTCAATAGTCTCTGTTTCTCTCTCTCTGTTTTTCTCTCTCTGTTTCTCTCTCTCTCTCTGTCTCTCTCTCTGTGTCTCTGTGTCTCTCTGTCTCTGTCTCTCTGTCTCTCTGTCTCTCTCTGTCTCTCTCTGTGTGTCTCTCTGTCTCTCTGTCTCTCTCTGTCTCTGTCTCTCTGTCTCTCTCTGTGTGTCTCTGTGTCTCTCTGTGTCTCTCTGTCTCTCTGTCTCTCTCTGTCTCTGTCTCTCTGTCTCTGTCTCTGTCTCTGTCTCTCTCTCTCCCTCTTTCTCTCTCTCCTCCCTACCCCTGTCATACACACGGATTCTGTATATGTTGCTCATAAAACTTACAATTTCAACCTTCAGCTCAGGAGGCCAAAGTAAGTCACTCTGTCCTTGGGGATGTTACTGTACTTTCTCAGTATCCCAACTGTCTGACAGCCTGACTCTGAGCCCTGACAAAGACCCCAGCCAAATGTCCCGGTCTTGGGTATATGCATGTCTCTTTATTGCTGTGATTCCTGCTGAGCTTTCTATTGGACCGTGTGCTACAGAAACATTTAGCATGTATTTACAGAATAAATATGTGAAGAAACCCAAGACAGACAACTGAGAATCAAGACTTATAGAAACCAAAAGGAAACAGTGTTCTCTGTTCCACAGGGTTTCAGCCTTCTGAAGGGTCGCTTCACTATTCCTATTGTGGCTGTAAAGAAGAGTCAGGAGGGAGATAGGCCTGATCTGTACTGAGTAGTCACATAACCTTGAAAAAGTTGCTCACCCTCCAAGGCTCAGTGCTGTCAACTCCAGTAGGGGGGAAAGCCCTCAGATCATAGGGCTGCTGGGAAAAATCAAATAAATGACTCATGGGAAAGAGCCATGTAAACTGTTACAGAGAACAACGTGATGTCATCGTTGCCATGATTAGGAGAGGATGAAGGGAGATCCAGAGATGGGGCGTGTGAGCCTAACAACCCTGGAAAGCTAACCATGGCTGAGGGCCACTGGGGCTGACTGATGAGCCTGCTGCTCTCAGCTCTGGAGCATGGAATCATTAAGATAAAGGGCACAGGGCCTGTCTGGGAGCAGGGCTCTGTGCATAACCATGGTGGGAATGGGCTAGGAAACCCTGGCACCTTAGGATCAGAGCTTTCTGGAAAAGGAGCTGCAGGTGCACCCAAGAAACCCACAGCATGGCGTCCCAGAAGCATACTTTTGAATATTCTAGAAATGACTCTGGTCCAAGACCTGCCCATAAGTGCCAAAAGAGTTGAGAGGGTGGTGAGGTGGGGGCTGTCAGTGAGCGCTGCCATTACTCAGAGACTGATGACAGCGAGAGTACTCATTCATGTTTGCGATTGCTTGTTAAATATGCATGTAGGTGCCAACTACGTGCTGGCTCTGGGTTACAGGCTGGGCCGCTCCTGCATTCATCCCTTCATTCACCAACCCGGCAATAACCAGTGTTTACTGAACTCTCCTTATTTGCCAGGTAGATCTAGTAGTGAGAGAGGCATATGTAACCCTGTTCATATTAAGTATACTTAAGTGGGAACAAAGAGGACATGTTATAAGTCACGTTTACCAGAGGAAATAAAAGTAGGAGTAGAGAAAAACGTTGGGAGTGAGTAAGAGACTCTGGGTGGATCTGTATAGGCAACTGGAAAGGACTCTACAATATGGTGAAATATCAGTGAAGGCTCAAAGAACAAGAACTCCGCTGTAGCAAAGGATTTAGGTACTTTGCAAGATGACAATTCTACTAGGGAAACCCCAGTGCCCCGTGGCTTTGGTCCTTTATAAGAGAGAGGTAGATTTGCATGTGTGCACCCTTCCTCATTCCCTTTCACTTCCTCCTCTCTTCCTTTCACAATGACAGTACCCTGTATTGGCTGGTGCCGTGAAAACAGGGATTAATGGGAACTTCCTTGGAGGGATCCTGCGATCTCTATTGAAATGTACATCCTTCTTGAGTAGTATTTCCACATGTTAGAAGCATGCAAGTGATACCTGAAATGAAGTGATATTTGTGGTAGAATCATCTATAGAACTACAAATCACCTGAAAATCAGCAATAGAGATGTGATAAAAAGATAGACTTCTAGAAACGGAGATTATGCAGCTATTGATGTGTTTGCAAGCTGTGGTCAGAGAGTGAGCTGCAAAGAAACAACTGCATCCACTTAGAAGGGACCACATCATGGAAGGGCACCGACACGTTACAGCAAGGCACATGCATGGCCAGCTGTAGTGTTAAAACCTGAAGGAACTGTGGCTGGAGAGATGGCTCGGAGGTTAAAAGCACTGACTGCTCTTCTACAGGTCCCGAGTTCAATTCCCAGCAACCACATGGTAGCTCATAACCACCTGTAATGGAGTCTGATGCCTTCTTCTGGTGTGTCTGAAGATGGCTAGGATACAGTGTACTCATATACATAAAATAAATAAATAATTCTTTAAAAAAAACCCTGAAGGAATGAGAAATAGAGAACTTAGACAAAGTCATCTCTGACGATGGTGCCAAAGGGAAGCAAGCATACAGGTCTAGGTGAATTTGTGGGAATATTTTAGTTCTTGGGGTCCATGGTAGCTCCACAGTTATTCATTGTATTCTTTATAAATAAAATGAACAAGCTAAGACAAAGTAAAGTCTTCCATTGCATGCAGCAGATGTGCTGACAAAATGTTGGTTTCAATTATCTCTATCTCTATCTCTATCTCTATCTCTATCTCTATCTCTATCTCTATCTCTATCTCTATCTCTATATCTATATCTATGTGTGTATATATATTCACCAAAGATAAATAAGAAAACAATATATGGAAATAATAATTATTCTTGAATTTTTTATATGTTTATACGTCTCCATTTCCACAATAAATTCATGCTAGCTATTTAACAAGAGAGAGAGAGAAAGTTAATCCTAAGGCCTTCCACAAATCATTCCAAGGAAGGAAAGGAATGGTTGGAGTGTTGTGGTAGAGGGAAGTGTTCGCCGTAAGAGCCAAGAAGTCAAAGGAAAGAAGGCACAGACCCTACAGTCTCCTTCAGCAACATCTGCCGAGGACTTGAGGACCTCTCCCTGTGTCCACCTTCCAACAGCGCCACCATGGGAGCTTGGAGGACATTGAACAGTCAAGCTACAGTGCCACCATCAGTATCCAGGACAGAGGAATCTGCTAGAGAGGCACATAGAGAAATGAATTGACTGGCCAACCAGCCATGCTGTCAATCCTGCTTGGGTTAAGGTTTTTATTTTTTTTATTTTTTGAGTGGAGAAATGATAGCTATAAAGATCCTGTGGGGGTAACTGAGGTTGTCTTAAGTTGCCAGGTTAGGGGCTCAGATTATACCCAGCGTGGGACACTGATGAGGTCGGCAGGGACTATGGAGGACAGCATACGGAGAGGCTGGCCTCTGAACTGTGAAGAGGGCGAATGAGGAAAGCGTGTCCTGGGGATAAAGTAACCCAACAGAGTCCCACCCGGGCCTGCCCTCCCCACAGTGTGGAGCCACCCAAGTTAAGACAACTTGCTTCTAGGATCTAGCAAGCAGCCTCTTGCTACTCAAAATAAGCCAGAAGGGCTAATCTGGATTTTCAAAGTAATAAGGATGACACTTAGGCCCCTACTTGTTATCATTTCTTCCTATTTTCAATGTTTAGAACCCTGTTGTTACCTTCCCTGACCCAGAAGCAGTCAAGTGGGCAAGGTTACTGAGAGACAGGCACAGCGTGGCCATTCATAGGTCAGGCTCAGGAGGTTGGACCTTGGCCCACAGGTCCTGGGGAGCCACAGAAGAGTCTGTGTGTTTTAGTGGCTAAAACCCATGCCACATAGCATGCACTTCTTTGGCCAAGAATGCTTTTGGTTTTCCTCAGCTCTGCATGGTTTGGTAATATGCCTATGACAACTTGGGCTGGCTGGTGGTAGCAGCAGTGGTGGAGATGGGGTGATTGTCTAAGCACAGGCCTCCTGGGTGTTGGTCTATACAGAACTCTGGTAAGAAATGGAACTAGGAGATAGAGGCACATTCTTGGGCCAGGCTGCCTTTTTAGATTTTATGGGTCCCTTGGTCCATATTTATCTTCATATGTCTGAGGTCTCTAGGCTTCCCTAGGAGAAGGCTAAGGTTATTGAATGACAAACACACCAGCAATACACTCTGTGGAGTGCTTAGAACACAGCTGAAGCTCTACTGAGAACATTATACTCATTTTTTTTTTAATCTTATGACACAGTACTGCTGATATCCCACTGTACAGCTAAGAAACTGCGGCACAGACAGACAACCCAAAGTCATGCTTTTAGGGTGACTGGAGAGACTACAGCTTCCTGATTATAAAGCCATCCATGTATGTCTTGGTGAGAGTGTGTGTGTGTGTGTGTGTGTGTGTGTGTGTGTTTGCGCGCACGCGCGCGCGCGCGCACACACACACACACACACACACACACACACATATGCGCGCCTGTGTGTCTGTGTGTCTGTGTGTCTGTGTTGGGGCTGGCTGTATGTGGCCTGGGCGGGCATCTGTACAGCTGTCAGGAGTTAGGCAGGGCTCTGAGCCACATCTGACTTTGCCATGCTGTCTGCTATGGCTGCCACAGCAGTCCCACCATGGAAGCTCTTTATGCCTCTGTCCTCTAAAGCAGAAACAGCCCTGTTCCTCTTCAGGCAAGCAGGCCAGCAGGCAGCACTGCTGGGGGCCTGGCTCAGTTTATTTTCGGCAACCAAGGAGGCCCTGTGGCATTTAATTAATTCCACTCCCACTGTAAACACCAATAAACACTGGGCTCTAAAGGCAGAAGCATGTCTTGTCCAATCGCCCCTCCCCCTGCATGTTGCCACTGTGTAAGGGACTCACTGTGGTAAAAACATATGCGCCTAAGTGCCTGTTCCAAGGGTCTCAGTTATCTTCCCTCAGGATATATACCTAGAAATGGTCTCCTCATTCCCTACTTTGACCCTGTGGAGTCTGTCTCAGTCAAGCCTCAGCAACTACAGACTGGACTCCTGCAAGAACACTGGTAAAGAAGCAGGGTCTCTGGTCTCCTCTCTATGCACCGGCCCACCTTCCTTGTGGGTATAAAATGCAGGTCAGTGTGATGGCTGTTTCAGACAGTCTGTGACTTTTCCAGAAACATGGAGGCGTTGGAGTCTGTAGCACTGAGCTGAGCACCGAACAGAGAGCTCACTTGCAGAAGCAATCACCTATGATAGCCTCGACACTCTGGGTTCCAGCGCTGGCCCCACAGGCTCCAGACTGAGTATTATTAATTGTAAAGGACAGCCGGGGTCATACAGATTTTCAGAGTAGGCCACCAGGAAAAGGCCATGTGTAGGTTGAGGAAGTCAAGAGAGCCTAAGAAAGGAGGCTCCTGGGGTCAAAGCAGAAGCTGCATATCTGGGTGAGCAGGTAAGGGTCCACAGAGGGAGCCAGTGACCATGGGGATTGAGAAGCTGGTCATTCCAGGACTGTGCAGGTCCCATCACAGACACACTAATGTATGACTTCAGGGGTGTCACTGAGAAGGTAAGCTTTCAGCAAGAGAGTGAGGTTTGTTTTTTTTTTTTTTTTAAACTTAAAAATGACAAGACACTTTAGTATCCCCACGCTTATGATGATATATCTACCTCTTTACCGCATCCCTACAGCCATCCTCCCCCATTCGCCAAGCTGGAGTAGAGGAGATGACGGTTTAGACTGATATACCTGGTCCAAGGTTGAACCACATCAGAGCAGCAGAATCGAGGCTAGAGGCCATGTCATTGCTCTTCCTGCGCCCTCACCCTTGACATTGCTTTAGTTCTTTCGCTCAAAGTACTGTTGCCTTAGCTTGTTTTCTAGTGCTGAGAGAAAGACCAAGACCAAAAGCAATTTGAGCAAGAACAATTTTCATGTGGCTTACACATCCCTATTGCACTCCATCATTGAAGGAAGCAAGGCAGGAACTCAAGCAGGGTGGGAAGCTGGAGGAAGGAACTCAAGCCAAGACCAAGGAGGAACGCTGCCTAATGGTTTGCTCTCCAAAGCTTCACTCAGCCTGCTTCTTGTACACCCTAAAACCGGGTCACTGATCGCACTGACTGTAATCATTAATCAGGAAAGTGCTCTGCAGGCTTGTCTATGGGCCTGAAGGAGGGAGGCACTTTCTTATTTGATGTCCTCTTTCCCCAGATGACTTTGGCTTCTATTAAGTTGACAAAGCAAACAAAAACCCAAACAAAACAAAACGGATCTACCCAGAGTGATTGGTACACTAGGCTTGGTGTTTAAGTTCATTAGCAGTTATGGTGATAAGTGGGTCTGTGTTCTGCCTCACCACAGGGCATGGCCGCTGGAGAAGGAAAATGTAGGAGCTTTGTTGTGTTTATCTGCTGGGCTTCAGGGAAGCGGAGACACTACTTCGAGGAGTGGGAAAATGCAGTCTGAGATGTGGGAAAGCCGGAGCTGGGGTTCCCAGACCCCAAGGCACCCAATCGTTAATGAAGTGCCACACAGAGGAGTGAAGTCGAAGTGTCGGGGGTTGTAGGCTGGGCACTCCCAAACTCCTGGACATTTAGGTGCTTCTGAGTCACAAGGAGTTGAGAGCAGAGTCAGGGGCATGGTCTGGGGATGGTGCCAACCCTGGGCTTGGGGAAATGGGAGTTCCAGCTTTGCTCATTGGTGAAGGTCCTTAGCTTGGTGGCAGTTGTGGCTGGGAATGCAGATGGGCCTTCTATAGGCAATGTAGGCAGCTCTGAGGTGAAGGCCTGCTCCATGCCTGCCATGGTGGTTCTTGAGGAAAGACACAGTCTTTGGTTCTAATCTGCTTATTTGTTGTTTGTTGTGGAAAATGGATGTGTACCAGAACAACTTCTCATGGCGGACCCGAGATTAAATACCTTTTGCAGGGAGAGATGTCTAGAAAGGGCAGTTTATTGGCTAAACCCTCAGGGCCTCTAGGAACCTTATTAACATGGAGAACTCTGCTCTGGGCCTATGTGACCACAGGTCACATTTCCAAATGTGAGAAGTATGGTACATTCCAGCTCAGGAATTTGGCAGGGAGTGGGGAGGCACTACCAACTCAGATGTGTACCCACTGAGTTTCTGGGGTCTCAACCCACTCTACCCACCAAGCTTTCTGGCATGGTTTACTGTCCCACGGTGATACTTTCAATTCTATTGAAACTCAAACCTGTTGATAAGAAGATAGACACAAAGGGTCAGGAATAGAAAAGCTAACAGAGAAACAGGAGCAGACAGTGATGGGGGAGGGGGAATGTGACCTTGGGTCTGGAAGCCTAACACATGGAAGGCTGCATCTTGGAGTTCCTTCTTTGTCATCCTGGAGGAACCAGGAACCTGGAGACTTTGGTTGTATCCTATCCCCAGGACATCTGGGTGGCTTATCAGATCCAGAATATACAAATACTTTAGGACATATCTGGAGTCTTCACCCAAATAAAACACATTTATAATCCTTGTTTTCCAACTACAGGGAGACAGATGCTCACAGGGGTGACAAATGTAAAGCTACTGCTTCATCTCCATGACTCCCACTTAGAGGTGTAAGTGTCACTGGTTTAATTTGTATTTAGCAAGTCGCTCATATTCATTTTAGTGAAAGTAAAAACTACACACAAAGCATTTGGGAAGTGTACACCTCATGCAACTGTCTGTCTGAGAGGCTCAGAAATTACTAAGTTAGTACCTCTCACTTCCTGGGGAGTTTGGGGGAAGTTAAGCCTGAGGGCTTAGAAGGGACCACTCTGTCAGTCTCCCAGAGCTGGTAGGAGGATGACCTGTGGCTAAGATTGACAGCTCTGGATCAGTGCTTGGGATGGTTATGTAATGTGAAGCTGCAGAAATGCCAGCCTCTTGGCGTTCCATTGTAGGGTGATCTGCCAACAGTCTGTCTCTTCATCTTCATCTGTGCCCCTGTAGGGTGACTTCCACAATCCTGCTGGAAATGGAAGCTGTCATTGATTTCCTATGGCCAGTGGAAATGGTGCCCAGTTACTCCTGGGAGACTGTGGGGCCAGGCATCAAATCCATCTTCTTTCCTTTTCCATTTTCTCCGCGGTGAATGTTCCAAGGTCCACTGATGAATTGTGACATTCACACAGTACATTGCAAGAAATGAGCCTTTGTCTTTTGAACCTATTAAGAGTTTTAGGGGTGGTCATTTCAGCAGCACACCCAACTATCTAAACATTTACTTCCTGGGCCCACAGGCCTGCCGGGAAAGTGCCCAGAGCCACACAGATGTCTGGCTTGTTTCAATCCTTCTAGCTCAGTATGTTGTATACATCACCTTCTTCACATGACAGCCACAGATAAGGTTCAAGAACTCTGTGGACTGGTCACTTCATCGCTCTGGCCTCAACTCTCAGCAACTCTTGCTTCATCTTCAAAGCTCCAGTCAGACCAAAGTTATTTCAGCTATTCTAAGGAGCCATGCTTCACCGCTCTTCTAGAGCTTTTAGACATCTTGTTCCCATGCCTAAAATACTCACGTGCCCTCCTCACTTACCCAAGTCCTGAATACCCATCAGTTTTCACCTTATTCTGCCTCCAGCCCAGGTGAGGTGGCACCTCAGAGCTCCACTCTTCAGGGTTTGCATCTCTGCACGGTGTATGCTTTGTTGGCTCACATCCGGTTCCCCTTTGGGCTGTTCACTCCTAGAGAGTAAGGCCTTTGTCTATTTTGTCCATTAGAAGCTCTAGTTCCTGTCATTGTGTCTACCACGTGGGAGCTGTGGAGCCCTGCTGAGTGAATGGGCAGCGAGAGTCTCCGTGTGTGAGCCCTCTGATGGAGGGAGGCAGCAGTGCCTTAACAAAGCAGGACAGTTTTCATGCACAACTTTCCCAAATCTCTGCTTGATGGGAAAAGCAAGAGAGTTCATGGTGATAAATGGAGGCCTTTAAAGTGGCTCAGTGGCTGAGACACTTGGAGGGCAGCAGCCTGGGCCTCCTGGGGAGCTAATGGTTTTCAGGAACAGTTCGGGAGGGAGTCCTGCAGTAGTTGAAACAAAACTTAACCTTACCCGGCCCCTCTGTCCAGAGCGCTTGGCTGAGGTACTGCTCAAAGGAGTTTAATGAATTATTATGTCCATGTTGCTCCCTGATAAATGACAGTCTCATGCTCCATTACCAAACGCTGGTTGTAATATTTAATCAAAGTCTAGTTTTATGCATCAGTTAGCTTTGCAAATAATATTTATGGGTCTGGAATGCCTTCAACCTTCAGGCATACAGCCGAAGAGGATCTTTGTTCTTCAGCTACCGGACAAGACCAGGAGAAAGTGAGAGAAAGAATGTAATCACACTGTTGCCTGGGCCACTGGCAGATCTTCCACCCGACGTTAGAGGTGTCAGGCTGGATATGAATCAGATCCCTCACACCCAGAACCATCCTTAGATCCAAGTCTATGTTCTATTTATCATCCAACACTTTAGTTCAAATTCAATTTGTCTCCCGAACTCACCCTCTACCAGGGAGCTCTCCATGACCAACCTAGGCAGGTTGTCTTCTGAGGGATCCTTGCTCTGACCCACACAGGGAAATTATATTACTTTGTGTCTTAGGTGATTTCCCCCTTACTACTCTTGTAGGCTTCCCTGGGGCCAGGCAGAAGTTTCTACTCTTCTCCTCTACCTTTCCAAGCTTCTGGATACTTCTCTGGATTAATGAAAGCACTGAGGTTAGAGATTAGAGCCTCTGGACTCTGTCCACAGAGGAACTCTAAATATTATTAGTCTACTTCTATGGTCAACCATTCACTGATCCCAGCTCTTGTCCCCATGTTCCCTATCTCAGTGACTATACCATCCCATATGGCTGGGAGTATCTGAGAATTCTTCCTCCACCTCTGTAAATCACTCATTCATCTATCCACCCATCCATTTGTCTACCCATCCATTTGTCCATCCATCCATCCATCCATCCATCCATCCATCCATTAATTTATTTATTCTTCATTCTCACATCCAATTAACCACAAGTAACAACTGCTAAGTGTTATATGCTTATTCAGCACTAGGGTCTAAGATGGAATCTGGGGACAAACAGTAGTGAAGAAGCCAACATATGTGGGACTTTGCTTTCCACACACTTCACATGATTTCTCCTGTCCACTCACAAAGGAGGTTATATTCTTGATCTAGAGCCTTCTCATCTCTACAGGCTCCTACCTGGTCCTCTGCCTCGAGCATCTTCATGCCATCGCATAGACGCTGCATGATGTTGAGTGGATGGGGTGAGAAGAGCAGAGAGCTCTGGGTGACAAATTAGGGAGGCTGTGTTACAGAGTCCCCATGAGAGCTGGCCTAGCCTTTCCCAGTGTTTTCCAAGGTAAAATGGATTAAAGTCTACACTCCACTCTGGAAAGATGACTCAGTGGGTGAAGTGAGGACCACAGGTCAGATCCCCAGAACCCACATAAAAGCTGAATGGGCATGGTGGCCCACGGTAGTTCCAGGTAACAGGAGGAGGAGGCAATGAATTCATGGCTCACTGGACTGGATGAACTAATGAGTCCTGAATTCAATAAGAGCTTTGCTTGAAGTGGAAATTTAAGGGTTCTTTGGAAAGTTGGTTGGACTTTCTTTTTGTTTTTCAAGACAGGGTTTCTCTGTATAGCCCTTGCTGTCCTAGAACTCACTCTGTAGACCAGGCTGGCCTTGAACTCAGAAATCCACCTGCCTCTGCCTCCCAAGTGCTGGGATTAAAGGGGTGTGCTACTACTGCCTGGCTGGACTTTTATTTTGCTGGTGCAAAAATGTGAAGGAGTGTTTTCCTGAAGTGGACACAGGTGAAGGACTAAGACAGACTCTTGAAGGGATATTTAGCTGATGCAGACAAAGGAGAAAGGATATTCTGCCAAAGCAAGTATATGAAAGGACACGTGATGAAGGATTCTTTGCTAAAAAACATGCATGTATTGGTGCACCTTGCATTGTGTAGATGAGCTGCATTTGTTGGGACTCCATAGAGAGAAATACATCAAAAAACTTCTGGTGGTGTGCTGCTTTCATGGACTGGGGCTGATTGGCAGAGTGATGTCAGCTGAGACAGGCGCACGTGCTGAGGCTGGACATGTGGATGTTTAGAAAGAGTATAAGTAGGATGTGGTGGACAGTGATGGGGGCAGAGCTAGGCTTGCGTATAGAGCTAGCTGTGCAACACTTGTGGGTCTCACATCTTCACGGAGAGGCACAGTATTCTGGCATTCCTTCTGATTGCTTCTGCTGACTTGTGCCGAGGCTGAGGCTTGACTGTCTCTGCTAGGTCATATCCCCACTGTTGCTAACCCAACTCTACTGAACTAGACTGCTCGTGTATCTGTGGAGTGTTTGTGAATGGATCAAGCTGCTGCTGCTGACCTGAACTGAACTGCTGATTTCCAGACAACACAGACAGGAGTTGCTCCAAAGAACCTTTCTAAACAGGTCCACTTCTCATGTATCCTTTCTTTTACACTACGTCTAGTAGGTGGTAGGCTAAAAGTAGGTTAAAGTGTTTAAGAACCATCATTAAAAAAAGTTTTTGAAAAAACTAAAGTTACATTTGCCTCAGTATATAAGGTGCAGAATGATAGAGGAAGACACTGGACTCCACTCACATATGCACACACATGGGCTCGCTCTCTCTCTCTCTCTCTCTCTCTCTCTCTCTCTCTCTCTCTCTCACACACACACACACACACACACACACACATGCACACACATGCGTGTGCACACATGCACACACAGACACACACACAGACAGACACACACACACAGACACACACACACACGACCATGCTTACATTCATGCACAACCCTTTAAAAACAACTCTGTTCTACTGTGGCGGCTCCTAAGTAGAAGCAGGAGCCAATATTTTAACAGGTTGAGCCCCATAATTACATTAGCGCACTCCTTCCAAGTCTCAAGTAGCAGCTGCTATTTCTTTATTTTTCTTTTTTTCCCAAGATTTACATATATTTATGTGTATGTGTCTATGTGAGTAAATGCCACATGTGTGGTAGGTACCTGTGGAAACCAGAAGAGGGCATTGGATTCCCTAGAACTAGAATTACAGGTGGTTGTGAGTTACTTGAAATGGGTGCTGGGCATGGAATTTCCAATCCTCTGGAAAATCAGCAAGCTTTCTTAGTCATTGGGCTCTGTGTCCAGCCCCAGTAGTTGTTATTTATGCTAGGCTCATTCTGCAATATAGAATCTGGGGCTTTGAGAGGCTAAATGGTTTGCCCAAGGTCATACACTTGCAAGTGTAGAAATGGAATTCTGTAGGTAAGACTGACCCTGGAGCGCCCTGCCCACATCTTAGCCTTGGCATTCTACTATCTCTTTCTGATAGTGGTGAGGTGCACTCTTTATGACTAATACTGTTTATCTGTGGCTATAAACAGAATAAAGTTTGGGAGTTGTGACTCAGTTTCTCCTAAATTAGGCCCTAGACCTTTCTTGTTTGGAGAGGTAATCAGACTCAAATCTCAGACTCTTCCAAAATACTTTCAGCCCTGGGTGGCCTCAACTGACCTAAGCATTTGAACCAACTGCTGAATGCCATGGCTTCCAGCCCCGTGGGACCCTGGGAGAGCTACCTGCCTCCCGCAGGTGCAGGAGAACAGTGAAGAAAGCATGCTACCCGAGCCACAGGCTATTTCTGTCTCTCAGAGCCTGGAACACCCCCTCCTCAAGCAGCCCTGGGTGCTCCTTGCCAGTCTCCTTTCTCATTAGGCTTTCTCTGACAACCTGAGGATTTACAATGTGAAATGTTTCCATTTCCCTGACATGATGCCTCTGCATCAAAGCGCCCGTGCCTGCCCTCTGAAGCCTGGGATGAAGGTGACTTCGAGAGGGAGACAAATGAATCACTGGGCTGACGCCCATCCCTTCCTTTCCCCATAATACATCTGTTTATTATTGAACAGGGGCTCGCACAGTTCTGTGATGAATGGCCTTCTCCGCCATAGTCCTGTCCCCAGACGGCTGCGAGGCTGGAGCGTCTTCCAGGAGCATCTGCTTTTGATCTCTAGTCCTTTTAAATCTTGGGTTAAAATCTTAGTCTAGTCAGATGGAGCTACAAAGTAGCTTCCAGCAGTAAAGAAGTAACCTTGGCATGACCATCTGGGTCCTCTCTAGAGGAACCGCGGGATTCCCTTACTCAGTCTGAGAGTGCAGCAGGGCCACTACCCAGAGGGGTGTCCCACTCTGTTCCCAAGATAGTTCTCATTTACAGGTACAGCACCCCGGGAATGCTGGGAGGCGGGGAGGGAGCCTCAGGACATCCTCCCCACAAGGTGCGTGCTGCCCTCCACAGCAGGGCCTGCGGCTCCCAGCCTGAAGCAATCAGACACCTGCCACTGTTCCCTTTTATCTCTATCCAGGTCGCCTCTGGAATGTCACTTTCTTTGGGAAAATTGCTCTTGACCACTTCTAAGCTATGTGCAACAGTGACTGCTACCTGTTCGCCAAACCCATATCCTCTTCCTCTGGGGCAGGCAGCCTCCCTGGCAGGTGTACAAGGCCGCATGACTCAGGCTGGCTTGGAGAATAGAGGCTGCTTCCAAGCCTGGCCCCTAAGGCCCTCTCTACTATGATCCATGCTATTTTGCTGGGATCTCTGCTCACGGCTAGGCCTCTGGGATTTCCCTGGTCCACTACAAACACCACACTAGGGACACAAAGTCACTGAATATGGATGTCTGTTGTCATGACATTTAGTGTTGTCTAAAGCTTGGTCCCAGAGGCACATAGTTCTCTAGACCCTGCTCAATATTTCTGTTGTCATTCCATTCTCTGGAGTAAATAGCAGGACATCTGTCTCTCCCTTACACAGGGGAGAGAAGACATGTCTCCTCTTCCCCACAGAAAATGTGAACCTAACATAGCACCTGGAATACAGACAGAACCCAATGTACACCTACTGTGTGTTAGCCTAGGTATCACAGGTGCACTCCTGAGCTTCAGGCAACTTCCAAGTATGAAGTTGGAAGCCAAGGACTTCTCTCCAAATCTCTATGCTTCAGTTGTTCTTATTTGTCACTAGAACAGAGAGTATTCTTACACTCAGGGTTTAGGGAACACAGCCAATGTCATGCTAACAACAAGAACTTGAACCTGAGAGGGTTGGGGACAGATGGGTCCTTAGAGGTGATAAATCCAGTGTGCATTATCCCTAGACAGATTGTGAAGGGCGTGAGGCCAGCATTACCAGGAGACTGTCAAAACAAGACCCTGAAAGGTTAAGCTACTAGGTCAAAGATACACAGCCACTAAGCCTTGGCGACTATAACTGAAGACACAGCAAGAAGACCACCCTCCGAGTCTCTGGGATCCTGGACTAGCATTTCCCCTGGGTGAGGCGTCTCTGTCTCTGGGGCATGGCTATGAAGACACACAGTTCTACCAGCTGGGCAAGCTGGTGCATGACCTTTACCCTTATCAGGCCTTAGCTTTGTAAATTAAGAACACAAAATTCACTTCTGAATGTTTCTACGGTTGGAATGGATTTAAAAATTTGTGAACATGCTTAGCATGGAGTCGCCCCCAAATTAAACCAGCCTCCTTGGTTCTCTGGGCTTCCCCCACCCCACCTTTACTTTTCCTTTCTTTTAAAAGAAAGGGTCTTGTATATTCTAGGTTGGACTTAAAATCGCTTATGTAGTACACGATGACCTTGATTTCTTGAATGTTGAGATTAGGGGATTAGAGGAATGCACTACCATATCTGGTTTATATAGTGCTAGAGATTGAGCCCAGGCCCTTGATCATACTAGACAAGTGCTCTGCCAACTTGGCTACATCTCCTATAGGAGTTTTTATTACCTGGATGTTATTAACTTGTTCAGTGTTAATAGCTGTGTCCTCTTTTCTCTTTGTGACTCAATAGCCTGCTGTGATAGTCAAAGGAAGTATGGATGCCACTCTGGCTTTCAAACTGTAGGCTGAGCTTTATCTGCGAGTTGTTAATAGCTGCTAGTAGTTTTAATAATAGTTTGGTAGCTATTTAAAGTGCGAGAAGGGCCAGCCACAGAGCTGGGTCATAGGATCAGTTGGGTAGCAATTACAGACATGCTGTGGAGAATATAATAGCAGGGAGGGTGACCAACATCTAGCACTGCCTCTGATGTGGTAGTGGTGGTGGCTGGTGTGGTCACTGAGGTGGCAGTTACTGTAGAACTGGTTATAGTGACAGGCTAGAGGCAGCAGCAATGACAGAAGTCATTGCTATACTAAAACCATACTGGCCCCTTGCTATTTCTTTGCTTCCAGACAAAACCGATTTGGCTGTAGACCATAACAAATACTAACAGTCCTCAGTGTGTCCAGAAGTAAGTGCCATATTCTCAGGATACCATTGTGGGACTGTGTACTCATAAATGGACAAAGGGTCAGCTGACCTGCTGCTTCAAGCTTCTGGTCTACTAAAGGAACACCTCCAGGAGCCTTCAAGAATCCCCTAAGCAAAGCTAGTTCGTTCTTCTACAGTTCCTGAACACCCATTCAATACGTATTTATTAGAGGCCTTTTTTTAATGGGTCCCGGAGGAGAACAAGATGATGTCCAGCTGGAGGAGTCATGTGCACATCTTTGTTGTGGAAACTAGGCAGCTCCAGGGATGGTCCCACCCTCACCTGGACCAGCATGGTGTAATAACTGGACTTCCCTCATCCAACAGATCGATTTAGAGCTTTTCATAGAGACCCACAGGAGATGGTGGTAAAAAGCCATTGTAAAATCCCAGTCCTGGCTCAGTATGACCTCAGGTGAGGTGCTTACTCTCTGCTTTGGCTTCTTCAACTGCAGAATGAGGATATTTGCAGTGCTCACAGTCTGCTGGTTTTCTGTGAGAACTAGAGGGATTATTACTGTAAGCGATGTGATTAGTGCTGAGCGCACATAGCAATGCCATGGAAATGCCAGCTGTAAGGATGCTGGGGATCGTGTTAACATTGGCCACACTGTAGGCAGTTCCTCCACAGCGCTTGTTTCAGCAGGTGGCAGGTGGTAAAGAAATGTCAGGTAGGAACTACTGCTGTGAGCAATACTTCAGACAGCAGAGACAGTGGACAGCAAAAGCCACTACTGTTCAGGTTACTATGCAGTCTTTTCTGGATACTTGATAAAGGTTTGGATGGAGGGAGATGTAAACTAGTACTACCTGGGTCAAATGGATTATGACAGTGGTGGAAATATACTCTGCATGTTTCCAGAAAAGACAAGGGACCAATGTGACTGGGGTGGAGTGGAGGGTGGGGTGGGGTGGGTGAGGAGTGGGGTGAAGAGGCTGGAGGCTGGTTATGTAGGCCTTTCAAGCTAAGGGTTTTGCTGGTCATCAAAGTGGAAGCTCATGGAGGAAGCATGAGTTGATTATGGTTTGAGGGAAGGATCCGGGTGCCTTGGAAAGTGGGGAATGAGCGTTGGGAATGTAACATAAAAGGCTACATATCCCATGCAAGTGGTGATGGCCATAGAAGGGTGGGAAAACAGTAGAATCCCACGTGTGTTCTAAGTATGGGGACAGTTTAGTTTGGATGTGAAGTATTTGGAGGAAGATGACATTCCAGGGTGGGTCTCAGCCTTCTGGACTGAAAACCTGGTAGAATAGAGCTGGCCAGGCTGAGTCAGGCCAGGGCACAGTGACGGGGAGAATGATGATCCCTTGGGTTTTGAAGTCATTAAGTCTGATGTGGAGATTTGCTACTCAAGTGGAGAGTCTACCCAAGTGATAAGTGAGTCTGGAGAGTCCATACAAAGGAATTTGAGACTGCTGATAGCAGTGTAGAGTCCTTGGTGAAGAGACTATGATGAAGTGCAGAAAGACAAGGAGAGGCCTGAAGCCCAAGCCTGGGACCCTACAAAGTTTGGAGGTCAGGGAGAAAGGGGAACTGGATACTCACCAGTTGAGATGAGATGTGAGATACACGGAGAATGTGGCCATTCTGGATGGCAAATGTTTTGAGATACAGTATACTGTTTGGTCAAGGAAATGAGGAGAGGCTGCACATTTTGAATGAATGGGAATTGGCAATAGCAGTTAATTTGGAGGAAGAGGAAGTTGTCACTGGAAAGGCAGTTGCCTACAGGTCCAGCAAGTGAAGCGGCAGGCATGAACCCAGGCTGCAGCTCAAAGCCTTGGGAAGTGTAACCTGACGAGCAAGCCTTTTACATTTTTACGAGGGCATCCACAGGCATGGGAGGGGAAAGAGGCAAGTTGGCAGGAACTGATTTATATGCACTAGGCAACCTCACAGATGGGGCCACGGACTCTGGGCACCAGGCAGAAGCCACCCTGAGGTCAGCAGTGGGACAGTTCTATCAAGGCCAGACATAACATCCATAACATTGTCTGGCCAGATGGCTCCTCAGCTGATGGACACGTCTCACCACCCCCTCCCTCAGTTACCAAGAGGAACAGATAAAGTTACAGGCTTTCTTAATGCCTTCTGCTTTCCATTCCAATTCAGTTGGCTATATATGCACTATCCATTTAAGTCATTTATTCATATATATATATGTATACATATATATACATATATATATTCAAATAGTTTTTTTTAAAGCAATTTGGGTGCTGGAGAGGTTTCTCAGTAGTTAAGGATACTTATTGTTCTTACAGGGGACCTGACTTTGGTCCCTAGTACATACATAATGGTACCAAACTGTCTATAATTACAGTTCCAGAACATCTTCTGACTTCTGTGGGTAACACCACACACACACACACACACACACACACACACACACACACACACGGTGCATATATATACAAGCAAGCAAAGCACTCATACAAAATAAAAATAAAGCTAAAAAACCACCCCCACACCCCACTTTACTCTATGGGTGACTGTCATTCTTAGTCTAGCTCTTGCCTTCTGAGGGGTGGGGTAGGTAATGGGACACCCTCTGACAGTAATGGGCCTCTGGAATCAGTCCTGGAAAGGAAGTCTCCCTTTGTCTCCTACAAGCAGGTTGATGACGACTGACCTGTGTGACCTCCTTAAGCTTTTGTCTCCTGGTGATCACTTCTCAGGAAGTCCCTGCTCACCTCCACTCTCACCAAGGTGGGTTGGGTTCCCTGCACCCCTGTGATCCAAGACTGTCCCTTTGTGTTCTTTAGCCCTGGCAAACTTGCTGACAGTCCTCTACATGACCCTTGAGAGGGGCCCCTGGCCCTCTCTGACAATGCAGATATCTATAACTATCAATAAAGGCCATTTTTTGCCTTCCTAGAGCTGTTCCAGGGATGAAGAAAAAGTCCAAGAAAAGTCTCTATGTAGAGAATAGGGGCTCGTGTGTGTGTGTGTGTGTGTGTGTGTGTGTGTGTGTGTGTGTGAACTTTCAAGGTTCTATGAGGCCTCAACTTGTGTGTCTGTTCTAGGAATTTGGATTTGGTGATGGGATTTTCAAAATATGGTTCTGTGAAGTAATGATCTTCCAGGCCTGGAGTAATTCATACCTGAAGAATGATCTCTAAAGCCCCAGTCGTATATAACCTACACTAGCTCTGTACCCTTCAAGGATAAACTGTGCTCTTCCCGTACCCCATCTCAGCCAACATTCATCCATTCGCTTTGTTCTTCAGTCACTCAAATACATTGGATGCTTAGAAAATGGCAGCCGCTGTTCTGGGTGCCAGGGGTGTAGTATACGCGGCGCTGGGTGTAAGGACAGTGGAAATGGATAACAGGAGTCCTGAGTTGAGAGGAAAGCTGTCTTGGCTCACATCCTGGTTTTAACATTTAATAGTGTGACCCTGGGCTTAGGCTACTGAACATTGTGCCCCATTTTCTATATACTGAGATGGAATTGTACTAGGTCACTGGGTTTCTAAATGTTGCTCTCAAAGTGTCTTGAACAATGCCTGGATTCAGAACACGAGTTCAGGATTTTTTCTATATTCTTTGTTTACATTCCAAATGATTTTCCCTTTCCCAGTGCCCCCCACCACCACCCATAGATCCTATGAGCCCAACGATTCTTTTTCTTTTTCTTCTTCTTCTTCTTCTTCTTCTTCTTCTTCTTCTTCTTCTTCTTCTTCTTCTTCTTTTTCTTTTTCTTTTCTTTCTTTCTCTTTTTGGTCTGATAAGAAAGTGGACAGTTTTATGTGTGGAAAGTCCGGTAACATAGATCAGTTTCCAGTTCAGGACCCTAAATCACACCATCACAAGGCTGCTGCACTGCTTCCTTCCGGTTCTTAGCTTCGGCTATTCTTAAGCATGGACTTTGTTCAGTGATAATGGATCCCATAAAGAACACTAGAGTAGGATCTGGAAACAGAACGTGACCAGGGTGAGTTACTGAGGCAAGGTGACAAGGAGGCGTCTGGGGGTATGAGAGCTGGGCAGAGGACTTGGGGACGCTCTGAGTAGATGGGAGAAAGCGATGTGGCTTCAATAGAGGGAGTGGTCTAGTGGGGGAAGTATAGTGTAGACTCCACAGGGAAAGCATGCCTTCCCTTTCTAATTGCAGTTGTCTATAACTCTTAGACCATTCTATGAGAGGCAGCAGTGTGGACTCTCAACATCCTGCTGCCAGGAACTCAGAGAGCCCAAACAAACCTTGGGGTGATTTGACATTTCAGGGTCACTGTGATGGTTGTTTTTTTTTTTGTCAACTGGACACAAACCTGGACATGTCTGAGAAAAAAAAACCTGGAGGCACAGTGAGTTTTCTCACTATATAATAATACTGGGTGGGTCCAAGTCAACCAAGGGTGCCATCTCTAGGCAGGTGGCCCTGAGTTGCATAAGAAAGCAGGCTGAAAAAGTCAGGAGGGGCAAGCAAGTAATCAGTACTTCTCCATTGCTTCCGCCTCAGATCCTGCCTCCGTTTCTAGCAGTAGTTCCTGTCCTGGCTACTCTCAGTGATGGACTATGACATGAGAGTTGTAAGCTGAAACAAACCCTTTCCATCCCAACTCTCTTTTGGTTGTGGTATTTTACCTCAGTGATTAAGCCTAAGACAGAGTTGGAGAGCTTACTTGCTCACCCATTCCCTTCATCACTGCTTGGGTACTCACCTGGAGTTTTACTTGCCCTGACTCCTGCAGCCTGCATCAGCGTTTAGAAATCTGCTTCCAGCAGACAGAGAAAGCTCCCAGGATAAGAAAAGTGTCTGGGACAGCTAGGAGCACACAGGGCCTAAGATCAGTGGAGCAGCTGGAACAGAAGTCTTCCTGCTACCATTGGCAGCAGGGAGCTGGAAGACTCCACAGCCTTCTGTGCACAGCCCTCCAGGAGAGAGTGATCTCCCAGCAGTGCTTTCACATCTGAGCTCAGAGGACTAAGGACACAGGCTTACAGGCCCATAGGAGGAACAAACTCCAGCCAGAGACAGCAATACCAGCTAGCACAAGAGATAACAAGATGGCAAAAGGCAAGCACAACAACCCTACCAACAGAAACCAAGGCCTGATGGAAACATCAGAACCCAGTTCTCCCACCACAGCAAGTCCCAGATATCCCAATATACCAGAAAAGCAAGAGTTGGACTTAAAATTGTATCTCATGATGCTGATAGAGTGCTTCAAGAAAGACTTAAATAGCTTCCTTAAAGAAATACAGGAGAACATCAATCAACAGGTAAAATCCCTTAAAGAGGAAACACAAAAATGCCTTAAAGAAGTACAGGAGATCATGGGTCAACAGGCACAAGTCCTTAAAGAAGAAACACAAAAATCTCTTAAAGAATTACAGGAAAACACAAACAATCAAGTGAAGGAACTGAACAAAACCATCCAGGATCTAAAAGTGGAAGTAGAAACATCAAAGAAATCACAAAGTGAGACATCTCTGGAGACAGAAAACCTTGGAAGGAATTCACGAGTCATAGATGCAACCATCAACAACAGAATATAAGAGATAAAAGAAAGAACCTCAGGTGCTGAAGATACCATAGAAAACACTGACTCAACAGTCAAAGAAAATGCAAAATGCATAAAACTGGTAATCCAAAACATGCAGGAACTCCAGGACACAATGAGAAGGCCAGACCTAAGGATTATAGGTATAGACGAGAGCGAAGATTTCCAACTTAAAGGGCCAGTGAATATCAGCAAAATTATAGAAGAAAACTTCCCTAACCTAGAGAAAGAGATGCCCATGAATATACAAGAAGCCTTCAGAACTCCAAACAGACTGGACCAGAACAGAAACTCCTGCTGGCACATTATAATCAAAACACCAAATTCACTAAACAAAGTATTTATGTTCCATGATAAAACAAAATTTATACAATATCTGTCCACAAATCCAGCCCTACAAAGGATAATAGATGGAAAATGTCAACACAAAGAGTGAAACTATACCCTAGCACAAGCAAGAAAGTAATCTTCTTCCAACTAACCCAAAAGAAGATACCCACACAAACATATAGATAACATCAAAAATAACAGGAAGCAACAATCACTATTCCTTAATATCTCTTAACAACAATAGACTCAACTGAAAATGACATAGACTAACAGAAATATTTCTCATGTAAATCTTCAATTTTATCAAAAAATGTTTTAATTCCCCTTTTAATTAATTTAGTAATGTTTTTATGTCTATCATTTTATCTGCATTATTTTTCATTATAATCTTCAATTTTAACATCTTTCTATATATTTCCTCTATTCTATCAGAAATGTTTTCAATGTAAATATTTTTATCACAAATGTTTCTAATTCTACCTTCAATTAATTTAGTTTTTATATCTACCATTTTATATGTAAAATTTTCCATGAAATAGTCAATTTTAATGTGTTTTTCTATATATTTCTTGAATTTTATCAGAAATATTTTCCATGTAAATCTTCAATTTTATCAGAAAATGTTTTAATTCCCCTTTTAGTTAATTTAGTAATGTTTTTTATGTCTACATTTTATCTGCATTATTTTTCATGATAATCTTCAATTTTATATATATTTCCTCTATTTTATCAGAAATATTTTCAATGATAATAATTTTTATCACAAATGTTTCAAATTTCACCTTCAATTAATTTAGTTTTTATATCTGCCATTTTATATGTAAAATTTTCCATGAAATAGTCAATTCTAACATGTTTTTCTATATATTTCTTGAATTTTACCAAAAATATTTTCCATGTAAATCTTCAATTTTATATGAAAATGGAATTAGAAATTCCACCTTCAATCAACTTAGAATTATCTTTATGTCTTTCACTTTATCTGTATAATTTCCATGATAATATTTAATTTTAATATGTTTTTCTATATATTTCTTCAATTTTATCAGAAATATTTTCCATGTTTATCAGAAAATGTTTATAATTCCACTTTCAATCAATTTAGGAATACTTTTATGCCTACCATTATCATTTATATAAAATTTTCCATGATAATCTTCAATTCTAACATGTTTAAATTTTTTAACACCTAAAATTTTTTTATAATTTTATCAGAAATATTTTCCATGTAAATCTTCAATTATATCCTAAAATGTTTCTATTTCATATGTCAATTAATTTACCAATGTTTTACATGCCTACCACTTTACTCTTTAATTTTCCATGAAAATTGTCAATTTTAACGTGTTTTTCTATGTATTTCTTCTATTTTATCTGAAATATTTTCCATGTAAATCTTTAATTTTATCATAAAGCGTTTTTACTTCCCTTTTCAATAAAAAAAAAAGAAAAGAAAGAAAAGCGTCTGGATTTGAGGTCAGCGCACATTGAGAGGTTAAAGGTGACAGAAGAGGGGCAGCACACCCAAGTCATTCATCCACTCATGTCTTGAAGGACCAATAGGTTATATGGTTATACATCACCATGAAATAAAGCCAGTGCTAGGATACAAACTACTGGTGTCACATCAAGTGCTCACTAGTAGTAATCTTGCTTTGTTTCAGTGTAAGAGCAATCGCAGCTCTCAGTCCTTTCACTACATGTGACGTCTCTCTCAGTTCTGTCCTTTAGACATCTTACTGATGTTTGCCATGCTTAGAAAATACGTAGAAATCATGATGACATCAAACCAATGCTCAGACCATGAGTACCCCGGAAGCAAACTCTTACCCCAGATGGTGGGCAGTATTCTACATCAAAAGCTGTTAGTCAATTTTTCCTGCTTGCAAACTTATGAATGGAAATGTACAATGAGCATTTTATCTTATATTTTTTAAAAACTTTCATTATTATATTAGTGATTGATTTATAAGTAATGCATGCAACTGTAGGTTAGCCTTATCTTTCCCTGAGTTAATATAGCGCAAATTATTTAACCATTTTACTATTGATGTGCTGTGGTAGTCTGATTGAGAACACCTTCTGTAGGCTTATATATTTGAATACTTGATCCCAAGTCAGTGGAACTGTTTGGGGAGGATTAGGAGGTATGAACATTTTAGCGAAGGTATAGCACTGTGGCAGGCTTTGATATTTCCTGACCTCTGCTTGTGGATCAGATGTCAGGTCTTAGCTACTGCTCCAGTGGCATGCCTGCCCACCTGCTGTCACCCTCCCCACTATGATGGCCATGGACTCTCATCCTTTGAAACTGTAAGCCCTCTTTTTAAATTACCATGGTCGGGTGTCTTATCACATCAATAGAAAAGTAACTAAGATATGGGATTTGTGGATAATTTGCACCTTTATAGGTGATGAGGTTAAATAATTTTTGGGTATTCTTTTGGTGATGACTCGTGTCTTTGGACACCCAGGCTGAAGACTGTGTTTGGCTTTGATCACCCTTATGTTTTCAGATGCAGTTGTGTCCATTTGAGTCCTGCAGCGCTAGGGGAGCACTGTTCAGAGAGTATCATGAGAAAGCACAGGGCATTTTCAGCAGGAGGGTGCGGAAGCCAGGAACAAAGCACGCGGCTGCAGAGTTGCCCGTGGCGTGTCTGTCCCTCATCCTAGTCTGCTGCACAGCACCGGTGCATGTTCTACAGTGAGTGCTGAGGACACAAGTGAGGCTCAGATGACATGCCCTCCCTGAGGGAAACAGTCAGACATGACCACAAGCCACTGAGATTCCACAGAAGCAACACTCAGGAGAAAGAGAGCGGCCGATGCACAGTAGGAACCAGACTGCTGGCCTCCTGCCTGTCCACCAGCCAGCTCACCCGGCTTTGGCTCCTATATGGCGAGCTATCTCAATGTGTTTGTCAAAGGGGTCTTTTGATGTACAGAAGTCGGCTCTGCCACTCTTCTGTCATCCACGAAGATAGATTTGACACTTGCCACGGGACCGTCTAGGAGAGGGAGAAAGACAAAGTTTCCCAGTTTGACCTGCACTCGAAATGTGGAAGATGAGCCAGAGAGTACAAATGGTCAGATTGATCCACTTGGCTCCCGTCTCTCTACTTGGAAATCCATTGTACCATCGCCCTTCTCTGCAGCTACTGTGATGTACACAGCCTTGTGTCTGGTCCCTCTGGGCAGCGCTGAGTAGTGTGGGGGCTTTTCTGCTGAGCAACAAGTAGCACACACATCTCCAAGTTCAACAACCTCATGGTTGGCAGTAGGTGCCAGGGACTGGCTGTCCCTGCCCACCTCAGCTTCCTGCCGAGCACAGAAAGGCTCCTTGTCAGGGAGGAGCTGGTGCAGCCGTCTCTATGTCTCACTTCCCCAAGGACCAGGTGTTTTGCTCTGCAGCAAACCAGGGCTGTTCTGGAACTAGCTCTGTTCAATCCCTGTCACCCCGTTCATCACTCAGGTTTGGCTGTAGAGCCCAAGGTGGCAGGAGATGGAGTTCACTCCTCATTTATTTTCAACATGCCCCTCTGGGACGGTGGGTTAAGTCTTTTGGAATGGCAGTGACAGAAAGCCCCTGAGGGATCTGCTAGGGTTCTTGAGACCTGTGGAGCAGAGATTTCTTCGGGTTCATAGTTAGGAGAGAGGGACTAGAATGGAGCTGGCATAGACTGTGCCCCCGGCTCCTACAAGCCGGAAGGCCTGAGCCCTGTGTCCATCTGGCTTTCTCTAGATAACATGCTGTGCCACTTGGAATTGCCCCCGCCAGTGCAAGGGAGGCACCCCAGACAGCAGGCCTCGTTCCAATGATAGCTGTCAGGGGCATGGTGCCCAGCACTCGACTGCACAGGCTTGTACTGTGATTTTTTTTGTCCCCAAACCACAGGCTGTCCCTATATCTGTCAAGTGTGATCTCTCCTGGGCCCCTGCTGGCCCCTCCAAACAAGCTATCTTTATAAAATGCAATGACTGCCCTTCATATATTAAAATAACACCTTTCCAGGAAGGCCCTCACGTCAGGGCCACCGCACAAAGACACATTCACAGGCTGGCAGAGGGAAGCCAGTGGAGGCTTGGCCTGGGGCCCAGAGGGAAGAGAGGATAGGGAGCCCGAGGCTTTGGGGTTACAGACAAGAGGGTGGGTTAGGGAAGGCAGCAATGGGGGCTGTGGAAGCCCCAGGCTAACAAAAAAAACTCTGGGTCCAAAGAGAGCTGCACTGCCCCCTCCCCATTCTTGGGACAGGCTGGATCACCCAGGCATGGCACTCCTCAGTCTCTAATGCCAAGGCCAACAGTGCCAAGTCTCACTCTAGGTTCATGTCAGTGCTCTGAAAGGAAAAGTTGGGACAGAGTAAACCTCATACTACACCAGGCCCAAAGCTCCATAGAGGGATGGCCCAGTCTGTGGGGCCACCGAGGTCAGGCTTCAGCCCATCTACTTCTTGCTCACGGGCTGAGTTCATCCTCTCAGAGGCCCCTTCCCCTTGAAGTACTGAGAAGCTGACCTGGGATCAGGTGTGCCTGGTTCTCTCCTCTCACTTTGTGGGATAAACTCCATTATTCTTAGCGTCAGAGCATGACAACTAAACAGAAAGCCACGTCACAAAGATTAAACAAGACCGCCACAGCAAGTGGAGCTGCGTAAGCAGACAAGGCCAGCTTTCTCTCCATGTAGGCCTGGACTTCCAAATGGGTAGAGATATGTAAGTCAGTTCCCAGAGAGCCCTATCTAATTAACAGGGTCGGACAAACGATGGAGAGGAGGGAGTTCCTTCTAAATAAAGTCTCTGAGGCATCAGAGCAAATACAAACGGAGCCACTGCTATACGTTGGGCCATGTGCTAGACCCAGGGATGTGCCTCACACAGCGGGACAGATCCCCCGCTCTTGATCTTACAGTGCACTGCGCATGCTGGGGTAGGTGAGACAGCAAACAGAGTAAGCTTATGTCGTGTGTTGACAGCTTAAAGTGCAAACGGGGGAAGGAAAGCGTGAGGCAGGAGCACAGGGCTACAGTTTCCTGAGGAGAGGTCACCCGGCAGCAACACCGTTCTGAAGGCTTGCAGATGAGCTGTCTGTGCAGATGAGCTTGCTGTCTGTGCCCACTGCGAGGGAAGCACAGGGAGAGGCCAGAACAAGGGCTTTCGGGAAGATGGTCAGGAGGCCATAGCCAGGGTAGGAGATGACCAGAGGGGATGGCGTCGCTCATCATTTTGTACCTCATAGGTTATTGTACAGGTATTTCTTGGGATAACACGGAAAGCTCAACCTGAAACATGACCTTTTGAGGTGCAGAGTAATTTACTGCACCAAGGAGCAGGGAAGATAAAAGCCATGCCCAGGTGAGGGTAGGGGAATGGGGGAGGGGGGGCAGTGCCTCCCATAGGTAGAGTACCTAGAAGGATTTTCTTATGTAAGTTGGTAAAAGTTTTACTCTAACTCTTTTAGGCAAGGTGAGGCCACTAGGTTTAAAAAACAAAAACAAAAACAAAAGCCAACAACAAAACCGCCCCCCTGGCGTGGGCGTTTGTTTTGTATTACTTCTCACCCTAAGTCTCACACCCTGCATCATCTGGGCAATTCATCTTTTTCCCTGCGAACACACAGACATAGACTCAGACAAACACACACACACACACACACACACACACACACACACACACACAGATGGGGAGAGAGAGACAGAGACAGAGAGACAGACAGAGAGCGAGAGACAGAAAGAGAGACAGAGAGAGAACTGACCATAATCTTCTCCAGAAGTTGTTGATGAAAAACACTTAATAGATACCTTACAAAACACAACCTAAACCTGCCACCAGGAAAAAAAAAATCTGCCATCAGAAAGTGGCTGAAGTTCACTTTCATGCTAGAAGAGGTTTCTGTCACCATCTACCCTGTCCTGACGGGTCCCTGTCAGTTTCACACGGTGGGGCTGACACACGGCACAGGCCCAGAAAGAACAAGTGAGAGCGAGAAGAAAGCCTGGTGCAAACACCGGCAGTCTTCTACCCAGGAAGCTGGGAGGAACGCGGAGGAGGCCACTAGAGAAGCCTCAGCTGCCCAGGATGGCTAGAAACAGACACAACTTCTGGTTCCCAGGTGGCATCCAGGAATCTCTGGGCCTGCCTGCTCTGGCCCTCCCACCAGTTAAAGTCACCACCCTGTCACTTAGATGCCACTAGGGTGCTAATGAGTTGTGATTAGAGCTGGGTGAGGCCCCCTTCCCTCCGGCCTCAGGTGACTGAACTTTGCTTTAGAGGTGGAGAAAGGAAAAGATCCTGAGAACTGAAGGCTTAAGATGCAAGTTCAGGAGACTCAGGGAGTGGGCGGGCAGGAGAGGTGAATGCTCTGTGCGGGGCCTGAGGTCTGAGAGAGCCTACCCTGCTGTGATGTGCCCTCTCACCTGACCGCAAGCCCCAATTTAGAAAGTCAGAGACCACTAAAGGTCTACAGCCTCCTGGTAACGTGACCTTAATTTTCACAGTACGTTCTGTACTAATCTAAATTACTTTTGTGATTGTTAATGTTTTGATCCACAAATATTAATTTCCTAGATTATGGGTGCTGCCCCAGGACCCTAGAGGGTGTTAAAATGCACATGCCCTTTATGACACTGGCAAATTTCCAAATTCCAATTCTAAATGGAATCTGTATCAAAGCTTTTGATAAAGAAATGAGATGGATTTAGACTTCTTTAAACAGTTTGTTCCTTGATTCATTTACCCATACAGCCCCTCTTTCTATGTCTTTCCTACATTAGACACCTATATGTCCCCTTTGTTGTTGCAGGAGGTTCCAGTCACCTACATATTCATTGGCAAGTGGCAGCTAAGTTGCTGGGTATATCATGAGCTGGACCCAGCCAGGATCCCCTTGAACAGACCTCATTGTTGTACTGGTCTACTAGGATATAATCTTATTTCTATCTGATTTTCTGTTCCAGGTCCACCAATATACTATGGCTCTCTGCAAAACAAGTGTCCTCGGGCCTCCAACTGACATAAAGAAAGCCCAGGCTTAGCTTTTTAAGGACACCCATGATATATACCTGGAACAGCAGGTAACCTGAGTGGCATCTTGGGGAGTCATAAGCCAGAAAGGCACAAAGGCCCTGCCAAGGCCACCTAGACACTGTCGAGAGCCCCTCCAGCACCATCATGCTAGTTGATGCCTGAAGAGAGGGTATCTCTCTGCCTGGAACTCCACCCATGAATCTTGGGAGCACTAAGAGATGTGGCTTGTGATCACAGTGAGCAGGAATAAACTCAGGCATGCGGTGAGTGGCCGTAATGACTAACATTGGTGAGGGGTGACAGGATGATGCAACGCCCATTCTGTATAAGTAAAGGGTGTAATATGCCTCAGCTGCATGTAGTATGGTTAGAATGTAGCCTTCAGATCTCAGAGGTGCCTCGCCAAAGCTCTGCCCTCCAGGAATGACCCACATCTGGTGAGATCCACATTTGGTGATGGACCCAGGTAATTGTAATGAATGGCTTTTCTCAGAGGAAATTCCCTAGCACTGCGTCTTGGCTTGACTCCTCCCTTAGCTCTGTGCAAATTGCTTCCTCCTGAAACATGTACCCAGAACTTTTGTGCATGCTTCTGAGACAACTTGCCTGCCACCCTTCCTTGGAAAGCTCACAAAGCAGTGCATGAAGGACTATTGTTGGAAGGTAAGATGGGAGAAGCCGGCAAAGACCTCCCTGCTCTTCAAGTTCCAGGGCTTACCACCTACTAAGGCATTATGATCACAGTCCCCAGTTATATGCAATATTCTTACCACAGGACTGGCTTGCTCTTGCAGGAGTTCAGGAAGAAGATAAGGTGACGGCTGGCAGGACCCTGGCACCACACGTTCTCCCAGGCAGTGCACACCTGCTTTGGAGGGCTCTGCATGCCCTCTGTAGGCACTGTGTTTCCTTATTCTTTCTAGGTGAAGAAACTGACCACTGGAGAGCTTCACACTGCCCAGATCCCAGGGGCTAAACATGAAAGTGCACGGGTCAAATGGAAATTTTGATCAAAAGTCTGACATTGAATTTACCTCAGTATTGACCCCAACTCAAAAATCCAGTCTTTCCATGGACCTAACCTGTTAAAACTCTGTGTTTTCTAAGTGGAGAAGATAAAACCCAATTTTCTTCTCATGTCCACAGAGCAGGCCAGGGCATAAATCAGCCTAGGTCAGAGGTAGCATCCAAGCCAGCCCTGAGCAAGACCCAGGCTTGTCGGGAGTTCAGGTTAAGTCTGCACTTTTGTCTCGGTAAAATTAGCTAACCTTGACCACTCTCCTCCTCCTGCGCTCGGAATCCAAACACTGCCTTTTCAGAAGAAAAGGAGGCAGACATGGGTAGGAGTGGGTGCCAAGGAGCAAGAAGACCAGCAAGAAGGGCTCTATTCAACCTTTTATCCATCATCAAGCCCCTTCATTAGGATAGCTGTGCCGTCTGTCCCATAACATTTACAGACGATCATAAAAGGGAGGGTAATGACTGCAATTACAACTGAAGGGCTGGTTTAATGAATATTAAACAGCTTTGAACATCAAAGTGTGGATCTAGTGGAAACCTAATACCTTAGCCCCTTCCATCCTGGGAGGGGGCAAGGCAGATGGCCTGGCCTTCCGCAGGGCTGTCAGACACAATTTGCAAGAGTCACCAAGTGGCACTTTGAACAAGTCCTTCTGCCTGGAGGCTGGTCCGAGAAATAAAGGGATCTGCCATTATCTTCTCCGCAGCAATCAGCAGGAGCCAGGGCCCCCCAAAAGGAAGTTGGAGGCCAGGAGGAGCAGACAGGCTCTCTTCACTGCCATAGGCTAGTCTCCACTATCTTGACGTCCCCCATTCACCAGAAAAGTCCGAGAGCACTACAGGACATGGCCTCTGCACTCAAGGCGGATGAGGTCTAACGCAGGCACTGACCTGTGAACAGGTAATACTGACACTGATCCAAGACACTTGTAGGAGGTGAATTTATGAGGAAGGGTGGTCTAGCCTAATGCAAGAGCTCAAATAATTGAAAAGGTCGGGGTTTCAAGGAACACAGGGCCTCAGTAGGAAGACAGACATATAAGCAACCTTAAGGTGCATGTCTAATAAAACATCCAGGCTAAGGGGCAGCTGAGGCTTCTTGGAAGATCTGGGAAGCCTGCATGGAGGAGGTGAACCTTGGACCTGAACATTTGAGAAGCTTTCCTTAGTGAAGAGGGAGTGGGGTGACTAAGAGAAAGGCAGTCTCTCTTTCTCATCAATCCTCCTTCTCCTGATCAGTGGAACAGATCTTCGCTCATCTTTTCCCTGCCCAACATAGCTGTCACCTGCTCAGGTCCCCGTGGTGGCCCTGCTGATAGCTGTTCATAAACCATGACGCCGAGCAAGCAAGCCTCACACAGCAGCATCTTCCATGATGGTCCTATCCCCCAGGCTGTTTCCAAGAACTCACTGAGGCAGAGCGATCGAGCTGGCCGTATTCACAAGGACTCTGGGGATCCCCTGCCTCCGAGATATCACTTTGGTGAGGAGTTAATTTCATTTAGCTTTTTAAAAATTTGGTTTGTTTTTATGTGTATGGGTGTTTTCCCAGAATGTATGTATGTACACCATGTGTGTTCCTGGTGCCCACGAAAGCCAGAAGAGGTGTTGAATCCCCTGGAACTGGAGTTACTCTAGACCATTGTCGGTTGATTTGTGGGTGATAGGAACTGAACCCAGATCCTTTCTGTAAGAGCAACCAGTGTTCTTAACCACTGAGTCATTTCTCCAGACCTCTCTCCCTAACTATTAAAATAGCCACATGGCTAGTAGCTACTGAACTCCACAGTGCAAGTCAAGTCAGTTTATCCTGGTCTTTCCAGTCAACCAGACTGAGTTCTGCCTCTAGCCTTGGTCTATCTGCATGGTTTCTTCCATCAACCTGAAACACCGTCCTTTCCTGGGTCTTGTTCCGCACTGCTGTTGGAGGTGAAGCCTCCTCTAGGGCTTCCGCGGGCTGCAGGAGTGTGCATGGTGTGTAATGTTGCCTATTTGTGTCTATCTCAGCTTCCAGAAGACTGATGGCTGTGGAGGACGCCCTTAGAGGCTGTTCATCACATAACCCATGTCTTCTGTCCCCTTGTGCCTAGGGACTTCTACACCTCCTCCCCTGAAGGCAGCTCTGCACGCACCCCTAAACCTGGAGGTCCCTAAATCCATGGTTCTGTATACTGTTCAAGCTCTGTCTTCCCCAGAGATCCTCTGGTAGTGCCTCTGGGAAAATGTGGCAAGAAGTGTTGGGATCGTATCTGAGGAAGGGGAATCCTTGTAGGGGAAAGTCTTGTTCTTAAAGGTCAGTTTTTCCCTGCACTGGACACAGAGCTGAGCAGAGAGAGGGTAGGAAGGTACTGGAAACCCTCTAGGGTACAGTTGCAACTGTTAACACTACCTTTCCAAGGAGCTTCCTAGGGTTTCCTGGCTAGGGCCAGTCAGGGGCTAATGCAGGGTGGGTTCCAAGCAGTCTGCAGTGGGGTGGAGAGAGTTCCTGCCCCAACCCTCAAGGGGACACACATGCCTCTCATTACCATAAGTGAGAATGGCTGCTAATTCCTACATTAGGCTAAAAACTTAACACCCAGTAAATATTTATTGATCTCATGCACCTCTACTTAACCCCCACTGGCCTGGGCTCCAGGATCAGCCTTATAGTCAGGCAGGCACCCACTGGGCATGCCCAGTAGGCCAAGCCCTGTGTGATGCAGTGTGTCCATAGAGCTGAAGAAGAGAGGAAGGCTGTGCTCCACAATGCTACCTAAACCATAAACCAGCATGAGGCCTGCACAGGAAGCGGTGACAGTGTGCCCTAGAGGACCTGCTGTTTGTAGTAGGGAAATGAGAGGTCAGGCCTGGGAGGCCACTAGCTGGGAAAGCAGTGTAGGGGAAGGGGATCCTAGGAAGCTGTGCTGATCTTCAGCTCAGCTGGGGACTCATCAAAAGGACTCCCTATCTCACCAGCCTGCACAGCAGAAACTCTCCCCTCTGTGCCATCCCCTGTCAACCGAAACATTCAGTTCAGCGTATTCTAACACAACAGAAGCTGGCCCACGAATCCCAGAACTGTCCGGCAGACACAATAGTCTCCCTGGGTCTTCCCTTGAAGATGCTCATAGCCGTGGGGTTACGGCAGCAGGTTGAATGATTCACTGGAAGAAAGGTCAGGTTGAACAGGAAAAGGGTGTGCATCCAGATTATACTTGGAGAACAGCAGTTCCTCAAGATACGTGTGCTAAAACCAAGCCTAACTCCTTCATTTTTCTTAAAGGATACAAGACTGGGTCTGGTTGGGGGTGTCTTTCAGATGAGCAAAGCAATGGGAACCAACTTCAGAGCAGCAGGCTTAAAGGTGGGATTGGGGTGGGGGGAGGGGATACAGGAGGAAGAGGATGGTAACCAGACTTCGGAAGGATCTTTGAGTTCGGTTTGACTGAGAGGAAGAGGAAGTGTGATTCCCACCCCTTACGCCATAGCAGAAATTAAAATGTATCAGTGTCTGTTATCTGTGTGTGACCGCTGGCTGGGCTTCCGCTCAAAGGAAGTCTCCATTTCATATTCTTCTCTTAACCCCACGGCTCTCAGGCTGTCAGGCCCCTGGTTCTTCTGTTTGCCTCTGCACACCTGTCTCCCCTGCTTCCTCTCCCATTCTCTCCCCCCTTTCCTGTGCTCTCTCCCCCAGCCAGACTTTGTCACTCTGGTTCATGGTGTGAGAAGATGCACACAGGCACATGTGAACCAGTAAAGGAGGTAAGGGGGTATAAGAAAAAGGGGGAAAGGCTTTCCTTTGGGGTGAATGTTACCCAAGACTTTACCAGTCCCTACCCTCCACACCTGCCAGTCCTACCCTGGCAAGCCAGGTGCTCTCTGTAGGGGTTGGTTGGCTCAGCAAGGCTGCTTCTAAATTTTCTGTGCCGAGAAACAAACAAAAGGTGGCTGAGATGTAGGCCTGACTTATCATGGGCCCAGGATAGCTGGAATCAGAATCTGGACTTCCTCAGGGGGCTGCGTATTCCTCATTCTCATGGACACCTCAGCACTGACTGGGGTCCCAGGAAAGGAAAACATATGGTGTGCCTGGCATTGGACTCATTGCTTTAGGAGATACACTGAAGAAACACATATCTCATTTAGCCTTACTAACAACACTGTGAGACGAACTAGGTTTTTGCTCACTTTATAGAAGCAATGCTCAGAGAGGTTAAGGAACATGAGGAAAGATCAACAGCAAAGACATCTTGCAGCTAGGCTCAATCCAGGACATCCGGTACAAGGTGCACACTGAAGTAATGGCTTCTGAGAATGTAGGTGTTCTGACTGTGTGGTGGAGTTTGCTTACATCCTGATCTCCTGCTCGGGACTGAATGTGGCAGAGCTCTCTAAATTCTCCCCTTGTGGGGACTGACTTGTTCCCAGCTCCCAGCCTCTCTATGCTGTAGCCTGCTTGGTAGCAGCCTGGCTGTGAGCTGTCAGCCGGCTGTCAGCCACACCACAGGAAAAGTGGGATTTCTCTACAGCTGCCCCCGAGGTTCAAAGGAACAGGGGCCCAGGATCTTGGCTGGGATGGCCTGTATTATGACAGGTCCGGGAACCTTAAAAGCAAAAGACAGCTTAATAGCACAGCAAAGAAAACACAAGTCCCTCCGCCTGGCTCTTGGGAGCCAGAGCCCAGTGGGGGGACCTGCCACCACCAATCGCTTGTGCTGTCCATCCCCATCTGGCATGAGGCACAAAGTGACCAAAGAGAACACAGAGCTTGTCCAGCTTTGGGCCTGGCCACTGACAGTTGCGGTCTCAGCTCTGGAGCAGGCTGGGAGTCTCTGCCCGCTCACAATGGACAGCCCATGTGAACACCAGCCCGTTGCTGGCATGAGGAGGGGCGTCTGGCTCCAATAACACGCGTGTTCCAAGCACAAAAGTGGAGCTGTTCACACAGGATGCCGTAACCTCCAGCAGCTGGGGCTGTGGGCTGGGCTGCCTTGGCAGATACACTTGCATGCTTATTAGAAACACTTTCATGACCGGGCATTTGTTCATTAGCTGGGTGGAGCTACTAATATGGTTCTTTACAAGGGAAGCTTATGGTGACCAGATCTGTTCTCCAGCACTCCAGCCACCGAGGAGATGAGATAGTAACCACGAGCAGGCTCTGTGCAGGCTGCGGATCCCTTATCTGAGGTGCTTGGACTAGAAGCATTTGGGAGTTGGGAGGCTATGTTAAATTTCGGCATATTGCTTATGTACAATGAGGTTTTAGGGAGGCTGGGATCTAAGTCTGAAAGTGAAAGTCCTGTATGTTTCATATACATCTTGATATATATGTAGTTGCTTACACATCTTGATCTAGATGTATGTGTGTATGCATTTTTATATCACACACACACACACACACACACACACACACACATATGTATATCCTGAAGAAATTTTATACATTTTTTAAAATAATTTTGCACATGAAACAAAGTTTCATGGTATGGAATTTTCCACTCGGGAGCCTCATGTCAGTGATAAAAGACCAATTTCAGATTTTTGGAGCATGTGAGATTTCAGGCTAAAAATGCTTAAGCAGCGATCTCTGAGACGGCGGAGCAGCGTTGCCTGCGTTACACGCCTACCAGACACCTTTCACGTTCTTTTTCATTCCTTTTAACAGATGGAGAAACAGACCCAGATCTAGGTCGGGGCTGGAAGTCACCCCGTTAACAAGGCAGGGGTGTGGGGTAGGGTGTGGGGAGCCTGGCTTGACCTGGTTTGTATGGATTTTAGGCCCCGCCCCTTTTCCATTTCACCACGACATTAGGAGTAGGTAGCTAGGGGCTAGTGCAGTCATGTACGTTCCCACTTTTCATCTGTCCAACAGAAGAGAATCCCCAGGCCTCCGGGGAACAGAAGAAAAACTGAGAGCAAGGAGCTATTGCTCTAGAAACCAGGGCAGTAGGAAATCATCCTGAGAGTTTATGTGACTTTTCTCCTTTTGTGCAATAACTGATTGAAAGTGAGCCCTCGAGGTCTTTGTGCAATGAAGTCAGGGACTTCTGAGTTCCCTGGGGGGTGGATAGTGTAGACTCTGCCCGGCAAGGCAAATTGGGGTGGCTTGGCAAGTGTGAGGTAAGAAATCTTACTGCATCTCGCCCCTTAAATACTCGGGATTTCTTTTGCTTTTTCATTAAAAAACCCAATAAAAACAAAAACAAAAAGCAAAACAAAGCCAACCTGACGAGGGCTCTCTGCTGTGAAAGCGTGGGACCTGCGGCGTGTCTGAATGTGTTTTATGGCCCCTAAAAATAAGATGCTTTGGTGTGTGTTTACTGTGGTGGGAAGACGCTCACGACATTCAGTGACCTGAACAGGGGAGGCTTCCAAATAGCACGAACAGGAATGATCTTGGTTTTCTAAATATGTATTCATTTATATGTGTATGTATGGGGAGACATAGAATCACATGGGGAAACGTCAAGAAGTA
The DNA here is from genome assembly GCA_964023405.1 of Apodemus agrarius. Taxonomy (NCBI): domain Eukaryota; kingdom Metazoa; phylum Chordata; class Mammalia; order Rodentia; family Muridae; genus Apodemus; species Apodemus agrarius. The sequence goes on from OZ030009.1 coordinate 41,217,124, forward strand.
TATACATCAAATGCTAACGGTGGTTACTCCACCAGATGGTGGAATGTTATAATCTTTTGTTTATGCCTCTTATAACTATTACATACTGTACAATAATACATACTTGTACAGTTGATTTTGAAGAGGAGAAAAAAGACAAATCATTCTATGTGGATCACTGACAGGGTGAACTTAGACAAATTAGGAGTCCATGTACAAGATAGGGTCTCTACACATCCCTCAGGCTGCTCTGGGTTAGCCGTACCTCACGGGACAGCCTGGTTGTCCTAGGTTTGCTTCTGCCCAGTCTCCCATTTTCCCTTTCCTCATTCCCTGCCACCCCTCCATCCACTTTCCCTTCATGTCCTACCTGTAACCTTTTCACCCCCAACCCGCTAGACCTTCTCCTCAACCCACAATGAGTAAGGAGCCAGCTCTGCCCAAATATCCAAGTACCACCAGCATCCCAGGGGGGAAGCAGCAATTCCCGTAGGCCATTTGATCTCAGTTCACTAGAAGAAATGGTTTGGGAGGAAGGACACAGATGTACAAGACAGCCATCCCTGGGACAGTTCTGCTTACAACTTCAGCTTCTATAAAATGGGCCTAGTCCAGGCCAAGAGAAGAGCCAACATGAGGAAGGTGTTTCCTTCTAAGCTACACAGCCTCATTTGCTGCCACAGCCTCTAGCTTCCTACTGTGAAGGTGCCTCACGGGCCCTACTGATGGCCCTCAGTTCACCCTTCCTGAGCTTCTCTTCTGCTGGGTGTGCACATGCCGTGGTCCTCACTGGAACTTTGTGAGAAAGGTGTCCTTTCTCAGGCGAGGAATTCCGTGTGGAGAGTTTAGGTGACCTGCCTGAGAACAAGAGGCTAGACAATCACCCCACCCATCTCACTCTGAGGCCCCAGGAACGGGACTTCCTTAGGAGGCCTATCTTGACTCCCTGGCCTGGACTCCCCCTCTCAGCCCCACAGCTCTGCGTTTCCGGGTGGCCTGACTACTCTCCACCGAACTGAAGCAGCAACGATAAGCTGGCAAAGTGCTATGGCGGCACTGGAGGCAGGAGCACACTGTCACTCCAAAAGTTCGAGGACAAGGTGATAACCCTCAGCTATAGAGCTCTGTAGGGAGATTTCACGTGTGTGTGTGTGTGTGTGTGTGTGTGTGTGTACACATGTCCATTCAATGAGAGCTCAGGGGCCTTCTCTCCCAATCCACAAACCCTGAAATGTAAATAAGTAAACCACAGAGCTTTCTTTCACTATCTTTTCATTTGTGAACTGTTGATTATTTATAAAACCCAGCTACCCCAAACCTAAAGCACACACCACGTTCGCACCATCCGTTCACCCGCACATCCAGCCTCCTGGTCGTAGCTCTCCCCACGTTTATCCAGGAGCATAGCCGCCCAGAAGAGTAACCAAGTGACAGACTGCAGCCAGCGGGGACGAGAAGGCTAAGGAGTCCAGCCCCAAGCTCAGCTTTTCTTCCCTAGGACCGGAATGCAGATAGGATGCTGGGCCACCTTGGCCTGTAGGAAACGCCAACGTGCCTGGCAGAAGAAGCGCGGGAAAGGACCCCAGCCCTCCCAGCTTCCTGGAGCAGGGCACACCCTCAGCCAGGATTTTCACAAGAGGAAATATAAGTGTCTGACATGAAACTACTCTGCGAGTAAATCAAATTCATATTCTTTTCAACAGATTTACAAAGTCTTGGTGACAGTTAGATGAGACAAAGCCTCAGTGGGGCACAATACATGGGTGGCATTCTGTTGGGTAAAATGACTTTCTCTATTGAAGTGACCCCTGGGGAACCACTTTGTACACTCCACCCACAAATAAACTAGATGTCTCAAAAACAGTTATAACTTGACAGTTATAACTGCGCCCCACACACCTCCCACCATGCGCCTTTCCTATGACAGAAGGCATCAGATATGAGGGAAAGGACAGAGCTGACAGAAAGGCATAGACCTCAGGCAGCAAGTACCTTTCTTCTTAGGAAAAACAAAACAAAATGAAAAAACAAAACAAACAAACAAACAAAAAACAAGCCGAAGATTTGCCAAATCATGGAGACTGCTGGACTCACTTGGGATGCCTCGTGGTCTGTTCCCTAAAAAATCGCTTTGCAGATATTGTCACACACGGATGACATCCATTTGTGTGTCCCCACGGTTCCTGTTCCATTGGTGAACATGGACTCTTGTTACTACCTTGTGTCCTCCAGGACCCACAGCTCCTGAGGGCAGTCCCTCCTTCTCTGTTGTCCTCCTCCTCCCGCCCGTTTCTGTTCATTAGGATCAGCTACATAATTTGCAAGTTCTGGAACAAAATGATGAGGAACCCCTAGTTTATAAATTATTTCCAGTCTCAGAATGGGGTCAGCCAAGCACAGGATAAGCATGGGCCCTAAGTCGCATTTGCACCTCACGTCCAAGCAGCTGGTCCCCCTCCTTCAGGCCCAGGCTCTGGCTGCACACAGTTACAGGCTATGCTTTTGCTGTAGAGAAGAGTCTGTCTGTACACAGTGCGCAGCCTCAGTGCTCCGGCTTCACCCTCAGGGCGGTTGGGCTCAGTGTGTTTTTTATTCCTCTTCCCAGACCCAGTTCTTAGCATTTCTTGGAAGAAGTGGGTGAGGAAGACCTGGGGGATAAGAGGCTAGAGGTCACCTAGCAAACAGCCTGCCCCGGACTATACCAAGTGGGCGTGAGCAAGCAGCAGGCCTCGCTGAGCCGGTCTGCTCGTTTCTTGCCACAAGATATAAACTAATCTACTTAGTTAGAAAAACATGGTTTATTGCAATCTAAGTAATTTGTATTTCTTTTTCTACCACAAGATGTAAACTAATCTAGTTAGCTAGAGCAAGTTGGTTTAACTGAATTCAGAGTAATTACCCTCCAAAGCAAAGCGATGTGTGTGTGTTTTTTTGGTTTGCTGGACTTTTTTTTTTTTCCTTTCCAGCATTCAAAAGCTGAGACGTATATGTACTTATGATTAAATAAAAGCCAGCCTTCTTTCAGTTTGTTGGATCTTTGGCCTTTCTGGAGGGTCTCAGCCGCTATCCCAACCACCTGGGACTTCCCGAAAATATGCTGGAGGTGGCATGGAAAATCCAGCATGTGCTCTCGTGGAAAAAAAACATTTGTAACAACATTTCCTGGAGCAGGGGTGCCAACTCATGGGGAGGGTTGGTGTGTCTGGGGTGGGGATGGGAGTAAGGACAGGGTAGCCCCAGGGCTGAAGTGACCTGCGGACCTTGTCTCAGTCAACTATGGGCAGGGGCACTCTCCATGTTCTCAGAGTCAGCATGCCCCAGGAGAAAGCACTTCACACAACAGGACAGGGCCAAGCCAGGCTCAGCAGAGATGACTCATCTGGAACAGTGAAGCGAGGAGGCAGCCCAGGACCTCCAAGGCATTCCCTCTCCTAGACTCTGGGGTGCTTTCCCAACACTTCCCAGCAGGCGCCAGGCCACCCCTTACACCATGATAGGTTGCTGATCACCAAGTCCAAGCGCCAGGGCAGGACATGGAGGAGCCGCTGTCTCACTTTGCTCTTTGCCTGTCGGGTTCTAGTTTCTGTGACACTGTCTCTCTGCTCCAGGACAGTCTGGTAGATACTTGGGGACAGTAATTTGTTCCTGCTATGCCTCCCCTCTCTATGCTAGGCCTCTATTCTCTGGTTTCTCTGTCCCTCCCCCATCCTCCACCCCCAGGGAATGGGCAAGGCTTCCAGAGGTTGTCCTGCTGGAAGTAGTATACTTGGGAATAACCCAAGAGGGACCTGGTCCCTCTCCAGAGTCTCACTGTAGGAGGATGAGAATAGGTGACAGGAGATGAACCTTTCCTGCAAAGGCCACGGTGAACGAGCAGGGGTTGTATGAATAGTCCACTGAACTCAGGTCCTCTGGAAAAGCAGCTAGAGTTCTTAGCCAATGAGGCATCTCCGCAGCCCACTCCATTTCTTTTCTGCACTGACTGGACCCTAACTGTACCAGGCTGTAGGTGGGATGCTGGAGAGTCAATAGTGAACTATGTAGGTATAGTCCCTTGTGACCAGTGCCCTGGGTATAGGAGTGGTTAAGCACAGCTTCTACTACCAGAGCTCCATTACAGGTCAATGCAGGCATGAAAAAAAGCCTACTCCAGGACACAGGTAAACACCTCAAGGTGGGTGGCATCCAACAGGGATGCCAGTAAGCCTAAGATGACAGGCATGAGCATGCGCTGCGAACAGTGTCCGCTACACAGCAGATACTCAGCGAACATGTCTTCATACAAAAGGAGTAAGACAACTGGGCAAAGCTTTGCAGGCAGACAAGACATCTTACATGATGACTGGGAGAAGCAGAGGTGGGGTGAGCTGTGCAGGAGAGTAGTTGTACTGCCGCCATAGAACTGCCTCGGGAGGCGGGGTTAGCAGAGTGAGCTGGAAAGCTAACAATGCCTTGCTCAAGGCATTGTTACACACCCTGTCAGTCATGGATGCTGGAGCCCAGGTAGGATCCCTGAGGTCCACTGCTACACCTCTAAGCTATCATCCCACAGCAGGTTCAAAATCTCACGGAGAGGATGAGTTCAGTTAGACTCCAAAAAGAAAAATGAGGTACAGGTGGCAAGGAAGGACCCTCAGCTAGGTGACTGCAGATACCAAATGCTCCCTCACTTTGGTGAAGCTGAGTCAGAGACACGAGGGGGAAACAGAGCTGAGTATCCATCTTTGTGTATCCGCCGGTGCTAAGTAGCTAAGTAAGAGAATCCTGATGCTTTGCCTCCTGGGAGCAGTGTAAGATGCAGTCTCCTGTGACATGAGGGGCTGACGCCTCTGAGGCTGGACTCCAGGAGCTACGGGTGTACGGTGTGTGTCTTGTTGCTATTCCTCTTCCCTATCCCCAGATAGTGACCCCAAGCTGCTGTGCCTGGCTGATAGGTCTCCAGGAGACACCTGTTTTTCATTGCAAGTTCTGAAGGCTCTTGGCAGTGGCTGTGTTTGTTTTGGGGCGGGGGGGGGAGGTTTCAGTTTGGGAGTAAAACACTGTTTCTGCAGGTCTCCAGGGGTTGTTTAGGAGGCCACAGACAGCCTGAAGGAAAAGCAGAGCAGGGCATCCCTGGGAGCATGGCGGATGCTGGGCTGTTTGCCACCAACCAACTCTCCACTAACAGTGGAGCCACAGACTGTGAACAGAGGCACAGCACAGAGGAGAGGAACATACAGACAGGACTTTGCAAAAGAGACACGACATCACTGCCTCCCCTTGCAACCCTGTCTTCATTTGATCCTTTATACATTCATTGAACATTCCACCACTTAATTTAAAAAGTGCCAGCTCCTGCTAGGTGCCCAGGAACCACAAAGGGGAGCTGAACATGTTCCTGGAGTTCAGGGGCTCCTGGTGTGCTCCTTGTGTGAGGATCACAGAGCAGAGGCTGTTGAAGAGTGCTGTGAAGGCACACCAGCTGAGGACAGGGAAAGCATGCAGGGCTGGAGCCTCCGATCGCTGAGAACCCTATTTGTCAAGGAGGGCTTTCAGGAGAAGGGGCCCTTTCTGGAGTCTCGGAAGTCAAGTACAGCTGAAAAGCCACGGTACACAAGACACAGGAAACGGGGAAATTGCATAGTGAGGAAATGGAGAGAAATTCTGTGTGGTCAGAGAAATGCACAGGAAGCTACAGACAACTAGGCATGGTTACATGTGAGACTCTTCACCCCCCTTTCATGTCCTCTTCTCTTCTACTCAAACCTCCTTCTGCTCCGTGCTCTCTTGTTCCTACTATTCTTCATAGTCACCCAATTCGACAGTCTTCCCTCTCCCCATTCCAGCTGTAATTAAGAGGTACAATCTAGAAAGTTCAGCTACCTCTGGAATCAGTTGACGCTCTGGGTAGTTCAATGTTTTCACTTAAATCTGGGCTATGGAGCAGGTTCAACTATCTCATTTTCTAGATGTGATCATAGGTTTTGAGCAGTGAGTGGGTCACTTCTTTGGCAGAGCACACTCAGGGGTGGTGATCAGAACCAAGGACTGGGGCAGGTGTCACAAACTGAGTCCAGCACATGGAACACCAACCACAAGGACTCTGTTGGAAGATCACGGCCAGCAAGGTGTGAGGAGAGTTTCTCAGGTCAACAGTAGGCCTTCTGGGTAGGGTAGGAATCCCTAAATCCACTAGTGATGTGCTGGAGGTGCACATCCAGATGCTTCTCCAGTAGTTTGGAGACTCTGCCAGGGCCTGGTCCAGTGATGGTGTAGAGGTTTGGAGAAAATAAACTACCATCTCTGTCACTCAGAACACTCTTCTAAAGTCGAAGGAGCTGGAATGCAGCACTGTGGCCTCCCTTTGGCCTCTTTCCATTAGATTCTTAATTTCTGCTAGAAACGATGACATAAATTGCCCATATGCATGTGCCACAAAGTGGCTGCTTTAGCTAGGACTCTGGGTTCAGTTCTGTGTTTGTGAGGAGCGCCTTCTCCTTTTATACCACCCAGTGAACTCGAGGTAACTGCTTATTTATAAAACAGGTATTATTTCCATTTTGCAGGTGGATGAATCAAGAGTCAGAATAAAGTAACTGACCAGTCAGAGATGACACTTCACCTCTGAAGGAAGTCAGCTCTCAGGAATGCTGATGAGAATGTCACCTTCCTGCCCTCCCCCGTCTCTTGGGCTTCTGTAACTCTCCTAGAGTCTCAGGTTCTAGTGCATTATACTGCCTGGACAGTAAACATGTTGGCATCCAATACCCTAGCAGCTCACACAAAAGCTCAAGGTACCGGAAATCCAGCTAATTGAAGCAGCCCCCGCCTGACCACAGAGCTACAGCACTGTTCAATAGCTCTGCATACACCAAATGCTCACCAGCTGCACGGCAGGTGGATGAATAGGACATACGTTCCTTATCTGGAGGACTTTCTGCCTGTTGACACTGTGGATGAAACAATCAGACCTATGAGTGTGATGCTTCCCTCTGTAACACAGCCTCTGGAGGTGGGCGTAGTGTCACTATCCTGAGCTTCAGAGCCAGTGAAGGAAATGCAGAATCAGAATCCAGGTCTGTCTATTTCAAAGCCAACAGCCTTAACTACTGTGCTCCTCGGGAAAGAGATTCTCGGTGACTTGCTAGCATTCTTGTCCCTCCTTTTCCTTCCTCTGAGGCAGGCAAATGGAGATAGTAAGAACCTCATGGAAATATGCAGCCAGATAATCATCTTCAAGACTGGCCACGAGCTAAATTGGGCTGGGAAGAAAGAAGACCGAGCACTTCACACCCAACCAGACTCCCTCTCATAGCATTGGCAGCCTGGAGAAACCACGGGCCAAGGTCACTGAGCCAGGGCTTGAGGGAAGGAAACAAATCCAGGAGCTTAAGCTGATCCTCAGACTGGGTTGTGGTTCTCTCTAGATTGCCAGGGTCAGAGGGGGCAAGACTGCTCAGACACAAGTGGCCCCGAAAGCCCAGGCTACACCTTTCTCCTGCCTTACCTCGAGCGCCCTTGCTCACCCTTGAGGCTGCTTTCTTGTTATTCCCCAGTTGGCCATGCCTTCTGGAGTCTGTGATCATCTGGAGCTGCCCAACCTGTAGTCACTTTGTGCTGTGGTTCTCTGCTTAATTATGAGTCTTCCTAATTAAGCCAGGCATGGTGTTCTTTTTGGGTTCGTAAAAATGAATGGGCCTGTAAACAAATGAGCGGGTCAGTGAATGTGTGAATGGATAAGCAAGCAAATGGACTAATGAAAAAGGAAGTAAATAATCAGTGAAGCTATGGGTGACAGAGTGTGTGCAACTGGAAAGAGCGGTTGGCTGGCTGGATGAGTCGATGAACCATGTCTCAGCCCCCGCCACAAGAAGTCACTTCCCCAAGAAGCATCCACACCTCGTACTACATGGAACCCCAGGAATGCAGGATGGACAAATCCATCCTGGAGCCTGCCTGGAGCTAAGGCAAAGCCTGGCAGGGTCAGAAGGGAGAAAGGGAGTCCCCCCCCCTCTATATTTGTGGGAAACTGAGGAAAGAGCATTGGTCCCACTGTTGTAAGGACACTTTTGTAGAACAGACTCAGAAGATCTCTAAGAAAGTTGGTAACTGGGATTGGTTTCCTCTGCCTGGCTCTGGCTCTCCTCATGAACACCCTAAGTTACGTGTGCAGTGCTAAGTGCCCAGTTCTCCAAAGGAGATGTCTGTAGGGCTTTCTGGGGAGGAATGCTGGGCTAGGAAGCCAGAGAATAGAAATAGATTAAGAAAGCTGAGAGGGTTAGGGGGCACTCTGGAGCCCAACAATGACTAGCACCCCAAACAGAAACTCCCTTTTGGAGAGAGAGAGAGAGAGAGAGAGAGAGAGAGAGAGAGAGAGAGAGAGAGAGAGAGAGAGAGAGAGAGAATATGGGCATGGGGTAGAGACCAGTCAGGGACAGACAGCATCAGGTCCACCAAGAGCCTCTTCACAGAAAACTTTTTTAATAGGGAACTGGTGCCTGACCGTAAGTTTTTCTGAGAACCAGGTAACATAATTCATTGCCCCTGAATGGCCCAGAATAGGAGTTCATCACTGTCTCCAGGACTTCAGGAAGTGGTTGCTAATATCTTCCCTATACATCAAGGACAGTGACATCCAGAGAGGAAGAGTTGAGCCAAAGGTCACATTGAAAACCTAAGTTTCTGGGCCTTTGCTGTCAGGTATAATTGCCAGTAAACCACAGAATGAGGACACAATAGTCTGGAGACACTGGGCTCACTGAAACTCAGGGAGAGCATTTCATTCAAAGAGTGTTTATCTGCCTACTGGAACTTAGGACCCGGCTCCACACTTGCCTGGTGTGGACAGAGTACAGAGACCTATGCCTCCCTTCATTGGCCATGTCCTTTAGTAACTGAAAAGTGTAGCCAGAGAGGAGTATATCTGGACAGACACAGATTTCTAGAAGGTTCTCAGGACTGTGACAGGCAGAAGAGACAACACAAAGTCCCTGTTGTCTAGGCTCCCTGGAGTCCTCTTTACACCCATCTATTATGTATATGTATGTGGAGACTTTTACTAGAGACCTAAGATAACCAGAGTGACAGCAGAGTCTCCTGTTACAGTCTCTAGCACTCATTATTGCACATAATAGGTGCAGTGCAGATAGCAAAAGAGATTTGCGGAGATAGTGGCTTTGCAGAACCTCATGATATCAGGTTCCCCAAAACATCTTCACAACATACAAAGAAAATCCAAACAAGCAGATCAAAGGTGAAGCAGAGTCCCTTGCACCTAGGTGGATATAAAGAGGACCCCTGGGAGCCTGGAGAGACAGTGACTTTTCTCTATTGCATGTCACAGTCCAGAGAGCTTTCTAGAAATCTGTGTCTGTGCAGATTTAATCTTCCTTGGCTACACTTTTCAGTGACTAAAGGACGTGACTGATGAAGGGGCCATGGGTCTCTGTACTCTGTCCACACCAGGCAGGTATGGAGCAGGGTCCCAGGTTCCAGAGGAAGATCCTTTCACAGAGAGAAACTGGCCTGCTTGCAGAACAGTCTGAGGTTGGACCTTCTGTGTCCTCCTCTTAGTGGCCACCATCTTTGAACCTTCCTAGCTCCAGGAACTACTTTTCCACTTTCATATCATACGTGGTCTATTTATCTTCCCTCTTTCTCAATACCTCCTCCCCACATGGTCCCCTTTCGGGTTATAAGACCTATGCCTGCAACTACATTTACACATGCCTTTAAAGCTAGGAACCACATAGGAGAGAGAAAATGCAAATAATGCAAGAATAACTTAACTAAGGAAGTAAATGCTTTTCAATAAAAATTTAAGACATGTAAAAAAGAAATTGAAGAAGATAATAAATGATGAAAGACTTTCCATGCTCCTGGATAGGCAAAATCAATACTGTACAAATGGTCATATTACCAAAAATAACCAGCGTCTCAGAGCAATTCCATCAAAATTCCAAATAACATGTGCTACAGAACTACAGAAGAAATCCAAAATCTCATGTGGAAACAAACAACAAACACCACCCATGAATAGTCAAAACAATCTTATACAGGAAGAACACTGCTGAATGAAACTATACAATGTCCAACTTCGAGTTACAGTACAGAGCCACAGACAATATAGAACCATAAATGAAGACCAAAGGATCAGGGCAGAGGACCCCGAAATAAACTTGTGTGAGTATGGTCACTGAATACTTCACAAAGGTGTCAAAAACACTTTCTAGCCAAAAGCCTAGTCGGCAAACGGTGTTGGTAAAGCTGGATATCTACCTATAGAAGAACGAAATTAGATCCACATCTTCCACTGTGCACAAAATCAACTCAAAATACATCAAAGACCCCAGTGTTCTTGAGATTGGATCTCAGAGGATACAGAAACCCTGGAGCCATGCTGTTTGTTTTATAAAGACTTTCTGAGGGGCTCAAAAGATAGGAATATGTATATGTGTACACACACACACACACACACACACACACACATATATATATATATATATATATATATATATATATATATATATATATATATATGAGGTGTCACTACATGGCATGTGTTAAACAAAACATGACTAATGCTTTTGCCTAATTCTTAGCTCAACTATCATTAACTTTGAGATAGAAGAAGTACGCTTTTTTGTTTAACTTTTCTCTATGTAGTTCATGTAAATGTGATATCATAAATGCTAAAGTCATATAACATTCATGCTTTGCTTGGTTTTGATGCATAGAAATATAACTGATTTTCATATATGAATATATAAAAGGTCATTTTTGTAAGCTTTCCTGATAATTCTTGTATATCATCTGTATGTTTCTTTGAATATTTTTGGCAAGCCATGTTTAGCTGTGGATAATAAAAAATGAAATTATTTTCCCTCAAAGGAAAAAAAAGAGGGACAAAAACAAGGGGGTCCTTATCCACCAGGCTGCTTACTGCATCCTGGAGGAAAAGAGACCACAGTCTGAGGGTAATTGGGGGTGGTTGACTGCACCCCATACAAGGAGCTGCATAGCTCCAAGACTGTTTTCTGCCTTCTCCGAATATGCCTGCTCAAGTCATGGCTCCTAGAGGCTGCAGGAACGGAGTGTTTCTACCACCTGGAGAAGGTTCAAGGCTCCCTCCCACAGAATCTGGCTCCTGCTTAGGAAAGCTTTGTCTCTACTTGTCTTGGTTTGCTAGGGAGCTTCCACATAGTAGGACTGCTTGTCCAAGCAGCCCCAGTGGAGGCCTGTCCTTCTATAACCCCTTCACTGAGAATTCACTCACAGCACTTCTGGATCCTGTGAGGAGGCTGCTAGCTGTGGGTAGGAGCTGAGCATCCTTTCCCTCTCCTGTTGACCGGCAGAGCTACTGAAACTCATGGGTTTCATGAGGACTAATGAGGGTGGCAGGAGGGAGGAAAGAGGCCAAGGGGACTTCCATGAGGTCGAAATCCCTGTTCCGTTCCTCCTCTTATTCTAGAAGGCTTGTTCTAGCAGTCATTAGTAAATTGCAACTATGTATTCCACTGAGAAGTGCAAGCTGGGTATAAAACCTTGCACCTAGGATTAAGAAATGGATGGGAAGCAAAATCCACATGAAAACAGCATCACATAACATGCAAATTCACTCAGACACAATACAGTTAAGTGCTGAGTTACATGACCATGAGGCAGACACCCTTTACAGCAAGAGCAGATGGTCTGTGTATGTGTGTGTGTGTGTGTGTGTGTGTGTGTGTGTGTATGTACATACTCATATAGAAGAACTCTTTCTAAGTATCTTGGAGGCCTAGGAAAAACTAAGAATAGAGAAAGACAAGAAGATAAGGGACTATGTTAAGGGGGTGTGCTCCAGTCAGAGCTGCAGGACAGGGCTGACTTGGCCTTTTCTCTGGCATGTGTGAACAGTGGCCCCTGGGCTTGGGTGGTGGAGACCACCCGAGATGCTAGGCTCAATCTTCCTGCTCTGTGTGACTCAGTCTCTCACAGCCCTGTTTCCCTGACAATATGGTAAACATGGGACCCATAAATCCATTTGCAAACATCCAAGCTTCCAAGTAACAAGCCCAAAGCCATCCCATGAGCATGAGCATGGTATGCCCAGCCCTGGGGTGGAGCCAGCCTGCAGGCGGGAGGACTGGCTTCCCCGGGTGGGGCTGGCGCCTGCTTCTGGAACGTCCCTCCAGAAAGCAAGGCTCCATTCAGTCTCGGGCTTCATGTGAGGAGCAGACACATGCCCAGGCCATCTGTAGCGGGAAATCCCTCAAGCCACGGAGGATGCTTCAACATTGTCAGGAGGAAAATGTAGGGGCACCTATGACAGGGGAACCTAGTAGAGATGCTGCCCCCCTCCCTCAACTAGTTGCCAAGAAGAGGCTACTGAAAGGGGGAAATACAGGGAACCAGGCAGCAGGAGTGACAAGGAAGGGTGCTGAGCGAGGGCCAGGCTGTGACACAGTAGGGAGAGCCTTGTTTTAACTCGGAACCTGACTCCTCATCTGTAAGGTGACAGGGGAGACATTTCCTCCTTGCCTGGTCTCTTGAACAAAGCTGGATAGAATAGGCTGGAATTGCAAGAATCAATGTGGTCTGCAGAAGATGTCTGCCCCTCACTCCAGTCAGGATCTATATTGGTGGCTGGGTGGCCATTAGAGATGGCCTGGCCTTCGGTACTCAGGATGTGCTCTGTGGACTCAAAGTGTCCTGGGTACGTGGGTATACCTCAGCCCAGACCTTATAAATTAGAATCTGTAATTTAACAAGGTCCTCAAGTGATTTATGGCCACAGTCAAATTCAAGAAATTCAGTTCTAGTCCCCAGTATGCAGTAACTCCCATTTGCCAGTGGACAAACTACTGCTCACCTCTACCACACCACAATTAATAGTGACAGGCATGAGGCCAGCAAGCAGTGCAGGACAGAGGAAGGGTCTCGGAGCCGGAAATTAGAGGGACCCAAGCTCAGCTCCTCCCTGGGTGACATCAATAGGCTTTGTGGCCTGGAGAGAATGCCGGGTGACTTCTCTGAGCTTTAGCGTTGCCATCGGTTAAACAGAGGTGATACGCTATGTTTCTGGTGAGGATCAAATGATATTCAATCAATAATTCAATGATATCCAAATGATATCCCCCTCACATACTTCTTGATAACAAAATTTGCCTTCTCTGTTTCCCTCAGCTTTGGGGCTCTACACCTGGAATGACTGGGCCCAAGACCCTGTGAAAAGATTGTTTTTCTGTCTCCAGCAATGCAGACACCTGCCTTGCTGAGAAAAAGGCAAAGCTCCCACAGGGGACACTCAGGCACCCAAGGCCTATATTCTGAAAAGGTCTGCGTGGAACTCCCAGAAGGAAGTCAGTATGTAAACCAGTTAGTTTGGTACCCAAGGGCAGCCCAGGGACCACCCTGGAAGTGTGGATGAGATGTTCCTCAGGCCCTCATTCTGAGCTGGTACAGTGATGTGTCCATCAAAACCCCATATGTTCAAACAAGTTCATTGCGGACATCCCTGTTGGAACTGCTGTCCAGACAACTCCCTAAGGGCAAACTTACAAAGCTGGCGTCTCCCAGGCTGGTATTTTGCCCTGTTTGGCTGGACCTGAAGGCTGGTAGGTCTGTGAGCACAGCTGACTTCTTCCTCAAGGGCTTTGCGCTTGTCTCAGACTTTCTTCCAGTCTGCCCAGCCTTTTCTTACATAGCTGAAGCAAAAGAGGAACCCAGAACACTCCTGGCTCTCAGACAGTCACTTGAATGGAGGGGCCGGGAGGATTAGAGTCCTGGGAGCCTCACCCAGCTCCTTCCCATCTTCTGGAGACTCACTGTCTCAGAGCCCTGCCCTGCGTTGTACCTCATCGTGTCTTTCCCAAAGAAGACCTTGCAAGGCTTGGGAACACGTCAGTCTACCCCTCTCCATTGCCCACTCCTGTCTGGTTCCACACATGATCTCCCAAGGCCTGTCACAGCAGACATCCCGTCACCATCTAATGTATGCACAGCAACACCTGCTCCCTTTCTACTCAGCACCCCTCGGCTTTCACTCTACAAAGCTGCCCTCAGGTGGCTGGCTGAGCCACTGTGAGCCAGTGTCCTCCTCTGAGGGTTCAGCATCCCAGCCTGGGACCTGGTAGACATTGAACACACATGCATGAACACACACCACATGTCACATGACACACACACACACACACACACACACACACACACATACACACACACACACACACACACACACACACGAGAGAGAGAGAGAGAGAGAGAGAGAGAGAGAGAGAGAGAGAGAGAGAATTCGAAGGGCTCCTGTGTGAGGCTGGGACTGGACTGTAGGGGAAAAGGCCAACACCATCCTCTTTCCTACCATCTACAAAACCTGGTTTTTGTAGAAAACCATGACTGTCTAGAGTTTGGAAACTGCAAAACAATCTTCTACTAGCTAGAGTCAAAATTTCCATCTCTTCAAACCATGTCGCTGCCTCCCACCAGGCCACTATCACCACGGCCTGAGCTCTCCCTCCCTGTTCACTGTATTCACATCTACCCCCACGCACCCCCCCCAGCATTTTGTACTTCTATGTCTCTCAACCACACTAGTCCCTCTCTTGGAATGGTCTTCCTCCATGCCTCATTTTGTGGCTTCCAGAAACTCCTTGTTTTCCAGGGAGCCTCGTGATACGCCTCTTTGTCCTCTGTGCTCTCGTACATGCTGTTCCTTCTATTTATATACCTTTCCTACCACTTCTGGGCACTTACATAACTGCTTCTCCTCTGGTTGTCCTGAGCTACATGCTCCCACAATTTCCTGCACTATTTCCATATGAAAATGGACCTGACCCATAGACTGGCTTTCTCTTCTTTGTCTTCCTCTTTCTCTCCCCTCTCCCACACTGACTCTTCTCTTCCAGATCTCAGCACCCAGGCAATTATGTGCTGAGGCGCAGAGTAGACTGAAAAGTGTATCTTAAGCTTCCTGGAACTCACACCAGCAGCCCTCCCACCTGAAGGCAGAGTACAAGGCATGGCCAGCCAAGGTTTAGAGTTCAATTTCCTGAATGCCTTCCACGTCAGACACAAGACGCCAAGAATGAAAAAGACCAGGGTGGGGGGGTGAAGGGGGCTAAGAGTTACGAGGAAAGTCAGCTTGGACAAAGTCATAGCCCCAGAGGTGGGCAGGAGCACAGTCCAGCTCCTTCCTCAGGGGTGTGGACTACTCCACCTCTCTGTATCGGAGCCCCATGGATCAGTGTTTAGCTCCTGGCTCACTCCAGCAATCCCCTGTCCTTCAGCCTGATACAGGCCAAAGCCACTGTCAGCTTGGGGATATGAAGAGGGAGCACAATGCAGGTGATGTTAGCCATGCCTCGCCCCCTCCCTCCTGCCTAAAGGTCACCAAGGACAGACTTAGAAGCAGCTGTGTGACAGCTTGACTTCGTTGTTGGCAGCATACATATAGAGCCTCATTCCCCATTTAGCCTCTAGGCAGCCCTAGTCCTGTTCAGAAAAGCTGTAAGTCATTCACTCCTCTGCAACCTCTAGGGCCCTGAGTAGTGAGAATGTCAAGGCCCAGAGAGGGAGAGTGACTAACTCAGAGCCCCACTAACAGAACACGGGCAGACCCCCGATGTGGGCGATTCACTGTGGGACTTCCAAAGACCATGCTCATGGGTCCTCTTGGCACAATTGTCCAGATGAGAAATAAAAGCAAGGTGTAGTTCCTGGTGGGGAAAGAGAGATACAGCTACAGATTCTTAGAGCCAAACTGGAGTCCTTTGAGTGTTCTTCTGGCTTTGGACCATTCCAGGACTCCACAAAATAAAGCCAAACAAAAATAATGGTTCTTTCCGTTGTTTCCAAAGGAACCTAACATCTGACGGAAACAAGTGGCTTGTTCTCCTGGTGGCCACTGGTTTGTCCATTATGTTTTTGTCAGATGATTTATGAACAGAGTAAGAAAAGAGTTAATAAGGAAGGGGAAGGCTGTGGCCCGCTCAGGACCTGCATCTCAGAGATGATGCAGACACACAGGGCAGCGGATGATCAAAGTGGAAGGTTAGAGAGGCAGATCGCAGGGCCACTTCTGATCTTAGGTACTGTTCTCATCAGTCCATGTCTAGGCTCTTAGTCTCTACTTCAACAGAGGTGGATGTAAAACTGACTGGTTCCTGGCTCAGGGTTCATGAATAAGGGTTCTGACCCCAGTGGAATTTGCACTGTTGGCTTTCTGGGCGGTACTAGAAGGAATAAAGTTTCTGGAGTGGGGAGCCATGTTTCTGGAGACACTAGGTAGTGAGCCCCTGAGAGTATGCCATAGGACAGAACTTCCATGGCACAGTAGTTACAGCCAAGTGTACCAGAGAACTCAGGACAAGTGCCCACTGCCTGAATGCCCTGCTGTCAGCTTAGGAGCTGGATGAGAGATAGTAATCCATTATGTCTGAGGTGATTTATTATGGCAGCAAAATAGTTCAGAAAGTCAGGTCATGACAACCCGCCCCCATCTGTTTCCTTCCCATGAGAGAAGAAGCAGCAGAGAAAGGGGACACGGGGACAGGAGCGCTACTTTCCGAGGATGTCTCTGGGAATATATTTGACTAGATGTTTTAAAGAAGGGCAGCCATGGGATGACCCAGAGATGACCTGCCAGGGAGGGGCCCCAGGGGAGAACAGGAGCTCCTTTGAGGAGCAGCAGATCAGCAGGAGATCTAGAGGAAGATGGAGAGGCTGCCAGGTGGAGAGGGTGGCAAGTCACAGAGATGCGTCAGGCTCCAACAACAGAAGGCCTGGGGCCCACTGCAGGCCCTGGGCTTGATTCTCAGTGAAAAGGGAGTTCTGACCTAGCTCAATGCTAGACCGCTGTAGATTCTACAAAATGGCTGTGGAGGAGCCGGCATCATGGGAAGGGTGCTTCCCAGGAGTGTAGGATGAGGTGCTGGAGAAGGTAGCAGAGGCAGGACATAGCACTCAGTGCAGCTGGTCTACCTGCATAGTCGGGTCTTGGAGCAGAGAGAAAAAGCTCAAGGTGAGTGCCTGCAATTTGGCTTTGAGGCATTCACCAAGATTAAACTTGGAGAGGGGAGGTTTCAAGAAGCCTGAGGGAAAAGCCTGAATTGGAGTTTGGTTATGAACATGTTAAATTTAAGCCTCCTGATGGTCAGCTCAATATTGGCAATAGAACGTGAGGTGTAGCCACCATGTTGCCAGTTGGTTCAGATCTACCTAGTTCCTGTGAACCCTGGCCCAAATCCTAAGACCTTTGTGGGTACCCATAATAGAAACACATGAAACAAGTGACATGCCAGCATGGGATTGAAGGCTTTGGAAGGCGGTGGGAGTCTCTGAAGTGTAGACAGGGAGGGTCTATCAAACAGAGCATGCACAATCAGATTTAAGAAAAGTGGTCCCAGGGCAGCAGTGGTGGGGAAGCTGAGCTGAGAAGAGTTGGAGGTGAGAAGAGAAAGAGATGGGGAGCAAAGGGGAGACTGTGAGGATGTCCAAGTCATTGAACTTGAGTTATATAGGGAATCGGGAGATAGGGCAGGAGCTGGGGGGAACTGGGTGGGAACTTGGGTCAAGCAAGCTGTTTCTGGAAGAGGATCATACAGCTCACATGTGTGCTGGTGACTCTCCATGATGGGTAATGGTGCAAAGGTTCATATCTCGGGGAGGAGCCCATGAGCAAGGCAGCAAGCTACCAAGTGAACCTACCTCATGCAGTCACAGTCAGGATATGTCAGAACTCACAATTGTCAGAGACAAGTGATCACTGGTGAGGTTAGGGACTCTGAGAAAGTTTCTGTTTCTTCTTGTTAGCATGGGGATAAACTGTCCCCATCCCTCGGGGGTGGGGGGTGGGGGGTGGGGGTGGGGGTGCTGCTGGAGTCGGGTAAGGGTTTCATAGGTTCATAACCATCAAATAACCAGCTTAGAACACAGGGGTTCCAGGAACTACTGAGGTCAGTGATCCTGGAAGTGGGGCTCAAGTCATGTGATCTGGTCATTCAGCAAAGTCCCTGGGCCTGAGCCCCTCTGAGAGCAGAGCTGGAAGTCAGTGGGGTAGAAGGGAAGGCTGTCTCCCACCTTCCGGCCATCCCACTCCCTTCATGAGGGAGTCCCTATTGTTCTCAGCCTTGACGCCATGCTCTGTCAGTAAAGACTTCTTGTAGTACCCCATGTGTGCAAACATTCTGCTGCCATCAGCCTGGAATTATGGGAAACACAGTCATCCAGGCCACTTTACTTAGGATGTCACCATGCACCTTAAATCCTTTCAATGGTAGCTTAGGTTTTAAATGTGGCCCTAAAGAGGGCCATTTCCTGTATCCTCATTGGTGGCCTTGTCTGGGCTGAGCTTCCTACCCACCATTACTGGTTCACAATAAACTTCTTGAGGGGCAGAAGAGTCACAACCATCTTGGTAACCTAGCCCCATGGGGATTGGCTAGCTCAAACTTCTAAGCAGTATACAAACTGTAAGGCAGACAACACTATCTTGTTCTTTAAGGACAGGACTGTTCTGCACCCAAGACGTCCAATACATGTGACACATGCACATGGCTACTGGGTTCTTGAAACATGCTGGTGTAATGGAGAAAATGATTCTAAAGTATTTCACTTTTGAAAAATTAATTAAAAATTCAGTTTGACCATAGCATCTTCACACATTTCCCTCCTATACTGTTCTTCTCCCTGACCCCTAAATTCTACCCTCTTTCCTCTCCCACTGGGCCCCTTCTTTCCCAGTGAGTTCTCTTTATTGCTTTTCTATTACCCAATTTCCAACCTCCCTTAAGCTCTCTTTCTCAGGTTGGCAAGATGGCTCAGTGGCTTAAGGAATTTTCAGACAAGTCTGACATCCCAAGTTCAATCCCTGGGACACAAATGAGAGAAGGAAGGACTAGATCACAGAAGGTTGTCCTCTGACCTCTGCAGACTGCCTTCAACTACACAGTAAATGATGTATAAAAAAATCCCTTCACACACATATAAGCATAGATAGATAGATAGATAGATAGATAGATAGATAGGTAGGTAGGTAGATAGATAGATAGATAGATAGATAGATAGATAGATAGGTTTATATAAAAATCTAAGTTGTCCATATGAGAGGAAACAAGGCATTATGTTTCCAAGTCTGGCTTATTTTGCTTAACATGATGCTTCTACTGTGAATGTCATGATTTCATTTCTTTACAGTTGCCTATAATCCACTGTGAATACATACCTCATTTTCTTACTGCACTGATTTGTGGGTGGTGTCTAGGCTAGACCATTTCCCAGCTATTGTGAATCCCACAGCACTGACTGTAGACATGCAGGTGTCCTTAGGAATATAGAATCCCGGGTCCTGTGCCCAGACCTGGCAGGTCTAGTTTTAGGTTTGTGGAAGACCTCCACGCTCATTTCCATAGTGGCTGTACCATTTACACTTCATATCCTCACCAGCAATATTGTCCTTTGGTTTTCCTTTCTCATATTTATTCAGTGGGATTATGATGTGGTGTGTATGCACAGGCATCCACATGACATGGCCCGCATATGGAGCCATCCACAGGCCCGGTTTTTGTAGTTCTTTATATATCATTAGTACTTATCCCTGTGTGTGTCTATTTGGCAAATCTGCTGATTGTTTTATTTGCTATGCAGAAGCTTCTTAATTTTATGCAATCCCATGTATTAATTATCGGGATTGTTTTCTGTGCTACTGGAATCCTTTTTTAAAAATTCTTTATTGGCACCTCTATCTTTGAAGTATTTTCTTCTAGTAGGAGACTCTGGGTGTCTGGTGTATTGGACAGCATAGGCAGCGGGTAGGAAAGGGGAGCTGGAGAGAACTGGTGTGCTTACTTACTGCTTAGTATGTACCAGGCCATTAACACTGAATGACATACTAATCTTTACAATGACCATGTGTGATGGCTAATGCTACTGTTCTTACTTTATAGCACGGAAAGTTAGCCTTAAAGAGAGGCAGCGTCTTGCAGACTGCATGTCAGAATACGAGATGTTGCCACATTTCTTATTCTTCCCACCGTGCTCACCAACTGTACCTTGCTGTAAGGCCTGGATCAGGAATGCCCTTGTGGAGAACCTTTTCCCCTCCCAAACCCCCTTCCACACCCCATACCCAGCAAAGCTACATTTGCTCACACATGTGTCTTGGGTCCAAGCTGAACATGGTCGGGCTGGGCACTGAGCTGCAGGAGGAAAAGGCAGCCTCTGAGAGCCTGCTGGTGCACTGCGCACTGGGCTCCCGTGTGAATCATCATCAGCTCTGGGGAGTTCTGCTGGTGCTGTTATAATTTACTGTTTCTGCTCTAATGATTGTTCCATGTCTGATTATAAATGCCTCTGGCGGGGGGCCCAGATTCAGAGAATTCCCATGATCTGCTTCCAAAGTTGATAAAGCCACAAATAGGACTCGTGTCTGTTTTGTCACTGGCCACATTTCCCAGGGAGGAGGGTCAAGGGCTAGACTCAGAACTGAGAGTGGGGAGGTAAGGGGAAGAACCTGGTAGCCCCAACAAGTCTGGATCCTGAGCAACTTCTGGAATGATGCTAGGATGAGCCTGTCCCCTGTCTCAAGGCTAGAGCAAAGTCTTAGGCTGATGCATACACAGTGAAGGGATAGACAGTGACAAAGCACATGCACGACTCCAACCTGCCCACATCTTCTCCATCTACCCAGCACACCATAGTGGGATGTGGTGGGGGGGGTGGGGGGTGGTGATGTCACATTCTGCACTGACTTCTCTATTCCCCACAGGTGGAAAGCAGACCCAATCTCTGTAAATCCTGTCAAGCTCCACACAGCAATAACAGTCATGCCTAATATCTATCAAGGGTCTCCTCCTTTCTAAACATAATGTGTCATAACTCATTCTCTTCACTCCATCCCTCTGAGTAGGTCATGGTCATTAGCCATGTTTTATAGACGAGAAAAAAGTCTCCGAGGGGTTAGGTGACTTGCCCAAAGTCAAACCACAGTCAAATAATGAAGCAGAAATTGAACTGAGGTGATTGTAACTGAACTTGATCTCAGTATCTTATGCATTCACTCACACATATCCTCTCAGGGTATAGGTTTGGCTCAAACATCAAATGACCTTTGAACATCTGTTGTTCAAAGAAAGCCTTACTGCAACACAATAGGTAATACATTAAAGTGGCCTCTTATTACTGGTTTGCTATTAAAGTGGACTCAAAGAACTCAAAGATGCAAAAGAGAAGGGATTAAATAAACCAGATGTGACTGTAAAAATCAGGGCTGTGAGCTGCATCTCAACAGGGACTCAAAGACCTGGATTTCCTGGGTTTGTCCTCATTTTAAATGCCATCTCTCATTAGCCTCTTCTGACACTGGAGTGACCTAGAAATTATAATAACTGTATGTCTATGTCTAAACCATATCTCATGGAAGAGAAGAAATTTCCAAAGTTCCACTATGTCATAGAATATAAGATTTTGGAAATAAAGACACACACACACACACACACACACACACACACACAGGAGAGAAAGGTGGAGGGATGGAGAGGAATGGAGACAGAGGAAGACAGAGAGACAGAGACATAGACAGAGAGAGACAGAATGTATTGACTTCACAGACAGGAAGACATGTGCTCAAATTCTAATACTATAATTTACTGTGGGATTTTAGATGAATTACGTCCTCCCTCTGAGGGTGCCATACACACAGGGTCTTCAGGCTGCTGCCACACAGTGCTGCTGAGAGGAGGAAATTGGATGAACGAACAATCAGGATGACTCCTGGCACTGGGAGAACATAGGAGCAGGGACACTCTCCCTTTATTAAGTGGTGTCATAGAAGCAGATGAGGAAGGGTGCTTTGAAAGACTGCTAATCAGAGAGAAAAGGACTCCTGGGGCTGAGAGGGATCATTATTAAGATGCTTCACTGTCCGTGATCTAATAACAGGTCACCCTAAAAGCAACTCTTTGATGGGTCAGCAAGAGAGCAATGGACAAATTCTGCCTATCCTTGGAAGGGACCATGGTATACTAGCATGGGTAAATGACAGGAAAGAAGAAGAAATGGCCCATTGAGAATAAGGACAATGAAGAACAAGCAGGTGAGGAGTTCCATCACTGGGGAAAGGCCAGGGGAGACTTGTGGACAAGCAGAGCCTGAAGCTTGGATACAGTCTTTCTAGTCCTAAAGGAGTTCCTTATAAACAAGGAGAAGGCATGGGAGATGGCACACATTCTTCAAACTACACTGCCAATATATTTAAGACTATGGGAGCATTAGCAATATACGAAAGCCTTCTTTTGACAAAAGCATCCTGCTTTTCTACTTAGGGGCTGTTCCACCTTTGCCATATTAAATAATTAGTACTTCATTTTTCCTAGATAGAGCATAAGGATAATAGGATGTACAATTCTGGAATATAGTAAGAAATAAATATGGTGGAAAACATTAGCAACATATTGTTCAATTAATAAAGACCATCATCATCACCATCATCATCACCACCATCAACATGATTCGCACTATGATCATCACCACCAATATTATGACCATTATTATCATTATTGCTACCACCATCACCGTGATTATCACTCACATCACCACTATCACTCCTTTCGTCGCTATTTTAACCACCACCATCACTATCAAAATCATCACCAACACTACAAACACCATCAAAGTCAGCATTATTATCACCATCACTACCACAATCATCACTATCACTATTGAAATTATCACTAACATAATAATTACTATTAAAATCAGCAGGAGCTGCAGCCAGATGTGGTGGTGTATGCTTTTAATCCCAGCACTTGGGAAACAGGTGTAGGTGAGTTCAGCCTTGTTTAAATAGTGAGTTCCAAGTCAGCCAGGGCTATAAAATAAGACCATGTCTCAAAAAAAATCATCACCACCACCATCATCAACATCACCACCACCATCATCATCATCACCACTGTACTGCCTAACTTTTTGTCAGCTTGACACAAGCTAGAGCCATCTGGGAAGAAGACCCTTAAATAAGGAAGCCTATGGGCAATTTTCTTAACTGTGATTGATTCAGAAGATCCCGGCCCACTGTGGGCCAGTCCTGCGCTGTATAAGAAAGTAAACAGAGCAAGCCCGCAGTAAGCAATCCAGTAATCGGTGTTCCTTCGTGGGCTCTGCTACATCAGCTCCTGCCTCCAGGTTCCTGCCTTGAGCTCTTGCCCTGACATCCCTTCATAACAGATTACGACTGTAAGCTGAAATAAACCCTTTTCTCCCTGAGTTGCTTTTGGTCACAGTCTTTACACAGCAATAGCCAGCCAGCATGGTAATAATTACCACTGTTACTGCCATCATCGCCATATGGTCACTACCTCTAGCAAAACCATCATCATCATCGTCATCAATGAGGAAAGTGAAGTCTAGAAGAAGGAGGGGTTTATGCAGGTGACCTGGAGAGCTTGAGGCAGTTCCAAATCTATTGTC
The DNA here is from genome assembly GCA_964023405.1 of Apodemus agrarius. Taxonomy (NCBI): domain Eukaryota; kingdom Metazoa; phylum Chordata; class Mammalia; order Rodentia; family Muridae; genus Apodemus; species Apodemus agrarius. The sequence continues at coordinate 41,240,527 of OZ030009.1, forward strand.
TACTGTTTAGCATAGGAGTTCTAAAAACAAGCTTACTGACATAAGTGTGGGCCCAGAGACTCCTGACAAGGAAGGTGTCATCATGGAGACTGGCCATCCATGTTTATACATAGGTATTTTCTCTCAAGGGCAATCTTTCTTCTCTGTTGGTCCCAACTCTCCTTCATCTGTAGTCAATGACGAGGGACAAAATTCCAAACTCAGACAGGGAAGAATTCAATGTTCCAGATTCAATGAAGGGTTTGGGGATTCACACACCCACCATAACTTCCTTTTTAAAAGAGGAAACAAGAAAAACCATCTTCTTACCCCAATCCCATAGCGGTCTACAACAATATTATCAGCTTCCAGTTCTGTTACCATTATATGTTTTGCTAGCCGCAAATGGGACCTAAATTATATATTGTAGCCACCAAACCTTGGGCACAGGTCCATAAAACAAGACTTGGGGGAAATTAGGTGAGGCCAAAGGGAAGTCAGGACTGGAAGAAGAAAGAAAAACAGCACACACGGACTGTCTGCAGGATCCTTCTCATTTGGGGTGCTGGGTATGTAAACGGGCTCAAAGATGGCATTACAGAAAGGCCAGAGGGAGGAGTGAGCAGGAAGGGAAGACAGAGCTTTGGAACCTGCTTTTTGTAAAAAAAAAAAAAAAAAAGGTTCCAGCTCTGGAATATGGTCCTATAAAAATACTTTCACCCATTTTTAAAAGCACTGATACCTTTTGTCTCAAATCCTGAGCTAAATGTTAAGGCAATGAAGGTTCACTGAGGGTAGCAAAAGCATACTCCACTCGCTCTAGTCTTCATTTTGCAGTCACTGGGAACAAAGCGAAAGACATTTTTATCTTCTGCTTCGAGAAATAGTCTGTATTGTGTCACTAGACTCTTCAGACATTTGGAGGTGAGTGTGGTCACCAGTGAAGCTCTCCACAACTGAGGTTAGGAGGGACCAGAAGGGTTTTCCCACTCTCCTCTCACTGGGATCCTGTATTCCCTGTGTAAGATGAGCGGGCTGGATTGGATTCCATTCAACTGAAGCGTGAAGAACACAGCGTTTGAGACCTATAGAGAGAAGCCACGCATACAGAGCTCTGGGAGAGAGAAGCCACACTGCAAACAGACAGGAAGATGTCCTAGCTGAGGCCAGGAGACTCATCTTGGAACTCCAGAACAGTTTCTCTGGGGAGGTGGGATAAAAAATTGATTTTGATGAATTTAGAATCACATAGAAACAGGAGGTTAGGAGGAAGAATGGATGACTCTGTTGGGAAACCTGGAGCAGGAAAGGTTTCCAGCATTAGGTGCCTGGGGTGACATGCTGGAGGAAGTAACAAGGGTTGCTGAGGCCTCAGGGGAAGAACCTGGAATTCCTAATGTTCCCCAGGATTCTCTGATTACCATCAATTAATCAAATCCACTTTAGAAGGGGTTTGGCATCTGAAAATAGAATTGTAAAAGTAGGTAGCAAGTTTTTTACATTATTCAAGTCAAAGGACAACAAAATGACAAAGAAGAGAAGATGCTGCATGAACGGCCACGGTGCATATGATGGGGACTGGGAGTCAATCTACACAAATCCTGCTTAAGATGTTTGTTATCGTGGAACGATAAGGGAAGACTTTTGCTGTTGTTTTGGGACAGAGTGTTGCTATGTAGCCCAGGCTGGCCTGAAACTCATAGTTCTCCTGCTTCAGCCTCCTAAGTGCTGAGATGACTTATGTGTAGCAAGCTGGCATTCCTAGCCTAAGACCTTAATTGACAGTAACAAAAATCAGAGTAAGATAGTAACAAGTAACATGGTGCTCGCCTACTGCGTGACAGAATTGCTATTTTCCAGGCATTATGCAGTGTCCTGTGTCTGTATTCTCTTTCAAGCTGTGAACAGTGCTCTGTCCGGGAAGTGCTATGCCCTGAGAGGATCACTGTGGTCATGACAGGTTAGTTTTCTTAGCCCCAAGTCATCTAGCTCGTGACAAGTTGGGCTCATAGTCTTAACACTGACGTTAATAGGTTTTGTGTCATGGTTACAGATAGGAATGTGGAAGCCCTAGGAGAACGAATGACAGTCAAGGCCAACATGTCTTACTCTCCACCCGTGTCATTCACTTAAGTGTCTCCTCAAGACTCCCAAAGCACCAGCCCTTTCTCTAGTGCAGGCTTTAGTCCTTCTTTCTGGACTCTCCCCAAAGCCTTCTCACTGGCCTTCCTGCCTCTACCCTCTCTTCCACACTGCACCCAAAACAACCTTTGAGACTCAAACAAAATCAGAAGCCTACATGGCTCAAACTGTCATGGAGAACCTGTCACAATCTAACTCTCCACTTGTTGTCACACACCGTGCCTGGTGTTCCATTGCCAATGCCACTGCATTTCTTTCTCCCTAATCCCAGTCACCGTGCAGCCTCCATCTGGGGACTCTTGCCAGGGCTGTGGGCTTCAGGCTTACACTGTCCTTCGACCACTGTTCTTCCCTCTGACTTTGGTTTTAAGATTAAATCTTGTTGATATTTCCCCGACTTCCAGGTGAAATGAAGACCATTATTAGCACTTGACTCCCACCAAGACAGGATTACACTGCAAGATCACAGGCTCCTTGTGTTACAGGGAGTCAGGTAGTCCGTCAATGTTCTCCACGAGTCATTCAGAAGCAAGTGGCCATGTCTTCTAGTGGTAGTGAAGGTCATGAGGAAGAGGTTGGAACCTGGTGGGCGCTGATGTTGCTCTGTGGACAGGTACTAGTATAACCACATTGTATACCTGAGGGAAAAGGCACACAGTCACAGAAGAGTCTGCCATGGTTCGCACACCTCGGCAAGGATCAACTTGAGACTGACATGTGACTGTTGGTAGTATTACTGCCATCTCCAAAAGCACTCTGTATGTGGCAAAACAGTCTCTGTCTTTCCTTTATCAAACTGCAGAGCAGCCTCCAGAGTCACTCTGCCCTCATCTGCCAGGCTAGCTTCCTGGGCAAGCCCTTGCTGCCAGCTACAACCAAGGTCTCATCCCACAAGGTTCAGCACAGACAGCAAGACCACGGTCCAGCTCTTCTGCACACGATCAAGGGACAGAGGCAGGACAGACACAGAAATGAAAACAGACAGGCTTCAGTCAGAGCAAATAAAGTGAGCAATGTGGGCAGGAACGTGGGGGCATGGCGGTCCAGGAATCTAGAGGGAAAAATGCCCATAATGGCATATTTTCCAGCAGTGAAAAACATTAAGACCCACTTTAAAAATGTAGTTCTCACCACAGCTATTTCTGGACCCTAGCCCAGAAGAACAGCAGGCATATGAACGATGCTCTCTGCCCACAGTTGCCAATCCCGGCTGGCTGTCTCTGTCCCACACACCATGTGCCTCAAGCACCTCCTCTACTAAGTCTTCGCAGACCCCCTCACTGCTCACTGGTGCAGTGAATGCAGGCACAGAGCAGGCTTCTCAGCTTCTCGCATGGCGCTGTCTTCATGGTATCAGAGAGACTCAGCGGAGCAGAGGGACTTACTGAGATCCTAAGAATAGATATCTAGAACAGAATAGATGTCTAGAGTTCAAAGTCCCTCTGCATTTCCACCAGCTACATGGTATCAGGTTCCTCTTGCTAAACCACAAGCCCCATCCTAAATAATATGTCTGCATGTATGTGTGAGCATAATATACACACAAATATATGCACATACATTAACATGCTACACAGGCCTACACAGATACAATGATACATATGTGTATGTGAAGCTCATACAAACACATGGACACACTTGGCAAACCATGAAAACACATGGACATACTTGGAGACACACACACACACATGCACTCTAGAGAAGAAAAAAGCTGCTCCATAATGGGTCAAGGAACTTGACCATTGATGACCTATATAAACCTAGCCAAGTCCCTTTAAGGCTCCAGTTCTCCTGCTTATAAATCTGGCTACAAATCCTCGTCACCTCTCTGGGCAAGCTCAAAGAAGAAGGGTTGGGGGAGCCTATGTGAACATCAGGAAGGAGGGGAGGCCATCCGGTTCATTCCCACCTGGTGCTACAGTGTGAAGTAGTAGCTTCTCCCCGCTTTTGTCCAAGATTTCCCATCAAAAGGATGACAAATACTCCACCTAGGCTGTCACATTCCTAGCAAGAGATGGGACACCCCATCAGAGCTACCTGGCTCATGGGCCCAGAGCTCTGAGGCACTTCAGAGCAAATTCCTGGAAGGTGTGGGGTGAAGAGGCTGAGCAGGCAAGTGGCATCTCCACAGCTGTGTTGCTAATGCTTGTTCTGTGTTCTTCTGGAACCCCCAGTAAGCACTGTTCCAGCAAGCTCTGCTCTACTGGGCCACATAGGAGTCAAAGGGGCTGGGGCTGCATCCCGACGACACTCTCCAGAGGGCCATCCCTTGAACAAAAGAAAACCCCCTCCACCACTCATCTTAGGCTACGACAGTAATAATATTAATTACTAATAGCCATGTATACTAATTTGATACCAGGCAAGCATTAATTGTTCCTTCCTTGGGTATTAACATATTCAAAGCTGCTAATGACCCAGGAGGCAGATGCATTACTATATTTTCCCACAGGTATATGGATGGGGCAGAGGTCAAAAACCCCAGGATGAGTAGGCAGAGTAGATGGGACAAGAGGCTACTAGAGGGCTCCTGCTCTCATGCTTTCCAGACTCTGTTCACAGGTATCATGGAGATTCAGTGTTCGCTGGACTTTAATTTTTCACTTTGAGAACTCAAAGCCAAAGACACCTGACCCCACTATCTTTGGGGCCAGATTAGTGAGCTCAGAATCTAATTATTTGTCCTGAATATTAAGGCAATTTTTCTGCCTCCCTGTAACTCTGGTCTACCAATAAAGAAATAAAAATAGAAGAATGGGGGTTTTGAGAAATAATGAAAACCTAGATGTGTATACTGACATGACATCATGACACACAGCTATTCATTAATAAATATTAGCCTTTCCTTTTCCTTTTTGTCAATGCCAACTGCAGATGGAAGATATCTATATACTCCCACAGGGAAAATTGTTGTTGTAACTAGGATCATGTAATAAAGTGTGCAATGAGGTGCTACTTTCTATATCACAAGCTCCTCAGCCATTGTGGAGAAGGATCTGTCCATACTGCAATATCTTACTTCCATAAAATACCAGGAAACAAGAGTCGAGTTTTGAATAGACATGAGGAGATAGAATTCCAGAGGGGAACAGCATTAGCAGAGACCCAAGACTAGAGCTTCTGTTTCCTAGTTCCAGCCTAGTGTGTGGCCCCATGAGTCATGCACATCTGCACCTCTGTCTCTTCCAACTACATATGGGATGTTCTGGGGACAACATCACCTCTGGCTGATGAGCCATGCCATTAAATAGAACCCAAAGAACAATGCTGAGCATTTACCACGTGACTTTGCTTGATGGTGCACATTATCTCTTCTGATCAATCCTGACAATATGCAGTCAAGACACTCAACTAGGTTTTGCAACCAAGCTCATGCCATATTCTGCCGTGAGCAATCTTGAAGGCCAAGTGCCACCAGCACAGGCTATGTGGAAGGCCTTAAAAGAAGCTAATGAGGGAACAGGAGTTCCATTGCATGACCTCATGCATCATGAATCAAGGAATGGGAACTCACAGGATACAGAACTCCTAGTGATTCCGTGTGTGTGTGTGTGTGTGTGTGTGTGTGTGTGTGTGTGTGTGTGAAGGGAGAAGTTAGTTCCTGTTGAGTTTTGTGGGAAGAGGACAACCTTGGCACTGAGCGGCAGATAATAGATCCTGGATAGCAAGTCTTGAGAAATACTTGCTGCGTAAAAGAATAAATGCAAGAATTAAGAGATATGGGAGAAGAAAAGACCAGTGGATGGGGGAGGAGTAATTACTGGGAAGTCCTTTGGCAAGCAAAAGCCAAGGCAGTCAGAGGTACTATTGGTTAACTTTCAGCAGTGCCCGCACAAGATGAAGTCAAGGCATACATGCAGGCAGTGAACTATGACTTCAGACTATGATGCAGCCCTACACCAGGAAGAGGAGAGGGTAGAGGAAGGCAGAAGTACCAAGCTTGAAGATCTGCAGGTTGAAACTTTCAGTCCCATATCGGACAAGGAGAAGATTCAAAGAAAAGACAGGGCAGGGATGGCCATGCCTTCAGGATGACATGAGCTCTTGACTGGGGACACTGGAAAGTCTTTGCACTCCTGGCAGCTGGATCTCCCTGAAGGAAGCTGTGAGCAACATAAGACTATGGATGTTATAGCCAGAGGTGTGTGCCGAGTGGTAGGTTAAAAGAGAAGACTCTAGCACCTCAGGGGAGACTTGGAAGTTTCAAACAAACTTAGAGAAAGGGGCGAGGGCTCTTGAAATAGGCAGCAGTTCCTCAAAAATCACCAACAGGGGGACCAGTTTGTCTGGCACAGTAGTAGTGGTTTGTGCTCTTGAACCTTAGGAAAGATCAGGAAATCAGGTGGGGGTGGGAACAATCTCAGGAAATCTATGAACTACAGAATGGATTCAGGTGTCATGGAACAGGCAAGAGGGACAGTGGAAGACAGGGCTTGCCTGTATTTCTGTTTTAGATTCTCATGGCAGTACAGTAAGTGGGTGAAGGGGCAGGGGGCAGGCAGAGCAGGAGCAGGCTGGGGCTAAGCCCCACAGCCATGGTGAGAATGTGCAACATGCCCTGTGCTGGATGCTCTGAGACTGGTCTCAGAGACAGAGCTCGAGGAAGGAGCTCACTGGGGCCCACAAACATCTGCAGGCCCTTGCCTTCTGCCTTTCCTAGCCCGCTCATCCCACTATTCTCGGTTTGTAGACATAATCGACATAGTTAGGTGTACTTTTCAGCAGACAGTTGTAAGTTTTGATTTAAAAACACAGTCAAATTGCCACCCAAACTGACATATAAAGGAATTCCCACACTCCCCAGAATTCCCCTGTGTCTTTCTGTAGGAAATCCTACCCCCATCGTCCCCACCCCTGGCAGTCACTTATGTTTTCTCTCTATAGACAGCTTTGCCTTTCCCACAGTGTTGCATAAGTGACTCAGACGGCATGTCGCTGTTTGAGTTTGACTCTCGCACATGTGTCAGACACGATGCACTTGTCAATTCTGTTTCTCTCCGTGCTAAGCAGCGCTCCTGTATGCAGATGGACCACAGTTTATCAGTTCCTGGTTTGGGGACATTTGGATTGCTTTCATTAGGGCACAGTATTCTAGCCTATGCACACAAGGGCTTTTTGTATTATCATATGTTAATTGCACACAATAATGGGTTTCATCTATAATGTGTTTGAACTTAAGTCTTTATAACACTTGTGTAAATACCTAGGAGTGGAACCTCTGGGTGTGGTCAGTGGATGTCTGATTTTATTGGACTCTAGAGAAGTGTCTTCCAGAACACTTTCAACATTGTGTCCCCAGAAGTAGTGTGTACATTTGTAGCTACTTCATGATCTCACCAACCCTCGGTGTATCTATTTCTGTATTTATACGTTGTCCCATTTGTAGGTTGATTTGCTTTTTCCTAAAAACTAAAGATGTTAACCACTTTTCATGTGCTTATTTGCCATCTTATGTCTTTTTGAGTATTTACATCTCTCATTCACATCTCTAAATACATCTTTATGTCTTTAGACTACAAGCACCTAACTACTTGGAACCATTAATCAATCCCATCTAGGATGGCCTCCCCCCTTATAGGGACTTCCCAACACAAGTTCAAAACTTCTGCTCTTCTCATCTTAACCTTTATTGATATTGAGGAGCACCTACTAAATACAGCTGCTTTAAATGCTTTATTCCCTGTCACTGTTCATTGATACAGCTACAGAAGGGAGGTATGTTTCTGTGTTTTGATTTTTCCACATAAGTAGTGAGGAAATTAAGGTTTAGAAAGGCCAAAAGCCTCACCCAAGGTCATTTAGTGCTATGAGATCTCAAACATCCAGATGCGTGACAAACAGGCAGTCACTGGAGTAACAATTTATATAGCAAATATATATATATATGACTCCTGTACAAAACATATCTTATAAACAGAGTTATAAACAGGGCTGTAAGCAGGAGACGGCTTATTTATGACAAGGGCACTCATGGAAAGTACCAAGGGAAAGGGCAATCGAGGAGAGTGAAGGAGAGACCTGGAGGAGTCCAGTCTCCTGAGTGAAAAATCTTGGTAAACAGCAAAGGGTGGGAAACAGTCCACGGTGCAAACGGAAGCCAAAGCCAGCAGGGTAGGAGCTGGATTTTCCAGCGTCTTGGTACTGAGGCTGAGCAGGGCTGACAGCATTGGCATAGACTCACGGACATCTGCGGAGCACTCTTCTTCCCAACCCACTGTCTTCCCATCCCCAGGAACACCCTGAAAGGTTGCAGCCTGGATTTTACAAGCTGAGCCCAGTTGAGGGGGGGCGGTGGCGTTCCTTGTACAAGAAGTCCAGGTGCAGGGCAGACTTCTAGTCTAACACTCCTTAGGCAGAATGCAAGTTACAGAACAGGCCAGCTATCAGACTAAGGTCATAGCAGCACCCCAAATGGCTCCAGATCCTTGGTGACATGGACCCTTAAAACATAGAGGAAACTCGAATTTGGCAGTCATGGGCTTTGGCATCTTGAGGCTGAGTGGTCTGAAACCCAGATGACATAAGCTGCAACATCTTGCAGTCAAACACTGTGAAACAATGACAAGGGGCGGGCTCTGAAACAGTGGGACTAAGCCTCTAGGCTGCTGTTGGCATCCTACAGGCATTTCCTGGGTGACAGCGCTCTAGGAATGGCCTTTAGGGGGAGCAGACAGACCAGCTAATAGCCAGTAAACCCAATGGCACTGAAAAGGTAAAAAGGAGTCTGGCAAACATTAAACTTCCTAGACGCGCAAGAATGGCCTCCCAGATGACCCACAGTACCTGAGAGTCGCTGGAGTACCTGGTGGAACTCCAATCTCAATCAGGCCATTAGCATTTGCTTTCAAAAGGCTAGGAGACAACACTGAAAAGCAGAATGCAGCCGGGTTCTTTGTTTGTTTGTTTGTTTGTTTGTTTGCATTAATTATTTTGTAAGGCTGTGTGAGTATGTGTGTTTTTGTACATGTGTTGGAAAACACACACATGCAGCTACAGAAGGGGTATGTGTGTGTGTGTGTGTGTGTGTGTGTGTGTGTGTGTTGATTTTTTCCACATTAATAGTGAGGAAATTCAGGTTTAGAAAGGCCATAGATACATGCAAGTCATGCATGTAGAGGTCAGAGGACCTGTGTGGACTCAGGTCCCATCTACCATTCTGTGGGTCCTGGGGCTTGAACTCAAGTCTTCAGGCTTGGCAACAAGCACCTCTGTTCCCTGAGCTGTCTCGCCAGGCCCCATCCTTCAGATTTCTCTTTTTAAAATGCTCAAATGTCTAGACCTCCCTGCGTGTCTCAATCTTTTGGGTTTAAAAACCAAGACTCTCTTCATTTCATTTCCTTTTCAGAGAGCAGAGGAGAGGGAATCCAGTCTCAGACCTCACCCAGATGGCCCACTTTGCGCGTGGCATGCCGGGAAGAGGGATACAATGTTCTTGCCTCTCTTCAGATTTCCCAGACCCTTCTAAGTGACAAAATAAGTCTCTCTCTCTTTCTCTCTCTCTCTCTCTCTCTCTCTCTCTCTCTCTCTCTCTCTCTAACCTCTGAATTCTTCCCTTCAAAATTTCAAGATAGTTCCCTTCCTCTCCACGGCTTACACTCCAGTCCTCTGCTTTACACTCAGTCGATTTCAGCTGGGCCACCCACCTTGAGCCAGGCCGCCATAGACCCCTCCTCTTACCCTGCATCTCCCTCCTCTGTCTGCAGGTCCTCAGCTCCCTTGACTCTACAAAGCTCTTGTGCACTTTTTGTCTTTGTCATGACAATCTTAGAAGACTAGGACATTTATTTACAGACCATTCCCAGAAGCCACAAATGAAACGGAAAGGGAAAAGGTAAGGCATAGAGGAGTATGAGCACTGGGGGGAAGGGTGGGTATTGTTTATATTTACTGTTCCAGCCAAAGAGAAGAGCCCCAGGCAGGTGAGGTCATGTGCAAAGGCCCGGGGCAGAAATGAGTGGGATGAACAGAAAACTGGACAAAGATGGAATGAGCTGAGTGGGGAAAATGAAGGAATAAGCATTGGCTGACCATGGAAAGGCAAACAGGAAGCAAATCCCAGAAGAGGTGTGGCTCTGCGCTCTTGTGCCAAGTTACAAAAGGAGGAAGCCACGTCCGCATGCAGGCAAATGAGGAGAGAACTCACAGGCTACCCTCAGCCTCTGCCAGTCCGGCTACTTATCTCAAACCAGAGCAGTGGAAACATCTCAGCCAACAGCATCTTGCTGTGTGACTTTGGTCCATCACCCACTGCTTTGGAGTCTCCGCTTTTCAATCTGAAAACTGTGATGGACAGCAGGAGCCAGAGATGGCCCGGGCACAGTCAGTCTTACCTGAGACCCAAGTCCTTGGTCCTCTCTCGGGAAGCGAGCTTCACATCTCTAAGCAGAGTAACTGACATTCTTATGGAAGAATTCTAGGGACATAGGTTGACCCCAGAAACCCTGCCAGTTTGGGAGGCAGATTGGATTGATAGGCCAGGCCTCAGGCCTCTCTGCCCTTCCCTTTCCCACTGCCAAGCCAAGTGGGCAGCAGACGGCCTACTGGACCAAGGGCAGACAGGCGTCGGGCAGGCAGGGTAAGCCCTGGGCACAGGGAGAAAGGAGTACATTGTCTGCTGAAACCCAACCAAGGGGGCTGGGGCCACAATGCAGGGGATTCTTTTGCGAGAAACAGACATTCCTTTCTTCCACCAACTGCTGCTAAAGGAGCCACTGGACTCGATTCTCTCCCGTTTTACCCCAAACAAATGATAAATAAATAAACTGCAGTGAGCGCTGAACACTAGAGCCAGGACCCTGGGCCCAGAGCAGACTGGATGTTCTCCTCCCTAGGTAAGAGAGGATCCTCAGCCAGGTGGCTTGTCCTAGGCCTATAACATGTCTTTAGGAACCAGGAGCAGGGTCACTGGCCTAAAAGAGTCTGGATGTGGGGCAGGCCTGGCCAGAAGGGTAGTTCTCAGGTTCAAAGGAACAAATGCCTGGGGGGAGAGGGTAGTACCGCAGAGAAGAGGGTCTAGATACAGGAGAGTGTGCTAAGCCAGGCTCCATGGGCTTGCATCTCCTCACCTGCATCTCATCTGGGGTTTGCTCTGGAGCCATTCCCGTCTCCACTTGCACACTTCTTCCAAACACCCAGGGAGCTGGCAAAGAAGCAGAGTTTCCTCTCCCAACTCTAAAGACACCCCAGGAGTGATGGGCCTTGTGGCAAGCTAGGAGATGAGATGATGACTGAATAGCAAGTCTCCTCACACCTCATTTGCTTGATGGTCCAACTGAGGCCCAGAGTGGTAAAAGAAACCATCTGATCCCAGAACTCGGTCATCTGAGTCCTGAAGCTCTCGGTATCCATGGCGCCCTGACTAGAGTACCATGCCTTTGCGGGCATCCCATCCCGAGCCTTGATGCTAACCCGAGGAGTGAGCTAGACCACTGGAAGGTGCCAGTCACTGTGCAGTGTGACACTGAAGGACCCCTCTGGGCTGCCCCTGTGGCTGGTTCCTGCTCCTGTTGGCTTGCTACTCTGCTTTCCTTCCCACTTGGCCAGCACTGTCCTTTACGGAGGACCTAGGCCCAGGACTTCTGAGAACGCTGCTGTTCCCTCTAACCTCTGCTAAGCCAGCCCACAACAGCCGGTGCTGTGTTCTGACAGCTCCACTCCGCTGAGGCAGGGGCTCCTAGGGTACAGAGGGTAGTTAAGTCTACCCTGTTCCAAGCCAAGCGTGCTGACTGCTTCAGGCTTCTGGTACCCTCCACTGGATCGGTCTTACAAAACTAAGATTATTTCTCCCTCACTTCCAAGATCCTCCCCCTACTTGCTCCTCTCAGACTCTTGTTGACACCCATGGACTTCAGACACACCCATCCATCATAGCACTCCACACACACACACACACACACGCACACGCACACGCACACGCACACGCACACGCACACGCACACACACACGCACACGCACACATACACGCACGCACGCACGCGCATGCACACGCACACGCACACATACACGCACGCACGCACGCGCATGCACACGCACACGCGCGCGCGCGCGCGCACACACACACACACACACACACACACACACGCACACGCACGCACACGCACATGCACCACAGTCTGTCCCCCCTCCCCCACTCTTCAGTGAGCCCCTCAAGGGTTGGATGCAATGTGCAGTGACAGCCACCAGGGCACCTGTAGCCCATGCCTTCTCTGTTCATTCCTCATTTGCTGGACCTCAAAAGAGTAAGACCAACCACCCTGCTCTTACAGAACTGTTCTCATAAGGGCCCCATCTCTTAGGGACAGTGACCTCTGCAGGGCCAGACTCTCCTTCCCGTCTCACAAGGAACGCTCTGAGAGCTGTAGTCTGTCGATCACAGGGTTCAGATCAAGCCTCAGGGGACATGGCCACCCTGGGCTATGGTTACCACGCCTTATCTTAGTTTTCATAGTTCCTGGCAGCCCGTGGTTGACAAATGGTACAGGAGATCCACCTTTCCAGCCTAGGGGGGTGGAGCATGAGGGATCCAGGATTTATCCTATTACAGAAGAGACACACAGAGAGGCCTGGATCATTTCTGAGGAAGAAATAGTAGCTTTTGAGAGAAATCAGGACAGCTGAAAATTGAGCATATACGTAGATGCAAAGGCCCAATTACTTTCCTGGAGCTGTGGGGACACTTTCATAGCTTTTTCGTACCATAATGTTAAAAGTTTATGGCATCCAAGTCTGAGTTTGGCCCTGAATACTGCTGTACTCTCAAGCCACACTTCCTGGGAACACAGGCCTCAGCTGGACATGGGCAGTTTGCCAACACTGTACCTTCCTGGAGGCTCATTCCTTATCCATCTTCAGACAGATGCTTCTCGGCTTACAGGAGTAACCGGGGCATTTGCATTGGACAGGTATGGCGCTCAATACAGCTCTGGACTTCAGAGCATTCAGTCTCAGGAACCTACATGTGATCAGGCAAGCTGTCTCTCTCTCTCTCTCTCTCTCTCTCTCTCTCTCTCTCTCTCTCTCTCTGTGTGTGTGTGTGTGTGTGTGTGTGTGTGTGTGTGGTCAGGGTGGAACCTGGGTCCCTGTTTACTTTAAGCACCCACCCTACTACTGAGCTTCCATCCCCAGCTTTTCCCTGTGTTCCCATTTTTAAAATGACTTTTAAAGGCTTTCTCCTTTCACACGTACAATTATAGAGTCTCATTTGAGAAATTGGGGATCTGCTTCTCTAAAATTTCTGATCTAGCTTTTTTAAAAAAAATCTTAAAGATAGACTTTTTAATATAATATATTCTGATCACAGTTTCTCCTTCCACAAGTCTTCCCTGATTCTCCCCATCCCCAGAATTCACTCCCCTTCTTTCTCTCATTAGAGAACTTAAATAAATAGATCACAATGAAACAGCACATGAATCAGCATCCCCAAAGTTTGCTAGATAGAGTACTGAAGTCAATGGATTGACACCCATGAAGTTTCCTAGATAAAGCAGTGAAGTCAGACCAGTGCTGAGCTTGGTTTGGCTTCAGCAACAACTTAGAAAATGGAAGTTTTAGCTGGGCAGCTGAGAAGGGTGGTCCACACAGTGGGCCTACATAGTGCTCAAGCAGCTTCTTCGAAGCAGACACAGTTCGACTCTCTAAATAGGGACAGCTTCTCCTCTTTTAATGGTCCTCATGTTACAGTCAGTTATGTCTCCATCAGACAGCATTTCTGGAGGGCCTACTGTATGCCCAGTTACAAAATTCAAGTTACAGTTCCAAAGGATTTCAGTGACTAGAGATGGGTGAAACACAGTAAAAGCCAATGGACACCAACAGAACTGAAATCATGACAGTAGGGAACAGGCTCCTGGGAGACACGTGGATGGTTCTGGCCAGCGAGGCCTCTCCCAGGGGCTCGTCTTCTTTACCCTCTGCTCCAACAAAGACCATAGCCAAACACTTCAAACCCTCTTCAGACTACCTGCTCCATCTCCTTTCTGGAAACAGCTGGTATCCACTTAGAGTCTCACAGCTATGGTGCCCCAGAGGCCTCAGACCTGTAAACTTCGAGGTGGGGAAGGTGCGTTAAAGAGAAGCACTGTGGAGAGACGGGCGGGCGGCAGGCACACAGGAGACTGTGGAAGGGCTGCTGAGAGCTTCCTGGCGAGAGAACAGGAAGGCATGTGTGGCTTTCTCCACAGCACTTCTTTTTGTTTGTTTCTTTGTTTTTGACTTTTGGTTTTGTTTTTTGAGGCAGGGTTTCTCTATATAGCCCTGGCTGTCCTGGAACACACTCTGCAGACCAGGCTGCCCTCAAAGAACTCAGAAATCTGCCTGCCTCTGCCTCTCAAGTGCTGGGATTAAAGGCGTGCGCCACCACCGCCCGGCTCCACAGCACTTCTTGAAGTGTTTGCTATCACAGCTCCGTTTCCCAGACAGGGAATCTAGCACAAAGCATGAAGCTGACCCAAGAACAGAGTATGGGCTTCAGACTACTGGCTCCTTACCTCTCCATGTCTACTTCTATCTTATGTAGTAGGACCATGGTGGCATTCATATTGGCACAGCCTGAGCCTTGCTGAGGGTACCCAGGAGTACAAGCTATTCATTACTGTGAGGCATCTCCACAGTGTTATATCCAATAGGTTTTTGGTGGGTTTTCTAGGGTTGTTGTTTGCTTGGTTTGGCTTGTCTACTGGTTGTTTGTTAACAGTGAACAGCCTTGGGATTTCAGTTATAGCATTTTCCCATGGACGAGGGGATTAGGAGACCAGACTGGGGGTGCACACACACACAGGAATATCTACTTGCATATTGCATAATGGGATTATACTTGCTTCCCAGCTTGTACTAGTTGAGCCAAGCTGACCTCAGAGCTGATTTATGACTCCTTAGTGCTGGGTGCTTGGAGCTGACCTGTCTCTCTGTAGTTCTAGGAGGACTGACTCATTTTTTGCTACATGTTGATTATACACCCACCACCGGTAGCTACTATGACTGCTCAGAGTGGTGAGTACAAACTGGCCTAAATATACATATGCAATTATCTGATGCATCTTCTCCCAAACGGTAATAAACAGGTTCCTAAGATCAATGACTATTACATAAATTGGTATCTTCCAATATGCCTGTAGAGGGTATCCAAGGCATGTATGCTGAAGACAGAGGCGTGTAGTCGGTGATACTTGGACAAGACTCAAATATCATCTAATGACCTTCTTCCCTACCCAGGTTATAGGTGGTGCCCAAAGCCTAGAAAGGCTGGAGATCAGAACCCATCACTCCTGACTCACAGGCCAAGGCATTATCATACTACCTGGAGTTGCCTCATATCGAACAAAGGAAAAGATCCAAAGAAAAAGATCAGGCTATTTCTTCTAACAGAATCCTAAGAATGCTAGAGAAGCTTCAATTAATCCTGAAAGAGGGAAAGAATTCTGATGGGCAGAGGAAGAGAAAGGGGTAAGTTAAGAAAGAAATTAGCATTTAGTGGTAGAGATCAAGGGAACTGATACAAGTCTTTCAAACACTTAAGTTATTTATTTATTTGTTTATAGTTCTTGTGCAATTATTAGTTCCAGCCAAAACTCTCCAATGCCCAGCTCACATGTGTGGTACATTATGTACCCATCTGGCAACAAGATTGACACCTCCCTTGGCAACAGCCGGCTGATGCTTCAAACACACCCGCATGTTTGTGTCCCCAACAACAGCGCAGAGAGGAAGCAGAAAGAACATCCCAGAGGGGACCGCACTGATGCTCTGGCAAGCCTTGGAGCTGACAAGATCTTGTCTGCAGTGGGACTCAAGGAGCACATGAGGAAGCAAACGCGGCTCAGGCCCAAGCTCTGGACACACCGAGGGACTTGGCAGAGCAGAAGAGGGGCAGGGGCCTCGGGAGCCGTAAGGCCGGAATCTGAGGTCGCTGTAGAAATGAAGACAAGTTACTCTTAGGGATTCCCCACCCCCAGCATCCCCTTCCCTTAAACAAACTGATCGTCCATGGAAAGGCTCCCTGGAATGTTGGACTGCAGCTCTGGAATGTATAGATTTAACAAGCCAATTTGGAAATTAACGGAGATGCAAACAGAGCCTTATGGTCACATTACAAAAGGGGTGTCTACCTGAGTGAAGTGTGGGGCTTAAGGTGGCACATTTGTGTGATCTTAGCATGTTCCAGACTCAAACCTGGGATGACTCACAATGGAGGTGTGGAAGAATCCACAGAAATTACCCAGACACACTGAAGGACCCTGTGACCTTTACCATGAATTCCAAAATGATGGAAATTAACTTCCCAAACTGGAGAGACAGACAGACAGACAGACAGACAGACAGACAGACACACACACACACACACACACACACACAGAGAGAGAGAGAGAGAGAGAGAGAGAGAGAGAGAGAGAGAGAGACTTACTGAGGGAATTTGGCCCCTTTATAGTTGAGTTTAGTAAAGCTAAGGCAAGAAGGTTCATTTCAGTCATCTTGCAATGTGAATGAGACTTACCAGACTCCCTGATGAGAAGCAGCAGGGACCTCAGTCATGCCCATCCCACCAGCAAGAGGTCAGCTCACCTGAACTGTACACAGACCCTACCTGGGTGGTATATATTCAGAGGACATATCACTGCTCAATCCCAAAGGGGACAAGAATGGATTTCAAAAAAACAGTCAAGGTGATCATTCAATGAGATAGTTTAATGTGTTTTGGCTATATTTCACAAGGCCTACAAGTTAAAAAAAAACTGGATCAATCAGCTCAGAAATATTTAGATCCTCTCAATCGTGCTTGAATGAGTTGGTGCCTGGCCTTTGTTGGTGCCGCTCTTATGATAGAAACTCAGGTCCCCAGGGCAGCTTTTCCAAGACCACACTTGTCACTCAGCCAAATCTTCCTTTAATGGGATGAGATATTGACTTCCAAGACACTCGACACTTTCATGGACCAAGCAGAGCCACAAGGGATGGACTGGGTCCCCATGGGTAGAAAGAATCCTTCTGAAGCTAAATTAGCTGAATTAACTACCTCCTATGTATCATGCATGTATGGGAATAAACATAAATAAACACACATATAAATAAACATATATAAACACACATATACCTCATGTGATCAGTGAGTCTCATATATAGCAACTTCCTATATCAAGAACAAAAGTTCAAACAGACAAAAAGCTAACAACTCACTGCAACATATGTCCTTGAATTCCAGAAGAATGCCACACCATGGTCTGAAATTATGGTTTGAATTCACATTTAATAAGACTGATTCTCTGGTTTCTAAGTTCACAAAACTAAAAGCAATGAGTAAGTTGCAAAGGATGACAACTTCAATAAGACATAAAAATTATTCAGTCTATCTCTGATGGGGAAGACCTCTAGGAATTGGAGAACAACAGCAGCCTAGGGTCATCCAGACAAGAGGCAACTCTATTATACCTCATTGTTTGATGTCCAGGGCAACTGGGAATCCCAAGTCTCCAAGGAAAGGAGTCAGATGTTGAAGACAGTAAAAACATTTAGAAACTGTCCATCCAATGCCTTGGCTGACATCTTGATAACTGATGGTCATAGTTTTATTAAGTGCTCACTCTATACTGAGGCTGCCTAATTGAGGTTTCAGTGTGTGTTATCTTCCAGTGCACAGCACAGTTTTCAAGGACAAATGATACCAGTGATTGTAATGTGGAGTGCTGTGCTGGGCATGTGCTGGGCACTACCCCTGGATGACTGATTCCCATGGTAACAAGAACTGGGCAGAAAGATCACCTGCTAGAGACACTTCTGATACCTGCTTTCAGAGAGATAAGAACTCTTGCAATTAGCATGTTAATATTTGATTCATAACAGCATTCTAGCCTTGTGATAACTCTTTGTTCATGACCCAGATGCACACTATAATTACCATTCTAATTTGCTCAGCAATTCATTTTCCAAGAGCGCCTAAGAAGGTAAACTATATGTGTTCCTACAGAAATGGTTGTCATTTTCCTCTATGACCCCAGTCCCCAAGTGCCCAAGCTAGCTCTCAAAAGGCCAGAATACTGGGTGTGAGTGGCCAAGGAGGAACAATGACTCATAGTTGTCTGGTCAGCTAGAGGAAAATATTGTCAAACAGTGTCGGCTTCATAAAGGCCCTGGACATTGTACAGATTGAGAACCGCAATTACAACATTGCAACTAAGACCCTCCCTGACACAGAGAAGGTGCTCAGAAAGAAGTTGCTGAATAGATGGTAAATGATAAATCTGTTCTTGTAACCTAAAGAATTTTATCAGTCCAGCAAGGATCTGCCCCCATATGCTACTGCAGCTCTCTGTCCTAATAAATCCCTGGAGCTTCGGAACCATCTACCTTAAACTCCAAGCAGCAGGCTGCCCTTAGCTCTACAATTATCACAGGAAATGGGATTCTTAGCATTCCCAGCTAAGCAGACAGCACTGAAGCCTGGAGGGCTTTTTTGCTTGCTGAAACTCACTATACCCAAGGAGATCTACAAGCAGGAATTAAATGTTTCTCAACCTAGAGTTGGTTCTGGAAATGTTCACAGGTATGGCATCTAAGCATGAACTCTGGTTGTTCTAGGCAAGGCACAGATTTGGGACTTTATTCTCATCTCAAGCAGCCCCGGGTACTTTCTAACAAGACGGCATTCCTTAAGGTCACCCTACACCTCTATCACACATCTATGCCCTAGAACTGTCACACTGCGGGGGAATTAGACCACCTTTCAGAGGGGCGCAGGCAGGCAGTGAGTGACTTGCTCACAGTAGCAAGATAGGATTTGAATCCAGGCTTTCCTGTGGCCATTTCACAGATAAAGACACAGGTTAGGAGATGTTTACAATGTGCAGAGCAGCATCCTTTCAGAATTTAGGAATCACAGGGCTATGAGCTCCTCAGACATCCCTGTTTCTCCACACCCAGCCCAGGACCTAGCCAAAGCAGTTCAAAGAACAAAGACTCATAAACTAAAGATAGGACAGTGAGTCATTAGGAATGTGGCCTAAAGAGGACAGATATAGTCATTCATAGACCTAGTGGCCCCTACAGAATTAGCCCTTGACTTCAGCAGGTGGATAGGTAACATTGTTCTGGTCCCAGTGGAGCCACCAAAGATGAAAGACACTTGGATGCCATGTTCTTTCTGGAAGCTTCCCTCCCCAGCACCCTATGTTTTTTTTTTTTCTGCAATTACTCCTCATTGGCACATTCCAGTCTTGTCTCCTTTGTGTCCTGAGGCCCTTTTCAAGAAGCATGGGGAAGGTGGCTGTGGCTCTCCCCACCGGCTATGTAGTCCAAGCCCCAGAAACAAGCACTTTCTAACTGTAAGTGTTCAATAGACTCCTAGAGAAGTGGGTAGGTGAACAAAGACATAAATTATTAGAGATGTCTACACTAAGTCCTGATTCTCAAATGCCTAGACAATTCTCTTACACATTTCTTCACCTACCAAATGTCTGTGAAGTATCTCCTAGAAGGTTTAGTGGCAGAGGCTAGGGTCAACTGGAAAGCAGACGCTAAGAGCTTTCCAACAGGTCCTCTGGGACCACTTAACTATTCTGTTTACTTTCAGACTTGCCCTCTATAACTGGGTTGGGATCTCACACCTTCTCTACTCAAGGATTTTCAATGCCTCCCACTGCCTGCTGCAACAGCACCTAATTTTTGGTGCAGGCATTGAAGACCCTCTGAGAACTAGCTGAAGCCCATGCTCTTGCCCCCACCTGTCCCCACTTCCTCTTCTATCAGCAGCTTATTTATGATCTGCTCCTTGGCTGAGACATACTTCGTCAGCTTTGGCTAAAATCAGTCCAAGGCTCTGACTGAAAGCAATAGTTATTTGTTCTAACCCATGCATCGGTCGGGGAAGGACAGCATTCAAGTGGGTGTTCATTGGCCTGAGTTTGCCCATGTAGGTTGGACTCAGACCTTCTGTCTGCATTCTGGGACTCAGGCTGAAGAGGCAGAAGCAAGTGGTAGCATGAGAGGGTGAGCCCAACCGAGTCTGCGCACCGCATCAGAGGCTCTGCTTGCTTTTTAGTGTTTGGCCAAAGCAAGTCACAAGGTCAAACTAAAGTCAAGAAATGGAATACATTTCATCGACCAAAGTAATGAAACAAGTCACATGGTCAAAACCCACATCCTTGGATGCTGGAGGGGTGTGTGTGTGAATATTTGATGTCAATGATGACAATGATGTCACCTAATTCTAGTGGTTTTCATCCTAATGCTGCAACCTTTTAAAACACTTCTTTATGTTGGAGTGACCCCCCCATTCATGAAATTATTCCATTGTTACTTCATAACTGAATTTTTGCAACTGTTATGAATCATAATATAAATAATGATATGTAATCCCAAAGGTGTCACGACCCACAGGTTGAGAACCATTGAATTCTAATATACCACTTCAGTAAAAATAAAAGAAGTTGTCAGTCTTGAAAATGGAAAGGCTGGTTTGTATCATGGCCGTATATCCTATCTGCTGAGGGGACTGGACACAGTGTACGTCCCCAATACTTCGGTGCATGAACTAAGAATCTGTGTTCAGAAATATGCTAGAACCGCGCCCACCCCACTGAACAATGCAGCTGCAGTGTGTCTGCTATTCTGATCTCACAAATAAACTCTTAATCATACAAGTGTCATTTTTCCCAGCTCAAGATGAAGAACTAAACAAGGAACATGAGAAAACTCACAGGAAGCTGGCCTTGAGGTAAGTCCAGCATCGCCTTAGAAATGATCTGTCACCCGCCCAAGCTCTTAAGAAATGAGTCTCCATGTAATGCAAGGCCAGTCCAACCAGTGAGGAGCTCTGCTCTGTACCACTGAGGCCTGTCTGGCCTAAGTTCCCAGCTGCCTTACAGAGACTGCATCCCAGCAGGGAGAAGAGATGGACATGTGTTTCTGCTGTCTCTGACAGAAGCTGACCCAGTGCCACAGCACCCTAGGTGCTCTGGACCAAGACTCCAGAACCTCCACCACGGCTTCCTTCACTTTCCTGGAAACAGTCTCAAATGCTGAGGTTCCCACCAAAGCCTTCCCATTCACCCAGAGAGAAAAATGCAGCTAATCAAAGCAATCTGGACTTTTCTTTCCATTCCCACCGCCCCACCCACCCCCACCCCACAGCAAAACCCTCCCTAAGTGGTTAAATGTTATAATAAGGATTTGGCATATTTACCTTGTCAAAGATTGTGCTTTTGTGGTATCTTGGGGGAGCATACACAGGCCCAAGAGCCAACAGCGAGATGGACTATCAGGAGAGACCATCGAGCGAAGAAAACAGCAGAATCTCAAGATAAGTCAATAGCCTCTAATCACACACAGAGCGGGCCAAGCATGCAGCTAACCAGGCCTTTCCGGCAAAAAATAACAGTAATTAAGTAGTTATAAAAATTATTGTTATTATTAGCAGGATCATTATTATTATAATAAATTAAATACTGGCTAGAGATTCAAATATCTTTCTTCAGGATCTGGTTTCCACCAGTTCCTCTATACACTGGTTGTATCCAGTGGTGGATCCCCTCTGCTCACGGAAACCACTGACACCCAACCTTGCATTGCAGGTCCTCCAGGCACTGGTAAAAATCTATTTTTCAATCACTCACCTGCTCAACAACCAGTTTTTCAGCACTGTTCTGGTTGGAGTATGTATAGCTCATACCCATGTGTTGAAATCCTACCCCTTGAAGAGATGGTGGTAGGGGAGGGCCTCTGAGAGGGGATTAGGTCATGAGGGTAAAGCTCTTGTGAATGATTAGAGCCCCTTTAAAGCCCCAGAGAGCTAACTAGCTCTGTTCTCTTAACACATGAAGTCATGAGCAGACAGCAGCCTACGGTCAGAGTGCTGATACCATCATTCTAAACTTCCAGCCTTCAAGATTGTCCTGGTGCATGTGTCACCTTGACACAAGCTAAAGTCCTCTGAGAGGACAATTAAAATGTCTCCATGATTGTCCTCTGAGAGGCTCCACCCAGCAGCTGACTGAAACAGAGGCAGAGATCCACTGCCAAACTTTGCACAGATCTCAGGGAGTCTTGGAAAGAACTGAAGTAAGGATTGGGGAAACCGGAGAGGATAAGAACTCCACAGGAAGACCAAGAGAGTCAGCTAACCTGGACACTTGAAGGCTCTCAGAGACTGAACCACCAACAAAGAACACACAAAGGCTGAACCTACTCTCCTCCCAGCCCCCCTCACATATGTAGCATGTGTTGTCCCTGACTCTGTTGTCTGCTGTGGATCCTCTTGCCCTAACTGGGCTGCCTTGTCTGGCCTCAGTGGGAGAGGATGAGCCTAGTCCTGCAGTGACTTGATGTGCCATGGTGGGTTGGTACCGGGAGTGGGGGGGGTAGGGGAGGAAGTGTGTTCCCCCATCTCAGAGGAGAAGGGGAGGAGGAATGGGGGAAGAGGGAAGCAGCTTCGGGATGTAATTGAATGAATACATACATACATACATACATACATACACACACATACATACATACATACATACATACACACACACATACATACATACATACACACATAATGCTTCCATAAGATGGGGCTGTAGGCAAGCCTGTAGGGCATTTTCTTATTAGTGATAGATGGGAAAGGGACCAGTCATTCCTGGGCTGGTGGTCCTGGGTTCTATAAGAAAGCAGGCTGATCCCTAGGCCCCTGCCAGGCCCCAGTGAGCAGTATTCCTTCATGGTCTCTGCATTGGCTTCTGCTTCCTTGCTCCTGCCCTGTTTGAGTTCCTTTCCTAACTTTCTTCCATGATGAACAGTGATGTGGAAGTATAACCTAAATAAACGTTTCCTCCCTAAGTTGCTTTTGGTTATGGCATTTCATCACAGCAATAGAAGCCCTAACTAAGACAATTGTGAAGTATGTGCTGCCCCTAAGCCACTTGTCTTTGGCACTTTACTCCAGGAGCTCAGATGAAAGCAAGCATCTCTTTTGACCTCCATACTGTTGGATAAGCTACCTGTTTTCTTTCTCATGCTGCCCTCTCTCCAATTCCCTAACAAAAATTCTGGCCACATAACCTGGCCCTTTTGAAACCCTTCAATCTGACTGTTCTGTTCCATCCCTTCTAGGATCTGATCTCTGAAGACAAGGGCTTGCTATCCAGAGACTAACTGCTCTTATTTGCCTGTGCATACTTTGCTGCACGTGCTCCACATGCTTTCTGTCCTTTTACTACCTTGATGTCTTATGTACCCACTAGAAAGGGGTCTGTGTCTAAGAAAGCAGTTGGTAGTCTGTAAGTATTTGATGATTGAATCTATTGTAAACATACATCATCAGCCCAAACCAATATGCTTACTAAGAGGACATTCCTTTGTACTGGCCTTCGGGAGAGACCAGAAGGTGGCATGCTTACTGCCTAGCACACAGAGCCTAAGTCCAGCCAGAGCTGGTCCCTAAGGCCAGGGCCCCTGCTGACTGCTAGGTTCTTCACTAGGAGCCAGGATCACCCTTCACAGACATTCCACATTTGTAGCCCATTTTTCAACAATGTAGACTACCAAGAAAGATGGGACATGAGTCAACACAGAAAGCTATTCGAGTCCCTCCAGGCCTGTGATGTAAGTTATAGATCTGCTAGAGATGTTGTCATGTTACCCAAGAAAGGGAGTTCAGGTGGACCTCCTCTAAGAAATCACATCGCCAGATACGTACTTTTATTTTCTAATTTTACTTCTCTCCCCCCTCCCATATTTTAGCTAGTGGCTCGACTATGGGCCCAAACACGCCAGCATTGCACAAGTTTCTTAGCCTCCTTATACATGATCCACCAGGTACACTGTGAGCTCCACCTCCAAGACAAAGCCAGCTCTACTGACCTGGTCCCCAGATCTAAGCCACCACTCTCCCTCACCTTACCAACTCCTATACCACCCATGCTGATCTCCTAGCTTCCTCCACTTTGATTCCCAACACACCTCACGCCCACTGGGCACCCCAGAGTACATTCATCTTTTCAAAACTAAATAAATTAGATGATGATGATAAAAAGATAACTTCCATTCTTCATACCAATGATTTCCACCACTGGAATAAAAACCCAGTGCTGTTCGGCAGGCGCAGTGAGGTCTCATGAATGTCTCCTCTGATCCATATCCTGATACTACCCTGTGTACACGTGGTTCCACTTCTGTTCTTTTTTGTGTTGTAAATATGCCTGGTGAGCTTAGCGTTCATTATCTGTGTCCTAGAACTATTTAGATTGGCATTATTAAGCCCTACTAGAGAGAAAGTTCTACAGAGAGGAATACTTCCTCTCTGTTCCTGAGTTACCCCCATCACCCATTGTGGTGCCTGGCACACAATGAGGATTTGGATCACTCTTGCTGAGGGAGTGTGACTCCCCTCTCTCCTCAGGCATGGACTGCTCACAGCAACCTCTTTCCAGAGTACACCGTGTGGAAAGATAGGGGAGACACCTGAGAAACTACCTCATGCCGGAGACTGAAGACAGCATCCATCTCCTGTGTGTGCCCTGCCGTGTTCCGAGGAGAGCAACAGTTTACCTCTGTAGTCTTCTTCCCCCGAAACATAATTTCAGTGACAAGCATCAAACCAATATTTAAAACTGCCAGGGTCATTTCATATTCTCAAGGAAAGTCCAAGAAAGTATCAGTGCCAACTGGAGAGATGACAGTGATGGGCTATGGTGCCCAAGGGACGTTGTGGAATAGATAAAAGAAAGACATTATGGAAAAATTAAGAATATGTAAGTGAAGTGTAGCATTTAGAGAACAGAGCTTATCAATATCGGTTCACTAATCGCAACAAAGGTACCCTATTAACGTAAGATGCTAATGATAGGCAAAGTGGGTGGGAGGAACACTCCGTGCCACCCTCATAAGAACACGACAAATCAAAGCTGTTCTCCAGTCAAAGGTTTATTTCTAAAACACATTTGCTCAGCGAATGAATGTGCAGCAATAAACACTGCACCAATATTTCTCGTGAGCTTTATGAGAATTTTCTGAGCCAACAGTCCAGCTCCTGAAGTCTGTTAAACATTGTCTGGGGCAGATCGTTTGCATGATCTCTTTGTTCTCAACGCACTTGAACCGCAGTAAAGGCTGTCTCAGCCTATCCCCTAACCAAACCACCAGTGGCTAAATGAGAGTTTGGGTCAATGACAAAAACAACAAAGCCTGCCCTCTTGGATGATGAGTCACTGTTTCCTGTGCTCTCAAACCCATCAGCCATAAGCATGCTGCCAGAGGCCCACTATGCACCTGAGCCCAGTGGGGCTTCTCAGCCAGCTTCTGCTGTATGTGAACAAATGCAAGACTCTCTGCTGGGGACAAATGATGCAACGCAGACTCCAGATAGCACGGGTGCTTAGAGAGGCCAGCTGTGGGACCTGGGGCAGTCAAGGAGGGATTTCCGTAGGAAGAACAGGGCTGCAAGCAGGACCTAGAGAAGGAGAATGAGGACACTTTAGGAAGTCCAGAGTTCAGACTGCAGAGAGTGGTCTAGTTAGAGCTATGGGGTCACCCCGATGGGCAGGGGAGGAGGAATCCCATAAGTTGGGTTCTGGCCACTGAGTACAGGTCAGACTGGTAAGTGCTTTTTCTTTCTTCCTCTCTATATGCTGCGTGTGTCCTGACCCCTCCTCTACTGACCAGCAAGCCTCCTGGGACAAGCTGCTGTCTGCCTCATCTCAGCCTGTGCCACACGAGCTCAAAGCTGGCGGATCAAGACAAGAAGGGACTGAATAAATAGACTGTGATCTAAGATGCTGGGACCTTACTCTTCACCTGCCAGGCTTTCAGAAACCGCCACAGTCACTCTCCACCCTGTCTCTGGTTTGTTTTCTTCATTTACCTCCCCAGACTTCTTACTACTCATTTCCTGTCTGTCACCTCTCAGTCACTTGGCAAACATTAGCTGACTACCTGCTATGTGCCCGGTATGTCCTAGGCCTTAAGGATACGATGGCAGGGACATACATCTCCATTAGTGGAATTGGTGTGGTGAGGAGAAGCGATATGCTGGTGTAATAGGCAGGCTGCCAATGGGTGACGGGTGCTGTGGGAGAAGAGGGAAGATGGCTGGTCACAGGGATGACTTGTCCTTACAAATGGAGTTATCAAGGGAAACCTCCTTTGAGTCCCTGTAGGAGATGGGGGTGGGAATGGGGTCCTTGGTGCTCACTGACAGTTCCTGGCATCACGAAGCAGGAGTCAGAGAACCAAGGAAGGAGGGTGTTAGAAAGGCTAACCCATTGCTCTTTCCTCCCTCCCTTCACCGCTTCCTTCCTTCCTTCCTTCCTTCCTTCCTCACTTCCTCCTTCCTTCCTTTTCCTTTTCTAGTGCTGGAGATAGAAACCTAGGACTTTCACTATCTTGAAAGCACTGGATAAGTTCTAATTCCAATTCTAATTCCCTTATTTTAACTAAAATTTTCAGTTTAAGCTAATTGTTAAGTCCACATATAGTTAGAAGGAATCATTCCCTTTATTCAGTTTTCCCCCCCAGGGGTGACACCTTACATACTATGGCACAACATAAAAACCAAGAAGTAGACACCATTAAAATCCACTAATGTGGGGCAGGTTTTATCAGTTTTGTTGACCTCACTCTGCATTTGACTGTGCAAGCCTAGCCTAGGCAGTATTAATGGGTGTTTTCTCGTTTTAACATTTAAAGGGGTTAGAGCTGTAGAAAAAGCAAGGTGAAGTGACCCTGGGTGGTCAGCCTGCCTGAGCTCCACTTCTCCGGCAGACACATTGGGAAGGCAGCATTCTCATCCTCACTGTGCATATGTGAAAACACAGTGGAAACTCCCAGAAGTCCCCACAGCTACTGAGCAGAGAAACCCGCCTCCAATCCGACTGTTCTTTCTGGTGGCTCTTTCAGAAGGCAAGATTGCAGGATGGAAAAGAAAACTGCAAAGGACGTAGAGAACAAAGGGCAAGACAAGTTCCAGGGGACAGGGTGAGGAAATGAAGCAGGTGTCTCTAAAGAGGCTTCCATGGAGAACTTAAAGAACATTACAGGGCTCTAAAGAAGAAATGCTGAAGGCCCAGTTCAGCTGTGACTTAATGTGCAATCTTGGACAAACAGAACCCTTGGACTTCATATTCCTCACATGAAGGCTGGGAGTGACCCCCATTCCACGCACGGCTTGTATGCTTCACCCCAAATCTTGTATATTAAAATTAACCTGCAAGATATGAGGAGGTAGGGCCCAGGGATGCGTGTGGTGGTGGGATTTGGACCCTTACAAGGGACTGAAGAGACCCGAGTTCTCTGCCCTCTACCATGCGAGCACACAGTAGAGAGCTGCCGTCTGTGAACCAGGCAGCCACGTCTCAGCAGGCATGCCAGATGCTGACACCTTCATCTTCCCAACCTCCACAACAGACAGAAATATGCTTTCTGTTGTTTCTGAGATAGCCAGCCCAGGCCATTCTCTTAAAGCAGCACAAACAGACTTAACAGACACCTAGAGCTCTACACAACAAAGAAAAGGAGAAGCAGCTCTTTACAAAGCACAAATGCTTAGTCCAATTGCCAAAACCAGATAGAAGGAGCCCAAGCTGACGGCCCAGCCTGTCTGCAGCCTATGACTAGGATGCCTGGCTGGCTTGCCTGGGATTGAAAACACAGAATTTAGGTCAGCACACATAGAGGCTCTGGCTCTGTTTATAAGAAGCAGAGAGTGTGTGTTCCTATTAAACGCCTTTGAATCCCAGTGAGAGTGGGAGACCCAGGGCTGTTTACGGCTTTGGATATTTACTTTTCTCATATACAAATCAGCTTGGGTGCCGTCAGAGCTGACGCCACCTCACACTGTGGCCCTCTGACGTCCTGGCTCCTCCCCATGCCCCACACATGGTTTGAATTTATTGGTTTTAGCAGATTTCATTTATATTGTGTGAGGATCGTGGAATGACCAGCAAACAGAAGCTCTGATCCATGCCCTGGAACAAAACACAGAAGCAGAGGAAGAAGGCTGCCGGGGAGGGCTGGCAAGATCCCTTCCATACAGGAAGTAGCTCCCACTTACAGCACAGGCCACCGCGGAAACAAGGAAAAGGTGCGATGCCACAGTCTGCATGGCCCCACAAAGGTCAGAGCATGAGAAGGGGAGAAGGCTTGCAGTGGCTAGAGCCATTCACAGCCCAAATGCCTGGTGCTCCAGTAGAGCATGCCGGTGACTACCGCCCTTCTTGACACCTAGAGCTGAACATCTGGAACATCAGTGGTGCTGCTGGGGGCGTGGTGGAGAGGTGGGGTATTCTGCTTTTTCACCCACATACTCAGGAGATGATATGGAGATGTGGCTGCTGGTTTTACACATAACCCTTGAGTATGTGCTTACAGTCAGGCTCTGAAGGAACTCAGAGAACTTCAGTCCACTAGAGAAGTCAGGATATAAACACATAACAAACAAAATGCCACTCTCTCCCGTATCCCACCTCTGCTTAGGCAGCACTCAAGACACAGGCCTCAGCTCACTCCTACCAATGAAAAGGTGACATTTCCCTCAACCTGCTGTTAACCAAATCCTATGAAATTCATGGATTGTGTGATCTCTTGCAGCTATGTTAGAAATGGTTGTGAGACAGCCGGGCGGTGGTGGCACATGCCTTTAATCCCAGCACTTGGGAGGCAGAGGCAGGTGGATTTCTAAGTTTGAGGCCAGCCTGGTCTACAGAGTGAGTTCCAGGACAGCCAGGGCTACACAGAGAAACCCTGTCTCAAAAAAAAACAAACAACAAAAAAAAAACAGAAGAAGAAAGAAAGAAAGAAAGAAAGAAAGAAAGAAAGAAAGAAAGAAAGGGAAAGGAAAGGAAAGGAAAGGAAAGGAAAGGAAAGGAAAGGAAAGGAAAGGAAAGGAAAGGAAAGGAAAGGAAAGAAAAAAAAAGGTGGTGAGAGAGTCAGGCTTTTCTTAGCTGGACTCAATTAGACACCAGTTTGCAACACCATCCAAGGACAAACATCACTAAGAGTTCCAGAGCCTGGGATCCCTGCTGTGGGACAGTAGTGGGCACATCCTGGATCCAAAACGTCAGGTAACAGAGCTTCACAGAACAAAGGCTTTCTCTGGCCAAAAGGGCTTAGTAAAGCACAGGCGAGCCTGGGTGAGGTGTTCCAGTCTGAGACCCATGAATAAATGAACCAGTGAGCCAGTCATTAACCAGAAAAACTTCTGAAATGCAGAACACAATCATGGAGCAGGGTTCCTGCCAATGCACCCAAGCTTAAGCCTGAACTTTTTAGCACGATTGACAGGGCTCCACAAGGTGGCTATGTGTGTCTCTGCATCTACCTCCCTGTGGCTCCAACGCAGTGTGTTCTCTGTGATGAGTAATGACATTCTCTCGGTCTGGATGAACATTTCCACCCTCACCTCACCCCATACCTGCAGCTGCTTCTGAACCTGGAGATTGCCACTGGCCCTTCAGTACAGAGCTTAAGTGGTCTCAGACTAAAGCCCACCTAAGCATCCCTGTGGGGCTGTTTGCCATGTTCAGTGGAGCATCTGCAACCATAAAACTCTCTTGGATAACAAGATGCAGCCTTAGCCCTTTTGGAAGCAGACACAGGACCTCTAGATGACTTGAACCCTAGTCAAGCTCCTGCCATCTGCAGGTTGGACTTAATAGTGATCTGAAGTCCTGAATTCTAGTCCCCTCACCCAGGTCCTGGCAAGCAACCTCCTCAGAATGGAGCTCAGCAGTCTCCCAACCTCTAGCACTGCTCACTGGTCGAACTTTTGGGTCTCAGAGGAAACCCACCTCCCTTCTGGGTCACATTCCCTCTTTCCACGAGATGCAGAAAGGAAGGCATAGTCTCTACCACCAGACTTGTTTGGCCTCAATTCCAGACTCTGTTTATTTGCTGTGAGACTCCAGCAAGTGAAGCATCTCTCAGAGCCTTCTTCATGGTCCACGAAGGAGGCTCAAGTCTACCTGAAACCTGATCTGAGGATGAAGTGGCCCAGTGCATAGGAAGGACCCAGGACTGTTCTTCGTGCCTCTATTGTCACATCCACTCCCTCCCTTTCCACCACCCCCACAGCCATCTTGAACCCCCAGAACCTGGAATTGAATCTGGCCAATTTCTAGGAGTTCATGCCAAACAAGAGTTTAAAAAAAAAAAAAAAACATGGACAGATGAAGCATTTGAAAATAATTAATCTGGTCAAGGAGGAAGTATTTCCAGGAACTTTTCTTAGGGAAAAAGAAAAAAAGAAAGGGAGAGAGAGAGAAAGAGAGAGAGAGAGAGAGAGAAACTAGACATGGCTGAGCAGTGCTAAGAGCAGAGGTCTCTTGGGTGTTTTGTTTTGTTTTGTTTTGTTGTTTTCTTTTTTTTGGTTTTTGGTTTTTGGTTTTTTCAGGACAGGATTTCTCTGTGTAGCCCTGACTGTCCTGGAACTCACTCTGTAGACCAGGCTGGCCTCCAACTCAGAAATCTGCCTGCCTCTGCCTCCTGAGTGCTGGGATTACAGGCATGCGCCACCGCCTGGCCCAGAGGTCTCTAGTTAATAAAGTTCCCTCAGGCTTCACTCCCTCTGCCCCAAGGAAGTCTGAGTTATGCTGCTTATTAACTTGTCTAAGCAATGGAGATAAAGGATGATTAGACAAGAAAGGGCCCTCCCAATAGTCATCAGAACCCATGACACCGCAGAGCCTCCAAAACCTTCAAACCTCAAAACCTTCCTTTCAGCCTGTCCCTGTCCTGAGGAACAACTGGAGACCAGGCAAGGCCAAGCCAGAATAGCTTTGGTCAGATCTTGCATACCACAGATGGTCATGACCACAGGGTGGTCAGACCACATAGTTCCCATCAGGCTGACCAAGCAAACACAGTGTGTGCGCACAAGAGACCAAGCATGGGGACAGAGAACTGTCTTTAGGACGGCCTTCAGAACACAGGCTGCCTGACAGAAGACCAGCAGTTCTAACTAAAATCACCACTAGACTATGACAGCTAAAACTTTCAGCTCACAGGTGTCACTGGGCCCTCCCAGCAACCTCATTGGGGCTCATGTGAGCCCCGTGCCAGTCAAAGCAGGGCGCTCCAGTCCAGTATCTTAATTAAGGCATCAAAACATTCAAGCCTAAATCTAAGTGTCCTTATCTGTACAGAAGTATTTTATTCTCAATTTCCTTAAAATTGGTGAAATAATACTTTCCAGGTCTGTGTCAGGAATTTACTGTGGTAAACCTTCCTTCCTTCCTTCCTTCCTTCCTTCCTTCCTTTCTTTCTTTCTTTCTTTCTTTCTTTCTTTCTTTCTTTCTTTCTTCCTCTGCTCTGCTCTGCTCTGCTCTGCTCTGCTCTGCTCTCCTCTCCTCTCCTCTCCTCTCCTCTCCTCTCCTCTCCTCTTCTTTTCTTTTCTTTTCTTTTCTTTTCTTTTCTTTTCTTTTCTTTTCTTTTCTCTTCTCTTTGGTTTTTCGAGACAGGGTTTCTCTGTGTAGCCTTGGCTGTCCTGGAACTCACTCTGTAGACCAGGCTGGCCTCGAACTCAGAAATCAGCCTGCCTCTGCCTCCCAAGTGCTGGGATTAAAGGCGTGTGCCACCTTGGTGAAGGCTGCCCGGCTTGGGAAGGATTTCTTATTTCTGCTTTCTACAGGTTCACATTCTGGCACCTTCTTCCTGGACCACCCTTTCCATCCCCATTTCTAAGTGCACTTCAAAGCCACCTCCACCCAGAGACTGGCATTCCTTTCTCACCACCCTCCCAGCAAAACTATTCTGGTGGAAGCCAAGAGCATAAAATTGCCTCTAAGACCAGCAGCTGGCCTCAGCGTGAGGAATTCACTGTGGGGTCAACTAAACATCCCAGTGAAGATCAAGCACAGTGACCGAGTGTTGTGGCTGGAGGTGTCCCAAAGTACATCAGTTTATCCAACCCATGACCAACCCGCAGCCCTCCAAGCTGCATACGGAGCCTAGCGTTCAAAGGTGCCTGTAGTCTAGTGATGTCACATGACTCCGTTGGAGACTAGGGGACACACCCACAGTCCCGACACCTGGTCTGGGTGACTGTTAAGCAAATCTAGCCCCGTTTCTGAGCTCAGAGACCACACCGGGGGAAGTGGGGTGTGGAGGGTGAAGCAGCAAAAGGGAGGGGACTGGGGGCGGCATCCTAGCGGTTCTAGGATGGGAGGAAAACTCTAGAGACCCCATACAACCGGACATAAATAATTGGAAAGGCCGTTGACAGGTAGACATTTGTCACTTCTCAAACTTAAGGCTAACCAGCTCCAAGAAGGAAACCTTATGGGAAATAAGGCTTTTAAAATGAGCTAGATCTCTAATCTGCCTTTCTCCACTCTATCTCTACTACTAAATGGGTCTTTCAAATGGGACTCAAGGTTAAGTCCATAGAGATAATATACAGCAGAAAACCTTAAATACCCTCGACAGGGTGGAAGGAGGGAAGGACTGGGTGGGGTTTGTGAGGTGTGGCCCTTTATCTTTGATCCAGGGAATCTGGGCAGGGCTGTACTCTCCCACTGGGAGGGAGGAATCTCAGGGGTGCCTCTTGGCTCCTTGAAGTGTCCTTCTGTCAGAAGTGTGGGGGGAGGGGCTGTTCAGTGCATCCCATGTTCTCAAGCTTGTTTTCTGACTTCTCTCTGCCTGAAAAAGGAAGCACCCCACACACGTGCACAGGCACACATCAGTGCAGGAGCTCTTCATGCCCACCTCTAGCACATATCATGTATATCAGCCACACATGGGAGCTGAAAACACTTCTGGGAAAGAATTG
Organism: Apodemus agrarius; assembly: GCA_964023405.1. Classification (NCBI taxonomy): domain Eukaryota; kingdom Metazoa; phylum Chordata; class Mammalia; order Rodentia; family Muridae; genus Apodemus; species Apodemus agrarius. The sequence goes on from OZ030009.1 coordinate 41,273,372, forward strand.
AACACTGATTGGGATTTTAAAAGTGAAAAATAAAATACTATACTACCGTGTTTTAGACCAATCAACCCTCAAAGTGTCCCATGGGGTTGATAGACGGGGAAACAAGGTCAAGGGAGCTTGTCTTTCCTGGGGTTACTTGCGCTCCTAATGCGTACATGGGATGCTTCCCAATGAAGGGTGCTCCTGAACTATTCTGTCCCATGGTGTCTTGGTGACTGTAGGTAGGAATGAATATGGGCTTCTGAGGGTAAAATATAACGAAAGACTGCTGGAGTGATGGAGAACTGAGGAGGCTTCTGCAAAGAACACAAGTTCCCAGGTCACGGCAACCGGAAAGGAAACTTCCCATGCTTATTCCTGGCTTTCTTGACCCTTGGGCAGGAAAGAGAGGAGCCTAGGAGTAAAAGGTGAGCAGGTCTGAGCATGTGGGATAGAAAGATGTGCATGTCCACTGCAGCCCTGCAGGACAGGGGATGCTGGTGAGGGGCTGGCAGGTTCCCCTGGGACAGTAAGGAGGACCATAGCCCCGGCAAGAGGTGTAGAGTACACGCATGCCAAGTACACACATTCAAGGCTGTCCTGCAGAGATGGTCCCGGGCCCGGACGTGTATGGGCCTCCTCTAATGACTTCCTGACTCTCTTGAAGGTAGCCAGGCATTCAGAGTGGGCCAAGCACAGCCTATCTGTCAGGCCTTTCAAAACACCGTGCTAACAGCCAGCCAGATTGCTGCACCTAAACGTAAACTACTAAACGGTCAGATGCTGTTGCTCCATAACCCAGTGACCAAAGATAAGTCTTTCTATGGAGCGGCGCTTGCTTGAAAAGTGCAGGCTTTTAACAAGGACAGCCCATTCAGGTGAGAAGGAGCTAGACAGCCAATAAAAACTGGGAAGGGCCCTCAAGTAGCAGGGGAGGGTAAGATGATGTGTGGAGCCATGACCGACCAAGGACTGTGGTGAAGGGAGGAGAGAAAGCTTGTACAGCTCAGTGTTATTGGTGCCTCCAAACCAGAGGATCAGAGAAGGACAACATTAGATGTCTGGATGTGAAAAGACATTGCAGGCAGATGAGCCTGGAGATGCTCTGGTACTTCTGGAGTGGGGGAGGGGTGCTTTGATCATAAATGGCAAATAAGGAAGAGAAAATGGCATCTACTAAGACAGAGAGTGAAGAGTCCAGGAGGGCTGCGCAGAGGCCAGGGACGGTGCTGAGGGCACTGACCACATCTCAGAGAGAAAGTCCGAGACACAGAAGCTGGCACAGCCTCACCTTTTAGCTAGTGTAGCCAACACTCAGCCCAGGCTACCCCCACAGAAATGGGCTTCCGACCTGGAGCACACCCGGCTCAATTTTTGCAATCATTTGTGAGTACATGTTGGACTAGGTTAGAATCAGGAAAGAGAGTCTGCCCAAGTAATAAAGTCAAATATAGAAGTGTTGAAAGAATGTCATAAAATTCCATAAAGAATTCCACCGAGGGAAACACTACATGTGGCATGGCTATAAAAGAAATCTTCGGGCCAAGTCTTCACCAGTTCAAACCTGACAGCATTCTAGGAAGCCTTCCTGGAGGAGGTTCAGCTTTGAGCTGAGCCTTAAAATATCAAAACATGGAGGGGGGGGTGGGATTCAGAAGCAGGAGAGAAAAGGAGGAAATTCCTGGAGAGGGAGGGGGCTCAGCAGAAGCCACTGTGTTTCCAAGCTCGAGGCAGGATATACTGCACAGATTTAAAAGCCTGCAGATCCTGGAGGAGCAGCCTGGCGAGACGGCTTGGCAGCCACGGAGCAGCTCGGAAGGCTGGGCCACCGGCTGCCTGTGGATTAAGTGGGTGGACAGAGAGCCAGTGATGGGAGATAAAAGGGAGTGAAGTGGGTAATATTTAGAAGCAAATTCAGAGGGGAAGGAACGTCAGCCGTTGGGCTGGCAGCCGTGGTGCCTGCCAGCTTTCTTCAGTTTCCTCCCTAGGAAAGCTGCTTTAGCAGGCAACCTCCTTCTGGCTTTGAGAGAAGTCCAAATGGGAACTATTAACAAAGGCACGCGCACAGTTTTATCTCCATCAGAAAGTGCTTTGGCGGTAAGGAAGGCTTTCTCTCTGGCCACGGAGTGGAGAGTGGCTTGGGGGGTGGAGGGGGGGGGAGATCAGACATGCTTGCAGATGGGGCTTCTTGGAATTCTTGAGAAATGGCCCCTTCCAACTCCGAGATTTTAGAAGTCTGTGTTGATGAGCTGAAAATGCTTCAAAGCTCCGAGGCTAGGATTTCATGACGTGAAGATTCTTCCGGTCCAAAAATGTCTCAGAGCTGAAGGGTCTAAGATTTCACCATTCTTTGGTTTTCTGAGCCTCAGAGTTTGGGCTCCCGGGTAGAGAAGTCCTGAGCCTGGGCGTTTTACTGTGAGTTTATGACTCAAGCTTCATCGCCTTCAGCTTTGAGAACTCATTGCCCTTTGATGGAGGGGCCTAAGCTGTCCTGTGTTTCTGCTTCTGCATCAGCCACCTGACTCTCGGCCCCATTCAGATAAGACATAGATATCAAGGTCTATGTCAATCAGATCACAGAGGTGAGGCAGATGGAGCCTTCAGGGTCATTAGGACCTGTCTTTGCAAACTGCCCCTTGGATCGAGACGCAATCCATGTGTACCTACGAAGCTGTGTTAGCAGAGGGACAGCCGTCCCCATGTGACAGTTCCAGAACAGCTCCTGGCCACAGGGCTGTGAGCGGGAGGCATGGTGGGGGTGATGGGCTGAAGTACAGGAAATCCGGTTTTGCAGGCCTGATTCTAGAGCAGCAATAAGCCACCTGAGGCAGGCTTGATGAATCCACCACCTGACTAAGAATGTCAGAGACAAGACAGTGTGCCCTGAGGTCCACCCTAAGTGCCCAGCTTCCATGGCCTGTACCCAAAGGTGAGCACTCAGGTCTCATGGAAGGCAAGCTGAGGGGCCCAACAACGTGGACTGGAGGGTTTCCTGCCACAGACGCTCAGAGAGAGCCCCAGCCCTCGGGAATAGGCATTCTTGGAGACTCTGGGAGTTAGTGACTGGTTCTGAAAGCTTAGGTCAGGTAACAGGGAGCAGAAGGAAGAGCAGGGTCTCATTATGAAGGAGGAAAATCCAGGACATAGGAATCACTAATATTCAGATGCTGTGGGGGCTGAGTTTCTACAAGGCAGGACTAGTAATACCCACCTCTCAGGGTATACAAAAGCAATGTGCATTCTCAAGAATGAGTTCTCAGCAGGTGAAAATCTATGCCCAGATCCTGCACTGCACTGCACTGCACTGTAACTGCTCTAGTTAATGAGTAAAAAAAAAAAAAAAAATGAAGAAAGCGGAACGTGGGCAGGGGTCAAGCAGACTGTACCACAGCAGGCTGAGAGGCTCTCTTTGCTCTGCAGACTTGCAGCGGGATCTTCCACACCCACTCCCAGGAGCTAACCAGCTTCCAGACAGGTAAGTATTGGCCATGGTCAGCCAAGGATAAGCCTGCTAAGATAGGACAGATAAGTCAAGCTTAAAGTTGTGGTGTGGGTTTGCTCAGACCCTCCAAGGGGTGGAGCCAGACATGAGGATCACAGAAGGCAGAAAAGAGTTGGCATTGCCTAGCTCAGTACAGTGATGGGGGGAAAAGAGACAACTTAACCTCGTAGAGGGAACGCGACTAGTCTGATGTCATTGGCAAGGGAGAAATGGGCTGCTTTTTTTGAATAAGAACTCCCCATGCTATATGTGTTGAATGTCTGTGTCTTCCCAAAATTCATATGCTTACACCTAACCCTTGGAGTGATGATAGGGCTCTGACTGTTGGGGACTGAGTCATGATGACAGAGCCATGTGAATTCCTGCCTAGTAAAGAGGCTGATGGAAAGTCACCACTCTCTTGTCCCTTGTCACCATGTAGTCCCATCTATGAAGCATGAGCTTTCATCACAAACTGAATCTTCTAATACCTTGATCTTCAACCTCAAAGCCTCTAGAATCAAGAACAATGTTTATAAATAATTTAGTATAAGATGTTTTATTGTAGTATCTCATAGGGACCAGACAATTCACTTGATGATTTTGCTATTTTGTGTTCTTACAGGAAGCAATGAAGCTGTTGAGGTTTACAAAAGGGGGTCCATTGCTGCGGTTTATGCAACCTCCCTTCCTGCATTTGTTTTCTCACCCATGCTGGGTTACGGAAGGGGATAAAACATGCATATCATAAGTGCTGGCTATCAGTTACCATTCATTGTGAAAATATTTAGAACGCACTTTCTATCTGTTGATGAACCAGACACATATACAGAAGCTCTGACTACATGTAAATTCAGAAGACCATTTGGTATTCAACTGAACGGTCTTAGCCTAAATTAGGGGGGCTATCTTTACCGTAGTCTCGTGGGAAGCTGGGGATATACTTCTGGGAGATGGTACCCAGAACATCTTTGGGAACTCCTATATTGGCATAGGTTAAGATTTAAATTTTAAGTCAGAAAGAAAAAGCTTTAGTATTTTTAAATTATTTTTTCTTTTTGTATTTTATATTTTACTTTATCAATAATGATATACCACACATATATCTACATATGCATATATATATTCACTAGATAATATGAACTATAAAGAACAAAACAAAACAAAATCAATCCACCTTGTAGATTAAAGAATATAGATTTTAGCAATGAATGTTCTTGATCCCCTATTGTCTATGTAACCAAAGCCAATGATCCAACTTTTTCAAGTCTCAGCTTATTGTCTTCACAGTAGACATGACAATAAAGCTTTTAGCACTTCCCTGGGGACTGGAGTTAATATTCTTTGAGGTCCAATATTACACCCAGCACAGAGACGGAGCTCAGCAATTGATTCTGTGATTTCTAATCCGCTGAGGAAGAGACTGAAGAATTTCACAAATATTCTGTGCACTTTCCGCAGGCTCCAATCACGGCTCTCAGACATGGGATAGCGCCAGGACATGATAGTAAAAGCCAGGAGTGGACAGAGCAGCGTGATCTTTCTTCTCTTACCAAACCCAGAAAGACTCAGAGTGTTCTCAATCAGTGCCTCCTCCATATAGTGTGAGTGGGCAGAAGAGGAAGGACTGAGAGTCTCACCATGGTGGTCCTCAACCTCCTTGATGGTGCGACTCTGTAATATAGTGCGACTCTGTAATATAGTTCCTCATGTTGTGGTGGCCCCCAACCATAAAACCATTATTGTTGCTACTTCATAAGCGTAATTTTTCTGTTATGCATCTTAATTAAAACTTTTTGGAGGTACAGGTTTGTCAAAGGGGTCGCCACCCCACAGGTTGAGACCCACTGCCCCAGAGAGAGTAGCGGCAGCCAGTAACAGTCCATGGCAAAAGCCAAGCCAGGCTGATAAGGATCTCCAGGTCCTAAGACAGCTATAGGATCTGGCCCGAAGGCTTAAACACCCCAGGCTTCCAAAAGCAGGGGCTTGCCACCATCACACTTTCTGTAGCACTAGAGATTGAATCTAGTCTATGCTTCACACCTAGTCAGTACTTACTGCTGAGCTCTAAGTCCCTAACCGTCTTTTTACTTTGCATTTTGAGACAAGGTCTCACTAAGTGGCCTGGCTATGAACTCACTCTGCATCCCAGGTAGGCTTGAACGTGTGATCTCCTGCGTCAGCCTCCTGGAGAGCTGTAGTTATGGGGCTGTGGTATCCCCCACCCTTTACACAGTCCAGCTTCTCGTTGCCTAGCAATGGTTGGACAGTGGCTATGGCTGCTAGAAGACGGGCATGCCCTCTTCTTGTGTAGATCTCTTTTCCCCCTGCCCTGGAGCCCACTAAGACTCCCTGCCAAGAACAGAAACCACATATAGGAAGTTCTTCAGTCATGTAGAGTCTCACAGACTGGCTCTGTTCCTTATTAGCTATGCGGCCTTGGGCAAGTCATTCAACCATACTCCATACGCCATACTCGGTGCCCACCTTAGAAAGCCAAAGGGTTACAAGGAGAATTCAGTGAAATGGAAATGCACGTGGAGCTTCCGGCTGGGTGCCTGGCACGTGCAATTGATTAGAATGGCCCTATGGAATGCCAGGGCTGGAAGGGGCATGAAGGATGACCTAATCCTGGTGTCTGATTTCACAGGCATGGTGAACAGAGCCCAAGGAGAGGAAGTGACTTGCCCAAGGTCACATGGTAAAATCTTGGTGATACAGAATCTAGCACCTTGAGTTTATTTTTGAAACCAAAGGTCAACACCTCTCACTAGACCTCCTTGCTCTTCCTGCAAGCTGAGCAGTCCCTAGCTTCCCAAGCCTCCCCGTCCTCCTGCCCCATAAGTCCAATTTAAACTTTGTTCTCGACTTAGTAAGCAAAATGCATATTTCTACCCAGAAAAAAAAAAAAACACATGAAATTAAAACTGAAATCTCAGGTTTTAGCATAAAAGCTACCTTTTAAGCATTTTCCTCATCTTCCTTGCTCACTGCCCACCCCCGATTTTGCAATAATAGTAAATGCTTCAAGGAAAGCAAAAATAAAAATCTGACGCACATAACAGATATTTCAGCCCAATAACGCATCGCAGATGTTCCTATCAAACTGTGCATGCATGCATACAATTTTACTGAGAAGGCAGTTGCACTTCTGACTTTCAGGTTGGAGATCTCTACTGACCGCCTCTGTCCGGGTTCTGGGTTCCCACTCTTCCCAGTTCGACCATGGCCGCCCAAGAGGATGAAGGAGGGGTTTCATCACCTCCCTCCAAGATGATATGAGGACAAATTGGTGCCGTTGGGCTCTTGGGCAGGTGGTGAAGGGTGTGCAGATTAGGAAAGGAGTGGACTCCTGTTTTCTTTTCCCTGAGTCTGGTTTGTTACAGCCCTTTCAAGGAGCTGGACCCAAGAACAATTTGAAGAGCGGGCCCAGGCTGGTGGTGGGGTGGGAGTGTTTTTGCAACAGAAACTGGAGTCTGTTTGATCTTCAAACACGGGCTTTGGATACTGTCAGCAGGCTCCTCGCTGGCCGATGAACGGCTCTCAGTAACTTTTCCTAAAACATAAGCTCACACACTTCGCAGCAAATGTTTTCTACCCACCAGAGCCGTCATTTGGTTGAACAGCAGCGTTTCCAGACTCCCGAAGAAAGATAGTTTTGTTGTTTTAAGAGAGACAGATTAAAGCCAGGGACTGTTTAACCAGAGAGCTCCAATGCTTCCTTCACCCCTTGTCAGGTTCCCTGTGGTTGGTACGAAGAGAGTGATAGTGGGTCCCTCACCTCTCAACCTAAAATAGATGTTTACGGGGCCAGACATGAGGACTACGGGCAGAGAGAGGCCTCCCACAAAACTGCCTCCAAAATGAGACGGGCGGTGAGCGCTGGGGGCCTCTCTGCCACAGATAATATCAGCTCACGAGGCTGGCAAGGGGAAAGTCACTTCAGAAGCAAAGCGCCGCTCTGTTCAGAGGGCTCGTCGCCGGGGCAGAGAATGCACAGGATTTTCCCCGTGGAGATGGAGGCAGGCATAGTCAGAACCCTGCGGGGCGTGACTAACTGCCCCAATATTCTTGCCACCGGGCCCTCTGGGTAAGGACTCCACAATTATGGGAGAGCCAGCAGGAGAACTCACAAACCAGCCTTTCATTTGGCCGGCAAATCAATCTGGCTTCTTACCTCCCTGGGGACAATATTGCATTTCCCCTGGAAAAACAAAGGCCAGGGATCTCGGAAGGGGGATCAGCTTCAACAGCAGTTCCCTGGTGACACACTTGCAACATCTCTGGAGCAACTGGGTCTGGTTCCAGGGACAGAGTCTGGGGTCCAGTCTTTTTACCAGTCTACCTCCTTAGTGATGAGCACACACGTCTTGAGACCACACTTCACTTAGAGCATTAACCCAGAACCTGTGTTGTGGCCTCCTTGTAGGAGTCACAAGTCCAGGAGTTCCCATCGCGGGCTGACAGCTCTGTTCTCCAGGCACAGATGTGAACTTATTGTTCCCGGGGCCTCAGAGTTGAGTTTGGGACTAGTGAGTCGCGAATGACCTCTGCCCATGGAGACAGGCTTTTAATGACATTTCGCTGAATCAGGTCTCTGACAGCCAGAGACTTTAAACCTCTTAAGCCCCTCCTTTCTCCCTTACTCCCTAGGTTCAGAAATCAGAACTGCCAAACTCCAACAAACACGTTTCTCTGAAATTATGATCCACAAACTCTCCTTGCTGACTGTAAGTCCCCCCCCAGTATTAGGGAGGCACCCCTGGAGTCCCAGAGCTTAGCCAAGGCCCAGGGAACCGAGGAGAACTTAGTGTTAATCAGCAAAGCAGTGCTGGTGGAGGCCAAGTCCACAAAACCTTCCCCAGAGCATAGCCTAGGCACCACACCTTCCACCTCAGAGTCCTTTGGTAAACACAGCCATAGGTGTGTATGCAAACAGCCTCCGGACAGCCTTGTGCTCGGAAGCCCCCAGGGCCCCGGGGGAAGACTGCTGCAAAAGGGCAACTCCCTCCTTCTGTTTTGAATCACTCTGATGCTCCCAGGGAAATTCTTTCTGCTCAGGCAAGCACAGCAGGTGGAGAGTGGATATCCCCAACAGGGAACCACTGAAATGGAAAGAAACACCCAAACTCTGGCACTTAGTAGTTTCCCCCGACCCCAATAGAGCAGCCCAGTGCTGTTCAGGACCAGAGAGATGCTTTTGCTTGGAAGAGGGGGCAGGGAGAATGGGACCTGGCTCTGGCTGTCTGCTGGAGCATGACAAAGATCAGAGACTAGGTCCAAGACACTGGGGACAGCTAACTGGGCTGGCAAGTGGGTTCCTACCTGGGAGAAGTTGAGGCCATTGAGAGGATGACACTGCTCCTCAACCCGCTCCACAGCCCCAGTGCTCTTCTTCATCTTCTCGGCCTGCTGGGCCAGGTAGAGGTCCAGCACAGGCACACCTCGGGAGCGCACATCCGTCTCCGTGAGGGAGTTCACCATGAGCATCACCCACACGGGCCTCTTGCGCTCCCAGTTACCAGCAATGGCGTTGAACAGATAGTCAGCGTACAGCCCCTTGCCTCGTTGGGCTGGTGTCATCCACGAGGGCATCATCAGCTTCACATAGTCCAGGTGGCGCTTCAGGCGCCAGTAGAGCTCCCTGGGCAGCACGTCCTGCAGGTTCTCCCCGTGGGGCAGCAGCTGGCAGCTGGCCAGGGCTGAGATGGTATAGGGATCTGTCAGATCCAGCTCAAAGTAGACGCGAGTGCTGGCCTGGAAGGCTGCTTTGGAGTTATCAGGGATGAAGTCCCAGACCCGCGTATAGGGAACGTGGATGGTGCCAAACAAGTAGGCTGGAGGATGGCGCCGAATAGTCCACAGGAAGGAGTTCAGGTCCCTCTGCTGCAAGGAGAGAGAAGAGGAGAGGCAGATCAGTGAGGCCAAAGGCAGCAGAGCCGAGCCAGGGCTGGCACCGAGAGATGGCAGGGGTAGACGGGGCCAGAAGGCAGAGGCCCGCTGGCAAGGGCTTTCCAAGCTACAAGTTCCACATTCAAATGCTGGCTTTGTCCTTTCTTAGTTGGATAATTTGCAGTACATCATTCTACTTCCCACAGACTCAGTTTCCTCTTCTGCAAAATGGGGGGGCGAGAATGGGAGTTATTGGTAGGAGTGAAAAACAGAACATACATATCTGAAGCCCTCAGAGTGAAGCCAGGCACAGAGGAAGCGGGCCACGGAAGGAGGCTCTCTTTATGACTAGCTTTCACTGTGAAAACTGAGGGCTGCCACACCACCTGAGAACATTCATGCTTGGCCAAGCCAAACCTTACCAGGGTGTTTCATGTGGAGGGTGGGGAGAGGGGGGACCAAGAGTCCTGCTCTGGCAAGAAAAGAGGAAGTCATATAACTTTTAAATACAGCCATTAGAAGACACATGCCAAGAGCACTCTGAAAGCAGAACACCTATTAAAAATAGCACACCTATTTCAACAGCTACTTCCCCATCATCGGGCAGGTGAGGCTTTCTTCTCGGAGGGCAGGTCACCGGCGTTAGCTACTTTACTCCACTCACTGAGACCATAGGTGAGAAAGTGTTTTAAAATCTTGCAAAGCCAAAGCAAGTCTCTCTCTCTTGCTGGGTCAGGAGGCGAGGATTTCATAGAACTAACCCCAAGAAATGTACATATTCTGGGTGTTTTCTAAACTTCCCCACCAAAAAGGTGTATCTGGCTCTTCATTTCCAAGTCTATCTTTTTTTTGTGACCTAGGCACACAGTAAGGTTGTGTGCCTCGAATAGGGGCCCAAATACCAGGGCTGGCTTTTTCCAGTAACAATTAGGATTTGGAAAGAAACAGGAGTAGGGGACTGTCTCCCAAGCAAAGCCAGTTTCCATCTAGAAAAGTCCCTGGAGTGACCACTGACCACTTAAGCGTTAGGCCAACTCATAACATCCTCCTACTTGATCCTGGCCCAAATGGAAAGTATTTATTGTGGGTGTTAGAAACAGAACCATCCTTTACCAACAAGCTTTGTAAATTTGAATGCACACTAGACAGTGCCTACGAGCTATCAAGCTGGTTTCTTGTACAAGGCAGACTGCTGGCTGTGCACCTTGCCCAAGGCCAACCTATGTTCTGCTAATAGGGTGGCCCAGGAAGATCCTGAACTGTGTTCTGGTCTCCCGGCCTCCGTTCAGGATGACTGCCAATGCACTAATCTATATTTGAAGAGAAGGACATTGCAGGGAAAAATCAAGAGATTCCCGGTTTGGAGAGAAAAGTTGGGAGAAGCAATAATTACTTGGTCTCCTCAGGAAAATATTAGACAAGCAAGTTCATTCTGTCATTTCCGTTTCTCTCCTCTGGTCTCTTACCCCTTCTCAGGAAACAGGGGCATTTGGGACAATAGGTCCTGGGTAGGGTCTGGGGTCCAGAGGGAGAGTGAGAATGAGCACTGGAGGATCCAGCCTTAGGTCAGAAAAAGGGGCAAGGAGAGGGAGGGAAGCCTGGCCTGGAGGACTGTGAGACTGAAACAGCAAAGGGGTTGGAAGTCAGGCTGTAGAAAGGGGCACTAGGTATTAGGAAGATGAAGGCAGAAAGAGACCAAAGGGTAAAGGTAGGATAAAAGACAGGAGAGTCAGAAGAGGGCACAGAGGGGATCCGTCCAACCAAGACCAAAAGTCTAGGGGAAACTGTCCGCGAGTGGAGAAGGAACCATCTGGGCTGGGCTGGGCTCAGACTTGGAGCCCGGGAGGACAGATGCTAGGGAAGGGAGCCCGGGCTGTGCCCAGAGGGCGGAGGTGGAGCGAGTGGGCTGAATGGAGAAGGCTGGTCCCAAACCCTGGCCCCTCAGGCTGGAGTGTCCAGGCAGGCGGGAGAGTGGCGGGGCTGGCGCTCGCTCACCGATCCAGGCGGCCGGCACTGTCCTCCGTCGGGGGGTTGCGGGCGGGCGCGGGCGGTGGCAAGGAGGGCGGCTAGCAGCGGCCCCGCCAGGGCGGCGTGCATCCTGCCGGGGCCCGCGGGACGCGGGGGACCCTCTTGGGCAGCGCCCCCTCAGCAGGGCGGGGAGCCCCCAGCTGGGCACCGAGGATCTTCTGGAGCACAGGGCTCCAGGCGCGAGATGCTGGGAGCCCGCTGGGGCGTGGCTGGATGTCCCTGTCGGACCTGGGGGTCCCTCTGGGGCGGGGCTCCGTCTGTTGGAAGAGGGGGATCCTCTGGGGCGGGGCCCCTCACCAGGGCGCGCAGCCGGGTTGGCCGAGCCCCGGAATTCTGCGAGCGCGCAGGGGTCCTAGAGCGCGTGGGGGTCCCGGAGCCGCGTCAGGGTCCAGGGGTACGCGGGGCTCCTGGGTCAGTCCTGAGATTCCAGGGTGAGCGGGGGGAACTCGGGTTATGCTGGGCACCCGGGGCGCGCAAGGGTCCCAGGGGTGCGCAGCGCTCCAGGGGGCGCGCAGTGGGACAAGTGCGGCGGAGGGCGCGGCGGGGCGGGGGTCGGCTCTGAGGTGCCGGGCTGCCCCCGAGCCCGGCTCAGAGGGGCGGCGGGCGGCCGCGCGGCCGCTGCCCGGGCTCCGCCATGCTGCTCCGCGGCCGGGAGGGAGGGAGCGAGGAGGGCGGGAGAGCGGCGCGGAGCCGGGCCGGGCGGGGGGCTGGGGCCGCCGGGCGGGGGAGGGGAGGACCCGGCGCGGGGGGCGGGGGGCCGGGGCCGCGGCGGGCCGGGCCGGGCCGGGCCGCAGGGAGTCGGAGCGAGCTCGGCGCCCGGGCGCGGCGAGGCGGGGTCTGCCGGGCATGGCAGGCGCTCGCTGGCTCCGCGCTCGCTCTCTCGCTCGTTCCCTCGCACGCGCGCGGAGGGAGGCGAAGCCCGCAGCAGCCACTTCCCAACTTTCCAAACTTCCCAGCGCAACTTTTTCCTCTCCTCCCCTGCCTGCGCCTCCTCCCTCCTCCCTCTCCTTTCCTCTCTCCAACTCTGCGCCGGGACGTAGCTCCTGAGCGCCACCGCCAGAGGGCGTATGGCTCAGTGGACCTCGGGCTAATGTGGAAGTCTAAGGGTCAGGCTGAGACAAATTTGGGGACGTGGGCCAGTTTCTCAGAGCACATCTGCAAGGCCTGGCAAGAGTAAGCAGTCAGCAAGACAGTTTGGGTAGGCGCTTCGAGGTATATCGGAGAATGAGATGGTCACTGGAGATCCAGGGAACGTGGTATTTACTTACAATGTTTAGTCCTGCTGTTGTGACTAACACTGGCAAATGTGTTCCTAGGCACTCTGCAAATACTACATTAAAGTAAAACATGTTTAAAGAACATAAAATAATTGCTCTCCGAATTCCTTGGAAGCTCCATTCAGCCAGTCATTCTCCTATTTCTCTGAGTGCGCGCGCGCGCGCACACACACACACACACACACACACCAATGATGTTAAACAAAATTTGCCAAGTACTCTATCCTGGTGTTGGAGGTTAAAGATAAACTGAGTGATATTACCAGAAGTCTATATCGGACAGACAAGATGAGATATGCAAATAGGCAATTAAAATACAATCATAGCAGAAGAAGGCAGGCAGAGGAAGGTCTCCTAAGGCAGGCTCAGCAAACCTCGGGCTAAGAGGAGGAAGTCCAATGGCCAGGCTGAGACAAATTTGGGGACATGGGTCAGTTTCTCAGAGCACATCTGCAAGGCTTGTCGACTGTAAGCAGTCAGCAGGACAGGATATGGGTAGGCACTTCGAGGTATATCAGAGCGCTCCTGGAGTCAGGGCAGAGCCCTGGGCGGTGATCTTTAAGATCTTTAAATCAGCCAGGCAGTGGTGGCGCACGCCTTTAATCCCAGCACTTGGGAGGGATTTCTGAGTTCGAGGCCAGCCTGATCTACAGAGTGAGTTCCAGGACAGCCACAGTTACACAGAGAAACCCTGTCTCAAAAAAAAAAAAAAACAAAAAAACAACCAACAACAACAAAAAAAACAAAACAAAAAACAAAACAAAACAAAACAAAACAAAACAAAAAAAAACAACCCAAGATCTTTAAATTAGCAGCAGCTACAGAAGAGAGTATAGCAGATGGACCACCCGGTGCTAAGGATAAAAGTGAGAAAGAAGGGCCTTCGAGGGACTGCCCACAGGAAGCAGGTGGCCGGAACCCGGGTCTTCATACCAGGCCTGAGAGCCTGCCTTTGCATGTACACAGTCATGGGAAGTTACCCGATTCAAAGTGGAAGTGGCTAGGGCATCTCTCTACTGACAGGGCTCATGACTGAGGGCACAAGGCAGAGGCAGAGTGGCCAGTGGGAGTCAAGGCCGGATCCCAGGCCCCGCAGCTCCCAGCTAAGGGCTCTCCTCCCCTCTCTCCACTCTTGCCTCGGCTGCACATGGAACCCTAGGGAAAGGGATGCTCAAAGTGTGAGCAAAGTGGAACAACTGGCCTCTCTGAGCCTGGAATGTGAGCAGCGAAGAACGGGACTAAGCAAAGAATATAAGCACCAGAGGCTGCTGGGAAATTGTCACTTTAAAAAAAAAAAGCCGTTGGCAATTGCCTACAGTTCAAACTGCTAGATAACAGGAGCAATTTGTTCTGCTCAGCCTCTTATCCACATAACTACTTGGTGACAGATGCTAAACAAACCAGAGTGCCCAGAAAACAGGGCACCAGGACACAATGTAGCAGCTCTGTTGCACTCTCACACACACAGCTCTGAGATCTGCAGCTGTGACAGAGAGACAAGTTCTAGACAGACACTGCCCTGACTCAGCCTCTCCTTCCCCTCAAGTCACCCATCTGCTTGGAATTAACAGAGTGAGTTGGTTAGAGAGTGAGAGTCTTCTTCCACCAAGAAGCAGGAGCATGGCCTTCACTGGGCAATTAGAAGATGGCAGGCAGATAGGGAATACAAAACCGACCAGATCAAACCTAAAGTGATGGCATGTGTGACAATGAGTTAGTAGTTTTTCATATCTTTCCCCCTGTATTTCAAATAAAAGTTCTCTCGGATCATCTCTTTCCCCTTACAATGACAAAGGTTTTGGCAGCAGTCACCAATTGTCAGAGGTGACTGCTGTCCCTTCCTCCTTTACTGCATCATGGAGGGCAGTCAGCAGGCACAGACCACAGCCTCTTGGAGTCTGTCTCCAGCCCTCTTCCTGGCTTCATTCCTTTTCAGCGACTCGATGTGTGTGATAAGGCCTTAGGCACTGGTGCTGTTAATGGGACACGAGAGCAAATAAATGTGTCAGTCCAAGGGAACTGAAAACATATAGCAACACAGATCTCTGTGTGTTAAAGTGTTCTTTCTTCACAATCGCCAGCCTGCAGAAACAACCCAACTACCTGTCCACCAGCGCGCGTTGGTGGAAAGCCACCTGTGGTGTCAAGATGGCAGGCTATACACTTGGAAGGCATACATTTTTTTAAAAGGAGTCATATTCAAGATAAACTATTGCTTGACTTCAGAAAGGACTGATGTGAGCATATGTACAGAGGGAGAAAGCAGGAAAGCGATCACTCAGAACGAGGCTAGATAAGGAGATGGAGGGACCATACCAAAGAAATGTTGGGTTTTGGGGGGAAGTAGTTAAAAAAAAAATCTCAAAAAATGATGGTTTCCCAACTTTGATCAAACTAAAAGAAAAAGAAAACACTTTAAATAGGTGCATGGTATGTGAATTGTGTTTTCTGAAGCTTCTACCCAAAACAAGAAACAAGACTATGGGGTTCAGTGGGTTTGTAAAGAATTTATTTTTATTTATGATTGAGTATCTCTGTATCTGCCACATGTGTATAGATTTCCATGAAGGCCATCGAGGGTGTTGCAGTCCCTGGAGCTGGAGTTTCAGGTGATGTGGGTGCTAGAGCTGATGGGAACTCAAGTCCTCTACAAGAGCAGAGTCCTCTACAAGAGCAGAGTCCTCTACAAGAGCAGAGTCCTCTACAAGAGTCTTAGCCACGGGCCATCTCTCCAGCCCAGTTTCAATGTGGCTTTTACAGCATTTCCGGCCTCCCATTTGGTCGTGTGAGATAAACCCTGGGTTGTGCAAAGTCCTAAATCCTAAAGACTAGGGCCCTTGGACATCCTCTCTGGACATGACAATGAACTGAGGTGACCCACAGCTTGTTTGTACTGGTGGAATGAGTAACCTTTAAGGGCCCTGTACTAAACACTAAAACTCTTTAAGGCCATTGCCAGTTTGGGGCATTTAGGCAGGGTGAGAAAGGGCTCCCGGCTCAAGAGGAGGCAGGGCTGCAGACTCCAGACTGCTCTGCCTCGGGGCACATCCGGACCACTTTTTCTTTTATTGCATCTTAATTAAGTTGTTCAATCAGATTGGTACCAGGAATCTGTAGGCTGTAACAGCAGGGGCAGGAGCAGAAGCCTTGTAGCGTAACTAAACCAACAAAGTTGGCCTCAGGAGCCCTGCTCTGTTGATGGGTGTCCCTTCCAGGGTGAGAGAGGAGGGACTTAGCCTCTGGCTCAAAGGAAGCGGCAGGTCCAATATTCTGACTTCAAGCTTCTATAGCCAGACCTTAAGCTCTGTGTTCTCTAACCTCAGCCTGGCTTGGGAGTTAATCCTTGATGAATGAAGAACATGGTTGCATCTGGGATTCTGGAGAAAGGAAGAGGACTGAAGATTCAGGCAGAGACAGGCAGTGTTGAAAACAGTCTAGAGGGAGAGAAAGCACCTGAAAAAATGCAGACACTGAGATGACTGGGCAAAGGGCGCTCTGTCGCTGAAATAGAAAAAGAAGTGTAGGAAGGGGTCAGAGTTACTAAGCAGAATGGCATTCATTAAAACGAACACTTCGGGAAACCGTGGATACAGAGCTCAGCCCCAGGTTTAGCCCTCAGGGAGCTTGCCACCCAGGAGAGGACAGAGACACAAACAAACAGAGCTTGGGGAAACAAACAGAACACCACATCAGCGAAGATCTTTGCCAAAAAGGTGAGGTTGGGGAAAGACCTCTCCCTCTTGATTCTATGTCCTCTTTTTGTGATTGTTTTTAGACTTAGTGAGTCCAATCAGTGTCGCTGTGAGACTCTCTTAAGGTCAAGTCTGTGAAAAAAAAAAATCTTTTCGGGTGGAGCAGGAAACTGGGTGTGGTGGTGAGTGCCTGCAATCTTATCACTTTCAAAGGTGGACAGAGGAGAATCAGGGATTCAAGATCATTTTCAATCATGTGATGAATTCAGGAGACCTTGCTCAAAAACAAAACAAAACAAGCAAATAAAACACAAAACAAAAACAAACAAAACAAAAATCAGGAATTCACACCCCCTCTAACCTCTGCACTTGGAAGCTGGAGCAGTAGAATGGACCTGGGCCACATAGAGTCCCTCGCCCCAGTTCCCAAATTGCAATCAACCAAAGAATAAACAGGAGTTGATCAAGAAAGAGAGAGCATTAAGGGCCATGGGAATTGCATGTGCATTGATGTAGGAGTGTGTTTGAGTTTGGTGCATTATGGGAACTGGAAAGGATGACCAAGGAGGATTAGAATTAGACATGGTCAGAAACCATGGTCAGAATTCAAGGACTATGCAGGAAGTCAGAAAGTGTTTTTACCCTGTCCATGAGAGGGGACAATCTTAGCATGCTCTGCTCTGCAAAAACTGTGGCTACCCCAGAGGCTGGCTGACAGAGCAGGCTCTGGGTGTGTGTGTGTGTGTGTGTGTGTGTGTGTGTGTGTGTGTGTGCAAGGCTAGCTGCCTGTGAGCAGCCCTCAGGGATCGCCTGCCTCAGCTCTCAGGTACTGTCTCCACACGTTTGGTGGTATAACTGAGTTGCCCTCCTCCAGCTAGTTGTGACTTTTGAACAAGAAACACTTGTAGGTGTTGAGTTGAGACATTTCAGTGAGTGCTGTTGCAATGTACTGGAGGGTTGAGATCTCTTTGAAAAGCTGATTTCATTCATTTTGAAAACACATTCAGAAGATTTGCTACATGTTATAAAAACAAACAAGTAAACCCCCAGGCCCTTTTCTTTCTTTCTTTCCTTTTTTCTTTTCTTTTCTTTTTTTAAATAATGGCTGTACTAATGACATTTCTAGCAATAAGTGCAAGGGTCAGTCAAAGGACAAAGTTTCAGTTACAGGTAAGTTCTGGGGATCTAATAATGTATAGTTCACATAGTGATGTGTGTGTTTCTGAGTTTAACTGTCATGACTGAACTGAGTTCAATCTGTCCAGTAAGTATTTCAGGATGAATTTAAAAAAAAGAATTTAAAATAAAGAATAAACATAATGATTAGGTATTTCATGCATCGTTATTAAAGTCATACAAAGACTGGGTAATGCACTCTCATAAAAATCCAGGCACAGTGAGAGATAGGGGTTCCAGGGCACTTTTCTGGAGGGGACATG
Source organism: Apodemus agrarius (assembly GCA_964023405.1). Lineage (NCBI taxonomy): Eukaryota > Metazoa > Chordata > Mammalia > Rodentia > Muridae > Apodemus > Apodemus agrarius. The sequence continues at coordinate 41,291,160 of OZ030009.1, forward strand.
ATTTGAACTGGTCTATGAGGGGAAAACAGGTTCAATGGAAGGAAAGCCACTTTTATTTTCATTCTAGGTAAGGGCGATGGTGAAAGTGATAAGATGGAGAAGGAGCAAGGAGAGAGTGTCCTGGCTAGGGACCCAGCGGTGGTGCCTAAATAGCAGCTCACTGAGCTGGCCAGCAAGGCATGGAGTCCTCCCATCTGCCTCCCAGTGTCGGGCTTACAGGTGGATGTCAGCTTTGATGTGCATGCTGGAGCCCTAAACGCAGGTCCTCCTGCTGCTGTAGTAAATACTTTACTGCCTGTGTCATTTCCCCAGCTGTGTTTGTCCTCGTTTTAAAGATGAGGACATGTGTCAGAGGGGAGCAATGACATACTCAAGCCATGCAGCAGATTGTTAGAAAGTCATCTGCCTAAGCCTCTGCTAAACCCTTCATCCCCTCCAAGATACAAACTGGGAGTGCGCAGGTAGCAGGGCAGATGACAGTGTGGCTTGTGAGCACCCTTGTGCACCCACGGACGGTAGGGAGGACATCCACGCCACAGACAGCAGCTCTGGGCTCTGTCTGCCTTCCCATCTAATTAGGATAGAGGGTAATTGTCATTTAGGACTTGCCTGTCACTCTAGCCCGAGCTGTGCGAGGCTCCATTCCCCTATTTAGGAGCCTACTGAAGGATGGAAAGGGAAAAAGGAAATGTGATGCTTGAAACAAAATACGCCATCAAGCTGACCACTAAATGGCACTTAGACCCCAAATACACACACAGCTGCTTTATGGAATGAAGGCTGCGGACCATGTTCCTGGATATAAAATAACAAACCACATATAAAGTTTTACGTTGCTGTGTAATTAGCACGGATCTGCAAATGTGCTAGACTGCCAGGGTGAGGGCGGGGGTGGGGTGGGCAGTGCAGAGGGTTGGGCCACAAGCACAGAGGGGGCGTGGGAAAGAGCAAAGGGCATGCCCCAGGGTGGGAAGAGTGGACTGAAGCCTGACCTCACCCTCATCCCCTTTGGCCTTGGGCAAGTTATCCGGACTCTGTAGACTTCCAGTTTGGTATATATACTGGCAGGCAATGGTGCCCACTTACTCAGTAGTACTAATTAACCTTCTGTCTGCTTGAAGGACATTTGACAATGTGTAAAGACATATTTGCTTGTCATAACTGGGAAGGTGCTGCTGGCATCTTGTGGCTGGGACCAGGATGATGCTAAGTATCTTACAACACATGGGGCAACCTCACTTAGAAATGTGGCACCACAAATTCCAGTCTTCTGGGACTGAGAAATCCTGCCTTATAGGGTAGCTATGTCATACTATAGCCATTCTTACCTTGAATTGGGCATTTGCTGGGTGGTAAGTACTTCCAATCACTATTTTAATGTAGTAACCCTTGCCTGTTCATAATAAGTCCCAGAGGGAATTGATACTATTATTCTCGCCCTATACTACCATTATCCTCAACCTTTAGATAAGAAAATTGGAGTCTTGGAATAAGCTTGCCCAAACCCACAAACATAATGAGTGGTGGAGCAGAGGGGTTTTTGAAAAAGACCCAAAGCTCTAGATCTACCCCACGTGAACCTGAACAAACATTTTACTTGTCAGTAGCTTCAGTGCCTAGGACATGAGAGCAAAGGTGGAGAGAGGGGAACACCCAGCTGTTCATGAAGGCTACATACAGGCACATAGGGGTTGGCAGATGAAACAGTGAGAATGCTTGCTCACACTCAGTCCTCTTTCCAGGAGGAAAAGGATAAACAGGTGATGACATAAAAATGGAAACAGTGTGAGTGGCAGACACTGGGCTGCGGAGTATGAGGAGGGTCTGGCAGGAGAAGACATGAGGGAAGGTACATGAAGTTGGCCAGCCAAGGAAACAACTTCAGCAGAGGCCCTGGAGTAGGGAGGCACTGTGGTGTGTTCACGGAAAAGGAAAGTCAAGGGACTAAGGTATATGGTTATAGGGGAGAGAATTCTTAGGAATGTCGCAGAGAGGGACCACGTGAAGAATGACTGTGAAGTGAGGTATGAAACTTGAACTCTGTGTTCACTTAGGCGTTATGGAGGTTCTTAAAGAAGACTGAGGCCTGCTTTGCATCTTGGAAGTCCACTCAGAACTCAGTGTGAAGGATGCTGGGGTTGCAGGAGAGGGATCCAAGGGCCTTGTAGGATCAGAGCCGGGAGCAGGTGGGAAACATGGAGTCTTACCCACTTGGCTGTAGTGGGACCGGAAGAGAGGGAGCAGGTCTGGTCCACAGTGTTAGAGCCAGCAACCAGCATTTTGTAAAGGAGATGATAAGGGGAGGCAGCAAGGCTAGGACCGATGACTTTAGATGCTTTTATTTTGAGTAGCTTCTTTATTAATTTAGCCAGGTTGAGGAAAGAACAGACTCTCTTGAGAAGGCACCAGTGGCACAGTTTGAGGTCATGTTAATCATGAGCTGCCCACCAAGTAGAGGTTGTGGGAAGCAGCTTAGAAATATCTTGCTGCTTGGGAGAGTGTACAGAGATGTGGTCACATTTACGGCTCATTGCACAGAGGTGAGATGTAACACTAGACCCATTAGAGATGATGGTGATGGCAGATAGATGGATGGATGGATGGATAGATAGATAGATAGATAGATAGATAGATAGATAGATAGACAGACAGAGGTACAGACAGGCTAAAAAGCACTGTAGGTCTAAGCCCAGGGAGTACATTCATTTCAACTTTGAAAGAGAAACATCCATTAAAAGAGATAGAGGATCTGACACCCTCTTCTGGACTCCCTGGGCACTGCATGCACCTTTTGCACAGTCAAAGGTACAAGGCAAAACATCCATACAGATAAAATTGAAAATTAGAGAGAGAGAGAGAGAGAGAGAGAGAGAGAGAGAGAGAGAGAGAGGGAGAGAGAGGAGCTGGGTAGTGTTGTGGTCTATCTCTGCCTTCTCAGCACTCAGAAGGCTAAGGCAGGTAGACTGCTGCAAATCTAAAGCCAGTTTGAGCTACATAGCAAGTACCAGACAATCCATGTCAGTTCTACATAGCAAGATCTGTTCTGTCTCAGAAAGACAGAAAGAAAGAGAGACAGACATAGATACTGAGTGAGACAGAGGGTGATAATGATGAGGACGAGGAGGAAGAAGAAGAAGGAGAAAGGAAGAAGAGGAGAGAGACATGGTACCTGCATTCTCAGGAGTTATCATATCTGACCCTGAAAGTTAACAGGACACATTTAATGAGCTTTAGAGATGAAAACTCAAGTGAAATGGTGTAAGAATAAATGGAAAGGCAAAGATGTAGAAGTAGCCACTGAGAGAAATCTCTCTGGATTTGTATCAGAGTCAAGTTTGAGTGGTTAAAGAACTTGGGCCAGTGGACAGACTCCAGTGGCCCGAGCCTTAGGCTAATGAAGGACATAGTGCAAATGGAAAGGCCTTTGCAACCACTGGTCTTGGGAGTGGTATCACTGGACAGACCGGAGAGATGTTCTAGAGAAAGGAGGGAGGTAATCTCCAGTGACTACATGTGGCTGAGCCTTGTTAGGAGGGAAGGCATCAAACGTAAGCATTGTGCAGTGGTCAGGTGGATGGATGAGGATGCTTGGCAGAAACTGTCTCTCTTCCTTACAGAAGAGGGTCTAAGCTTTCTCCTATACCTCTGCTGAACCCCAGCCCTGACACTGACACAGACTGAGCCTTACTCTTGGCCTTACACCAAACCCAGACCCACAGGCTGAATGCCTGATTCTTCCAAGCCACCTCCCTTCTTCCTATGGAGCACCCTGGGGGTAACAACAGAGGACACAGCCAGCACAACAAGATCTATCGCCACAGTGAGAAAGACCGCTGAAGCAACATGAGGCTTAGAAGTATCCAGAACTGAGCACAGCCTTCCTGACTCTGCTGGGAAAGGGAGTTTCCAGGACCTGTCAGGGTGGTGAAGAAACACATTTGTGGACGATGATCATGATAGGAGGGAACCAAATATATGAGGCTCTCAAAACAGTTGATTTGTTTTTAGGAAGGAAAGGCCCAGCAGAGCATGAATAAAGACTCAGGCAAGTGAGACCGAGAGAAACCTAAGTGGGCTGGGTGTGGGTTTTGTGTTTCATCTCAGTAGGAGAGCTGAGAGCCCTTCAGTTTTGTCCCTTACTATGTGCAAATACATTTATACAATTAGATGGCTAAATCAATGTATACATTTGTTCATTTATAAGGCTAAATATGTTTGTACATGTATATAGCAATCAAAGTTTATAGGCTCTTTATTTAAAAAAAAAACAAGGACAACCCATTGACTAGGAAGGGCATCAATCACAACCTGGTAGCTGAATCTCTCCACGCTTAACTTCCTTATCTAAGAAGTCAGAACAGCAGTAATGTGTGGCTTGAAGTAAAGGTGCTTGAATGATGGAGCAGGATGGTGGCTTGTGCTTTGTGTGCTGTAAGAGCTGTGGTATAGCTTTAGGATCATTATTACTAAGAAGAAGAAGTAGAAGAAGCAGGAAAAGGAGGAGGAGAAGAAGGAAGAGGAGAAGGAGGAGAGGTAGCTTCAAATTATCTCCTGTACTAGGAGAAATACTTTGATCTCTAAAATGTCAGGAAGAGCACGTGTTACCTTATGGTTGGGAAGTCCCCTTGAGGGTCTGCATCAGAGCAGAACCCAGTCCCGCTGATTGAATTGGACAAGATGGCCCTTGCCTAGAGGATGCTCTGTTGATTAGTCAAGTGAGCGGTTAAGTCCAGCAAGCACTATCTTTACCATGCTGCACATATGGCAGGCATGGTGTTTGTGGTTTCCATAGTGCCCACTGGCACGCTGCCTAGCTGTTTACATGCTTGGCCTTTACTTCATCCAGGGGTGGGGAGTCTGATGGGTCTGTATCCAGCCTTTGTCCTTTTCGGGGTATCTTTCAGTCTTTATCTGCAGCCTGGCCTCTGTGCCGTGGAAAGCCCTGTTTCCCCACCAGGCTCATCATATCCTAGCAAATACACACCTTTATTTTTTCTCAGTTCAGACTTTGGTTTGGAATCTCAACTCCCTACCTTTGGATTCCCCTTTCCAGCAGTCTTCTCATGTAGTTGTCTGGATGTTGCTGAAGACATTCAGCAATGGGAAGCCTGCTACCTCCTGAGGCAGCCTACCGCTCTTGTGGATGAGGTTAAGCACTGCAGACCGACATATCTCACCAGCACCCACCGGTGGCTCAACCCCACTAGTTCCCGCTGCTTGCAACCCTTGCAGCCTCACAGAGCAGACTCCATCCTCTTCACGCCACCCACGCAGAGACTCCTTACTAAAAGGTGTTTCTTCTTACCTTTTTGATGACTGTTTGAATGTCATCGATGTCCTTATGTCTAGAAATGGTACAGTTTGCAGATTTTTTCCAGCCAATGATTTATCAATTCACCTGGCATCTCTGTGCCTGGAGATCTGAAATGATGATTGTTGTAGTGATTTATCCAGAGTCATCAGCTACTTTATTTTCTCTGACTAGGCCCTTCCTGTTTCTCCACACCACAGTCTGCTCTGCACAGAGCATTGACATGGAATCCTGGTAGCATCTGTGGTGACAAAAGCTTCCAAACTTTGTCAGACAGATGTGTGTGTGTGTGTGTGTGTGTGTGTGTGTGTGTTGTAATTGTGAGTGTATATGTGAGTGTGTGTGTGTGAGTGTGTGTGAGTTTATGTGTGAGTATGACTCCTCTCCCCAAGACTTCCCCGACATAACCCAAGCGGAATGACCACCATTTCCAGCAGAGACATGAGTCTTTAAGAGGATGATTCAAAGAATGGAGGGGGAAAGAGCCTGGTTAGACAAGCCAAGGGCCATTTCAGGCATCTCTATGATCTATAGTTCACAATCATAATCATGGTAACTGCTCACTGCTATGACTAATTGATAATATATTGGGATACTTGTTATATGTCAGACATTTAACAGCATATGAGAGCCCTAATTGTTTACCACTTCATAAACCCTTGGGCTGACCAGTTTTTGTAATTACAGCCATGAGGTGGGGCACGATGTGGTGTCTCATTGAGCTTTTAATTTATGTTTCTCTAATAACTAATGGTGTTGAGTATCTTTTCATGTGCTTACTTGTCTTCTTTAATGTGGCCTTTGTTCAAGTCTTTTGCTCATTCACATTGTGCTGCTTGGCATTTTACTGTTGAGCAGTGATTGTTCATTTCTCTTCTAAGTCCCTGTCAAGTACAATTTTATAAACATCCTAGGATTTGGCTTATGTTTTCACTTTCTTAATAGTGTCTTTTGAAGAACAAATGTTTTAGTTCTGAGAAAATCTAATTTATCAGTTTTCAAAGCATGATTTGTGCTTATATCTTACTAAAGAAATCTTGACCTAACTCATGGTCACTAGTGTTCTACTACAAGAACGACCTCTTCCTCCTCCTCCTCCTCCTCCTCCTCCTCCTCCTCCTCCTCATCTTTCTTTCTTCTCCTCCTTCTTCCCCTTCCCTCCTCCTTCCCCTTCTCTCTTCCTTCTCCTCATTCCTTCCCCATCCCTTCCTTCTTTCCTGGGTTTGTAGCTTTATGTCTTATGCTTAAGGCAAGTGTTAACTGCTCCAAAGTACCCGAGATAAGAGCTTTGACAGAAGTAAGATTTACAGCCGCTTTGGCTCATGCTCTCTGATGTCTCAGTCCATGATCACTTACCCCCATCTCTGTGGCTGTGGGGCAGAGCATGGTGGTGGGGAGCACACCTCAGAGAGGTGTACATCTCATGGTGGCTGGACAGCAAAGGGAGCTTGCTCTCACATCACAGCGATGCCCAGTAAGCTACAATTCTCATACATGGATTCATTCATGCTGGAGATCAGAGCCTTCACAATCCAATCACCCCACCCAAACACCTCGGCTCTGAACAATGATGTGCTGGGAACCAAGACCTCTGCATACAAGTCTTGAGTACACATTAAAGAGCCAAGCATAATAGGAAATGATCCTCTTCTAGTTAAGCTTTGTAGATGTTTAAGATGTGAATCAAGGAATCCAGGCTTTCTGTCCTCTTCCCCCTATCCTCTACCTGCTTCTTTCCTCTTCCCTCTGTCTGTCCTTATCCTTTCTCTCCTCTTTCTCCTTTCTGCAAAAACAATGCATGTTGTTCAAAAGCCAGCTGCTGTAAGATGCCCTTTCTATATGATATTATCCCAGCAACTTTATCAGCCATCAGCTGCTCATTTCTGCCTGGGTCTATCTGGAGACTGTCCCATTGGCATGCATCTACATTCATGACAAGCCCAATCATTATTACTATAGCTTTGTGGTTAGTTGTGAAGTTAGATAATATACATCTTCCAATTTTGTTTCTCTGTTTTGATTTTTTTTAAGCTGCCAAGCCACTTGAGTTTTCTTTTAAAATTTAGAATCAGCTGGTCAATTTCTGTGAGAATAAAAGTCTGTAAGGATTTTGGTTGAAACTTAAAGGTAGCGCTTGAACAATGTGGGGAGAATGTGCACCTTGGCACCACAGTTTCTAACAATCTGTAAATGTTATATATCTTGCCAAAAGATTCTTTAACTGCTTGGGAGTAGTTTTGCATTGCAGATCTGCATACCTTTTACACAAATTCACTTGAAATAGTTCATGGTTTTGATGCTTTTACAATAGCATCTTAAAATGATCTGTTTATGATTGTTCCTCTAAAGAATGTATAATACAAATGATTTTTCTAAGTTGCTATTTCCTGCAGACTTGTACTTTTTCCATCTCAGGGGATGCATCCCCTCTTCCATTCTTTTAATCTTTTTTTAAGTTGTTCTTTGTTTCCTAGTCAGAACAGTTAGAAGTTTATCACTTTTATTGGTCATCTCAAATAACCAGCCTTACTGACACTTTTCATCATTTCTGTTTTCTATTTTATTCTGTTCTTATGTTTGTATGGTTTAATTTTGTTTTAGTTCCCCATCTCTCTGATTGTGTGTGTGTGTGTGTGTGTGTGTGTGTGTGTGAGAGAGAGAGAGAGAGAGAGAGAGAGAGAGAGAGAGAGTGTTGGAAACTGACCCCACAAGCCTAGCAGCTTAGTATGTGTATCTTCATGGAGCTGAAGCCCTAGGCCATATTTGCCGTGTTCTTATTTCCTAAAATGTTAAAAATCAGAACCTTCATTTTTCTGATTTGAATGTTTAATTCTGTGTATTTTTGTTTACTCGATATTTCACAAATTAAGGTGTGTTGTGCTTTTATGACCACTCAGTTAAAAGGTTCACAATACCTGGTCAATCATATGATTCCATACTCAGCTGCTTAATAAGTATTGCTTCATTTTAGAATTATTATTTCCTAACTATGTTTCTGTTATTGGTGCTAATCTAATTCTTTTGTGGCCAGAGAGCACACTTTATATGATTTCTCTTCTTTTCAATTTATTTAAATGTGTCATGACACAGAATAGGTTTTATCTTTAGAACTTTCATGGGGTTCTTGAGAAGGGAATTTGTTGTGGTTAAACAGAAATATCCACAAATGTCAGGCACATGAAGGAGGTCACGATGCTTCCAAGTCCTCTTAATCTTCGTGTTTGCATGTACCCTGTTGAAGCTTTCAAGCATAGTTTTCAAATTGCTTGGCTTTCCTTTCGTTCTGTCTTGGTGGTGATATACCATGGTCAGGTCCTCTTGAGTACATAACCCTTTTATTACTATGGAAGGACTCTTTTTCTTTATGGCAATATTTCTTGCTCTAAAGTTTTCTTCATTTGATAGTAACCACCCTTCTCCTACTGTCTTTAGATTAGTGTTAATGTAGCTATCTTTCCCCCATACCCTGCTTATAACCCATGTGTCTTTATATTTAAAATTAATTTCTGGAAGGCACCATAAAGTAGTAGTTGAATTTGCTTTTTTTTTTTTTGTTCCAATACAACTTGCTCCCTCTTTTTTAATTTTTTAAAATTTTCTATATTCTTTGTTTACATTCCAAAGGCTTTCCCATTTCCAGTTTCCCCCCTCACCATATGTCCCATAAGTCCTCTCCCCCCGCCCATTCCCCAATCACCCCCCTTCCCCACCATTTCTCTGTTCTGGTACTCTCCTACAAAACTGGATTTAGTCTTTTCTGGACCATGGTCCTCTCCATCCTTTTTCTTGGGAATCTTTTGCTTAGCTAATTGTGTCTTGAGTATTCAGAGCTTCTGGGCTCATTAATATCTACTTATCAGTGATTGCAATTCATATGTATTCTTTTGTGATTTGGGTTAACTCACTTAGGATGATATTTTCCAGATCCAACTGTTTGCCTACAAATTGCATGAGTTCATTATTTTTAATATTTAATGTGATTCTGGGTCTGATGTGCTCAAATCTGCTGCTTTGCCCACTGTTTCTGTTCTACTTATCACAATCTTCTCTGGACTAACCCACTACTTTGTATTATTCTACTTTATTTCTTTTTTTATTTTACTATCAACCTTCATTGCTCCTGTTACTCTTCCCTCTTTTTTTTTCAAAATAAATGGTTCTTCCATGAACTGTAGTTTATGTGACACTGTTAGTAGAAATCAATCAATCTACCCATCTATTATCTATGTATCTATCTGTCTGTCTATCTATCTATCTATCTATCTATCTATCTATCTATCTACCTACTATCTGTTTATTTTCCTCACCTGTGCATTCAGGGCTGAAACTGGGGCCTTGAGCATGCTGGACAAATGCTCTGTCACTGAGCGCTCACTTCACCACAGGCCACGCCCTCTCCCAGCTTTCTAGTTGGCATACTCTTCACAAACTGACATCTCACTGTTGTTTAACTCCTCCTTCTCTGATTTCCAATGACCTTGAGCATTTCCCTCTCTTTTTTTCCCTTGGGGGAGTTTCTTCTTCCTAAAATTATCTCTGTATCCCTTTTCTCTGATCACTTTTCTCATGGGTATTCTCTTTCTCTTGTTGATTTACAGATGTTTTTGCATCTTCTAGAAACAAGATGAAGTCAATCTATCAGTTTGGGACACTGGGAATATCTTCTGTCTCTTACCTATTTATCCTCAGTGTTCCTCACTGAATATAACTAACTCTTTATAATATAACTCTTTTCATAACTGTATCCAATTCTTTTTTTATCCTAATATAAGACATGAGAACTTCTTTTCCCTATAAAAGCTCTAAAATGTTCTTCTATATCTTTCTAACTTCAGACTTTCTTACTCATCCAATAACTTAATATTTTTTGTTTTATAAGTGCATTTTAATAAATAGAGCCCACATCTGCTTATGATACAGTGCTAAGGGATCGTTTTACACTTCTGCACATAATGTGCTAGATGTCTCCTATACAAAGTAATTAGCGCTGTCAGCATTGTGTTGGTTTGTCATATTATATTGACATTACATGACCATACATTGATTTCTTTTATATATGTGTCTGTAGTGTTCTTAAAAGAAATGGAATATAAGCTCCAATGGACTAACAGAGGGAGGCTTATGAAGGAGTACCAGGTTATGGACAGGAGGGCAGGGCATGGAGTCCCCACAGCAGGGAAGCTGCCAGCACTGGCTCCCCTGGCCTCACATATCTAATTGTGACACTGCACATACAAGTAGATGAACACATGACCACACATTAAGGATGAGTGTTCCAAGGCAAAGGCCCAGCTTTGCAGCCTGGCCATGCGCCTTCTCTGGGTCACTCCTAAGTGCTCTGTGTTGTTGATCTTACAAAGATCCCTCCCAGATGTTAGGAGACAGTGTTTCCAGATGGGCCACTTTGTTCATGTTCAGAAAGATGGTTGGACAAGACAACCTCTCAGGGCTCTCCAGCACCATGCACTTTTCTTCTCCCCAAAGTTTGATCAGTTTTCTCGCTCTCTGTCCTCAATTTCTATTTTCTGCCCCCTTATTTCACTTCCTTACCCCATTGTTGAGGGTAAAAGAAAGAAAATGTTACCCAGGGAGGAAACAGATCCGTTTGACTCGTGAATGATATTGGGATGCTTAGCTTCAAACGCACACAGTATAGCATGCAGCTATGGGTCTTGGGAGGGAGGACAGTCTACCCCGGAGGCATGTGATCAAGATACTGTCAGAGGTCAGAATGTGAAGAAGATAACTCAGAAAAGCAAGTAAAATAAAAGATGTAGATTATGAGTAGGGCCAGAGGGCCAGAGGGCCAGAGCCATTTATTGGGAAGAAAGATGTTGTTCTTCAGAGGGCACCTGACACCAGGCTAGAGTTTAAGGCAGTTGATTTCAATCAGCACATGATGTCTCTTTGGGAGGAAATTTAATTAATGACTCACAATCCATCCTTAAGGAGTCTTTTTTTTTTCATCATCCTTCCCTTGGAAAAAAACAGGGAGCCAAATTGATGACCTCCTGTGACCCCAAACGTGTAACTCTGTTAATACATTCACTAATAAAATATTGGAGAAAGCCAGCAACGTATCCTTAGTTACCTCAGTTTACCATCTATAAGAGAGTTGTAATAATGGTGGCTGTGAGAGTGAATCTAAGTTCTGGGAAATTAAGAAATATCTTAGTTTTTAAAGTGTGTGCCCACATGCATGTCATGGGACACCAACGAAGGTCAGAGAACAACTTCGTGCAGTCTTTCCTTCCACCTTTACAGAGGTTCTGGGAATCAAACTCAGGTCATCGGCTTCAGCAGTGCGCGCCTTTGCCCGCTGAGCCATCTCACTGGCTTGAAAGAGACATCTGTATAGAATTGGGAAATGGTAGTATCATTCTTGAAAATACCAAGGTTTAAATTTGTCTTTAGTCTTTGGCTTTTCTCTTCCCACTCAGTGACTAATTCTCTGTAAATGAGAGCTCAGTCCAACATCACAGATCACTTCCTTCTGTCCCAGTTTCTGTGGGCTCCCCACGCCCGGCAGTTGGGAGATCAGAAAGATACCATCTGCTGATTAATAAACAGATATGGATTCCTTTATAAGTTGCTTGGATCATGGTGTCTTGATGTTGGAAGCTCACACATTCCACTACACACTTATCTAAGGTCACACCCCGAGGTCCTGTGACCAGGATGAATCACATCTGAGCCGACTATCCTTTCTGGAATCTATGTGCTGCAACATGTGTGGGTTTAGCCACAGTGGACACCTACCACCTCCTCAGTGCAGGACCGATTTCTGGTGATTGAATCATAATGGTGTCTCCATGGGGTCACTGATGAGTCGGGGCTGGTGCCTGGGTAGGAGGTCTACTGAGGACCCTCTGAATGGTTAGCAGTAAGGTAGGCAGATGTGTGCAAGAGACTCAAAGTGAATCAACAGGCTGACTGGATCCTATCTTCCCAGAAGGTAAGAGAATAGCAATGGGTGATGGGAGCTTGGGGTAAACACTTAAAGCATTTCATAGACAGATTCTTATTTATCTAGTCCAGAGTTGGCATCTAGAAGCCACAAATTCCCAAAAGTGAATTAATACCCTGCCTTAAATATCCCCAGACCTCTCAAGTCTTGCCAAGCATATTAGCCTCGCTCGGCTCCTCCCTCACCCTGGACTATGTTTGTTTCTCCGGGAGTTGCAGGCTCTCATGTTCACAGAGCTTGGCATGGGCCTCAGTCTGCCCTCCCCCAAGTGGGGGTGAAGAACTGCACACTTAGCTGGGCTCCATGTCTGTCTTCTTTGGATTCTCCATCCCCCTGCTGGGTGTCCTAGAGATATTAATAAATAAAAGGGAAATTGTTTGCTTTTTGTTTTCTCTTTTAAAAGAGATGTTGAAGAAACAGAGCCAAGAGAAGTCAGTTGTTTCACTGCCAAGAGTTTACAAAAGCGAAAATGTCTGGTGCTGTGGACAGCCATACTGAAGGGCTTTCATGGCACTTCTAGTTTCTCAAAGATACATTTGAGACCCTATAGTTGAAAGTGCTTGGAAATTAGTCTGAGAAATCAGTGGCTAGACTGATATTAAAACACAAGGCTCTCTCTCTCTCTCTCTCTCTCTCTCTCTCTCTCTCTCTCTCTCCCTCAGTTTAGTCTTGCTCTGTTCAGCAGGGGCCTGACTTACGGCTGGCTAATAGGAATCTGTGTGCCTCGAGTGTGATATTAGTGAACACCTGATTGGATCCCGGAGTCTGAGCTTCTCTCTTTTGCCTTCCCATGACTCCCTGAACCATAGAATCACCTCTTCTTGCTTTCTGTTTTGATTTTGGTCTCTTCTCCTGGAAGGCTGGGCTTTGCAGAGGCACTGGCATTGATTTAGTAGGGCTGGGATTGGGGTGGCAGCTCTATGGGGGGGGGAGGGGTCTGCATCTGCATCTGGTCTCTCCAAACCAGCTCCACGTTATATATCCACCATGCCAATAAGCCATTTGAATGCCACTGGGTAGTGCCAAGATCTTGATGTCTTCGAATGTTGACTTGAAGCTCAGAGAGATTGAAATAAAGAACCCAAACCTACTACTTTCTCATAATACTAATAGGCTTTCATCATCCACACTTATGAAAATGGAATGTTGGAAAAACCAAAGGTCAGATAGAGGATGGAGGTAGCTCCCGTTCCATTAACTCTTCACACTAGCCCAGGAAGGCCATGTTTGTCCCAGTTTACAGATGAGGAAACTGAGGCCTTATCATACATCTCTATGTGCTTCCCAAGTCAGGGGAGAAAATCCTCTCCACTCTATACGTAGATGTGGAGATAGAGAGAGGAAGATGGACAGTTCTCTGGGGTCATGCAGAATAAGCCGGAGGTGGGGCTGATGTTGGTCCAGATCTCTTGGCTTTCAGCTCAGAGCACTCTGGCTGTCTGAACTTGCTAGGCTCAGCCAAGCCCAGGGAGGGCATGCTGCCCTGGGGTGATGCTCTCCTGGACCAGCCTCCTCCCTCTTGCCAAGGAAGCACAGTCCCCTTCCTCTGCCAGACTGCTCTGTTGCCCAATTCATGGACAAGAGCCAAGCCTGGCAGCCTAGGGTGGGCATCCAAGTTGAGTTGCTCTTTCCTGGGCTGAGTTAGCACGCAGCATGGCCTCATCATCCAAATATGTCCTGCCAGACAGGCCTCAGCTGCTGGCCAGCGGGGCACTTGGCGGCCCAAGAGAGCTTAGAGCTAATTGGGCTCCGCCAACATAAATCATGGTTCTTGTTAAGAGGAAGTCCAGCAGTCCCCTGGCAGGCAAGGGGTGAGAGGTGGGGAAGAGGCAAGCCTTCTGTCCCTCTGAAGAGCAAAGTAGCTGAATGCAGCGACTGCTGATCATTTATGCCACACTCAAGAAGTATCCTGTTGCTTTTGGTGTGCACATGTGTGTGTGTGTGTGTGTGTGTGTGTGTGTGTGTGTGATATTTCACATTTGTTTTTTGCTAGAGACTTTTGCCTACATTACCATCGGAGACAGATTTCATTGTATTAGCAATGCACTGTCACCTAACTTGGGAAAGAAGTATTCCCCATGACCAAGGGCTACTGTGAAGCCTAAGCATTCATAACAGAAAGCTTGAGTTTCCTTGAGAGAGCAAATCCTCAAAGTGGAGAGGGTCTCTCTGCTGACTGAATCATATAAGGACAGATGGGTAGAAGGGATCCTGTCAGGGCCTAGCCCGACCTAGGAACAGATTTGAGCAAGAACACTGGCCACATTAAACTGGAAAATGCTGACTTATTTGAATAAGACTGATGCCAATCTTTCAACCTCTGACTGTAGGAGGCATTCATCTACCTCAGCACCCCTGTACTGGCCAGTACACATTCTCTCTCTCTCTCTCTCTCTCTCTCTCTCTCTCTCTCTCTCTCTCTCTCTCTCACACACACACACACACACACACACACACACACACACACACATTCAGCATTTAGGAAGATCTGGCTTGTACCAGCTACCATGGAATCTGAGTTTTGTGGCTGAGTTGGGTAGAAGTTTGTGGAGTGAGGAAAACATAAGATCCATGTCCTGTGGAACCCCATTATGTTAGTCAAGGGGTACAGGCCCCTGTAATCTTTTCCCAGAGGAAGCACACGCACACTGGTTCCAAATGTAACAGGAACTGTGATGTGATGCCAGATGGTCATGGAGGAAGGTGGGCACAGGTCTGGGTAGACTTGGCAGAGAATCAATTTAAGGATGCCAACAGACGCAGCAGGAAGGACTTGTCTCTAAGGAAACAGCACACGTGCATGACTGACATGAAGCGAGAACAGGTGTCTGTGGGTGGGAGAGTCAGTGTGAATATGGAGTAAGAATGCCCTAGATTTTGAGCCTAGCTCAGCATTGACATTTGAGACCAGCGCAGGACATTGCCTCTTTGAATCTTTCTGGTTTCAGTCTCCTCATGGTATCTGTGGGGTTAATCTGTACTCTGACTATTGGCCCAGAGAACTAATGAAGTAATGTGTGGTCATGTGTCTACCAGCCCAGGGTCTGGCATGGAAAATGTTTTGGGGAAGTGAGTTTCATAGCACCCCTGAGCACAGCCTGGTCTGATTCCCTTCCATATACATCATCACTTTCTGTCATGGAAGCCATTAAGGCAACATGCCCCCCCACCCCCCCAGCCCCCCTCCCGCTACCAACAGTTGCCACTGTCGCCACATATCTCAGCTCTGCCTTAGTGGCATCATTACTGTCACTCTATATGGGATATGGAGGTGGCAATTGGGTCGTGAGGGAGCCAGAGTTTCTTTGTGTGCTTTCTCTGTTTCACCTTGGTGACCTCTCAGTTGGGTCAAGGCCCTACAGAGCTCCGAGGGACCTCACATACCAAGGGTACCTGTGAGCTCTGAGGGGGTCTGCACATGAAGCAGCCCTTCACACACCATCCTTGTGGAGGGAGCCTCGGTAGTTGTAGTCATTCGGCTTTCTCCCCTCTGCCATGTCAGTGTTCCCAGCATGCTCACCTTAGTCTTATAGCCAGCCTTATTTTCTCTCCAAGGCCTATTTGTTAATTTCAAGGAGGCTTTCTGTGTGGTTGAGGTTGCTGGAGAAAGGACTGGAGGAGGTATGTAGGCACACATAGGGTTTTCTGTCAAGAAAAAGACATGATTTACTTAAGCTGTGTGGTGGGCTGCAAGTTCTTTGCTTTTTTTTTTTATCATTTCTTGTTTGAAGAAGCCCTTCCTTTGGCCTTTGTGACACTTTTCCCTGAAGACAGGGATCAATGTAGAACTTAGTTCTTTCCCTGAATGTGCCTGTCAGCTCTGGGAGGCAGAAATGGAGGTCCCTGATGGCTGGTAGGCAAGAAAGGCAAGAGGCTGGGAGGGATACAGAGGTGAACGAGAGCCCAATATTTGCATCTGTTTTTCAGGGGAGACTTAAACTGGTCAGACATTTCTTCATCAACTCAACTGGTACACACTTGTCCCTGCTGTCCCCATGAGCCCTGGGATAGCCAGATGACTTAGATTGCTCTTATTTTTAGAATTTTAGAACTGGTTGTGGTGGAAAATGAGCAGAGTCTATAATCAACTCTGAAATAAGCCATTGGGAAGAGAATGGCAGAGATCTGAAGACTAAGGCCATTCCAGGGAAGGGGAGGTTCGGCATGTGCCTTTGAAGAAAGGAAAAGCTTTGGCTACACAAAGCTAAAGATCAGGTCTCCCAGGAAACCTACATTTACTACGTATTTTATGTCCTGGCTTAGTTATTCAAACTACCTAGATCTTACTTCAACTAATATACCGGTTATTGGCTGAAATATTTTGTATTTATTTTTTTCTGATAATCGTTTTAATGGAAATTGAAAAGTGTTTAGTCACACTTTTCAGAGCAAGAAATTGATGAAATAAAAAAGGCCATTTGCAGGGAAGTGATCTTGACTTCTGATGAAGAAATATCATCTTATGCTTATGTCTATTTAGTAGGTCTAGTTTGACCCCTTCACCTACCCACAGTATATCCTTAGACCAGAGTCTCTTTGTAGTCACCTTTCTTAATAGAGGTGCATGAGGCTAGGGATATTGGCAGGGAGGATAAAGATAAAGAAGAGGTCTTGGGTCTTCTTGCCAGATGAAGCATCAGAAGAAATTGCTTTTCTCATTTTGAAGTATTCTGGGCTCCAAGAAAACAGGTTCAAGGACGGGGTTGAGACTTGGCCACTTAGTAGCTAAGTTATAGCTGTTTGGTCCATTGCACAGATGTATGTCAAGTGGCTTAGCTACCCACTAAGAGCACTTTAGGAGATCCTTCCTGTAAAGCACTGGGCCCTGTGTTTGGCTCATAGGCTATTTTATTTTTGAAAGAAAGGAGCCTATTGAAATAGCTGTAGTTAGGCTTTGGGGACCAGAATCCTCAAGGACTCTGAGATCTGCTGCTTCCAGGACTGCTACCCAGCATCCCTCATTTATACTTCTCACCCCCCTGAGCAGGTGTAATCAGGCTAGAAGCTGAAATACTAAAAGTCACAATAACAAGAAGGATGAAGTTATCAGTCTCAGGGCTTCTCCTGTGGGAATCTGAACCTCTCTCCTATCCCATGACACCCCAAGGCCAGTAATACCTCGTTGGGTACTTTAGAAAAGCCCCAGAGCCCTGCTTCCACCCAGGGCCTCTGCCCCTTTAAGTGGCCCCTTCTCATCTTCACTCTCCTGATTCTATCCATTACCTCTCAATGGAAATTGAAGCTTCATTTTTTTTCTTGCTTGGAGCCATTAACACTCCTGGCCTTGACAGGAAACATGGCTCAGCTTTAATTAGCCACAGCGTGTCCCCTGCATGAGCTCCAGCTCAGCCTCTGGACTTCAAAGATAAAGGCTTCTCCTTTCTCACTAATCACAGCTATTAATGAGCCAATTAAAGCCTTCTCTAGGCCAAGGCAGGCAGCTCTCTCAGTAACTTGGGCACAACCCTCAGTCCTGCTCTAGGAGGCTCCTCCCCCTGCCCAGATGGAAAGTCCCTGGGGACAGAAGAGTTGCCCCGTGGAATCCTAGCTGAGTTGGCCTCCAGCTGTGCAACTTATCTACTGTGAGTTCTAGGACCCAGCAGATGTCCTCTCTGAGGCTTTTTCTGTAGTAATCAATAATAACGCCGTTTCTTGCCATCAGTATTACAGGACTATAAGCCAGTGGATCACCAACCTTCACAGGCTTCAGACTCCCTAAGCCTTATGAAAATTCTTAGTGGGGCTCAACTTGAGTCTCTGACTCAGTTGCTCTGTCAAGGCAAAATATAAGAATTTATATTTCTACCCTGTCCTCAGGTGACACAGATACTGCTGGTCCAGGACCACATGCTGAGAAACATTGCTCTAGACTCCACAAAAAGCAGACCACAATTGATGAGAGCCATTGCTTGAAGATGGTGACTTTTGGACTGCCCTGCCCCTTTCCTTTACCTATGTCTTACAGGACAATTTCCAAGAGCTTTTCATCTGTTTGTCAACAGTTGGACACACCAACACGTGTCCCCTTGTAGAGAGTTCCTGTCTAATGTTCCAAGTGTTCAGTGCTGGGCAGAATTCAGCAGGACCACTTCTTTGCCTAATGTCTGTACCAATATTTCAAGTCCAGATGTTGGCATCATGTCTCCAGCATCTTCTTTGGGAGAGGAAACAGAATTGGTGGTTCTTAAAGAAGAGAGAAGAAAGTATGAAGTCTTTAGATGTCATCCCGACAGGGACTGGATATGTAGCCCAGTTGGTAGAATGCTTTACTAATAGGCACAAAATCTTGGGTTAAAGCTATCCTAGTGTCTTGCTTTTCTATTGTTTTGAAGAGATACCACAACCAAGGAAACTTGTAAAAGAAAACATTTAATTTGGAGGTTCATGGTTACAGGTTCCAGAGGGTTAAAGTCCATGATCATGATGGCTGGGGGCATGGCATTGGGCAGGTTGGCAGGGTGTGGAGCAGTAGCTGAGGGCTTATATCTGATTCACAAAAATGAGGTCGAGACAAAGATAAAGAGAGGGTTAACTGGGATTGGGGTAGGCTTTTGAGATCTCAAAGCCCACCCCTGGTGACATTCCTTCTCCGATAAAGCCAAACCTCCTAATCCTTCCCAAACAATTTCATCAACTTTGGACCAAGCATTCAAAAATGAACGTATAGGGGATTTCTCACTCAAACCACCACCTCTAGCATGCAAAAAGTCTTGTGTTAGATCTCAGCACATATGGACTGGGTATGTAGCCACATGTAATTCTAGCACTTGACAAGTAGAGGCAGGAAGATCAAAGGTTAAGGTCATCCTTGACTACATAGTGAATTAAAGGCAAGCATGGCTTACATCAGAAAAAAGAAAAAGAAGAGGAGTAAGAAAGAAGTCTTCTTCAAGGATAGGGAGTCCACATGAAGACCAACAGAGTCAACTAACCTGAACCCTTCAGGGCTCCCAGAGACTGAACTACCAACCCAAGAGCTATCATGGACTGGAGCTAGGCCCCATGCACATATGTAGCAGATGTACAGTGTGATCTTCATCAGGTGCCCCAATAATAGGAGCATGGGGGCTGTCCTTGAATTTTTTGCCTGCCTGTGGATCTCATTCTCCTAACTGGTCAGCCTTGTTTGGCCTCAGTGAAAAAGGATGCACCTATTCCTGCAGTGACTGTGTGTGTGTGTGTGTGTGTGTGTGTGTGTGTGTGTATGATACTCAGGAGGGTGCTCCCTCTTCTCAGAGGAGAAAGGGAGAGGGGAGGGGAGGAGCTGGGAGAGAGGGACGAGGAGAACAGGGAGCTGTTATAACTACCAATTTAAAAAAATAAAAGAAGTCTTCTTGACAAATAAGCCCACATTAGCAGAGTTTCAGAAAATGGAGACATAGAGGGCTGAAGACATGGCTCAGCACTTGAAATCCCTATTGCTCTTACAGAGAAGCCACGTTCAGTTCCCAGCCTCCGCACCAGAGGACTTACAATCCCCTGTTACTTCCACTTCAGATGATCAAACACCTCTGGCCTCCCAGGGCACCCACACTCATGTGTACATACCCCTAAATACACACACACACACACACACACATACACACACACACTTAATAAGAATAAGTATTTGAAAACAGAAAAGGTAGACATGGGTTCACCAGGTGGTAAGATATTGCCTGATTAAGGGAGGCACTGCTTGGTGTTCCACTGGTGCCAACTAATTTTTAACTGAAGATTTTAGCTGTGCTCTGCCTGCCTTCCACACCACAGAGACACATCCTCCTATTCATTTCAGCTACTCCATCCAGCTTGCAGCTCTGGACTCTGGACAGCATGACTCAGAGTCACACTGTGCTTCTGGCCACAAAGACGAGCTTCTGTGGTCACAAAAGATGTTCACAGCTCATGTTGGGTTGCAGCCGTAGCTGTTGTCTCCTTGTCTGAGTCTTCTCCTGCTCATCTCGGTCTCTACGCCTCTCCTTCCCTCATCCATCACTTCACTTGCTCTTTTTCTCTCTTCCCTAGCCATCGAATTCAGCCAGCATATCGGAAGTGCTGCAGAGAGCTAGCCTCCAGGTGCTGCCATGTTGGGCTCCTTTTCTTTAGAGATGGCACGTCTCAAAGTGTGTGGCCATGGACTTGGAGGAGGGCTACAAACTGACCTGTGCCTGGACTCCTTCCAATGCACTGAGCCCTGGAAAGTAAGTTCTGTATTTTCTCTGCATGGCCATTCAAAGCCTTGAACATACTCCTGGGACCCGGGAGACGCAGGAGGGATTCTTAACAGACAGAGCTCCCCTAGTGTACTACCATTCTTCTTCTTGCACAGGGGAAACTCATATAAAATATAGGGGCCTTGAAGGCCCCGAATGTCTAATTGACATTAGAAAACCTCAGAGCAGCAGGTTTGGGCTCCAGTTCTAGGATTTATACCCCACTTAGACTGTCATTATATGATAGACACAATACAATGGTCTTAACCTTGGAGGGCAGCTGCAAGGTTTATGTGAGAAGACATACAAGAAGTATCTAGCACAGGATGAGGTAAACAGTAGTGAGTTAATAAATGGAGAATTTATTTATTTTGTCTTTCCTGGTGGAAGTTAATAATCAAAATCATCAAACCAAAGTTATAGAAAGTGGGCTGTTAAAAGTATAAGGGATTGGGGAATAGTTGGGGGGGAGAGGAATTATGGAACATAGGGAGGGGGGAACTGGGAAAGGGGAAAGCCTTTGGAATGTAAACATAGAATATAGAAAATAAAAATTAAAAAAAAAGAAAAAAAAGAAAAAGAAAAAAAAGAATGACAGACATCAAAAAAAAAAAAAAGTATAAGGGCTCATACTACAAGACCTGGGGGTGTTAACACTAACAGAGCTAGAATTATCCAAGCAGACTGCCTGGAGGAGGTGGGTCTCTGCTGGGCCTGATTTAGAAGCTCCGTTCTCCAACCAAAGCCGAGATGGGGAAAGGAGGCTTTGAGGATTGCATCTCTCTGTGAGCAAGCTACAGCAAGAATCCTTGTCTTTATTTTCGTTTTCCACCCTGGAGGCCCATTTCCCCACCAAATCCAGCCGACACAGCACTTGTGTTTCCCTCCCACAGCCTGAACTTGGCCAACATCTCAAGTTCCCCTAGGTGTGAGGCTCTGAGTGGGGCCCTCCGGGCTTATGGAAATTCACTGGGCTCAGCCTCTTTGGCTGCCCAAGGAAATCTGCCTTACCAATGCCACCCCTCCCACCCCCTGACTGAGCAGGCCATTGGGTACCAAATGGGATCTGGGCCTGCTTATCCCAAACCCTTGCTCAGGGTTGAGAGGTGGGCACAGAGGAAGCAGGTTTTCTAGCCCGTATTCGATGTCACCCCTCCCAACACCACAAATACACCCTGCAAGCAATTTAGGATGTTTTAAATCAGCTATGGGTTGTCTTCAACCCATCTCCCCTTTGCTACATTCCTAGAACTTGCATTGTGGACCCCACTGCACAGATGAGGAAACGAGCCTGATATCACACCTGGTCTTCAGCCTCAGCTGTCGAAACCACCTAGTGCCCTTGTACTTTCCCTGAAACCACAGTGTTTGGGTCCCTAGAGTCTGGAATTCTGGGAAGCAACAGAGGTTAACCTTCTTTCACTGTGTCCCTTGTACTCTTGGGCACTGCACACATTAATCCCCAGGGAGAAAGGGAATACCGGAGTCTCATTTTGAGACCACATGGGCCTATATTGAATACTTTGCCTCCCGTCACCCCCTGCGTCGCTCAGCTTCTCAGCGGTTTGCAATGCTTTGTTCCTCTCCTTTAGCCACCCTGGGTGTTTCTAGCATAGAGTTAGACTTACAGTGACTTTACTTCCCAAAGCATCATGGTTTTTTTTCTCTTCCCGAGACTCAGTTAGTTTACTGGGTTTCATCAGGACCCTCAAATATTATTCATGAGCAGACCTCCGTGGCTGGACACTGAGGGGTCCTGTAAGATCTCACTGTAAAAGAGCTGCGGTCCAGCGCGTTCACGTCAGACCTGGAGCTTGCTGCAGCGCCTGCTGAAACTGCTTCAGTGATTAGTGAAGGTGCCAGGGAAATTATGAAAACCATGTGACAGGTAAATGGCTGTTCCTGCTACTTTCTTAAGTTTCAAAGAGAGGACGGCTTGCTCCAGCGCGTGGGCTGGGAATGTGGGCTTTGCTGGCGCTTTCCAGAACACACAGGGCAGAGCAGACCATAGTCGGGTTCTGCTGCCCTCCTCAGAGGATTCCGAGTGGGCCTCTCTGCTTGTGGGACTGAGGCCCGGTGCAGAACCGGCTCCATCCAGACACTGCGGCTTTGTTCTCTCCATGAGGAGCAGATGTACAAGGGGTTCTGAATGGAAACAGAGTATTATAAACAGGCCAGAGAGCTTCAGAGCTGGAAGACACTGTAAGTCTCTAAGTCCAATCTTCTGCCCCACCAGAGAGGGAAACCGAGTCCAGAACAAAATAGCAAACAACTCTAATCATGTCTAGGTTAAGCATTTAAGCCTCTCTGCCAAGTCTTAGAGGAGCTTAAGAGATAGGATAGGCGTTTTTCTTCTTGTTGACTGATCAGATTGGGTAAGTCCCATCAGTGGAGGAGGATAAATGTAGCTTGGAAAGGGAGATACCATGATTGCTTGCCAGTCTCTAGACACCAGACTCTGCCCCTCAAGGATCCAAATATGCAGAGAACCGATAGGAAGAACATACCTCAGAATAGCTCAAGCTAGAAACCAACCTGCTTCTGACATAGAAAAGGAGAAACTATAATGGCCAAATATCTGGCAGTTTCTACAAAGTTCTCCTGAAATGTTTTGAATGGATCTGTCACACCTCTATGATGAAGCCCTTGGGGTAAATAAACATCATCTTGAGGAAGTGTCACGGTTCCTAGTCGGCTGTCAGATCCACTATGCACATTGCTACAGTCAAAGCCTGGCCCCACTGTCCTGGGGGCTTACTCTATTGCAGTAAGTTCTCGCTTCTCTCTCTGCTTCCAGCCTTTGCACTGCAGTCTAATCTTTATGCAGGGGCCAGGGGTCTGTTGTACATCACCAGTGTTGGACATCACTTCCGGCTTTCTGCCGGAAGTCCCCGTCATGGCTTCCATCCCCTCACCTATCTTCCTCATCGTATACTACCCAGCCTCCCCTTGCTCTCCATGTTCCAGTCACAGTGACTTTTTCCCAGAACAAGCAAGTTCTTCAGATTTGAACCTCTTCATTTGTTTACCTTCTCCTGCAGGGTCCTCCTGTGACTGGCTATTGTCATAACCTAGGCCCTCAGTCAGGTGTCCCCTAGAGAACTCCTGTTCTGTCATTGCGTAGACTAGAGCCTGTTTGATTGTTTTACAGGCATCCCTAGGTTAAGTAACTATGTATGGGTTTTTTTTTTTTTGCATCTGTGTTCATTTTCTTTGTCTCTGGCTACCATATAAACACAGTGATGGCAAAGATGACTACTGCTTATTATTGATGTAGCCCCAGTGCCTAGGATAGCCCTAGTGCTGAGTGAGTACTTGGTAAACATCTATAGTGGCATTGAGTATTCCAGTAGACCACATCTTAGAAGAGGAAGAGAAGAGGAAGGAGGGAGGGGTAGGAAGACTATTTCATTGGCTTTCTGAATGAGCTTTAAGAAGATAGGCAGGATTTACTTAAGTGGAAAAATACAAGAGGATGTCCTAAGCTAAAGTCAGCTCTGTGCTTGGGTAAGAGTTTATTGTACAGGGACATGGGCTGGGGGTGTATGGGGGGAACCTTTAGAGGCCAGAGAGGAGACACGCCTAGCCATTATTCCTTGTAGTCTTTGCAACCACATGGTATTATTTCCCACTGAAAAGGGAGAAGGGAGCAACAGAAACTTAGTCATATAATATCTGCAATCAGTGCTTGGAAATGAAGTTCATCTCTGCGGGGGCTGTACAGTGTCCTTGCCAATACAGAGAAGTGAGGGCCGAATTTGTCTGGACAGGTGGGGGGAGGGAGAAAAAGGAAAGGAAGGGGAAGAGAAATCTTTGCTTTCACCTGGAGTCTAGCACAGAATCTTTAAATCGCAGACTTGCAGACTGCACTGATTTCAGCCTCATGGAGGCCATGAGGACCACGTCCCCATCACTCCTGTGTCCTTCAGCTTTCCCTTTCAAAAGGACATAGGTGCTCTTTCCATTCCTCCCGTGACACAGAGCCTGTCTCTGGACAGATCTGCTTTTCAGAATGCCAGTCTTCCC
Organism: Apodemus agrarius; assembly: GCA_964023405.1. NCBI lineage: Eukaryota > Metazoa > Chordata > Mammalia > Rodentia > Muridae > Apodemus > Apodemus agrarius. The sequence goes on from OZ030009.1 coordinate 41,315,659, forward strand.
TTTCCTCGTTTGGAGATGGACCCAGGTTCCCAGGACATTCCCTCTCTGCGCTCTTCACTCTAGTTCTGGGACTGGCTACTTACTCTGCTTGGGAGAGGCACAAAAGCAATAACCACGCCCTCTAGGATGCATACTCTGAATTTTCACACCTTCTTCAGTGTTTCTTCCAGATCCTTCTGTGGTCGTTTGAATGAGAATGGTCCTCATAGGTCCATATGTTTGAATAACATGCTTCCTAGTTGGTGTAACTGTTTGGGAAAGTATTAGGTAGTGTGGCCTTGCTAGAGGAAGTGTGTCGCTGGGGGAAGTGTGTCCCTGGGGGAGACCTTTTAGGTTTTAAGAAGCTTGCCATTCCCAGTCTGCTCTCTGCCTCCTGCTTGAGGTCTGAAGAGTGAGCTCTCAGCTATTCCTGCTGCCCTCCCTTCTCTCCGCCATCATGGACTCTAATCCTCTGGAACCATAAGCCCAATTATATACTTTCTTTCATAAGTTCCTTGGTTAAGGTGTTTCATTATAGCGATACAGAAGCAACTAACCCGCCTCTCCTTTGAGCATCCTCCTCCCCCCTTCTGCCTCCATTGCTTTCAGGGATGCTCCATGCCAGGAGCCCTCAGGACACTTCTCATGGCCTTCGACCTGCTTTAAGATCACATGTGCTGAAAGATGGCAATGATATCACATAGCGCAGTGCTGTGGAATGCAGGATGGTAGGTACCTCAAACCTTAACCCAGAAATTCTGTTTTTCAGTATACATGCCACAAAGCAGAGATTATACACCCACATGCTTATGGTAGCATGAGTCACACTAATCAAGAGATAGAAATGTGATACAAACATGATAGAATCTTAGCCTTACAAGGGAGGAAAGACATCTGGACAGAACCTGGAAACAACAAGCTAAGTAAGTCAGAAGCACAAGAATAAAAATAAAAACCACTGATTCTCATTCTGTGACACACCTACAACAAGCCATTTATATAGTCTGAATATGGAACAGTGGTTGCCAGGAGGCTGGGTGGATGGGAAAGTAAATGTGGAGTCATTGTTTAAGGAGTTGGGCTTATGTTTGGGATGAGGAGGTACTAAAGATAGATAATAGTGCTGGCTATAATAACACTGTGGATAGTGCTTAATGCCCCTGCATCTTGCACTTAAAATTCTCTCTCTCTCTCTCTCTCTCTCTCTCTCTCTCTCTCTCTCTCTCTCCACAAAAAAGCCAAACATCCATATCCTTCATACTTGGTAAAACCCAATCAAGTATCTACATAGCTGATAGAGTTCAGCGACTGTCTTATAAACTGTGGGCCACTGAGGCTGGAAGCAGACTGTGGTTGTTCATGGTATTAGTGTTCAAGTGCTAGGTTCAGCCATTCTTATGAATCCCTTTATTAACACCACACAGCTTCTACCGTAACCGTCAACTGCTCCGATGAGTGGGCCTGAGGCTAAGGAGTTTGTTTAAGGTCATACAAGGATAGCCGGGGATTTGACTGTGAACGTCTGATTACAGGGTCCCTGTTCTCAGTCAGGATTTGACTGTGAATGTCTGATTACAGAGTCCCTGCTCTCAATCATTATACCCAACTACTTGTTGAAATAAAAATTAAGAGCAAGAAAGCAAGAATACATGGACACATTTCACAGGTAAACACACACACACACACACACACACACACACACACACACATCCTGGAGGTAGCATAATAGGTAAACCATTAGTAAAAGCTTCTTAGAGAAGGAGCAGCCTTAACTCCAGGTTTAGTCCTCTACTGAGCTGTATAGAGAAAATAAATGCTGAAGGGCCATCGATGTATTCTTAAAGAGATCAAGGGCATCTTAGCAAGGGGCCTTCAGTGTGGGATAAGAGAGGAGAGAGAACCCCTCTGCTTACAAGCCTTGCTAATATCCAGGCCTGGCTTTGGAGAATCTGTGATCCTTTGTGCTCCTGTCCCCTAGATTTCTTGTGGATGGCACCTGTGAAATTGTGGCCCGAGAGTGGGTCCATTATTCCTTTAGGCAGGCGGTGCTTCAGGGCAGAGCCCCAGCCCAGGGCCCAGCAGGATCTAGCACAGTGGGCACTTCTTGCTGAGGAGACGAAAATAAAAAGGGAGAGGGCCAGAGAAAGCTTTGGAAGACCTTAGCCTTGAGCAACTCCTGTTCAATTCTCCTTGTTTCCTTATAATTAGAACAAATTCGCTGTTAGCTCAGTTTCCATTCCCGAAGGTGGGAGGAATGCAGGAAACGTCTCCCAAGATGCTCAGCGTCCTTCTCAGTCTGACTGTCTAGACATATGACCCATGGGCTCCCACTGGCGTGATGTCGTGCCGAACTGGTGGGGGCTGCAGCTGCAGCTGGGGAGCATTACCTCTGGGGCTGGCAAGGCCTCCGTTGTGGGCTGAGGATTCCTCATTCTGGAACACAGCGGCCCCACTAAATGACTGTGACACACACCTGGCTGGCAGTTGCCTGTGCGGGTGAGGCTGGGACTCTGCTGCACTGCCAATCCCACCAGGCGCAATTCACATGGAAGGCATAGCAGATGGTATTTCCTGGAGCTGTGCACCATGTGTACCAACCAGGCAAACTGAGTCTGTGTATAGCTGGCTGTCCTTGGGGCCATCTCCCCAACTTTGCATGATCTTGATACTATCCAAGCTTCGTTGCCTGCCCATTTTCTATTGGGGTCCTGGATCCCCAACTGTCTATACTGGATGTAATTTGAATTCTCTTCTCTTTTGTCAAATAAATCAATGCGGGTAAACGAAGGACTTCTTATAACTCTTACAGTTTTAAATTCTTTTATAAATTGAGGGTAGGAGAACCTACCTTTAGATTTTATTGGAAGGTTTAAATGAGACAGGATTGATAACATTCTTAGAATAGTGCCTAGTGCATAGTAAGTCTTAAACGTTTTGTTCAGTGCATGCATATTTATCTCCATATGCCTGCCACTGGTCAATCTCAGGACTGGAAGGTGGTAAAAAAACAACTGAAACCTGGGTCTGAGCCCTAACTTTATCCCAAATATGAGATAGTTGGAAAGATATATTGCTTTCTTTAAACTTCATTTTCTTAGTTTTTCAACTGTGCTTTATGTCTACTCAATCCTGAGGGGTCTAGTCACATCTTCACACCTTGGCATCCTAGGACTCAAAAGCTTGACCACTAGATTCAGCTTCCATTCTCATCTCAAGTCTTGGCTGAGCTCATCTCTGGCTACCCTGTGTCTTAGGGTCCTTAACCTGGGTGGCCCGAGCCTTCTATACTGCAGGACGTAGACCTTGTAGAAAAGACTGGGCTAATCTACAGAGATTAGTTCTGGGAAAAGACAGCTAGCTCAGTGTCCCCAGAGAGGGTGCTTACATAGCCAGGCCATTGGGGGTGGGGGACTGGACATTCCAAGTGTGCCTAAAGTGGCCTCTGGGGACGATCTAGAGGAAAGGGGAAGCTGGTACTGAGCAGGGGTCCTTAATCTTGGGGGATTAAGCTACTGCAAAGTAGACTCAGAAATGAGTAGGGATTTACTTCTTCCATCAACAGGCTGCTCTGTGGGGAGAGGTTTTAAATAGCAAAGGTGACTTTGGCTTAACTTGGCCAAGCTCACAGTTGAACACATTCTTCATTTGGTTCCCAGAATTCAGAACTAGTCTGATGATAGGCAGGGAGAGTAATGGAGGTGCTTTGGGGGAAATAAGACAACGGTCTGTTCTGATGGCCCCAAAAGGGGATTTAGCCTCACCAAATTAACCCAGTGGGACCTTTTTGATCATCATGAAGGATTTTAGGGCTTATCATGCCTGTGAATTCTTCTGTGTACCTTAAACATTGAAACCAAGTCTTAAAGACAAAACTAGATTGGCTCAAAATCACCCTAGAAAAAAATTAAGTCACTGGCGGAGTCAGGGCAAAGCTCCGGGTCTCCTGGCTAAAGTGAGGCGGACCTCTACTATTTATACAGAGTTGGCAGGCTGCTACTCTTTAGATATGTAGCTTCTGCACCAGCCACAACCAGTATAAACTGTGATAAACAGTTGCACATATAGATATGTATTTAGTGTTTATTGCACGTAGGTTGTAGAGGAGGCAGGACAGAGTTGGGTAGGCTCCAATGAACCAAGGGCAACCCGTGACCTCTACCAGCAAGGCTGAGAGCAGCCTTGGGGATGAACTAGGGAAGAGGGACACATTTGCCTGGGAAGAAGAAGGCACAGGCCTTGGAGCTGGAAAACTGTTCCTATTTTCTGCTTTTGAATTTTCATTGTTTTTATAGCTACTTGTAGCCTAAGAGAGGAATCAGAAGACCTTTCTTAGCATGGTGGATCTCTCTCTCTCTCTCTCTCTCTCTCTCTCTCTCTCTCTCTCTCTCTCTCTCTCTCTCTTTCTCTCTCTCACATATTCCAAGTGAGTCTTTCCCATTTCAACAACCAGAATGAGCATCCATCGGTTCCCAACATCCAGCATCAGTCATCCCACCAGTCTTCTGTATCTTCCATGACCTTGCATGGAATCTCCAGCATCCAGCACAGCTTTCTATCAGCCTCCATTATCTAGCACAGCCTCTCACTGAGTGGACCTTTGACTTGTTCTGGCCTAGATTCTGATTGGTTCAAGCTACATCATATCTCACCTGGTAAAATGCTGGACTCCTCATCTCCAACCTGCAGTCCATTTTTGCCTTCTTGGTGAAATTTCTATATCAAAATAATCTTTAGGAACTGAATTTTGTGGGTACCTGACATGATCTCTAATTCTTGTCAGAGCTGTTTTGGAGAAATCACAGCCAAAGAAGTTCTTTGTCATCACAAAGACCAGAGCTAGGACTAGTGGGAGGAGCCGAGGGAAGAGGTTCCCATTCTGAGGTTGATGAGACAATCTTCTTACCAGAGGGTTCAGTGTTATAATGTGCTGTTTGGGGCAGGGAGAGGAAGTACATCCTCTGTATATCCCACATCTTGGGAAGCATACAGATAGGTGCACCAGGCCCCTCTGCTTAGTCAGACATCAGAGAGAGTGCTCAGACATCAAATACAGGCTTCAGACTCCACGCCAGGTCTGAAGCCTGCAAGTACTGCTTTCAGCCTGTTTCCATGCTGTACACTGTGGGAGTTTGAAGGAGCTGCCCTCTGGTCCCCAGCCTCTGAGAGTCCCTCTCCCCTACTTCAAAGAATTTGTAGATAAGAGGGGCTTTGTGGCTAGGTGAGATCCTGCCCTCCCCCACCCTCCTGTCTTCCCCTTGCCAAATGTGCACAAGAAAATTTAACTTCCTTATCTGACTAGGATAAGATTTGTCACCCTGGAGCTTGAAAGACCAAGGTGTGGTGTGGTGTGGTGTGGTGTGGTGTGGTGTGGTGGTGGTGGTGTGTGTATGTGTGTGTGTGTGTGTGTGTGTGTGTGTGTGTGTAAAGGGGGGGGGCTGATGGTCCATTCAAATGTCCTTAAAGGCCCCCAGCTGTGGACCACAGGATGTTGTTCCTTCTGAGGAACTCTTACCTGCATGGAATGTGAGGCTCTGCTTGCAAAGGGATGCTTGGAACCTGGGAAGGGAGCTGGTACCACTAAAAGAGGAAGAGTTGGGTGAAAAGGATCTCAGGAGGGGAAAGAAGGCTCTTTCATCTCCTGACTAAGTGGGGCAAAGACTCTCCGTTTTGGAGGGAATGGATTTCCCTTAAGACAGAGTCCTTATTTCCCAGGTGATGAGTGGGTGAGCTGATGTTGGAGAGGTGGAGCACTAAAACAGATCACAGTCCGCTTAAAGGCATATTGATGATTCTTTAAATTCCATAGTGAGTCAGCCTCAGCCTGTATCCCCCAGGAGCTCAAAGTAAACACATGGTGACACCGCAGTTGTCATTCAATTTGGAGCCAAGCCTCAAAAGATGGGAAGGGTGTGAGGAGAGGCTGTAGGCAAAATTGAGCTGGGGTCTCAAAGAGGGTTACGGGCTTATTCCCTAGGAATGTGAGATTTTCAGAACATTTCTCGAACCACTTTGAAATGAAATTCAAAATGACTTGCTATGTTGGCTGAGTGTTGAATTGCTGCTTTTTAAATTGGATTTTAGTATGGTTAAGATATAGGAGGCATAAAAATTCATGAAAAGCTTATAGAAGAAAATAAAGAAAATAGATTTCAATGTAATCCGTGTGTGTGAGTTGAAAGCTTGAAGTGGAGTGCACTCTGTGCCATCTCATATTCCACACAAGGCATGGGAGCTAACTCACACTTTTCATACGTGCATTCTTAAGTGCAAGGAGTTCGAGGCCACACAGCCAGAATGGCTCTGATGCAAAGGCCACCTGATCTCTATTGTGTCACGGGGCTCTCCAGATATGTCTTTGGGAAGGACCATGGGTACTCCTGCTGCAATCCAGAGACCATGGAAGCAGAGATTAAAAGCTTTAGTCTGAACAGAAATGCAGATGCAGCAGGGCTGGGGTGGGTGAACACCATGGAGAAGTGGGTATTGTTTATGGTGAGTAGGGAAAGTGTTTTCTCAAGAGGAAAGATAGATGTGTGTGTGTGTGTGTGTGAGAGAGAGAGAGAGAGAGAGAGAGAGAGAGAGAGAGAGAGAGAGGAGAGAGAGAGAGAGAGAGAGAGAGAGAGAGAAGAAACTGGGAAGGGAGATGGGGCCTGTACAGAGGAGACTTTTTCTCATATTCCTGGGATAGAGCTGACACCAAAAACTATTTCCTGGAAATATTGGAAATCAAGGAAACATAGGAAAGCTGGAGTTAAGAGAGGAACCGATTTTGAGTTATTCGAATTTGTTATGCTCCTACAAATACATTTTTAACAAACACATCAGCTATGATGGAACATCTACTGACAGCCTAGCTTGTGTCAGGCACCTTCCAAAAGTTTACGTGAATTAACTCCTGTGTCCTTACAGCATCCCTGGGAGGTAGGGATTGCTATGTACCCGCTTATAGAGGCTGTAATTGTTCACTTTGGAGAACTCACATAGAATCTCTGGGTCCCAGTGTATGTATCGATAAGAGAAACTGAACATGTCTTATGTGGGGAAGAAATGTTTGTGTAATCCTTATTAGTCATCAATATTGAGGTGGCAAGCAGGATTCCAGACATTACTTATTTTGCTACCCCATGCCTCCTCCTAAGGTTTGTGCACATAGTAGGTGAACATTAAATGTTTGTGAAGGGGTTGATGAGATCCTCGAGAATTTAAGAATCTGGATCACACTGGCTACAGATTGCTATTTCATTCATAGGAGGGACAGGGCAGATTTTCCTGAGCTGGGAAGTCCCCACCTGCCAAAACACACTGCTCCCCTGACTCACAGGGTCTGATCTCCAAGTGGTAAGCTTTTAAACAGCCTTTGAGGAGGGAAGGCTCCCCCTGACAAGGTTATTCTTCCCTTTATGCTGGTGTCAGCCCTTGGGCAGGGTGGATTCCCGACTTCCTGGGTGGTATGTGCAAGGCTGTGTCGGCTTGTCTGAGAGCCAAGTGCGGATGCAGAGCGCGTGCGCCTCGTGGTGCTGGCTGGGGGGCGGCAGCTTGTGTTTGTGTTAGTGTGAGCACAGCGGCCTTTGCGGCTGGTTGCTGGCCTTTGTGGTCGGTTGTTCCTACATGGGGATTATGTGGTCCTTCAGGAAAAATAATCACTCAGCAAAGGAAATGTATGCTGGGAAGTACTGACTGGGAGTGTTAGACAGTGGTACCCTGCAAGCGATCCCTGCAGGCTGGCCTCCAGCACCCACACTGGTGTTGGGGACTTCTGTATAACCTTTGCTGGAATCCTTACGGTAATGTCTGCCGAGGTTCCAGCCTTGCATCTGGGCCTGTTACCAGGGACGGGGGTGAGGAAGCTAGTGGTGCCGAAGAGTGACTTCTGGGGCACAAAGAAAATGGAGGGAAAAGATGTGATCGGGTAGAAAGCAAAGGCCAGTGAGGTCCTCAGGCATTCTCTCCCCTGCCAGTAATGCTCATAGACATTGTGCTGCCATGGTAACCATCATAGGCTCTGACGGCACATATGCAAGGCTTGGAGGTATGTTGCCAGGTCAGTGCGTAGCAGATCAAGCAAGGTTCCTGTGAACCTGGAGCAGGGGCAGATGGTGAACAGTTATTTTTATTGTCAGACCACTGGTTGACTTGCTGTCAGGGCCATAGCCTCTCTCCTGGTCATAGGAAGAATGTATTCTATGCTACCTTGGGGTTGGAACTAGTCTCAGGAATCCCAGCTCACCCTAACCTGTCAGACCTTTCACATTCTCCCCTCAAGGCTCCATGGAACAGCACAGTTGGAGTCTGTTTGCACAGCTGGGCTGGGATAGCCCAGTAGGTGGGGAAAGGCTGCCCTCTGGCTCCTGGGGTTCCAGCCAAATATCCCTAGGCCAATTGGAAATAGCCCAGGAGGATGAAAGGAGCCTTGCATATCCACAAATGGGATACGGAATCATGGATGGGAACCACAGGGCTGCTTTCTTCCTGATGCTTATTTCTGCCTAGTGGATCCTCTAGGAGCTCCATTTCCTCATCTGTAAAAGGGAAAGAACACTATACATCTCTCTAACACTATAACTCTCTAACACTACACACAATAGGGCTCTGCTTGCTGGTTCCTTCCTATTTCTTCTCTGCCTAAGCCATTTCTTCCGCCCTTTGCCAGCTATTACGTATTTCTGTGTGCATCCACGTGGACCATATGCAGCACTCGTTAAGGATGCTTCAGTGAGTGACACAGGTCCTACCCTCACAAACAGTACAAACAGTCATGGAAGAAGGACAGACATGCACAATCCATATAGTGACTGTGTGGCTTCTCAGGAGCTGTCATGACTGAATGGAGCTCAAACCTGCTCAGCTCACCATGCTCAGGATCCCATACCCTTCTCATAATGTTGCCTCTAAGCATCTAGTCACACCTAAGGTCACAGTCCTCAGACCTCTGCTCAGAGGACAGGACCTTATCACTGTGACTTGTAAGTCTGTTCAACCAAATTAGGGTGGGTCCAAGTCTCAGCCCTTTTCACCAAGCTAATTTGGTTTCCTTCTTCCTTCCTTCCTTCCTTCCTTCCTTCCTTCCTTCCTTCCTTCCTCCCTCCTTCCCTCTTTGTTTCTTTCTTCCTTCCTTCCTCTCTCCCTCCCTCCTTTCCCTCTCTTCCTTTCCTTCCTTCCTTCCTTCCTTCCTTCCTTCCTTTTCTTCTTCTTCTTCTTCTTCTTCTTCTTCTTCTTCTTCTTCTTCTTCTTCTCTCTTCCTTCCTTCCTTCCTCTCTCCCTCCCTTCCTCCTTTCCCTCTCTTCCTTTCCTTCCTTCCTCCCTCCCTCCCTTCTTTCTTTCTTTCTTTCTTTCTTCCTTCCTTCCTTCCTTCCTCTCTCCCTCCCTCCTTCCTTCCCCTCTCTTCCCTCCCTCCCTCCCTCCCTCCCTCCCTCCCTCCCTTCCTTCCTTCCTTCCTTCCTTCCTTCTCCTTCTTCTTTTCTTTCTTTCTTTCTTTCTTTCTTTCTTTCTTTCCCTCCTCCTCTTCCTCCTCCTCCTTCTCTTCCTCCTTCTTTCTCTGGGCTTCTTCAGCCTCTCAAAGGCACTTTTCACTCTAGACCCTGATGGTTTATTTGTCAAGCTGTCCCTAATACCCAGAAGCCCTTCATTCATGCCTGTGACCACAATCCAGCAGTGTTCCACTCCTGAGTGTCCACAAGTGTCCATTTCTCTACAGCAGCACCACTCAACAGTTTCTCAAGTGTAAGAAGGAAGAGACTAATTTGCAGCAAGGGACCCTTCTTTCTGGATTTGACCTCTGCAGGGGTCTACTCCTCCTTTCTGCTAAGTCTCTGTGTTCTGAGTCCAACAAAATGTGACAAAGCAGGATATGTGGCGGTCACACATATCTAGCCAAGAGGACAGAAGCTTCTGACTCAGCATGAGATGAGGATGCAACCAAAGGAGGAATGCTGGGCAGCCCTCACATCCCAGGCAGCCAGCGACACCAGCAGCAGCAGCAGACTACCAACAAGGCTTTAGAGGGAGTTCTGGAAATTTAGGGTGGAGATTCAGAGCTGCAAGAGGGGAGTGGCTTAAAAATTCCTCCAATGCCAACCTGTGGGTCTGTCTGACAGCCACCTCTAAGTTTCCGCTTCTTCTCCCTGTCAGAACAGTCTATGTAGTGCCCATATGCCTGGAGTCCAGGAGGCCCTGAGACCAGAGGAACCTGAGAAATAGATCACTCTGGAGAATGACTGACAAGTTTTCATCAAGCCATGTTTTCAGATGGAAACCTGGTCCGGGAGTGCGATCCCAGAGCGAGTTGCCCTGCTGATGGATGCTGAGATGTTCTCACCCGCCTCTGTGCGCTCTCCCACTCACCCTACCCTCCACTCAGTTTTCTTGTTCTCTCTTTGGTCTCTGGCCAGTGATGCTGTGGGTAGAAGAGCCAGCTAATCCATCAAGCAGGGGATGCAAGGAAACGGGGGACATCAGTTCATGAATCAGCTCAGCCCTGCTGCTCTGTCAGATACAGAACAGAGGCATCTGGAATATGTACCCCAGGGACACTGACCGAGAAAGAGGATCCTGACAGACCTGAGCTGAAATCCCTGCACCACCTCCCACCAGATCGTGACTTTGAATACAGTACTTGTCTTCTCCATGCTTCAGTGCTCCACTGTTAAACAGAGACAACAGAAACAACTTTGCTTAACTTGTAGGTTACTGAGAAGATCAAATGAGTGAGGATGAAGAGGGAGAGGGAGAGGGAGGAAAAGAGGGAGAGGGAGAGAGAGAGAGAGAGAGAAAGAGAGAGAGAGAGAGAGAGAAAGAGAGAGAGAGAGAAAGAGACAGAGACAGAGACGAGACAGACACATACCAAGAGAGACTGAAACAGAGTCAGAGAGAGAGTTTCCCGGAAGTGAACATGAACATGACTGTATACTAGTGGGTTAGTTGCCAAGTCCAGTTAAATCCAGGTTCCCTAACTTGTACACTTTTGTTGTATCTAAGCAATCAACTCATACTGACTATATCCATAGCTTACAGCCTGCTCTGGAGGCAGAGGGATACACTTGATGAGCTTGGATTGACTTCTTTGGGTCTACACGGTACAGCTGCAGGGGTTGAAAACACATTCAAATCAGCCCATAGTTATTCTAACTGTTTAAATGACTGGGCTGAGAATGTGGCTGACAGCAATACAGTGCACTGTTACAAAGATCACTAGAGACTCATTCAGTGTGAAAGGTGTATTGTTTATCATGGAGCAGAAGGGAACAGGTGTGGGGATCAAGGAAGAAACAGAACCAAGCTCCAGCCCTCAATGAATGTATAAGCTATTGCGAGATAGGAGATTCCTGTTGAAGACAACTTAGCCAAACATATACACAAGAATATCCAAGATTTCAAGTCTAGTCAGTTCACAATAGAAACCCCAGTGCCTCATTTATGCAGTCAACATTTAATATATTTCTGCCTTACAGATGAATAAAAAGATGAACTATTTGCAAATCTTTGTGTACTACCCCTGTGGCCTTTGGGATTTCCACACCCTACATAGCTTTGGAAAGACCCCTTCTGAGTCACAGACCACTCAGCTGCTCTGCAGTTGGTTGTCATGTGTGTCTACTGGCCCTGATGATGAGGGTCTGCAGCTCCTCTCCCTTGTGTCAAACCACCAGACTCAGACATAAAACTTTTCTCTTCTCCTTTTCCCATGAAAATCTAATTACACTGGGAATTTTTTTCTGGGTTTTGTCACTTTACTGAAGATTTGATGGTGTCATCAAGGATGGATTGCCGGTCCTAATAACTGCATAAGTTGGACTTAGGGAAGACTCCCCACTTCCTCAACACTTTGTGACCTGTGACACTGTCCACAGACTCCAGAGAAATCCATTTCAGGGATTTCCCATCAGCTCTTGCTCCACTCCAAACTATAGCTTTTCTCGAAGAAGGACAGCTGGTTTACTTTCTGTCATTGAAGACAATTAAAAAAAAACAAACGAGTATTCTTTATTTTCCCTCCCACATTAATATCCTCACAAGGGTTCTGGCCCCAGGGGTTCCCAAATGAGTGCACAAAGGGCAGAGAGGCTTGTTCTGAGTCATGGAGACATTCTGTTCACAACTGAGACCTACCCAGATTGCCTCATGCTTTCTCTGTCCTAGATGTGCTGCTAGCAAGAGGCTGAGAAGAAGACTTCAGTGCACTGAGTGGATTCACATCCATCTATCCATCCATCCATCCATCCATCCATCCATCCATCTATCCATCCAATAGGTATCTCCCATTTCCAGAGAACATATAAGTTCTTTGAGGACTGGAGTTTTGTATGCTAGACAAAATTCTCACCCATCTTTGTGCCTCAGTTTTTCCATTTATGCCAGAAGCTGGGGAAAGTAGCTAAGGAAGACTGACTGGGTGCTCTCTTAAGTTCTCTGAAACGTTGAGATCCTGAATTTTTGATGTCTCAAGAATGGATATATTTCTTACCTACCATAGGATCTGAGTGTTAAGTTTATGGAGAATTGCAAATGAGTTACTGGGTCCTTTTATCTCTCTGGCTCCAGGTTAGGCAGGGGTTCTATTCAGCTGGGGCTCCATACTGTCCGGGGGCTGGAAGAAAAAAAAAGCTGCTGTTGAGATGAGTCTGAGATAGGAATAGACCCTTCCTCCAACAAAGTAGACTTTGTAGAAAAAAGTAGAAACACAACATTCTGACACTGCACATGCCCTAAATAAACTCTACTCTATACTATACCGTCCTATGGCTGGTACCTTCAGCATGGGCCCACAGAGGTACCCTCTTCCCCTACACCATACTGTGCCTCCACCAAACATATCTCTGGCTTCTTTTTCTTTTCATAAAATACAACAGTGCCAGCATCCAGTCAAACCTCCTTGGCTGCACTAGAAACACAGTGGAAAATGGGAAGAAAGCAACCACACACGTGGGTCACAACTTTACTACAGCCTGCACTGGTGAGAACTAACTGGGGTTCAAAGAGAACTCGGTCTTTTCTGAGGACAGTGTTCTCATGACCTAATTACCTTGCCCTAAGCCCCAGCTCTTAAAGATTCTTCCACCTCAATGTTATTTCACTGGGAGCCAAGTTTCAAATGCATGAATTTTGGGGATGGGGCTTAACACCCAAACTGTATCCAAAGCATAGCAGTCTCCAAAACTCCTTTCAAAATGAGTAATTTGAGTGCCTACCATTATTGCAGGTTGTGTGCTTGGCACTAAGCCATAGCAGAGAATCAGAGAGAATGATAGTACTGAGTGTTATCTTCCGTAACAGGAAGTTATGTGATACCTGGATGTAGTTGGGCCAGACAAGGATTCCGGTGTCTAAACAGGGATTTGCTTAAAGCCAGGGAATGTAGAGCAGAGCTGGCAGTTTCAAGGGAAAGGACTGAAGCCTGTAGCAGGGAACGAGTCACCCAGAGGCCCAAAGCACTCTGTTTAGAGTGTGAATAGCTGGCGATGAGCAATGGGAGGGAAGGAGAAGGGAGTGTGGTGTGTGATGACTCGGAGGCTCTCAGGATGGCTGACTCGGGCTGACCTTGTCCAAAGATTTTCCTCCTTCTCAATGCTGACTTGACGGTTCAAAGTCTCTCCAGAAATAAGGAAGATCAGTGGATGAAACAAAGCTCAGACAAATAAATGGGCCTTCACTTCTCTGGGTCCCATGGAACACCTCTCCATCCTCCTAACACTTCCTCAGCTCTGTACCTGTTTCCCCAGAAAGTTTTCTGTGCACCTCCTCTTCTCATAGCCTCTCCCTTTCACATAGAATTTGATTTGATTTGGAGTCAACAGTATTTCTTTTATAAAAAGACATTTTTATTTTTAATTATATATGCATGCATGCATATGTGTCTATGTGTGGTTATGTGCTTATGAATGTCAGGTGCCCATGAAGGCCAGAAGATGGTATCAAATGTCTGGGAGCTGGAATTACAAGTTGTTATGAGCTACCTGACCTCAGCATTTAGAAACTGAACTCAGGCTCTCTGTAAGAGCAGTATGTGCTCTTAACCACTGAGCCTTCTCCCAAGAGCGGTCATCAACAGTATTTCTACCTGTGGTCTGGAGTTCCTGTCCTAATACTTCATTCATTCATTCATTCATTCATTCATCCTTCATTTGTTCAGTATCTTATTCTCATTTCTTCTGTCCAGGCTGTGTTGGGTGTTCAGGACCTAGTCTAAGCACACTCTGATGTGGTTGATGCCTCTCCTCACTGTACATAGAGATAGTCATACCCTAGGTTGACAGGAAAAGGATAAAGGAGAGGTGGAAAGGGATAATTTTCCGTGGAAATGACACCTCAGATTATACCTAGGGGTCCTTAGACTCAGTTAGGATGGAGAAAGGGAAGGGAATCCAGGAGAAGAACAAGCAAGTGGGACCCTGAAGCTAAGAAGGGCCTTTTCTGGATTTGAGAGTGTTAGAGACGTGAGTGTGTAGTTAATGAGACATCAGGTTTACAGGCTGGTGGGAACTGCATTCCAAGAGGACTAGGAACTCCTGACTTGTTCCTTGACCTTCATCTAGAGGACAGTGGAGAGCCATGGGGGCAGCTTGGCCTACACAACTGTAGAGCAAACATGACCTTCCCTGCTTTCATCTTGCACTTAGACTCCAGAGCCTCCTCTGCTAGCTCATCCCACTACCTTGGGCCTGTCTGTTGTTCCTATATATCTCAACACCTAAGCAGCCCCTCTCTAGCCTCTGACCCTAGGCCTCTGCATCTCTAAAAGAGGGTGTTTACACTAGGTAAGCATTTGAAGGAGCTACTTCCATTCTAGGATGGTCTATTGGACTCATTTACAAATCTGTGCTGGGCATTTGATGAAATGGTGGGGATGTCTCTTGCTGACTAGCAAGAGCTTACTCCAAGTAGATTGATTCATAAATCTGGGTTCACAACACAAAGAAGAATGAGCTCAGAACTGTGCAAGCACAGCGGAGCAAGTGATTCATTCTCCCTCAGGGATCTGGAGGCGGCAGATGATCTAGGTCTTGAAGGATGTACTGGAGAATAAGGATAGGGCCTGCTTTGTTCAGAGGTAGTGAGTCACCTGGGGCCTGGAGGCCAGAGCTGGGTACCCAAGAGGCCCTTGAATAAAGGTCAAAGGGGGTGGTTCTCCACCCTCTGTAGGTTGTGGGGAGCACTAGAGGACTTCCTTGCTCTATCTTTGGGGGCTTCAGTAGAGTTTGTTTCGCTCGTGGTAGTCAAATTCATGTGGTGCTAACAGGAAAGGAGGAATAATTTCCCAGCCCGAGATATAGGCCTGACCCAGGGCTGATTTACTGAATATTTATTTATTTATTTATTTATTTATTTATTTATTATTAATTTATTTTATGAGTATGAGTGTTTTCTCTGTATATCTCTTTATGTATCACGTGCATATATGGTACCCCAGTAGGCCAAAAGAGGGTGTGAGATATCCTGGAATGTGGTCACAGATTCATGTAGGTGCTGGGAATTGAACCAAGGTTCTCTGAAAGAGAAGTTAATGTTTTCAACTGCTGAGCCATCTCTCCAGTTTCTACTTGATCTTTCTTGTCTTAGCCCTGGTAGCAACTTCCTGATAGAGTTATAATAAAATGGGATTTAATAATAGCATAACCAGACACAGTTAGAAGCCATTAGAGCCAGGAAAGCACATGGTTTAGGTCCACTCCAGAGCTGTGATATACCTCCCAGCTTGCTGTCTTACTGGCCAGAGCTCTGATCTCAAGGTGGTTATTTTCCACTGGACCTGGTGCCTGTGTGATGTGCTGCATCCAAGATGTTTCCTGCTGGTGATAGTGGGGTGTGGAGAGGAGCACGTGCCAGAGAGAAGGGTAGGAAGTACCTCACATTTGTCCTGTCGCTGGACACCTTCCAAGAATGGGCACTAGGCACCCCACTGCCCTGGATGGGAATAAACTATTGAACCCTCTGCAGAGATAAAAAGCGTTATCTCCTCCCAGCCTTGAGTGTTGGTAGATGTGGCTCTCAGGACAACCTGAAGCTGTGAGGAAAAGCTGTCTGAGCAGAGCAGATGAGGTTGGCCCTCAGCCCTGACTTTCTCTGGTGGATGCCCCAACATTGCTGTTCATCTTTCTGGCAGGGAAGATCTAGAGGAGACCCGGGAGATGGGAAGGTCTACCTGCCAGCCCTGCCAATTCTCTGAGATGCAAGTGTGGGTGCTTGTGTTTGTTTTGCATAGAGCACGCTCTTTGCAAGTGGATCTTGTTGTGATGTGATGGAGTCAGGCTGTCTGTGATGGTTTATATATGCAGGACTCAGGGAGTGGCACTATTGGAAGGTGTGGCCTTGTTGGAGTAGATGTGTCTCTGTGGGTGTGAGTTTTAAGACCCACCAGTATTCTGCTAGCAGCCTTCAAGTGAAGATGTGGAACTCTGAGCTCCTCCTGCACCATGGCCTGCTTGGATGCTGCCATGTTCCTGCCTTGATGATAATGGACTGAACCTCTGATCCTATAAGCCAGCCCCAATTAAACATTGTCCTTGTAAGAGTTGCCTTGGTCATGGTATCTGTTCACAGCAGTAAAACCCTAAGACAGTCCCAGGATCCATATGCCAGCTTCGTCCTCTTAAGTTGTGACTTGGAAACATTTACTTCACTTCAAAGCTTTGGTCTCCTCTGGTATAAAGTGAGAGTGGTCATGAGTATGACACTGGTTACTTCATGTGAGATATACAAGGCTATGCCCAGCAGGGCAAACAGCATGATATAAGAGTCAGTGATTCATTACTGGGGTTAATCGCTATCTCCCCCTCTGATTGTTCACTTGGACATCTTCAGCCTCCTTCTGTTCCCCTGCTCTGGGAATCCCAGTGTCTCTCATTGTCTTTCTCTTCCCCTGGCAAATCTCCTCTTCTATACCCTTTTCTGTCTTATGTCTCTGGAGGAGGGCTGCCCTGGAATCTTTTCCCAGCAGGTGTGATGGGGACTCAGTCTTTTTGTCCATGCTTAGACTAGACAAGGGAGGCATTTCTCTTGTCTTTCTTGATATTTTCCTAATCTCTCTCTCTCTCTCTCTCTCTCTCTCTCTCTCTCTCTCTCTCTCTCTCTTTCACACACACACACACACACACACACACACACACACACACACACACAGCAATTTCCAATAATCAGAGGGCCAGGGCCTTAGAGGGCATCTTGCTTCATAGCCTTATCTCTTGAGCCTCTACTTCAGTCAAGATCGAATTAGTTTGCCTCCATTGGTAGGAATAATACTCAAGGACTTTTTATCTGGGCCTCAAGGCTCAGGCCTGGGGAGGGGCTGGCCTGTCCTTCCACACACAGATCACAGCCGAGCTGGCTGGCGCTGAATCTTTGCTATTTGAAGGGATGTTTTGATAACCTCTAACCACACTGCCCTGTGCCTGCAAAGCCCTACCTGATCACCCCTCTCTGGGTCCCCTCTTATCTCCTCACCCTAAGCTTCTCATCCATTACTGTCAGCTGGCAACATGAGTTTTATCTGAGTCTCTGTGGAGCAAAATTGATTTCTATGAATAATTGGAATAGCTGGCTGGTGACCCAGTACTGCTGCCACCAGGGTGTTTAGGGCTTCAAAGCTCATGGTCTCTTTCTACTATCATGACTGTTTTCTGGTCCAGACCACCCTACCCTTCTTCTGGGATTGGGGTTAGGTACTTCCTATCTCTCTGCTTAGCTTATCTTTCCTGACTTCTGCCGATTATTCTCTGTCGCCCATCCTCTCTGTGGCCCCAGAATTGATCTGGAAAAGCTCATGTTCTCCTACAGAATAGTTGTGTCTTTCCTTATCCTGTCATTTATGGGCCTTCCTGATTTAATTCCAACTTCCAAATCTTTTGGGTAAAGACTCTGTTTTGTGTTCCTGAGTTCTCTATGTTCCAGGTTGCCCCCTGGAGTGTGTTGAGAAAGGATGAAGTAGTTGGTTGTAAGATCCAGACTAGCTTGGGGATGATTGGAAAGTTTCTCAGAAGACATAGAGTGGATGGTGTGTGAAGGACGAGAACAATAGCCAAACAGGCAGAAATCTGGTTAAACAGTAGCGACTGCAGGAAGCTTCCTCTAAGAAATTCTTCTTCATTGTTAAAACCACACTACTCCACAGGATTTTTGTTTTTACTAAGCCCCTCCCAACTAAGCAGATAATCCTGCTTCACTCACCTCCTGTCAGCTTTGACTAGATTCCTAACTCTTTCTTGGGGTCACTGCATTTCCAGGTGGCTCTAGTATCCTCTGTGCAGAGGCAGGCATGAGAGAGGCACTTGGGACAATATGGGTGAAGAATGCAGTGAGACCCTGCTAGCACACAGATGTTTAATCAAAGCCTGGCTAGCTCTGTGTGGCTGCACCCACTATAGAAATTCAGAGATGAGAGATGGCTGTGGGCAGGAGAGGCAGAAAGTCTTCCAGAAGACCCCCAGTTACTGTCCTATTGATGTTCTTACTGGCTTGGAAGTCCCTTCTGATATCTAGCCACCATTCAGTTTGCTGCACTGATCCCCACCCTCAATGAGCCTCTCCCATAGCCTCTGGGCAGCAGAGAGAAGCTGGGAGGTAGGATGACAGCATCTTCATTTCCCTGCTAATTATAAATGCTGGGAAGAGGAGTGCTAAATGCCAGATAATTACCCAGCAGGAGATGTGAGCCAGACTTTTGACTGCTCCTGGCCCCAGGAATTTTACTTTAATGTTTTTTTTCCTTCATAGAAAATAAATAAATACATGAATTTAAAAAATGGAAACAGTTAAGTCTATGGCCTTCTCAGAGTCTTCTTATTCAGTCCCTTTCTACTCTCTTCCTAATCAGACATCTGAATCTAGAACTCCATGGTGGGTTTGGGCAGAGTGTGAGCAGCACACTTCTTCATATAAAGATCAGGCTAAGGGGGTAGAATGGATAAGCAGGAGGAGGAGCCCTGATCCTCTATACTCTTCACCACACCTACCCACTCATTCATGAATGAAGGCATCTGTGCACACACATCATACACACACACAGACACACACACACACACACACACACACACACCACCCATAGCTCCTCTTCTGAGAATGTGAACTGAGCTGTGTATTCATGATTAGGACTGTGGGACATTTGGATACAGGGGAAGGGTATCTTTTGGTCTTCTTTCCAGGCTTCTTTAAGAGCAAGGAGAAGAGCAACTTTAACCGGCTACTTGGCCTCATTTTGATCCCCTATCCCTTACTCTATGTCAACCAGCTTCAGGCAAGGCTTGGAAGGTCCCAACAGGAAGCTCCAAAGCTGATGAGCATTTTTGTGGTCATGCACGGGTACATAGATCCTCTGGTTCTTAAAGCTATTGTAATCTCCATAATAACATTTTCCTCTTAAGTAAACTTGGAGTGTAGCCCAAAGAATATGCCTGGTTTTGCCTGGGGGATTCAGAACTGGAGGCTAGGGAGGGAGCCTGCCTTGGAAAGAAAGGAGTAATCAAGGCTGGCATCCAGAGCGAAACTGTACATCCCAATAACACTAGTCACTAGGAGGTTCCTATTGCCATACATAGCTTGAGTTAAGGACAGGGACATCAGGTTGAGTGGGAACCTCAAAGCAATTCTAAAACTAAGTAGCTGTGGGCCACCCAGGCAACTTGACTTCTTGGGTATAGTACCTTTATCACCTGGAAGTTTTGGTCATGGGCCGACTTGAGATCACTAGGTGTCACCTCAAGAAAGCCACCTCATGCCTCAGTTGGTCATCTGAAAAATAGGGATACTCATAGTCTATAACCGGAAGGAGTACAGGAGATAAATAGGTGCAGAATGTGCTAATACCTCTTTAAAAGAGTTGCACAGGATGACCATGTCTCAGGAGATAAGACAATTCCAAGCATCTCAGGTTCCCAAGATATGAGCCCTTTGAGTTACTGATGTAAAATAGTCTTGGGATCATGGAGTAGTAAATTCAGATAATATTAGTATCCTGAATTCTTGGAATCACAGAATTGACTATGAAACAAAACGAAAGCCACATATTCAGGCTTCAAAGGCCAGACCCATAGTGGTTGTTGAGTGCCTGCTCTCTCTCACATTTATAACCCCCAGTGTCTTAGGGATTCTATTTTGATAAAACACCACGACCAAAAGCAAATGGGGAGGAAAGGATTTGCTTGGCTTCCATATCCTGGTCACAGTCCATTGAGAGAAGCTATCGTGGGAACTGAAACTAACCTTATAGAGGAATGCTGTTTACTGACTTGCTCCGCCTGCTTGCCCAGATTATTTTCTGATGTGCTCCAGGACCACCACTCTTTCATTTTAATCATCAATCAACAACCAAGAAAATACCTACAGGCTAATCTTACAGGAGTGTTTTCTCAATAGAGCCTCTCTCTGATGACTCTAATTTGTGTCAACATGACAAAAACTATCCTACACACTCAGAGTCTATTGCCATATAGGATGCCCTTGGGATCTTCTTGAATGCTAAGGCCAGATCTGTCCTGACCAAAGTTGACTCTACTGTTGTCTGAGACACCTTAGCTCATTGCTTTCTTGGTGTGGCCAAGCTCTGTCTAAAATACTCCAGAGCAAAGAACAGTGTTTTATCAGGGCTTGGCTCATAGGGAATTCTGTCATATTTCATAGCTTGGAAGTGGTCAGTACCCTTTCTCTCCAGAGCTCCATTGCCATATTCTCTTGTAGTGAGTACAAAGAAGTAAGATGTATGCCTGTGTGTGCTGTGTATACTGTGTGTCCTTTGTGTGCTGTGTGTGTCTGTGTGTGGGAAGAAGGCTGGAAAGGGAGCTTCAAGGCAGACTCTCAGAAGAATACCAAACTAAAGTGACACGAAAAAGGAAGGGGAATAGCTGGTATATTCCCAATGGACATAGACCTCCCTTTGCTACAAACAGTAGACACAGCTAGTGACAAGACCCACTCTCATCTTCCAGTGAGTCAAATAGAATTTTAGAGTTCCCCAGTCTTGTCTCTTCATTTTCCTATCACATTTCATGATAGAAGAAGCAACTAGCAGTCCTATAATTGCTTAATACAGATGTGACTGTAAGATGAAAGCATGTCCCCCAAATTGAGCTAGCTGGGTATCTTGGCAAGGGTAGAGCATGATGCCTATGTGTATCCTGGACTAAGATGCCCTGCCAAGGTATCTGTTAGAACTAAAATTCAGCCAGAGAGCCTTGCTCACAAATCTTATATCTGGCCTAGGGCTATTTCTAACCAAAGCGTCTCCTTCCTTCCTTCCTTCCTTCCTTCCTTCCTTCCTTCCTTCCTTCCTTAACTTTTCATTGATTCTTTGTAAATTTGACACAATATGCCCTAGTCCCACTCATATTCTCATCCCCTCATATCTACTCTTTACCCTTACTCTCCCCCAAAATAAAACATGCAAACACACACACACACACACACACACACACACACACACGCACGCAAGCACGCGCGCACACACCACCACCACCACCACCATCACCACCACCACCACCACCAACAGCAACAATAAAGCAAAGCATAGAAAACATCTCATCATTGGAAGCTGTAGTGTGTCACCATGTGCCCTGCAGTATATCCTTATGTCCACATATCTTTACCTGCAAATGTTCATTGCAATGAAACATTGGTTTCATTTGAGATTTCTGGCTTAGATTCTCATCAAGACTGCCAGGCTTTCCTGTTGTCCTGGATCATAGAGATCCTACAGCTTTTGACCAACAGGACTGGCCATTATATGTATTACAACTTTTTGAAAATGATATGAATTTTTGGGATGGGCCAACTTAGAGTCCCGGATCTGGGCCTAGGAAGTAGTAGCTAAGCTGCTCAGAGCTCCGTCACTCCAGCACTGCCTTGGCTGGTCACCCAATGCTGACATCGACTGGAGTTCGGGTCAGTCCTCCTGCTCTCATGCCCTTGCCTCTAGAGCCAACTCCACTGTGCTGCCCAGTCAAGGCACAGGATCTACTCACCCAAATGCTGTACTCTGTGAGGGACTGGGCCTTGACCTCAGAGCTGGCTCACTTGACCCCCCTCCACCAGGGCTACCTCTACTACGTTGCCTAGGTAAGGTGAAGGTGGCCCCTGTTGTAAATGCACAAGGTTATCCTAAGGACTAACAGCAACCAAGGGCAGAGGGATGGGATAACACTCAGAGAAAATGCAGCCAGGGATGCAGAAAGCCAGGAAGGATAATGATTGTGTGATTTTCCCCCAAGGGCTGCCCCACTCAGGCCTCAGGACTAAAAGAGGCACAATACTGACTCACATTGAACTCCTTCCCTGATGGCAGGCAATGGATGTTCATGCAGACTAGGAGGAGAGAGAAGGATGGCTTGGGGTTTCTAAGGATCTGGAGGATTAGCTGAAGCAACATGGCGCTGCAGAATAGGTAGTGGTCCTCAGCACCTAGCACACGTCTGAGGGTAAACTGTCCTCTCTCACACACAGTTGTGTGACTGCAGGGGATCCTGCAGGGAGGTCATTTGCTCCTACCCTTTAGGGAGCCTTGTTCCTGACCTATTCTGCTAGGAAACAGTTTCATGTTACATCGTGAACACTTTTGCCCATGTGATTGGAGTCAGAGATTTGAAATTCCGTGTTAAAAATAGAGAAAACCAGGGTGTTGTGCTTTACTTTCAAGTCGCTTTCTATCCTTTCCTCCAGGTCTAAGTCCCACTCTAAAATAAGGCTGTGTTGGGAAGTTTTATGTGAACTTCACACAAGAGTCATCCAAGAGGAGGGAATCTCACTTGAGACAACGCCTGCACAGAGAAGGACCTAGAGGGAAGGGGATCTCGGATAGATTTGACTAAAATACTTTATATACAAGTATTCATATTAAATTACAAAAAAAGTTATAAAACAAATAAATAGGGCCAGACTTAGTGAGAGATGCCTAGGAAGACGGCAGGGAACATAATACGAATGGGCGTATGAGCTATGGGAAAGGAGTTTCACTATGACTAAATCACTGGTGGCGCCCACTCCAGGCTGTACCCCTCCAGGGTTCAACTAGGGCAGCCATGTGGGCAGAGGCCCATCTGCCTTGTAGAAAGGTCTCTTTGGGGTGTAAGGCCAGATAGTCAATGATGACAATGGTCGTTCAGGTGGCAGGAAATGAGCCATGGCACCAGCTAGAGGATAGTCAGAAGTCGTGCTTCTCATACAGGTGAGTCCTACCATTGACATATATTTGCCATTAGTATTGATTATTAATAATTAATGGGATTAATAATAGTATTTATTCATTGAGCATTACTTCACAAGGTATGAAATGTCACATTATTCCATATAATCTTTACCACAGGCAATACTATTATCTCCACTTTACAAATGAGGAAACTGGCTGGGAGTATATTTGCAGGAATGTCTATCTTATTACTTGCATGCTTGATTCCCAACTCTGGCCCTAGTAATTGTGGAAAAAATACTCTTAACAACTGATCCACTTGCTCAGCCCCAAACTCAGGACTTTGAAGGTACAGCATTCGGACTCCAGAATTGATCAAGTCACCACATTAGTAGCCTTGGAAGAATTTCATAGCTCTCACCTGTGCACTGTGAAGAGAAGAAGGGGAACTGGCCCTTGTCTCTCTGTCCCAGAAGAGAGATGAGAGGGAGATTGTCATTTCACAGGTCACTGAGAAGAGTCCGAAGAAGATTACAGTATAGTCACTGTCCCTAGAAACTCCTTCCCAGGGATGCAGGCCCGAAGCTGTCCTGGGGGAGAAGGCAGCGTGGGGACCCAAAGTCCTTCATTCTCAGGCTTCGGCCTTCCTCACTGTTACTATCTTCTTTCTTCCAGCCCAGTTTCTTGTGCTGGAACCATCTCCTTCCCTCCAGAGACCACCATCTCTCAGCTAATTGGTGGAAAATTGGTTGCTAACTGTCAGGAAATCGCCTATTTTCCATCCATTACTGGGAGGACCAGGCCCCATAGCTGAGGGGGACTCTGGGTGGGAAGCAGAGGCTGATTAGGCCTCAGAGTTAACGATTAGGTTCATGGACCTCCGCAGGCCGTCCTCCCAGACTGCTTATTAAATCCCTGCGAAGACCCACTGGTAGGAGATATTGGTTACATGGCACGCAGAACTGCCTCAGTGACTATTCATTAGGCCTCGGTTGTGGCGAGGGAGGAGACCAAGGAAAAGCTGTGGCCTCCATCCAGGAATGTTAAACAGCCCCAGAAGTTGGCAGAGAACTTTATAATTGCTGCTATTAAAATATATGTATTTATATAGGTGATTTGTAGGAGGAAAGAATTCCAGTATTCGGGTGAGATTCTTGCTATGATTTCACCCAGGATTAAGTTGTTACGGACTAGATATTAATTAAGGCTGAGGGCCACAATCCCTTCCTAATTAGCGCATGGAGTATAATTTGCTGGGCAAATGCTACTGTTACAATCGCCCCAAATTTGTCTAGAGTTCTCCATCCTCCAGATGGACTGGGTGGGCTGATTTACCCAGTTGCATGAGCAGGAGGGGAGGGGAAGAGGATAGTGGGCTGGGGTTCACTCCCATCCCTGCTTCTGACTGGTAAGGTGAGGTTCTGTTGACCCTGGTGGAAGGCTAGTCAAAGGGAGGAGGTAGGGTGTGTCTGAGAGAATGGGGGCTGTTCTGAGACCCATGGCATTGATGAATATCAGCAGTGGTCTAAAGCCAGAATTCAATGATGCTCTGATTCTGTGTGTCCCTGGGGAGAAACCTGGCGGTCTTGCCTAAGCCAGAGTGTTCTTTAGATGCCTCAACCAGCAGTGTCCCTAGGCTGCTTTCTGAAGAGCAGGAAATGAGGAGGACTGTCGGGGCCTTTGATAGGAAGACTATAAGCAGCGATGCTTCCCTGCCAGCGATGCTTCCCTGCCCGTAGACCCTAGGTGCTCCTCTCTGTTTTTTGACCTGTCTGTCTGTATTCATGAATACTTCAGTATTTGCTCATCTCCCTGATTCAGAAATCCTTCCTTGAAGCTCAGCACCTTTCTGCCTACAAAGCTCCTCTCCATTGTTTAGCATCCTTGTGTTAGTGTGTGTGTGTGTGTGTGTGCGCGCGCGCGCGCACGCATGCATGTGCTCAGTTTGATATTATGTGTCTTCCTGAATTGCTTTCTACCTTATTTTCTAAAGCTGGGGTCTCACTGAATCCGGAACTTACCAGCTTGGCTGCTTTGGAAAAGCCCCATGAATTTACCCATAGACCCTCTGCATACAAGGTTTTTCCCTTTCCGGGTTCTGGATATTACTCAGATTGTCATGTCTGTAAAGTAAACACTTCATCAAATTATCCATCTCTCCAGCCTTTAGGTCTTCCCAGGTTATCCCAAGAAAGGATAGTCAGGACCTTCCCTACATTTCTGCTTGCCATAAATTTTCTATACAGGATTTTATCCAATCTCACTATATGTAGAGTTTGTTTATGCTTTGGTTTTATTTAAGGGTGAACTTCCTGAAAGTGGTAGGCAGATTGTCTAACAGAACCTGAACTCTGTAGAACACAGACCAAAGTAGATTCTGAGTAGATGGTATTTGCTCCATATTTTTTGGCTTCGTATAATATGTTTGAGAAAAGTTTTCAGTTTCTTGCTTCTCCTGTGAAGAGGACAGTAGTCTTGGAGAATAAATAAAATCCTGGACCTTGGGTACTCTTTAGGGAAGTAGGGTCTGGGACTCTGGTCTCAGTCTTAACTGAGATGGTTAAGAAAACCTACCTAGTCTTTTCTTATACAGGCCTTCTGGGCTTGGAGGTCATGGGTTGGGAATGGAAAGCCTATAACCTTCCTTCTGCTCCTTGGGACATCTCTCCCAGCCAGAGGAGGAAGTGGAGCTACACTGTAGAGAGTTTCATCTGGTCATGATGGAATCCACAAAAGAGACTAGAAAATTCAAGTCTGAGGACTAAGCCTGTAGAAACTTGGCCTGGGCTTGGGATCAAAGGCTAGAGAGGTGCTACTGACTGGGAGTATAAAGACATTCCTAAATGACAGATCCATAGTAGGTAACAGGTAGTTAATAACCAGGAAAGATGATAAGGATGATAGTAAAAGTAATTATTAATAGAATCACCTGCAGGAGAGCATTTAGACTTTTAAAAGCATTTTTTTCCGGTCACTATCTTATCAGACTGTCTCCACCCCCTAGGGATGCTAAGCAAAAGGAAGGGACTTGATAGAGTGAAATGGCTTGCTCCCTGCAGTGCTTCTAGTGGCCGTAGAACATGCTGGACTCCTTCCCGGAGACTTTCTTAGACAGTGGGCACGCTACTCAACGGGACTATTTCGATATAAGCCTAATCTGGCGCTACTCCCCAATACTGCACTGGATTTCTACTTCTGTAAACTCTTCCTTCAGAAGGAGACCAGGCTCTTTATCCTGTTTACATGACTCTTACCATGTAATCTTGAATGGGATGCTCTACCTTCCTCAGTTTCTCATTTGTGTAAGGCAACAGCTGGCTAGTCTGGAAAGTTAACATTTTCGGCTGTCATTTTGCTTGTTTTAGACAGTGTCTTATATTTAGGCTTGCCTAGAACTTTCTATGCAGCCCAGGATGACCCTGAACTCTCCTCAGTCACCTTGCTTCATCTTCCTGAGTGCTGAAGGTAGAAGTGTCCACAACCATACCTGGTTTATGTGGTTCTTGGGATCAAAAGCAAGGCTTCCTATATGCTTGACAAGTACTCTACCAGTGGAGCTACATTTCCAAGGTTACCCCCCACCCCCAAGTCCATTGTTTTCTCATGGTAAAGTCAGATATCAGGATCATGGGTTGCAAGGGCATGACATGGTGTAACCAACGTAGCAGTGCAACGAACTTAGCTGTGCTCAGGGCACAAGATGAGGACTTGGCACGTGAGAATTGGAAGCAATGTCTGCGAAAGCTCCAGGGGAGATCCTGGTGCAGAACAGGCTGGGGAGAAGGTGTTCTAGGATTACGAGCACACCCTTCTTCTTCTGGAGTTTCCAAGCTGGGTTCTGTGGGTGCTGACTGTGTCATGGATTTCGCATAATGGTTCTTTAGAAAATGTTTGGTGATATGTGGAATCTCGCTAGAGTCTTGAAGAGGCTATTTCACAAGTGGAGCGAGGCTTCAGAAATTTGGCAAATTCACATTTGTTACATTTTACCCAAGTGAGGATGTTTGCTCCAGGGCAAGTTTATCTCATTTTTATCTCTGCACTTTGCCCTCTTGAGGCACTTGCTCTCAAGGGAAAAAGCAAGGTTCCTCTTGGAGAAAGGGGGCAGTGCTGCCACCTACAGGCGGAGAAGTGATTAGACTCATCTTATGAAATGGTTAAAGAGCAAGGGAAGAGGTGAGGTTCACTTACCAATTTCAATGTCTCCCTTACCTTCCTGCACACCAAAGCAGAATCTGTTTGTTGCAGCCCAGGATGCTAATAGCACCATTTCCATGGAGAGTCACCAATTCCATAGAGCTCTGGGGCTACCACACTACCAGCTGCATACCCAGCTGGTGTATGTTCAGTATCAGTCATTGGTTGCTTCATTCTATATTAGATCATCACTTCAACATTAGATCTTAATTTGCGAAGGTCCTGTGTCCTCACTAAGTTCATAAGCTTTGGTTTATCAGACCCTACTAGGATGGCATATTCCAAAGGGTGGTTCCAAGAATAAAGCAAATAAGGACTTTTTTTTTTTCTTGTGGATGAATGAACTCAGAAGGCTTAGCTAAAAACTTGTCCTAGAGAAAGAAGCAGGCATGCTTTTGGGGTGAGCAATGCAGTCTCTTCAGTATGGGGAGCAAGAAGGAAAGGTTTGAGCCCCTGCCCTCTATACCTCAGGGTAGAGTGGTGACTCATTGCCAAGTTTCCATGGTCTCAATATTGCAATTGCAATTGGACAACCTGGGTCTTGAGAGTGAGAAGAGCAAGCATGTATACTATCCTCGGGATGGCAAACCAAGTGAAGTTTTCTCCATTTACCTAGGGAAGAAATTAGAACTCTGAATGTAGAATGGGCATGCCCAGTTTTCCTGGCAAGTATAAATTTGTCAGGACTGGAACCCAGGCTACCCAGCTCCTCATTGTATGCTCTCTGAGAAAACTTTCACAGTTGGTGACCTCCCAGAGCAAGGCATGGCTACCCAGCCACAGCTCGCCTTCCCTGAGGGGTTTGAAGGTGAGGCTTAATCTTTAATGAATTGGTTTTTAGTTTAACTGCTCTTTTGGCAATGATTAATACCCTGTGACCTAGTCTGGCATGGGTGATCCTGACTAGGACTGACCTATGCATGTGCTGGTGGCCTGGGCCTAAGTATGGTTTGAGAGGGTGCCTGGATGGACTTCTACCATGGCATATACTCAGTCCTATGTATGTGGCTTTGTCATTAGATTGTTACTCTTCAGAAGGAAAACATCCTAAATGACCCTGGCAAAAGCAGCTGGTAATGTAAGTCATGCTGAGAATGTCCCTTGGTTGATGTGACAGCTCTGATGTCTAATGGTTCAAGGCATTACAGAAGTAGTGACTTTTAATTAAAGACCATCTTCTAATGGCTGGTTCCATAGAACAACCCAATAGTATGTGTCCACAGGGCCAAAACAGGGTCCAAATGGTAGGTCTGTGTTGTGTTATTATAGTGCAGAGGCTAGCAAGTAGTTTTCCACTGTAAGGACTTGGCAAGCTGAGTCAACTAGAGGGAGCTTTCCTATATGCTAATGCTTCCCTGTATTCTCCCATTCCCAATCTGGGCATAGCATACCCTTTGAGGGGAGGTAGAGTAGGTCCCACAACTGCATAATGGCCACTACTGGAGCAGTGGGGAGCCATAGGCAGGACTGGTCCTCTACCTTAGGTTCATGGCATCCCTTTGGAGTGTCAATATTGCAATCTGTCTAATGTCTTGATCTTGTTGCTCATTGTCTGCTTTGTGTCTCAGTACTGGTTTTCACCAGCAACAGATCTGGCAGCAGTTTCCTCCCATGACTACTCAATGGATGTTTGTGGGTCTTGGCACTCTGACTTGACATGGGGATTGGCATTGCACTTTGATATCTTGGGGTAGGTGTATGGCCAGAAGAATCTACAGTGGAATAGTGTTATTCCTTCCCTTTATGCTCTAGCTTTGCAGAAGTGTGCTCCTTCATGCCTTTTGATCTTCTTCCCTCTACCCAGAAAGCCCTGCTCAGAAATGGTCTACAGAATAACTCATCACTCAGCTTAGAGACTGCTGCTCTAAATCTCAGGAACTAAGACTCCTTAGCCTTATCTTTCCTGTCCCAGCTTTCATGCTCTGCATAGTGTCTGTTCACCTCTTCAACTCTAGCCTGGGACTTAGTGCCCAGGATAATGAACCTTGAGGTCACTCTTGGAGGATAATGACTCTTGGGGTCACTAAGCTTTGGGAAGACAGGAGTGACTCTTGTGACCTGCCCTGTAAGGAAAGATTGATTTGCAGGGTCAGACAGGCTGGAGCAGGTGACCATAAAGCCCCCCGCGGAAGCTATGGTTGCTTCTCTGTTTTGGTTTTGTTTCTTTGTTTTGTGTTTGCTTTTGTGGGCTTTTCATTTCAGACCTTAATCTAGTTAATGCCAGCAATGTCATTTTGGCAAGCCAACAATTTCCTTTTGCCCTTTATTTAACGAGCCCCACCCCACCCCCAATCTTTATAATAAAAGGCATGCAGGTGGGTAATTATAGAGGTGTGAAATAGGGGTGCTGGGTCACCGCCAACTGAACATTCTGGAGCATCCGCTGGAGAGGCTTTTGGAGAATTACCCAGCCCCACTATTCAGTTCCAGTGGGGAAATGGAATGTTAGAAAGGCTGAGAAACTCACAAAAGTAATGCAAGCAGAAGGCAGAGCCAGACACTAGTCCAGTCTCCTAATTCCCAGCGGAGAGCCTTTTCACTGCTTGATGTCTTCACCCCCTTACAGGTATTCTGTTGGACATCTCACAGGAATGCTATCAATCCTTGCATCCATTCATCCATCAACACAGCCATCCGTCTGTCCATGCATCTGCATATCTTATAGATATTTATCGAGGGTTTATGTCACTGAACAGATAAGGACTGTTCCAGCTCTGTACTCACATGGGATCAAACTCGGGTTATTAGGTATAATGACAAGTACCTTTATCCATTGGTCATTTCACTGCATTCTATAATGCAGTGGTACCTAAACTTCAAAACGCAGTGATCCTCATGTAGTGGTGATTCCAACCATAAAATTATCTTCACTGCTACTTCATAACTGTAATTTTGTTACTGATATGAATCAAATTATAAATATCTGATATACAGGATATCTGATATTTGTTCCTTAAAGGCGTGGCAACCCACAGATTGAGAAACACTGATATAATGAGTCTGGAAGAACAGGGGAGGATTGACAGAAGGCAGACAATGTTTAAAAGAATCTAGAAAGATAGTTCCCAAAAGTTACCAGTGTTGTATAGCATTTATAAGATAGTTGAGGAAAACAGAAGAGAAATTTTACTCCTGTTTTCTAAGTTTGCTACTCCTTGAATTAGAGAATATTAGCATCTTGACAAAAAGACATTTCCATTTTGAAAACAAACATTACCGGATATTTGTGGGATGCTAAGTGCCTCAAGGTAGAGGTAATAAAGAGGAGATTATGGGGCTGTGGAGGGCAGCGAGGGACCATTTATGGTTTTGAAATGCTTGGCTGAGAGTTCGTCCTCCAGGTGGTTGAGGTGAAGCAGAGGTTGCATCCACAGTGCCTAGCAACCCCAGCCCATCTTGGATGTTCAGCTACTTGGTACTCAGTTATGAACAGAAAGGGAAGTCATATCTTCTGGAGTTATCTAAGCTTAGAGACAGAAGGACTTTCTCCATGTGTACTAATAATAGAAGGGCTTTCCACTACAGAGTTGATGAAGTGATTTGGGGGAAGTTTATAATACAAGTAAGGCCAGAATATTATGGTTTATTCTCAGATCAGAGGATGGTGGGACTAATTCACATTCAGGAGATTTAGCATCAGTTGAAAACCACAGGGTACGCAGTTATTCCAGTAAAAAAAAAATAATCCTAAAACAGAGTTTTCCATACCAGACAAAATGTTGGTGTTTTTTGTGGTAAAAGTGACAAAATCAGGTCACCACTATCTCTTGTCACTGAAATGCTGTCTGCTTCATTCATTCCCTTTCCTCTTCTGAGCATCTTCAGCCTACAGGGGGGGGAAGAGTTAAATCTCGGATCCTTTGTCCCAACAGAAAAGTTCTCTGGACTCTTCTACCATGGTAAGTATATTAGCACCCCACAGGCTGTCCTCAGACTCCTGATCCTAAACCCCTATAATGTGGGCCAGTATGCCTCATGCTCGAATCCTGCTCTGCGGACAACTCAATGGCCCCAACCAGTTTTATGTTTTTACCCAGATGCCGCACCCCTAAACCTCCAGGACCATCTCATCCCTGTGTTCTCCATTTCCCATTAGTTCAACCAACATCCATTCCCAAGTTTTTATCTTAGGCCAGCTTTTACCTTTTATCTTTCTATTACTACCTGTACCCTTGGTTTTGAGAAAAATCACTCATTCCTGCTTTGATACATTGTGACTATCATGCTCTGGTATGTTCAATACTCCAACCTTATTGATTCTTTAATGAGCAGATATGTTAATTCATTTATATTATTATTAATGAGCAGAGTTTGCATGTCAGGTTTTCCTGCTACACTCCACTTTCCCCTGGGCCATGACTATAGGTTCATGACGTCAGGACTATGTTTTGCTACCCCTAGCACCTGGTACAGCAGTAATAACAGACTAATATGTATGCAGTATTCATTAAATATATGTGTGACTAACAGAGTACCTCTGTCATGATTTTGCTTGTAAAATACAAAACAACCACACCTCTTCCTTCTCTCACCTCAAAGATGGTCTCAACACCCCTGAAAGAGGTGGACCTCCTGTTCTAGAAAGATAAAATGTGAATCCTGGAAGTCACTATTTTCAACATGATGCCTCTGCCCTCTCTTGACATTATTTTTGTCACCTATTTGGTGAAGGTGTGAGTCCTCATGCTTCGTCCCCATAAAAGCTTAATGACACTCAAAGGTGAGACTCCAAATCATTCAGTGTAAAAAATCCAGATGGGATCAATGTGTTGGCAAGGTAAGAATAGTGGTCTGCTAGGAGTCCATGCTTATGCTTTGGGATCTCCACCCCTATCACCCATTGGCAGCAATGTTCTCCTCTCCTGGGTCACTCATATTGTAGGGCTCAGGGGTTGTTAATTATTAGAATCCAGCCCACCTGGGGTGCTTCTGCTGAAAGCAAACTGAGAGTATAAAGTCGAATCGATGCCCCACGCCTGGCGTCAGTCCGGGCTTCGGCTCCCTCTCCTGGGGATGGATCATTAATCCAGACACTTAGACTTGGAACACTGGGCCCAGGAAGTCCTGAAACATTCCTGACCACCCACGGCTCAGCTCATCAGTCCCAGCAGGCAGCCAGCCTTGCTGCTGAGTTGCAGGATTTTACAATCTCCAAGTGAGATGAGACTGAGCAGCTGCTCCAGACTCCCACCCAAGCCAGAAATCCAAGTTCAGCTTCTCCAACCCATGCTGGCCCAGAGCTCAGGATCTGGATGGTTGCTCCAG
This sequence comes from Apodemus agrarius, assembly GCA_964023405.1. Classification (NCBI taxonomy): domain Eukaryota; kingdom Metazoa; phylum Chordata; class Mammalia; order Rodentia; family Muridae; genus Apodemus; species Apodemus agrarius. Next base: position 41,348,201 of record OZ030009.1, read on the forward strand.
AGGAACAGCCATGGGCTCAAAGAGGATAGTCATAAGATCATAGACTGAACCTTCCTTCTCTGTTAAAGGATATTCGATTATACAACTCACAGAACTAATGTTTAGGGTTAAAATCAATTCGAGGCTAGTTCTTATTATTAAGAATAATACTGTAGATTATAAAGGGGGCATATAGTAGACGTTGGGTCTAGTTTTTCCTCCTAGCTCCATGCTATTAGAAATAAGACTCAGTTTCAAAATATATTTACAAATACTTTGGCTATATAGCTAGGCTCAAGTCTGACTAGACTCATAACTGAAGATAATCCATGAATTTTAATCTACATTCTGCCATGTGGCTGTGCTCAGGTACTGTGAGTTCATCTTCCCACATCTTTTTGGGTTAATCCCCTACCTAGCTCTCTCCCAGAATTCTTTATACTTCCTAAATGTTCTGCCTTCTACTTCCTGCCTAACTCACAGGCCATCAGATTTATTATTGACATGTGATGCACCCATACAATGCACAAGATATTCTCTCTACAGCATATTAATTTCTGCATGCTTAGAGACTTTGACTTACAAGATTTTTTTTAGTTGAAAATTTTTATGATGCCTGTGCTCTAAATATAAAGCAAGGGCATCCTTCCTTTCCCCTAACACCCTTTAGATTTCTTCCTGTGTCTTATCAGTTTTCCCTACTCATCAGCTGCTTTCCAGACAGTAAAATAATCTTTCACAGCTCTTTAGTTTGGCACATCTCTGGAGAACTTCTCTCCTTCCACTGAATGAATTTATTCCTAGCTTTAAAGGGCCTGTTCCTGTGTCTTCTCTCTAGGAAGCACCTGTGCTTGCCTTCTAGAAACCTCTGTTGATATTGGTTGTACTTCTTGACTCCTATCTAAACCACCACAGCACATTGTTTGGGTTTTAGTTAGTTTTCTTCATGAGTGAATTTAGGATATCAACACGCAACTTTCTTGGGGTAACTGACATTTTAAATCACGGCTAATCACAACAGCAGCTACTAGTAGTCATTGGCTCCTTAGATGTTTTCTTTTTCCCTTCTAAACAGCTAAGTACCTCAAAAGTGACTATAAAATTAAAATGATCTGAATATGATTCTCTACTATTTCAGGCCTATGACCTTAGAGGTTGTTTTGTGCTCCTCCATCTATTTGTTGTTGGAACAACAGTAAATTTAATACAGCTGACCTCTTAGTATTCTGGCAGCATTTTAGAGACAACTATATTAACTAGTAGAATGTCTTGTCTTGTGGCTCAGAAGTATTCTTCCTGTTAGGGTCCTTCTAGTTCTCTGTATCTTAGCCTGTAAGATAACAGATTTCTGTATCAGAATGTTTCAGGATGTGATCCTGGGTTATATGGCTTTATACCACAGAGCATGACACCCAGGTGGCAGCCTATAGTGTAAAACTCAATCACTTTTAAAATTTTACATCCTGTCTTGTTTTAAGAGTTCTTTGGGCTCTGATATCCTTCAATGAAATGTCACAGTTCTATAAATTGAAGCTAGGAGAAAATGTGAGGAGGGGACAGCGTAGAAGAGGCTGGGAGTCTGACATGATATTCTGAGCTATGATTTGAGTACCTTAGGTAGCTGGGGGAGGTGGAATTTGTCTCCTTTACATACTGTCTTACTGAGTTTTTGCAAAACGTTTAGCATAGAATAGGTGTTAGCTGTTCATCCATTGAGTGGATCAAAGGAATGTTCATAGAAGAGTTCTTTGGATATGATATGTTGAGATGATATTCAGTACTGGTTAGGCTTGTTTTTAATTTCTTGAAGAAACACTAATTTGATGCACTTAACCAGTAGAGAAGATTACCAGATTTTTACTTCTCGATGGCTACCAAATCATACCTTCAAATGGAAGCTTCCCAGAAGAGTACAGGTCTGAGGGGGTGGAAGGCTAGGAATGCTTCCAAGGCAGGCAGAGCTGGATGGCATGAAGCATCTCTGGGAAGGTGTCAGTAATATTTGAGTTCAGAAAATGGTTGTAAGAACACAGGTTCTTGAATCTTTTCCTGTGTTTGTAAGCAGCCATTGTAGGTGATTCAACCTTCAAAGGGACCTGTGAGGCAAGGTTGTTCAAAGGGAGGACAGAAATCCTTTAAGAAAAGGCATAAAGTGATTATGGACAAGGACAGAACTCTATGGCTGAGGAGAGTGGTAGCCAGAGATGGGTAGGAAACAGAGGAAGCAGCTCAGAAATAAAAGGAGCATTGTAGGCTACCCAGAGCTGCCTGGTCTGACTTCTCAGAGGATACGGTGGGCTTCAGGGTGGCTTTGAGGACACAGGACACTTCACTGTGGCTCCATACCAAGCTTTATTATGGGATACATGATTAACACTACTTGAACTCACCCTCTTCTATTTTAACCTTTTTATTTTAAGCTAGGATCGGTCTCTCCCAGATGGAGTTCTCCCATCTGGTTACAGAAACTGGATAAGTGGAAAGAAAAATCCTAGGATGCTGGAATTCCAAGAACGTTTCCAGGATGCCAAGAAAAACAGCTCTGTGATGAAACCAATGGCACCATGGTGGCAGATCTGGAGAAGACATTTGATTCTGTCTGAGTCGCCATCTTATAGTATCGCAAAGTCCTTGAAGTTGTCTGGTCTATGCCATGATGGCACAGACCCAGGACCTTAGACCCTGGAGGGAAGCCCCAGTCAGTAGCAAAGACAGGCTTTGGAAACAAATGCTGTAGACACATGCCCCCTTCTGATCAGATGCCAGAGCTTTCTGCCTGGATTTCCTAGGAGCTGTCTGACATGTAAGTTTGCCTTATCAGCAGGAAGAAAGGATGACAGCGGGCAGTTTTCCTGGCCAAGCAGCCATCAGGACCCACATAAATATTTTCTCAATGTCTGCATGGCCAGAATCTGCTGGCTGACTTCCAGGGGACAGTAAATAATTCAGATTGGTTGCTTCCTGACCACTTTCTTGGGTGTGTTTTCTGACAACTGTGTCTTTAGGAGTGGACTTTGGGGAAACCTTGATAAGGGCAGTGAGCCAAGCTCTTACTGGATTCTGATGATGGCACTTTGTGGTCAGGAAAGAAGAACCCATGGGTCTTGATGTCTGTGCACTTGGAGGCAGAAGATGGCTTTTACTCAGTCCTAAAGATCTTTCAAGTGGGGCCAAGAATGAGTTTCAGGCATTAGGGTGGGGCAAGGTTAGAGAGTCTGGGACCAAAGAGTCAGAATTCAGCTCATGTGGTAAATTGGCTAAGCTTGACCAAAGGCATGTTGGGGTTTTGGCAGATAAGCCAGTGGGGAAGGGAGAGATAATACTGAAGCCAGTATGGTCTGACATTATTAAAGTGACCAGTTTTGGAGTTTTAAGTTCATAAGAGAGTGGGTGCAACAAGCCATATCTATTCACATGTATTCATGTGAATTACCCAAGGCTTCTGAGCAGATGACAGTGGGACATTTGGGGATATACATGGTATTCTGGAAGTCAGACTCTGGATGTCTTGCCTGGTTTGTAGTAGGATTTCAATTAACCATGAAAAGAAATGAAAATGGAGAGAAAGGTAGGAAATGTCTGTAAAAAGTGTCTGGGGCCAGAATGGTAGTTCAAGTGAATGTTGGGGGGGGTGGGGATGCTAATCAAATTCTACACCTTATTTTCTGGTAGCAAAGATCTTAATTCTATGACTCAAGCATTGTAGTTTTGAGATCCTTCAGATCTGACTGTAGTGGAAATGCTTTAGAGCCTGTATTAGGCTGACCTAGAAGAAAAACACAGGTCCCTGATGGGTTTAAGGATACAGAATTCTAGGTGGTTGAAACTGAGAGGACCTGTACTCATCATTACAACTTTGGCTTCTCCTTCGTGACTTTAAATAAAGGTCCTGGAGGAAATTTGACCCTTCCATACTTTTTCTGGCCTCAGCAGTTTTCTAGACGCTTGATGCAAGCCTCTATGATTCTATAATGTTGCATTTTACATGCTTGAAAAACCATGTGGGTAGTGTTGCTAAGGTCTTCTGCCAACTGAAGGTGTCATGGAACTTCCTTCTGGCACAGCAATTGAGGACTCTGTGTGGAATCTTTGAGAACACTCTTCTAGGCTATTTGTTTTCAAGCAGGAAACCCCTTTAGTTTCATTATCAACTCAGGCTTTCTCTTTGTAAATAAATTTGCATTTTCACAAGCTTGAGTCTTTGTTGCTTGATGTCTTGTGACATCATTTCTATTGTCTCAGTGAAGAATCTGTGGTTTCTCTTTAGTTGTACCTACTGATGTCTAACATTTAGAGCTGCTTTTTCTGTATTAATCTTGTTTGGTAACCTTTAAACTTGTTCACATAATTTTTCTTAAAAAATTGCACCTTCTAGTGTATTTCTGATCACTCTCATTATAAAAGGCATTATAAGAAACAACTATGGAAAAGCTTGATCTTTATGCTGTCTTTAGATTTCCTCCTCTGTTGAAGGAGGTTCTTGTGCTTTGTGTATTCAGATGTTGATTTCTGTGCACTGCGATCAAGTTACAGTCCAGACATGGGCATTGTCATGAATATTGGAGAATTTCCTATATCAATTTGGTGTAAAGAATGTTCCTCAGTTACCTTTGATTGGTTAATAGAAGGCTGAACAGCCAATGGTTGGGCAGAGAAGATAGAAAGACTAGAATTCTGATCTTGGCCAGGGATCTTCCAAGGGAGAAGAGCCAGGAGGAGGAGTTCACAATAAGGCAGGTGATAGTCTAGGGGAAGAAATTGGCCAGGAAGAAGGTGGACTAAAGAGGTCCTCTTGTGGTTGGGCAAGAGGAGGAGTCAACAAGGAAGTTCTCCATGAGGACAGACATGGAGCAGAGCAAGTCAAGGAAAGACAAACTACAGGTAACCTGGAACATGTGTCTGGAAGCAGCTAGATAGCATACAGGAATGGAACTATCTGTTCAGTTGTTGTGCATAAATCCTGTTGAATAAAGCAATAGATCTCATCTTAATTATTAGGGAGCTATTTGGGGTAGAAAAACCTGCCACCTTTAAAACTCATCCTATACTCCACCAAGTGACTTAGTTCTTTGCTTTTTTTTCAAAATTCAACCTCACTCAAAACTTTTTGGGAATAGACAGAATAAAAACAGATTCTTTGTCAGAATGTAATGTTAATTCTTACTAGAGCTCCTTTCATCTCTGAAACCTCACCAACCCAACCTCTTTTTTTTTTTTTTTTTTTTTTTTTTTTTTTGTATTTCTGTCAGCCTTCTGGTCTTTGAAACTTCCACCAAAAAAAGCCCATTCAGCTCCACTTACCACATCCCAGGGTTTCTTAGATCACAGCTCCAAACTCTTCAGCATTCATCCTACAAAATATTTCAAAAGGCCTTGAAAACCACACAATCAGTTCTTTCCAAGCACCAACCCCACTCCCAGTACCATTTGTTAGTTTAAAAAATTATATATATATTACATATATATGTATTAGTTTTACACACACACACACACACACACACACACACACACACACACACACAGAGAGAGAGAGAGAGAGAGAGAGAGAGAGAGAGAGAGAGAGAGAGAGAGAGAGAGATCCTATAAAGCTACTTCAGGAAAGAAGGATTTATTTTGGCTCAGTTTGACAGTAGAGTCTTTATGGAGTATTATGACAGGAGCTTGAGGTAGTTGGTCACTTTGCATCTGCAAACAGGAAGCAGTAAGACATGAAAGTTGTTACTCTACTAGCTTTTTAAAAAACTTTTTATTCAATCTAGGATGCCAGCCAATGTGATAGTGTGACTCATATTCAAAGCAAGTCTTTCTTCCTCAGTTAAATTTCTTTGGAAATCCCCACACAGACATGTCTTGAGATGGTATATCTTCTAGGTGATTCTAAGTGAAGTCAAATTGACAGTGAAGATTAACTCTCTGATTCCTTTTTGGATCTATCTTATTTTGCTCACCAAGAAAACGAGTAGACCTGAAGATAAAACTTTTTTGCACCAGATTGTAATCTAAGCCTTTTGTACTGTCAACCCACAGAAGTTTTAAAATTTCCTTTATTCTGAGTTTTATTACAACTCATTTTTCCAGTTTTTGGAAAAAAATGCAAAATTGTTGCAAGATTTTGGACGTTAGAGTGAGATTTATTGAACCAGCAAGGTTCCTTGACAAAATTTGCCAGCATTTATGAATCTCTTTTTCTTCTGAAAAACGGAAGAATGACCACTGAAAGGCTAAATGGAGAATGTGCATGGAGTGCTAAGTAGTCAAAGGGGCCAAAGCAGGGTCTTTAGAAGTGCTTATTCCTGTGATGCTCTGTTTGAAGCAAATGTGACCTAAACCTTAGATCTACCAACCAGGCTGTGTGCACTTTAGCAGTTATCTCCTATGCTGAGCCTCAGTTGTCTCACCAGTAATCTGGGGAAAATAATACCTACTTTACAGGGTTGTTGTGAGTTATTTTTAGATGGTTCTAACAATATTTGGCTTGCTTTTATTTCTAGGCTTATGGAAAATGACATTATCGTGTAAAATATTTTTAAAAAAATGTGAGCTCAGTCTCCACATGATGATGGATGCAACAAGCTCAGATGATAGTCTAGACACAGTCTATTCCTTTCTTACTATACTCTTCCTTAAGTGAAGACTGATCTTTTCTCAGATATGAGCTATTATATCTGCTACCTCAGAGATTCCCATAGTGTTTCTTGCCACAGCTGATTTTTTTCTTCAGAGGAAAGACTCACATAAAACAGAAACCTGATCATTCTGCTTATCTGCTCAAATACTCCTGGACACAGCACTCGACTGGTTAGGCCAGTTTCTTCCCTCTGTGTCCCAGGTTCCCTATAGCCCTCTATTTGAAATTTGTGTTTAACTCATCTTCATTAGGGAAGATTCTGGAGCTCAGAAGTAGATGGTGTATATATTATTCTGGCTTTTGTTTGTCTGTTGGTTTGTCTAATGGAACTTTCCTTGAAACACAGATTCCTTCTCTGGGACATTGGGGAATAAACTAAACTGACAACCTTAGGAGTGTTATGGCTTTAAGGACTATGCACTCTATAAAATTCCCCTTGGACTCAGTCTCCAAGGCATCAGTGTTAAGAGTCGTGACCTCTGGAATGTGTTAAAGGAGTGAGGGTCTGTCTTCATGAATGGGATTAGCTTATAACAGGACTTCTCACCCGCCTTTTTTCCTTCTTCTACATGAGGATTCAATGCAGTGCCATTGCAGAAGCAGAGAATAACTCTTACTAGACTTCAGTGTTAGTGCCTTGAAATGGGATGCTATCCTCTAGAACTGTAAGAAAATGATTACTGCTTTTAATATGTTACCAGGTTTGTGGTATTTTGTTATGAGCAGTGCAGATGGCTAAGCCAGTGCCATTTAGCTCAAAGGAATTTTAATAGATTTGATAGCTTGCATTGTAATTGTTTTTTTCACTCCTCTCTTACCACATGCACATGTGCACAGAACCCACAGTAGGTGCATTTAGACACCTACCGGCTCACATGCACTATCAAACACATGTACATACCTCATCATACATTTTAAAAGCACATTCCCATGTACACTTAGGGATCCCTGTGTTTCAATGAACACCCAATGAAACTCTAGTCTGCCTTGTTTTCCACTGTAATCCCAACATCTAGAGCAAGGAAAAGCCTCAACACTCTTCCATAGAGTGAGAAATTATTGGTATAAGGACCTCTGAAACCTGTGACATCACATAGGCGACAGCTTGACCTGCACATCTGTTGCCAAGGCAACAGCTACCATATTCCCAGAATCCACTTAGCTCACCTCCCACTTTTATCCTGTGACTACGTCACCATCCATATATAAAGAAATTTCCTTCTCTCTCTCTCTCTCTCTCTCTCTCTCTCTCTCTCTCTCTCTCTCTCTCTCTCTCTTCTCTTTCCACCACCACCCTGCCCTTTCCTCTTTCAATAATCCTAATGTGGAAATGTTTGGCCAATGCTAGGACCATCGGGTGGTCTTTCTGAAGCCACCCGATGGTCCTAACATTGGTGCCAAGACTCAGATGAGCATTCTTTCCCCTACTGTTAATGCATACCTGTCTATACAACTCTCAGACGTACATACTCCAGAATATTGACTCACACCGACAGACATTAAACATACTCAGTATATCCATTCCCATTACACTCTGATGTCCTCAGAGTCCCTTATTGGAGCAAAGGGAGGTCTGAAGGGGAAACTTATGGGTTCTTTGGAAAGTCAGTTGGATGGTATTTTGCTGGGGCAAACACATGAAGGAACGTTTCATTAAAGTGGAAACAGGTGTGAAATACTAACATTCCTCATGAAGGAACGTTTCACTAAAGCAGACCCAGAAGATGTTCTGCTAAGGCAAGCACATGAAAGGACATCTGACGAAGGAGTCTTTGCTAACAACAAGCATGTATTGGTATGCTTTACCTTCCTGGGTTGAGCTGCATTTGTTGGGACTCCATAGAGAGAAATGCACCAAAAAACTTTTGGTAGTGTACTGCAGTTTGTTGCCCCTTCTGTGAATTCCAGCTAATTAGATGCATGTGCTGAGGCAGGACCCACGCTGAGGGAAGGCACTTGGAGGACACATGATATTTGAAGGTTATAAATAGGACTCCATGGAGTGACAGAAACAGAACAGGACTTGCTGGTACAGCTAGCTGTGCAGTGCTTGTGGGTCTTGTGTCTTCGATGATCTTCACTTCCCTGAGAGGGATATAAATGAGAACTTTCTTGTTGTCTCTCTAGGTCCCTCCCACTGACTTGAGCTGAGGCTGAGGCCTGGCTGTCACTGCTGTTGTTAACCTGACTCTACCAAAGGACTGCTGACTGTTGGTGTATCTGTGAAGTGTTTGCGAGTAGATTGAGCTGCTGCAGCCTGCTAACCTGTGAACCTAAATGCTGATTTACAGATAACACAGATGGGAGTTGCTCCAAAGAACCTTTTTAAACAGGTCCATTTCCCCCTGTGTCCTTTCTTTTTCTCTTCCTTTGGTGGGTGGTGGGCTACGAGGGAGATTAAAGCATTTAAGAACCACCATTAAAAATAAGATTTTGAAAAAAAATCAGAGTTACAGAAGTTCTTTTCTGAATGCCTTGAAGACTCGCTTGTGGTCAGATTTGGTCTCTAAGGAGTATCCAAGGACATTGGGCCAGGTACAGAGAGTTAGCTTTACAGCCTTAAGTTTTGACAGTTCATGAAAGTCAAATAACTTTACTAGAGGACATCCTATTTGATTTGTGATCCCTATTTATTTTCTCTGTGTCCTGCCCAGAGAACAAAGACCTGGATAGTTTAGGCTGTCTACCTAAGTTCAGAAAGCCAGATAGCCAGATAGCTCCCCTTCTCTGCTCTGCTCACTCTCTCTAAGTGACTACTTTAAGAAAGTCATTTATTCTTTAGCTTTTTCTCTCCCTAATTTCTTTCTTTCTTTCTTTCTTTCTTTCTTTCTTTCTTTCTTCCTTCCTTCCTTCCTTCCTTCCTTCCTTCCTTCCTTCCTTCCTTTCTCCCTCCCTCCCTCCCTCCTTCCCTTCCTCCCTCCCTCTTTCTTTCTTTCTTTCTTTCTTTCTTTCTTTCTTTCTTTCTTTCTTTCTTTCTCTTATTTGCCCTTATCCTATTTCTGCCTACAGAGAGTAGGGTTTCAACAGGGAGAAAGGGAGGCCAAGTTCACTGTCAAAGGAAAATCTAAAAGTAACTTTTCCTTGTAAAGCTGGGCAAGATTGCTGCCAAATGAACTGAGAACTTACCACATGTGCACACACCCATCCTCACAAAGAACCAACTGAACTAGCAAAGAGGGAAAGTTAATGAAGTTAATATCTACTTCAGGGACTAGAGTAAGGGCCCTCTGACCATATAATCTGTCAACTGATTAAAATATTATTTGCATTGCTTTATGGTTTTCAAGGATGCATCACTTTTGGCTACTTTGGAAGGAGCTGGTAACATGTAGCCTTGGGGTAGCTGGTGGGTATATGGGTCAGCAGATATTGGTTCTTTTCCACTCTTAAAAAAATGGTGCTTTGGGAAGGTTGAGGGATCTCTTTGGTATTCTGAGGACCCAGCTGGGACCCCCATTCCTTGACTTCAACCTCTGTTTAAAAGATAGTAACTAGCATGACAAGACCATTTACTTTGGAACTAGACTGTCTGGGTTGAATACCAAATATGCCCCAATGATTGCCATAAGACTATAGACACTTAACCTCATAGCCTCAATATTTTCATCTCATTCTACCTTGGCAAACTTAGTTATCATTAGAACTATAGCTAGTCTATACAAGGAGACTGACACACAGTCAAAGATTGATAAATGACAGATATATCAGTCAGCCTACCACTTGTTTCTACCTTGTCTGAGGTTTAGATGTGGAGGCTGTGTCGAGTAATGACATAAGTTCAGAGAGAGAAAGAAGGGACCTTGCTCACTCTTTTTCCTCTTGCTCCTTCTATTTCCCAACCAATTAAATTTTATTTATTACTTTGGAAGCTCTTGCCCTTCAATAGGTATTTGATACTCAGCTGGATGTATCTAAGGGGGTTTCCATTCCTGGAGATTGTGTGGACCAAGGTTTAAAGTCAAATTTACTTATATCTCTGCCAATGGATAGGTACATAGGTCAAACACATTAGCTGCTCCAAGATACTTTAGCTGTTTGGCTTTGTTGACTGATGATCATACAGGCCCAGAAAAATGATGGAGGCTAGTTTGCTGTACTCAAGGCCAGCTATCTACAAAGGATGATAGTATTTCATTTAACTGTCTTACAGAATAAGGTAGGTGCATAGGGATAAGATAGACCTTCCTACCTGCTTTCTGCTCATTTTCTTCTTGCTCTCTTTCATAAAAACTGGAACTTATTTTATAACCCTTCCATTTTCTCTTGGGCAACAAAATTATCCATTCATTTTATATCATGTACCATTTCTATTCAGCACATTTTCCTTAGAATGTTATGATTACTGTTTGTCCTAATTTGTTTTCTGCTGTTGTAGCCAATATTGAATAATTTATAAGGAATAAAAACTATTCCTTGCAGTCTACAGTTCATGAATTCCAGTACTCAGTGGATGAGTACAACAGGATGAGGACTATCCTGTTGTATCCATTATGGCAGAAGTCAAAGAGAGCAAAAGAGAGCAAGAGATTAAATTCATATCCTGAGCTGTTGTGCTTGCTTATTTTTGTGGTATTGGGATTGAACACACATGCTTATACGTGCTAGGCAAGTGAGCTTCCAAAGAGCTATCCCCAGACAAAACACTTTTGGTATTAGTACATCCATTCTTGAGGGGGAGCCCTCATGCTCTAATCATTTAATTATTATGATTCTCCTTTAGTTTTAAGAATTTCATACATATACAATAAAATATGATAATATCAACATCCATTTCCTCATCTACTCCACCTACTGTTTCCCCAATATGTTCCCTTTCAAACTTACTTTTCAGTTAAGAAAATAAGTGTATTTTTGATAACCCACTAGGCACCCATATAGCTGTCCATCTGTGTATGGGTCTATCCATCTGAGCATGGGAAATCTACCAGTTGGAATACTCTCAAAAAAGCAGTTTCTACACCTATGCATGTATTGTCAGCACACAGCAGATCCAGTGGGCTTTAAAAAGAGCATATAACACCAAGAATGAGAAGTGATGGTTAGGTAGATTTGATCAAAATACATTACATATATGTATGAAATTCCCAAGCAATAAGTTTAAAAAGAAAGATTCTCTCACCCCCAACCACTACCAATAGCCAATGGCTTTCCATAAGGGATGGGCCTGGAGACTGTCTTCCCTTAAGTGTGTCAGAACTTTTGCTGGCTTGATCTTCCATGGGTCTTATGCAGGTAATCACAGCTGTTATGAATTCATGAGTACAATGATCCTGCTAGGTCTAGAAGACACTAAAACACAGTGCTCATCTCCATCCTGTGGCTCTTAAATTCTATCCAACTGCTCTTTATTGATATTCCCTAAGTTTTAGCAGGGAGTAAGCTGAACATGAAGTCTCTTACGCTCAGTAATCTGGCCAGTGTGCAGATCTGCAATGAATGCTTTCTAGTGCAAAGAGAAGATTCTCTGTTCACAGCTGAGAGTAGAGCTGGTCTATGGGTATATTTAGAAAGGATTTTGACAAAGTGACCATTTAGCAAAATAATGATAGTAGGTTCTACTTTAGGACCTGTGACATCCCCAGTCATGGATTTTGGACCAGGATTAACTAGACTAGGCTTAAAGTTCTGTACTATGGAGCAGGCCTCAAAGTCTGTTAGAAAGTGGTTAGTTAACCCATAACAGGCATGGTGACATTATTCCAGTGGGTACATCTTGCTAGGCTGGTAGGTATTGTGACATTCAGGAACCATCTTTGCATAAGATTATTGATGTCTTTTTTTCCCCCATCAGCTTGCATAGCACCTTCCAGCACTATGAAAGCTAGCCCAGGTGGGGCTGGGCGGGTGGGCTGGGGGTGGGGTTGTTTCCCAGATGGTTTGAGATTGATGTTTCTATGTCCTGCAGCCAAACATGTGTGGTGTCTTAAGCAATAAGACCTTACCATGTAGTTAAGGTAGGTGAACAAGGTTAATGATAACAGTCTGTGCTGTTTTGGAGACCTTTGGGGCCTTTTTTGACTAATAACTCAAGAAGTATCCCACGCCTTACACTGGGATTTTTACTTAACAACCCCTGTCTTTTGGGAGCAGAATTGTTCACCTATGTAGGATATTTCAGTTCAAACTCTTTTCCTAATGCTATATTCTGAAAATAGCTTACTAACATGTGGGTTTCCACAATACTGTTTTCACACATATTTAGTTTTGTTTCTTTTTCAATTTTTATTAGATATTTTCTTTATTTACATTTCAATATCCCCTTTCCTGATTTCCCCTCTGAAAACCATTCCCCCTCCCTCTGCTTACCCACCCACCCACTCCTGCTTCCCTGGCCTGGCATTCCCCTACACTGGGGCTTCATGTCTTCACAGGACCAAGGGGCTCTCCTCCTATTGATCCAAAAAGGCCATCCTCTGCTACATATGGAGATGGGGACATGGGACACCTACCTTAACTACATGGTAAGGTCCCTCCATGTACACTCTTCTATTGGTGGTTTAGTCCCCGGAGCTCTGGGGGTTCTGGTTGGTTCATATTATTCCTCTTATGGGGCCTGCAAACCCCTTCAGTTCCTTGGATCCTTTCTCAAGCTCCTTCATTATGGACCCTGTGCATCAGGCACTGGCAGAGCCTCTTAGGAGACAGCTATATCAGGCTCCTGTCAGCAAGCACTTGTTGGCATCCACAGTTGTGTCTGGGTTTGGTGTCTGCAGATGAGATGGATCCCCAGGTGGGGCAGTCTCTGGATGGCCTTTCCTTCAGTCTCTGTTCCACACTTTGTCTCTGTATCTCCTTCCATGGGTATTTTATTGTTAATCTACCCACTATCCTCTCCTCTGTGGGAACGCTCTTCCTCATTCCTGCTTAATCCTTCAGCCCCCAGCATTTCCACATCTTCTTTAATATCACATGTATTTTACTATTCCTCCACTTGTACTTTGAGTTGTGTTGTGACATAGTAAGCTTTCATGTGGCTTTTCATATACCCTTTTTTGGGTTAGCCCTTCCCCCAACATTACCACATCCTTCCCTGCTTAAGTCTTTCCATGCCCACTATTCTAATTCTCTGCTTTAGTTTTGATATAATCGATTATCTGCACCTTAACTATCTTTGGAAAGTTTTTATTGGTGGGCGATTAGTCTTTATCATAGAACAATGTTGAGGTTCAAATGAAGTGTCTAGCCTGTGCATTTGGGGGACACAATCAAATCTAATAACATTACCATCTGCAATAACAATTGTAAAGCCCAGAATTCATTTCAATGCAGTGAGTGGTTTTCCTTATCATTTGCCTGGAGTCAGAGCTGCTACTGGTCAGTCTCTGTGGTGAGGAGGGGGTCAGTTTATTCATTTTCTCTTAGAGAATCTCTGTGGGCCAGCGGTTGGAGGCCCTGCGGGGTGCGGGTGTGAGAGTTCTGGCAGAGGGGAGGGTGGGGGTGTGCACACAGTCTCATCCATCACTGCTGCTGCTGCTGCCACTACCGTCTTGGTTACCTGCGTTGCTTTGCGCTGAGTCTGGTCTAGTGGGCAGACAAAAGGCTGCCTAGCCAGGGAGGATTGCAGCAGAGAAACTGGTGGTGCTTCGAGAGAGCTGACCTCTTCCCTCTCGTTACAGCTCTTATGACCGAAACTCTCAGATGACGGAGTAATTCTTGCACACCTTTTATTTCCCCCATAGGATTCAGGATAGGGGTTATATACAGTTTTGGGATGATTCAGGGTTTGGCAGCAGGTACTCCTCATTGGCTTGGACTGAGAGCTTGGGGAAATCTTATTTACATGTGGGAAGGTTTGGTGCTGTTCCTACATGACTGAATGCCACATATCTCTCCTGCTGGGGTGGTGGTGGGTGGTGGGGGCTGCAACTATGTCAGGGGCCAGGGGTCCAGGGGATGGTGACTGAACTCCTTCTGTCCTGCATAGGTGGAAGCTCCGCCCACAAGGTCGTAGGCGGAAGTCCCCCCTCCCCCCACCAGGTCTCCAGGGTTCAAAGTAGCTGCTCTACCTGAGACCAGGCTGCCTGTGCACAGATCACCTCCCAACAAATTACCTTATATATTTTTAAACTGTGGATTTAAAACAAAACACAACAATCTTTGCACTGGAAGAGGTAGTGGGAGAAGGAAAGGGAAGGTGGGTAGGAGAGTGCTTATAAATCAGTGAAGACTTTGTAGAATCAAGGTCTGTCTATGACCGGCCAGCATGGACCTTACTTGTTCTTTCCCCGGGGAGTTTTTGCTAATTTAGAGTACGATGTCCCTATCCCATTCAGGGGTTCTCCTGATGTGGGCAAACATTATTCTACTTGCTGAGTGTTGCAGACTCTTTCCCAGATGCTAGGCATCTCCTAGCCCCACCAGTCTCACTCAACCAAGGATTTACCTTCTCATGGTCCTTTGTCAGGGCCTAGCACATCTTTAGACCATCTCCCTTTCTGTGTGGTCCAGATCTGGTTTTGAGAAAAACACTTCATATTTTCTGCTTTGATGAACTCTGAGAGTGCAGATTGTCTCCTATGCAGCAACCTCCCTTTACTCTGAAGTTAGAACATCTGGTCGGCTACTCTCTAACCTCTCATCTTTACCAGTGGGAGTCAGATTCCTGTCCACCATATCGCCTGAATATAGAGAAAACACCAGGCCCTCCAAAGATCCCATTATAGTCACTTTGCTCAGGCCTGAGTTAAGGGAGGGAGAAGATGAAGATATGCAAAGTACTTCCAGCTCTTTCCAGAAATCCCCTGTCTAACTCTCCACTTAGTGTTGGCTTCCTCTGCCTCCTTTATAAGCCAGAGGTGGGTGGTCAGCAAAGAACCACAAAGGCAGTTTTCATCACCACCTTTGGCAGTCCTTGCATGGTGGTCTTCCATTGTGCTTGGGGATGTGTTATCCATTATCTTGGGACCTTGCATGAAATCTAGACTAATGTGGTTAAATTATAAAGTTATCTTTGCATTTTTTTTCAGGAAAAAACATTGAGGCTGGTACTACTGTTTCTATTTAATGGGTGGAAAAAAACACATTCAGAGAGGCTACGAAGTAAACTCTATGAGTTATAATTGTAGTTAGAATTTAAAAACCTGGTTAATCAGATTCTCAAACTTCAGGGTTTCTTTTTGTTTTTGTTTTTTAAAATCCTACTATATGGATTAACACTTCACTCTTGCAATTGGTAGATGATATTCACAGGCTTATCACACAGCTGGTCATGGACATCAATACTCAGTCTGTGTGTTGGATGCTTATTGGATGCCTCAGTCCCATGTGCAAAGGAGAAGAAAGCAGTCATGGGGGGGGGGAGAGGGAGGGAGGAAGGGATCTGGCTTGGAGAGGAGGCAGGGAGGGGGAGGGGGAAATATGATCAGGTAATGGGGGAAGGGAACAGGACTGAAGCCCTGAGATCCAGCAGAAAGAATGGAAATGGGCAACCCTGGGAGGTGGGAGGTGGGGGACCCTCTAGAATCTATGGGAGACCTGTGAAGTGAAAGACTCTCAGGACTCAAAGGGAGGGGAAACTTGTAGAGTCAATCTCCAGAGGAGGGACAGGGCATCAAGTGGAGGGATGGGGTTGCCATCCCACAGTCAAAAGCTCTGACCCAGAATTGTTCCTGTCCGAAGGAACTGTAGGGAAAAAGTGGAGAAGAGCATGAGAGAAAGGAGGTCCAGTGACAGGCCCAAATTGGAGGCCTGGGGCCCTGATGAGGTTACTGATGCTGTGGAGTACTTGCAGACAGGAGCCTGGCATGTCAGAGATGCCCAACAAGCAGCTGAAAGAGTTAGATGCAGATACTAGCACCCAGCCAATGGACAGAAGCTGGAGACCCCTGTGGTTGAATCTGGGAAAAGCTGGGAGAAGCTGAAGAGGAGGGAGGCTCCATGGGAAGACCAGAATTCTCAACTGCTCCAGACCCCTGGGTTAGACACTGAGCCACCAACCAGGCAGCATACACAGCTGATAAGGCCCCTGACACAGAAACAGCAGAGGACTGCCCGGTCTGGCCTCACTGAGAGAAGACACATCTAAAATTTTAGAGACTTGAGGTCCCAGGGTGTGGAGAGGCCTGGTGGGGTAGGGGGGCAGGGATGGGAACAACCTCTTGGAGTCAGGGGGTTCAGAAGGAGGTATGGGATGGGGAGCAGTCCAGGAACAGACCGGGAGGGAATGGAGTCTGGATGTAAAAAAGGATTAAAGAATATGAATAAATAAATTTTTCAGAAAAGAACATTTCTATTCAAGAACTCATTTGCTAGCATGCTGTCCAGATCGAGAACTGTCCTCATGACCTGTGAATTGCTTTCGAAGAACCTAGTAACTAGGAGTGCTCCTTTGTGTTTGACCTCAACACTGCCTCTACTCTCAGTTTCTTTCCAAAGCTTTTATTTATTTATTTTCTGCCTTTGGTCATGCTGATTATTATGTTGGATAGAGATCTTTATCATCACTAACAACACACATTCTAAAAGGGTGTATTTGTTTTGGACATGTGCCTTTATTCTGTTCATCTCTGTGTTTGCAGTGATTCTTAGTAAATATTGTTTTGCAGTAGAGGTTAGTTGAATTGACTCACTGGCTGAGAAAAGTTAATTTGAGGGTAGGTTGGGCGCCAAGGGAGGGAATGAGAAGGGAAATGTGTACCTATAGGAGCTGTAACATCAGCCAACAATGGCTCATTCTCTCCATTCCCTGGGTGATCCTGCATGAGTCACCCTCTGTCAGCTTCAATTTTCTCCTCTGGCCAATGAGGTTGAGGGTCCCCATCCTGCCAGCCTCACCGGGAGTGTAAGATGAACCTCTGACAAGATCTTAGATGTGGAGCGAATTGACGAAGTATCAAACATGTGGGTTTGGTCTGGGAAAACAAAACTTGTGAGTCAGGCTGGGTCCCAGCAGACAGTAGGCTGGGAGGACCCAGAGAGCCACCCAGCCAGTGTGAGTGGCAAACAGAGGTCTCTGCTTTCTGGGATAAATTATCAACCAGGCAGAGGCGTCAGGGCTGCTGCTCTCTGTCTGGCCTCTTTGGACATCTTGATCCATAAGACATAAATCCCCTAGACTCCCCAGTCACTTCCAATCTTCATCAGTGCTTAGTTCTTAGCTTTGTCCCCCCTTTCTTTCCTGCTTGCTATTTTATAGGGCTGTAGGTCAGGGGGGCAGGATCCAGCTACAAATTTTATAAACCTCCTTCTGCCTGGGACAGAGGGTGTGAGTTAAAGTGGTCTGAGGCAGAAAGCCCTGAGCCAGGGCTAGAAGAATTACCTTGGAAGGCCCTTCAGAAGACAGGCTCTGGAATTTCCTATCCTGGTGTGCCCAGAACCGAGAAAGACCAAGGAGGAAGAAAATGTGAAGGGCCTATGACGAGTGGTATGGGGCTCATTTCCGCCACATTGGTCTAGGTGCCAGGGACTAGACTTGCTAATGGCACTTTGTTTTACTCTCCTGTTCTTAATGAGACTCCTAAGATCATGGTGAGGTCCAACTGGAGTATTCTAGGCCAGTGTGTCTCTCTCTTCTATGACACATCTGGCATATAGTTTTCTCCTCTCTTTACCATCCATGATTGAAGAATTTGTCACCTGCTCTTTATTGTAACAGTCTCTACCAGGGGATTTAGCAGAGACTGGCTTATTCACCCTGAACCCTCAGCAGCAGTATTATGCTTGACTTGTCTGTGTTCATGAAGGACAGGGTAGGGGATGAAGGCTTGTTTTTTGGTATAGAGCTGTTTCTGTGTTATAGAAGATTGTCACAGAGGTATCTAGATAACCAACCTGAGAAATGGCTTTAGAACAAATTGCAGCCCAATTTCTTCTCTGCTGAGAAGAAAACAAATTCAGGGAGTAAAAGAAATAAGGATGGACTCACCTTAGGAGTTAAGTCAGCCCAGGGGTAAGACCAGGTCTTTCGGTGTCCCATCTGATGTGCTTTATGTAAACTTCATGTCTCCATGGCAGACAAGAGGATGAAGAGTTGCAAACAACAGACCAATTTAGGAGAACAGAAGCTCAGAGAATGAAAGCATTTGTCCTTAAGACCGGTATGGGAGAAGAAGAAGGTAGACAGACAGACAGACAGACAAAAATGTTTATATTGGAACTCATAATGACTTACATCTAAAATAGAAGACAGACATGAAAAGCAGTCCGTTTCTCCAGAACACTGGACTATCCACCTCCATTGCATGGTAAGGCAGTGGACTCTATCCATGCCAGTCACATGATGGAGTAGCATTGGTGGAATGGGGTAACCTTGACTTCCTCTGGATGGTAACCTGTTTTGCCTTCTTGGCCTGGCTAATTAGACTTTGCTTTCCTTATAAAGCATACAGTGACTCTTTCCTGCTACTCTTTCTTGTATCTCTCCTACTACAGAGTTAGTTCATTTGATGGTATACTCTGAGCTCACTACTGTTATGTATTCCAGTTGAGAACTCATCCCACATAGTGACTCTCATTGCACAGAGAAGGATCATGGGGTTTGGTAGCTGGCCTGTAGTCATCTGAGAATGAGGGGAGGAACTAGCAGTGCAAAGCCTGGACATCTTGCTAGGCCAGAGCTCAGTACCATCAGTGCTTACACAGCTCTATCCGTTTTCTGGTATTTTAGATGTTGTCTTGCTTTCACTGATCTGAACGGATACATCTGTTTATTCATAGATATGTATCTCACTCCTCCAAGTCTTCAGATAGACCAAATGAATTTCTGATCCAGGTCTTGTGAAAGGCCTGGGGATACTGAGATGAGGAGTGTAGCCTAGTGGGGCCTGAAACTGGAATGGAATGTTCTAGAATGGTGGTTTATGTATGAAAGAGCAGCATACACTGTCTTATGAGTTGGAACAGGGCTCCTAATGGAGGGAGGAGTGATGTGAGAAGCAAAAAAGGCATTGTAGCTGGGGAAAAGATATGGAGACTGAAAGGGCCTGGGAGATAAGAGATAGTGGAGGAGCCAGTGGGATTTACAAAGAAAAGAGAGCGTTTGACTGTGGAAGAGTCACAATGAGGCCGTAATAGATGAGAAAACTAAACCGATAATTGGTTTTATCCTGGATAGGCTCTTCCCCCCCCCCAAAGACCTGCTTGTCCTCCACATTGGCTGCTGAGCTTGGATGGATGCCCAGCAAAACCAGATGGTTGGCTAATGGTGGACTTGTTCAAACTTTTCTCTGCAACACTGTAGCTCTTTCCATCAAGGGCCCAGCCCTCATGCACAGAGAACACTCTCTTCCACCTTCAGTTTCTTCCAAGCTAAGATTTAGCTGCTTCTGGCTGTAGATGGAGATCTTGGCTCTGGGATGTGTTCAGCTCAGAATTTCTGTAAGCCCTCATGGGCTTCCTACAAAATCTGAGATTTGGGCCAGACTCCAGTTTCCCAACACTTGTCTAAATCACTTCCATGGCTTTAAGGCCTGTTATACCTTCCCACCTTTCACCACAGCCAGTGTAATCTGTATCTAACCTCGGAAGAATCAAACATCTCAAATGACAACCCTGATAGATAGAGGTTTGCCTGTAAGAGGCGAGAGAACTTACCTTTAACTCTGGGAGGATAACTGCCCAAATGTATAGCTGTAAACAGTTTTAATAACTCTGGACATAAAGTCTCAGTTCTATTTTTCAATTTATAGTCACTTATAAAGCAAGTAATGTACTTGATTGGAGGCTATTAAACTTGTCCTCACTGCCTGCCAGGGGCTCAGGAGGCCTGTAGGGTGTGGCTTCTCTTGGTGTTCTACAAAAAAAAAGGTTGATTTCTCTCCCCCTCACTCCAGGAGTATCACACTCCTGCCATACAGCCATGTTCACACCTGAGACCCGTCACTCCCTCCTGCAGCCTGCTCATGTCCAGCTTCCCTGGATACTTCTTTATCCAGAGCCTCTGATAACAGTTCTCTGGCATTGTCCATTGTCCTGGAACTGCAGTGTTGTAGAAGTGAAAACTTAATCACTCTGGACTATTAATGTCTAAAATCATAAATTGTAAGAAACTCACAATTATCCACTGTCTGAAAGTTGGCCACAAGGAGAATCAAGATATTGAATGATAGAAATATGAAATAGTGAGGAATTCAGCATGCACGAGGCCTCTGCAGTGAGAATCAGACCAGGCCAGGCATATTCTGCTAACTGGTGATGATTAACAGCAGTGGCAGTTAGAACGCCCAGCAGAAGGGTAGGGAGAGGGAAGAGATGTGTTTTAGTTGGCCACACATACACTCAAGTCCTCTGTCATGTCTTTGAGTCTCCTGGACACAGGGGTCAATGAAAAATTGAGTTAGTGCTATTATACAAACAGACACTTATAACTTACAAATCTGGACTCCCAGCTTTAGAATTTAAGATTTTCAGAATTTTAGGCTACCAGGATTTTAGACAAGAACCTACAGTGTTACAGATTAGCAGAATGATAAAAACTGAAAATTGCAAGCTATAGTAAGTGAAGGGACCTCTGAGTATATCTGGATGAGTTTTCCCCTAGTGGAATAGGTTAAGGTTTGGGGAAAGTCTAGGTTCCAGAAAGCTTGCTGGAGGCCACTGCAACTTTTATAGAGCATTGCAATATCTGAAGTTTTAGCTGGATGTGGCAAGAGGCAGGAAAGAAGAAGCCAGAGCACATGGTTACATTTTGCATACCAAATGCATCTCAACCAAATGCTCCTCAGTGCAAATACCATAATAAGAGATGCCCAGCTTGGTATTCCTACTTGTCATAAACAACTTTTCCGTCTCTTACAGAATATCTGGATAATTCGTAATGAACATAAACTTTATGGTTCTTGAGGCTGTAAGGTATAAGGGCTTAGCACTGATATCTGATAAGGACTTTATGTTGCATCATTCAATGGAGGAGAGCAGAAGGGCAAGAGAGGAAGAGAGAAGGAGAGAGCAGGAAATCAAGGCAGCCAGGTTCACTCACATAACAAATTCACTGTCAGAGCAAGTGGCCTACTCCTGTACTAATGATATCAATTTGTAGGAAGGCAAAACCTTTATGCTCTGACTACCTCTTATTGGGCTTTAACTCCAAGCTATTGGGAATTAAGTTTCAAGCACCATCAACTTTGAGAGGCACATTGAAGCTGTAGTATAATGTTATGCTGAGGAATCATAGATCTGGAAAAGGAAAGAGATTTTCTCAGTTTGAATCAACCAAAACATGGCCGATCGAACCTGGTTCTATCCATATCGCTCAGCTTCCATCCAGTTATTTCCCATCCTCAGTGTCATTCTTGGACTGAGGATTTTCATCTCATAGACTTGACAGGAAATAGCTAATGTATCACTTAAATTCAACTGCAAAGGGCAATGAAGAAAGGAAACAGATTATGTGAAAATAACTCTGTACAGAATACATGGTGAAGCCAGTGTGTGTGTGTGTGTGTGTGTGTGTGTGTGTGTGTGTAGTTTTCTCTAACCCAGTTCTTTTTTTTCTGTCACAAGCTGTATTTAACAAGCCACAGACTAACCCTCACCCCTGTCCAAAGACCGAGCCTCAGCGTCAATAACAAAATAAGCTAAAATAGTTGAGTGCAACATTGGACATATTTGGTTCCATGTAGTCTATAGGCCAATTTTTTTGTACTGAGCCAAACCTTGTAGTGTGAGAAAAGGACAGTAAGCACCAGTGTCCCCCACAGCAGAGAGTCTTGGTTGCAAAAGGAGAGAGTCTGCAAGAAAAACTGCATTTAAGATTTCTCTGCCATGGTAGATAAGTGACTGGTGACTGATAACTTTTAGGTATCTTTTTAGGGCATACAGAAGATACTCTTCTATTTTCTTTATCTTAAGGACTGTCTCCTCACAGGAAACCACAAACCTACTTTCTTCTGTGACCCTTTGTTGGTAAAGGAGACCTCTGCTCCAAATCCTCTCTGCCTGGTTGGATAAATGTTTACTTATGGGGTAATAGTCACACTATATCAGTCAACATAGACTCACTTTTGAACAAACAGCTCACAAATTGCAGTAAAGTTAATTTCTTCCTTATGCCACTGACAAATGTGGAATGTGTTCTCTTCTACATGACCCTTCAGAACCCAAGCTCCTTCCATTATGTGGCTCTGAAATCTTCTTTCATGTTACTTCTACCGAGAGTTGAGGTACGATTGGCATCTGGTACGTGGAGACCATAGATGCTGCCCGACATCCTATAGTACACTGGACATTCTCCAAGGATTCCAAAGGTCAGTGGAGCTCAGGTTGAAAAGTCTGAGGTATGATCTCCTGGATCATTCAATAAAAATACTGAAGAAAAGAGAAGACTAGAGAACTTCATCTGGCAGGCTATGCTGCCTAGTTTTACATCAACTCAACACAAGCTAGAATCATTTGTGAAGAAGGAATCTCAGCTGAGTAGAGCCCCCACCAGACTGTGAGTGAGCCTATGATATATTTTCGTAATATTTGATTTGCAGGACCCAGCTCTTTGTAGTGAGGGTCTGCTTGGACTAGTGTTTCTAGATGCTATCAGAAAGCAGGCTGATCAAGCAATGAGAAGCAAGTCAGTAAACTGCCCTCCTCCATGACCTCTGCATTAGTTCTTGAATCAAGGTTGACTTTCTGCCCTGATATCCCTGAATGATAGATTTCCTATCATATAAGATGAAATAAACCATTTCCTCCACAAGTTGCTTTTAATCGTGGTGTTTTATCACAGTGATAGAGAGCCTTACTAAGATAGAGGATTTTATGGGTCTTCACAAAAAGTGGAGTACAGCCCTTCCATTGGAGTAAGTCATGCAGGGCAAAGCATTGTGGCTGGCGATGAGACAAAATGGGCTTACTGAAAAATCTATTCAGGCTTTGCCATGAGGCTACATGTCTCTAATTCTAATCCATAAGGTGCTGCTTTGGCCTGCCTCTGTAGTCTCTTACATTTCTCAGACAACGCAGATTTGATTAGCTATGGACTCTAGCACTGGATATATGAAACTGATTTAGGTCCTTGTTTCTCCATGCACTATCCTGTAACAGAGTTTATAAACTTGACCTCACAAGGGTCACTACGAGGGCCCCTTCTGTTCTGTTTTGAATCTACATTCTGAACCCTTTTAAACTAGAATAAGGTTCTTGGGTACCCACTTCCAGAAAAGGAATTTTCATAGTTATCATGGAATTCAGTTCTCCAAGAGAGGAAAAGAAAGTATTTTCAAGGAGTTTTAACTCCTAGATTGGCACAGTAGGATTCTGAGAACTTCTTGTTTACTCAGAAATCCTTCCTTCCCAACTCCCCACCCGAGACGATAAAAATGGCTGCAGAAAAGGACCTTTGATTAAGAGGAAAGGCACTCGACTTCAAATTTTAGGCCTGCTTTTCAGTGGGTATGTGCACCTTGGATGCAATCCCTCTCAGGATCATAGGGCCCTTGTAATAAGGTGGGCAAGATGACTTTCTTTTTAACCTTGAGCTGACAGAGGCCGAACTGCTGCTCACTTCTCTTTCTCCATCCCGTTCCACCTATGAGTTGACCCTCCCTTTCTTGGCATCAGTATTCCTTTAAAGAATGGGGTCTTTTTTGAAGGGAGGGCACAGTGGAGGTGGTTGGTTTAATGACCATCTCCTCTCCTGGGGAGCCCAGTTGGCAGAGAGAAGCACTCAGGAACTTGTCATAAATAAGTAGGTCCTTGTTCTCACTCTGTCAGGAAGAAGCCTGGGTCATGATTGATGTGGCCCATTTGGGCAGCAATGGGAGCCCGGAAGAATGCTCACTGGCAGATGTGCTTGTAAAGATTCACATAAACTCCAGCTTGGCTGGGAGCCAGGGACTTGGTCATCTTTGCAAGGCTTGCTCTGGAGTCTCTACGAGGAGAGAGAATTTTCTTTTCTTTTCTTTTTCTTTTTTTTTTTTTTTTTTTTTGCCCAGGTGAGAAGAGGCTGGTCTGTGAGGATGCACAGCGCAGAATAGGCTCTGGATAATGGTAGAGAGAGAAATTACGAGAATGTTTATGAGGCTCACTTTCTCTTTCCTCCGTTTTTTGTCAGACCATCCAGGAGTGGACTCAGCCTACTCAAGGCATTGTGGAAATCTGCTGGCATGAGCCATACAGGACTTAAATATTTAACTTGTTTTTGGTCAAAGCTAAATAATTGTGTGTTAAAAATTATGTTCATCCTGAAAAAACATTACACATAAGAGAACTGTCTGTATCTCTCTGGTTAGCAGGGGTGGATGTTGAAAGGAAGAAGAAAAGGGAGGAAGGTTGTGGGGGAAGAGCCCAAGACAAAACTGCTGACTTCAAGATCTGGCTGACCCAACTCTTAATTCCCTCAAGGGAGCAGTCATTAAAGATTTGTTAACTTAGCTCAAGATACAGCTTGAAGCTTTTTGGGCCCATGGCCACCTCTACCCACTCTCCACTTGTGAAGCTGCCTCAAAGCATTAGTCCATCAGTAACTTCCCTCTCCTCTGCTGGTCTTTTGTCTAGCTGAGCTTGAGGTTGACCTGAAACTGTCAGCAAGTGGGACCTGATACTTCCTGAGGAGGGAAGTAGAAATTGCAGCCACATATAGCCTTCTTCATAGCATCCAAGCACCCCACCTCAACATCTGTGCTAGTAGACAGTCAGGAGAGTAGGGAAATATGTCAGTCTTTGTGGGAAATACAGGCTTTCCAGGAGAGAGTCAGTCTTCTCTCCTGACCTTCCCTACCTTGATCTCTGTGAGAGAGGAGAAAGGGGTGAATGGGAGAGAGAAAAAGAAAGGCAGGAAAAGAGACTAAAAACACCTAAAAGAAGAGCAAACCTAGAAAAAGGGGCTCAGAGAGAAATTCACTCCAAGATCAGAAGCTTCTGATATGCTGAGCCCGCATAACTCTCCTAGTCCTAGATTGCAGTATAATGAAATTCAGAGGACTCCTAGAATGAGCTCACCTTCTGTTCATTGGGATTAGAGAGAATGCATGAACTTGAAACTGGTAGTTACTATAGCACGTTTAAAAAGAAATCAATCTTATGGAATAGAATTGATTTGTTAGACACATTTACAGTGTTCAGCTTTACATGTGCTAACTAACATTGTCTACACTCACAAAGCTGTTTCCTCTATGGGGATAATGAATAGACCCAGTACCTCTGTGATTCTTTTGTGAGATTGTTTTTAATTAACTTTTTTTTATTTTAGTGAGACTTTCATACATGAGAACTGTATTTATGTTATCTTGAGCTTTCCATTTTCCCTCCAACTCCTCCCACATTCCCTTTTTTGTAAAAATTGCCTATGACTCATCCCTACGCATCCATTATCAAAATCATGTTTGTCTAGCTTCTTTGATTCAGTAGGAATAGTCAGAGATTCAGTAATGCTGCTGCTGTACTACTAATTCATTTTTTTTCTGTAATAGGGCTCTACAATACATTTATACAACAATTTATCTGTTTATTCATTGGTGGTCTTTGTATTATATCTGGATTAAGATTATTACATATGAAGTTTGGTATGACTATTTATATCTAAGCTACTGTAGAGCCATTCCTAAATCTTCAGTGGACTAGTTACCAAACTGTTCTTTTAAGAGATTGTACTATTTCATGTTCCCTTCAGTAGTAGATAGGAATTCAGGTTCTCCACATTCTTGCTAATAATTAATATTTTAGCTGTAGCCATTTTAGTATATGTTTAATGTTTTCCCATCATACTTTTAAAATCACTAATGATGACAAGCATGCTTTTAGATACATATTGACTATCCATAAATAATTTTCATAAAATGTCTGTTCAAATGTGTTCCCCATTTTTTATTGTTTGAGAATTTCATACAGGAATATAATGCATTCTGATTAAATTTATCCAACAAAGTCTTCTGTCAAGTTCCTCCCCTGTTTCCTATAACTTTTCCCTCAAGTTTTATGTGATATTTTTCTAAACCCACTTAATCCACTAAGTGCTGATTGTATGGACACAGGTGTCTGTCCATCTACTAGAGCATGGTAGCCTACCAGGCGCCATATTATTGAAGAAAACTGACTTTCTACCAGTATCCAACAATTGCCTTTATCTCCTAAGCTAGGGAATGAGACTTCATCAGTCTGTCCTCAACTCATGATGTGAATTTGCCTGGCCTGATCTTGGGAAGATCTTATACATGTAGTCATCAATACTGTAGTTCATGTCTATAATGACATTGTTATAACTGACAAATACTGTTTCCTGAAGTTGTCCACTGCTTCTGGTTCTCACAATCATTTTCCCTCCTCTTCCAAAGTGATCCAGGAGCATAAGGGACAGGGGCCGGATATAGATACCCCATTTAGAGCTGGGTACTCCACAGTCTCTTACTCTCTGCATATTGACCAGTGAGTCTCTCTATTAATCACCATCTATTACTACTACTACTACAAAAAATGATTCTCTAATGAAGATTGAGAGATGCAACAATTTATGACTATAAAGATAATAACTTAGGAAGAAGTTTAGTACTATTTCCATTAATATAGTCTAAGTGTATATAACAATAGTATAAGGGTATTTCTTAAAATGTATGACTTAGACAGCCACAGGTTTTTGGCCCAGTTGATAGCATGAGATATGAGTTCCAAATACAATCATAAACTGGTTGTTTATTTTCATATCATTCATGCCAAAATTATACCAGGGGGAATAACTTGTCAGGCATATTGTTATTGTAGTATTGTGAAAATTAGCCAGAGGGATGTAGTCTCCAGGTTGGTACAGTCTGATTTCATCATATCCTACTATCAAGTATGTGGTATTTGCAGCAATACCAACTTCCAACAAGTTCTGAAGGGTAAACAAGGCAATAGGTAAGAGAAGGAAAGTAAAGGGCTAAACTATGGGAAAATGTCAAACTATCATTTGCTGTTTGAACCACTTTTAAGGATACTGCTCAATAGTTTAAAGTGTAGTCACATTGCCAAGCAGCAGATCTCTTCAACATGCATTGAGATTTGAATGTGATACTTAACTGCATTCTTTGGAAAATCTCCACTTGGCCCTGATACAGTATACTCTTAATATATTGGATTTTATTTGTTAAATTTTAAAATGGATTTGATTTGCTATTTTTCTGATTTTGCATCTGTTTTTGGAAGACATTGGTTTGTAGCTTTCTGGTAATATCATTATCTGGTTTCAGCATCAGGGAAATGCTGGCATTAGACAATAGGTTGGGAAGCATTTCTCCTTCAATCTTCTGTGTAGGAGTAGTATTGCTCCTTTCTTTAATTCATGATAGAATTCAGCAGTGAAGACAGTTGAGTTTTCTCTGTGGAAAAATTTTAAGCTATAAATACCATGTCACCAAATAGACATAAAGATATTAAAGCTATCATTATCTTAATATCTTTATCTTAGAATGAGACAAGTAATATTGTTCAAATATTATAAAATATTCTATTAGTTGGATAACTAAAATGTGCCAGCTCCTTAAATCTCTCTCTCTCTCTCTCTCTCTCTCTCTCTCTCTCTCTCTCTCTCTCTCTCTCAACTATAACCTGTTCATTTCATATACTCTTACTTGTATGTTTCAGAGCTGACCATTTGGTACTGGGCAACCAATTGACATTCTCTTCTCTGGGAAAGAGCATATCTCCTATTCCCAGATTTCTTGAGTTGCATTTAGTGCTTTGTGCAGGGTTGAGGCCTCTTGGGATTTTTCTGGTCCATCTTGTCATGTTCATTGGTGTTGTCCCTGTGTAGCTTACATTAGGGCAGTCATGTTGGTGATTGTTTATGGGTGAAGCTTCTACTATTACTAAGAGACACGATCTCACAGAAAACTTTCATCTGATTCTTAGAATCTTTCTGTTATCTCTTCTCCAATGTTCCTAAAGACTTCCATGTAGGAGTGTTTTGTAGATGTATGCATTGAGACTTAGCTCCACAGGTCTGCATTTTGATTGGTTGTGGTTTTCTGTAACAGTCTCAGCCTATTGCATAGATAGACTTCCTTGATGAGGGGTGAAGAATACACTTATCTGTGAGCATAAGGACAAATATTTATAGTAAAGTTAGGTATTATGTTCTTGTCTTAGTCAGGGTTTCTATTCCTGCACAAAATATCATGACCAAGAAGCAAGTTGTGGAGGAAAGGGTTTATTCAGCTTACACTTCCACACTGCTGTTCATCACCAAAGGAAGTCAGGACTGGAGCTGAAGCAGGACAGGAATCAGGAGCTGATGCAGAGGCCATGGAGGGATGTTACTTACTGGCTTGCTTCTCCTGGCTTGCTCAGCTTGCTCTCTTATAGAACCCAAGACTACCAGCCCAGGGATGGCACCATTTACAATGGGCCCTCTCCCCTTGATCACTAACTGAGAAAATGTGTTGGATCTCATGGGGAGGCATTTCCTTATCTGAAGCTCTTTTTTGTATGATAACTCCAGCTTGTATCAAGTTGAGACACAAAACCAGCCAGTATAGATAATTTAGAAATTAATGGCTGTAGGTTCTTCTTTAAGATTCATAAATTCAGTAGTACTGGGTAGTTAACTTTTAAACAAATAGAATATAGTAGGTAAACTATTTTGACAGCCTAATTTACTAATTATAAATCTACCCTATTCCTTGAAATGTTCTATTTAATTGTTCTCTACCCTTTTTTTTGCATCATTGCATGCCTGGTAATCTTTGATTAGATGTCAGAAGCTGTGACTTTTACCTCGTTGGGTGGTAGATATTTTTATTCTTATAAATAAATCTCTTTTAGCTTTGTTCTGGGATATATTAAACTACTTAGGAAGAGTTTGATCTTTTTGTGTCTTGATTTTATGATTTGTTTGGCATGTCTGAGTAGTCTATGGGGAATTATTCCCCAGTACTGAACACGACTTTTCAGTATAGTGACAATGAATTATGAGTCTTTTGCATTTACTGGGGGAGAGGAGAGATCCAATATTCCTATCCAGTGTGAACATCAATATTCCTTAATCTCAGATTTGTCCTGTCCTCCAGTGTGCCCTCACATGTATGTTCTTTGTAGTACTTCAGTATAGGGATCCCCTGTAGACCTTCCTACATGTAGCTCTTTAATACTCGGTGCTGCTACCTCTAACCTACTTGACTTCTCCAACTCTTTGCTCTCAGCAAGCTCTTCCCAATTTAAGGGCTTCTTGGCTCCACTCAGCTATTATTATGCTGCCACTGGTCTGAAATCTTCCTGGAGACAGCACGCAGGATGGTTGTCCTAGTGCTTGCCTGATTTGTGGATGCTCTCTGCAGGATCACTAATTTTTGTTTTCTGATGGCCAGTATTTGAAAAACCATTGTTTCTGATACTTTGTCTGTTAGTTGCTTGTTTCTGGTAGCAAGGTAAGCTTGACTTTGGAAATTTCATTTCAGATGAAAGTGTCTTATCTCCTTGTACTAAGATCAACTCCAAGTGGATCAAGGACCTCCACATAAAGCCAGACACACTGAAACTATTAGAAAAGAAATTGGGGAAGACCCTGGAGGACATGGGCACAGGGGGAAAGTTCCTGAACAGAACACCAATAGCTTATGCTCTAAGATCAAGAATTGACAAATGGGACCTCATAAAATTACAAAGTTTCTGTAAGGCAAAGGACACTGTCAGATGGACAAAAGAGCAACCAACAAAGTGGGAAAAGATCTTCACCAACCCCACATCCGACAGAGGGCTAATATCCAATATATACAAAGAACTCAAGAAGTTAGACCCCAAAGAACCAAATAACCCTATCAAAAATGGGGTACAGAGCTAAACAAAGAATTTTCACCAGAAGAAATTCGGATGGCCAAGAAACACCTTAAGAGATGTTCAACATCACTAGTCATCAGGGAAATGCAAATCAAAACAACCCTGAGATTCTACCTCACACCAGTCAGAATGGCTAAGATTAAAAACTCAAGAGACAACAAGTGCTAGCGAGGATGTGGAGAAAGAGGAACACTCCTCCACTGTTGGTGGGATTACAAAATGGTAAAACCACTCTGGAAATCAGTTTGGCAGTTCCTCAGAAAATTGGGCATGTCACTTCCAGAGGACCCTGGCATACCGCTCCTGGGCATATACCCAGAGGATTCCCCTGCATACAATAAAGACACATGCTCCACTATGTTTATAGCAGCCTTGTTTATAATAGCCAGAAATTGGAAGGAGCCCAAATATTCCTCAAAGGAGGAATGGATACAGAAAATGTGGTATATTTATACAATGGAATACTACTCAGCAATTAAAAATAATGAATTCATGCAATTTGTAGGTAAATGGTTAGATCTGGAAAATATCATCCTAAGTGAGTTAACCCAATCACAAAAGAATACACATGAAATGCAATCACTGATAAGTGGATATTAATGAGCCCAGAAGCCCTAAATACTCAAGGCACAATTAGCAAGTCAAATGATTCCCAAGAAGAAGAAAGGAGAGGACCCTGGGCCTGAAAAGATTGGATCCAGTTTTGTAGACCCAGAACAGAGAAATCGTGGGGGGGGGGCGGGGATGATTGGGGAAGGGTTGGGGGGAGAGGAATTATGGGACGTGTGGTGTGAGGGGGAACTGGGAAAGGAGAAAGCCTTTGGACTGTAAACATAGAACATAGAAAATAAAAATTAAAAAAAATGTCCTAATGTCCCTTGTTTGCACACCTTTCTGCAGCTAGGGAAACAGTGGAGCAACCCAGTAGTGAAAATGACAGTATGAACTCCAGTGAAGTTCTCTAGAAAAGAAGTGGTTCTTATTAGCACCCACTTTACCAACTTCCCTTCAGCCCCTCTTGAACAAAATATGTTAATGAGTGTCAAGGCTCTATTGCATAAGAGCAGAAGTCAAAGAAGCATGTGGATGCCTGGATCACTCTGGCCCATATAAGGTGACATCTAGCCAGTGAGGAAGCCCATAGTATTCACTCCGATGGGGAAAAAAAGGCAAGGTTGTTTGTCCTATGGAGTCTTCAATAACAGAGGGAGATAACATAAAGATATTTGTGTCTAAATGCACATAACTCTACATGTCACCTTATCTAATATGCGACCTATGTATAGAAGCCACCAGCAGGAGAGGGCGGAGATAGAAATAGAGAGGGAACAGAGCTCTTCCTCCCAGTACAAGCAGCCTTGTTTATGGTGAGCACCTTGGCTTTTAGTTACCACCTCAACCTGAAAGCCACTGAACCTAAGAAAAGAAAAACACAAGACCACACCCCTTCTAGTAAAGACTACACCCTCTCATTAAAACCACACCCCTTCTCGTTTAGACCACACCCTCTTCTCATTCTTTGCACTGGAGTTGCTTGTTGGGCAAACAGGAGAGAAAATGCTGGGGAAATTAGATATGAGAGTGGAATTGTGAACTGAACTGGAGCAGACTTTCGGAAACTGATGTGAAAGCAACAGGGTCTGTCTGCAGATATAAGATGAGGCTGGCGAGAGCATGGGTAATTGCAGAAGCTAGAGAGGAAAACAACATTGAGCTATTTGTCTTTAGACTCCAATGACTTAAGGCTAATAAGCTGGTCTCATCTGATCTGCGACCAACAGCTGCTACAGGCCAAAGAGACTTTGTGCTGAGTGCATTTTATTCCTCATTGAGCTAAGGGCTACTGATGTCATCAGCTGCCCCTTATTATTATGAATGAAAAAACCCCAGGAGATCAGAATATGTTTGTGTTCTCCATGGCGTCTGCACCTCTTTCATTAGCATCCATTTGTCACCTCAAGAAGTATATCTTTGCAGAGCAAGAACCGCTTTTCCATTCATTCAGAAGAAAGAAAGAAAGGAAGAAAGAGAAAGAAAGAAAAATAAATAAATAAATAAAGAAAGAAAGAAAGAAAGAAAGAAAAGAAAGAAAGAAAAAAGGAAGGAAGGAAGGAAGGATCGAAGGAAGGAAAGAAAGAAAGGTTTTATTGTTTTCTTTCTCATCTGAGAGAAAGCCCAAACTTGACATGGACATCTATCCTGCTTTTCCAAACATAGTTTTTTTTTGATCCATTGCTGGAGGGTGTCAGAGTGAAGATTTAAGATCATCTTAATCTGAGAGCAAGTTCTCCAGAGAAGACACCAGAAACCTTTCCCTCTGCCTAGAGCTGGGTAGCTTTAGTACAACCGGCAGTACCTGTTGTGTACACCAGGGGGCAGGTGCTGTATGTGAAATGGGGAGAGTTAATTACCTAACTACCTATGGGTCTAAGCCTGGCTCAATGGGAAGAGCTATAACACAGATGCTCAGGCCCTGTCTTGAGATTCTGATTCCATGGGTCACGTGTGGAGCCCGGGCATGTACATCTGTCACTATGCAGGTTCACTCTGAGTAAGCTTGTCTCAGGCACTCGTATCCTTGTTTGAACATTCCAGACTGCAGCAGCCACCTGCAAATAAATGTGAAGCCTGGAACTGCAGCACAGCTCTGCATGATGGTTTCCGGGAATTGCAGCACTGCTCTCCATGATGGTTTCCGGGAACTGCAGCACTTGTCTCCATGATGGTTTCCGGGAACTGCAGCACAGCTCTGCATGATGGTTTCCGGGAACTGCAGCACATGTCTCCATGATAGTTTCCGGGAACTGCAGCACAGCTCTGCATGATGGTTTCCGGGACCTGGGGGCAAGGGGATTTCTCAACACGATGAGCTCCCAAGTAACCACAAACTGCGTGGAACATGTGTTTGCCTGAATCAGGATTCACAGTCAGGCTGCCTGTCTTCTCTCCAGAGGCTGTGCTTCAGTGGTCCTCAGCGTGTCTTCCTGCTGTCACATAGTCTAGATGCTTCCCTCTGAATTCCAGCTCTGATGCATTTCTGTGCCCTCTGCTCCTCTTTCTCACAGTTCTTCGGAAAATTAAAACTTCTCTGCTAAGCCTCTGAGATGTCAAAGAAAACCAGTTATACAAAATGGTGAAGACATTTTGTTTCAAAAGTTAAGGAAGATCACAGAATAGAGTTGGACTCCATTGTGACATGTATCAGGGATAAGTGGGGATGCAGATCCAATAAACAGGGTATTGGGCTATAAAAATGTTATGAAGAAACAATAGGAATCTCTCTCTCTCTCTCTCTCTCTCTCTCTCTCTCTTTCTCTCTCTCTCCTCTCTTCTCCCCCCTCCCGTGTGTGTGTGTGTGTGTGTGTGTGTGTGTGTGTTTCTACCATGTGTGGTATGGGATTCTGGCTGAGCTAAGAATTCTTTGGAAGAATTATCTGAAGTGATCATATACATAAACATGGGCAAAGAATGAGAATATTGATCAGACGTTGATGGTGATAGGGAATAAAGGTGAAAGATTCTTATTAAACTGCTTTGGCAGCATTATGTACTACAATTGGATTTTACAAGGCACTGCACACATGGGCCTTGGAGAAGTTTGGAAGTCTGACTAAAGTTTAGCTGAGCAAAGTCATCAAACTGAGGTTAACAGCTGCAGAACAGCGATTCTGTGTGAAATGGCATGTGAGTGCACCTTCTCTTTGTGTCTTCATTTTTTCATAGTACCTTTACAGAGGCCACTGACTCAAGAAGTCTTTCAGCTTAAACACCTACTTTCAGAGAAGGGCCAAGTGGGCCCAGTGACTGTCACTGAGATTCACTGGGGAAGGCGTGTCACTGGTTGCCTGACTTGTGGCCTCTGCCTTTTTCTCCACCTCACACCCACACAGTGTGAGCCTCTCCCATGAAACCTCTTTCCAGCATCTTTCAAAACAACCCCTGTTTCCCAGATGCCTGCCTCCTGTGTCTCTCCACCTGTTACACCAGCATTTGGTTTCACTGCTCTTGCTCTGGGACATTGTGAAGTTTCTGTTAGAAAACTTTCTCAGTAATTAATATAATTGTAGTTTACACAATCACAATTATTTACGTGTTAGCAACAAACAGCTATTTTGTGCTAAACCAGTTTCACTGAGTCTGCAAGAAAACCAATGACCCACAGTGGCCGGAAGAAGTTGACAGAGTTTGGGTAGGAGGGCAGGAGGGTGGGGAGAGTCTGTATATGTGCCCACACACAGATACACAGACACATAGACACACACACACACACACACACACACTCACACACACACAGACACACACAGACACACACACACACACACACACACACACACACACACACACACACTGTGGTAGATAACCAGCAATGGGCCCATTGCTCAGCACTGCTCTATGCACCAGCATGGCAGGAGACTAGAGGACTGGTTTGGGAGCAGTCTGACCTCTCGACCTTAAGTTCTGATTTTGGTTTTCTGCCAACTTCCATGGCTATCCTATGACTAATGACTATCCTTTTCTAGTTCATTCCTAATGTAATAGGCCCCTCTGGTCCCTATCTCAGACCTTCTGTATGGTCATTTTCTTCCCTCTGTGATGTGTGTGTGTGTGTGTGTGTGTGTGTGTGTGTGTGTGTGTGAGAGAGAGAGAGAGAGAGAGAGAGAGAGAGAGAGAGAGAGAGAGAGAGAGAGAGGTCTTTAGGCCAGTTTTTCAGAGGGCTGTATTTCAAACTTGGGTGACCATGAGTCTAGTCTCTTTCTGAACATCTTCACTGGATAGTTCTCACAGCTTTTGTTCCAAACCTAAGTTCCCTCCAATCTGCTGCTTCTCCTTCAGTTCAGTTGCTTAACCTGGAACCAGAAGCCTCATTCTATCCTTGCTCCTCTGACATTCCAGTAACCGCCATGGTCTTCGAACTTTAGAATTTTAGAATCTTGGAACTATGAATGTCCTCAGCTTGGATCCCCTTTTCCCCAACTCACCTCTTACTGTCAGACTTGAGGTGTGATTAAGACTCACCTGCCACACCTTTCACCTAGCTAATCTCCTATTGTTGCTCACGGCAACCAGCGAGTCTTCAATATTTGACCCTCAATTAGATTATACTACAACCACTGTACCGCGTACACAGCCTTCATTGTGTCCCCTCTGCCCACAGAATGAGCTTCATACTTCTGAAGGTGGTCTCTGGAACCCATGTCATGGAGAGATTGCATGTCCCCAAAGGCATGCAGCAGTCCTAACCACTGGTACCTTAGAGAGTGGTTTTACTTAGGAACAGGAATGTGACTAGTTAGATGAGGCTAGTGAGGATTGGGATGGGGAGGATCCTGCATGACTGGCGGAAGAGGTGAACTGGAAACAGACAAGGAATAAAGGGAGGATAACCTTGCAAAGTAGAGGTAGAAGACGAGAAAAGTCAGGATACGCCTGAGTCTCCCACAGGATCTGAAAGAAGAAGGCTTTTGACCTGGGGCATGAGTCTGACAATACTTTGATTTTTGGATATTTAGCTTCTAGAAGCCAAGGCATTGTGTGTTTTTTTTTTTTTTTGGAACTGATTATGGTAATCTGCATAGTAGCCTCAGTAATATGATCTGTTATACTACTCATCTGTTACCAAATACCTCAGTATTCCCTGTTTTTTTTCAGACTAATTTTCTGGATCCAATAGAACTCTCTGAGCACACCTTTATCTACATAGCCATGCACACACTGGCTTCTCTGCTTTTCTAATCTGCCTGACTCATCTCCAGATTTCTTCCTTCTGTTCTTATAGAATCTTCAGGTGAACATATGCTATATATTTCTAATTTGATCACGGCCTGTTTCTCTTCCCAACCTTCGGCATTTAGCACTGAAGCTGACCTATGAGGCAGGAAAAATTTCAGTTTGTTCATGAGTTGTGAGAGTCAAAATGCCCCTTCCTGCCTTTGATCTGAAATCATCAGCTACAGGTCATGGTTACTCTTAAGACCCACCTCTAAACTGCTAGATGCATCTCAGAGTTTGCCCAGGGTGTTCAATAGATATGAGGGACGGTGACCCAGAAAAAGAGGTTTCCCATGTTTAGTTGAAGCCAGTATCTAATTGCTGTCCCTCTTCAAATGAAAAATGGGGAAAATACTACCTAAAT
The DNA here is from genome assembly GCA_964023405.1 of Apodemus agrarius. Lineage (NCBI taxonomy): Eukaryota > Metazoa > Chordata > Mammalia > Rodentia > Muridae > Apodemus > Apodemus agrarius. The sequence continues at coordinate 41,384,614 of OZ030009.1, forward strand.
GTTGTTTAGCAACCCTGGCCCCCCACCCCTTTGAAATAAACATTCTTTCAATTAGTAATATTTGTCACTAGGGACAGCAATTCTGTGTCCTACCAAAACAAACACAGTCGTAATTAGTTTTATCCAGGAAGAAAATTAACTCTGTTTATCTTGGCATAATTAATCATTGACCTCTTTCTGTGCAGGCAGCTTGGGGGAGGGCAGGGAGTTGGGGGTTGTGATCTATAGCAAGAGGGCATTCCAGGACCCTTCTAGTTTTCTTTAGTCACACAGCTGTCCACATGAGTTATTTGAAATAATATTCCTAGCCAAGAGTGGTGGAGCTGCCTCTCGGCTGGGATGGGAGGGACATGGAATAGAGCTGTGGTTTTATGGGTTCTGTCTAGAAAGGTTTGGATGAGAATGAATCAGAGAAGCTTGAAAGCATATGGATCCCAAGTTGTGCTTGCATTTTTTATGTCTTTCACCTTGACTTTCAGGAGTTCTGTGTATAGGGAAAGAAACCCCAGGGAGGAAGGAAGTTTTTTTTTTTCTTTTTGTTGTTGTGGAGGTTATTGCTTTGGGATTATGAGTATGTGTTTCAGTCCTGATTCTGACATCCACTAATTGTGTGATCTTAGGCAAGACATCCTGAAACAGTCACCCACCAAGTTTAAAAATGAATGACCAACATCCAGACAAACAAAAAACCATGTAGCAGGATCAGGGTTAGTGTACTCCATACCTGTAAGGATGAACTAGGGTTTAGAAATTGATGTGTGCCATGTCCCTAGTGCAGGATCCTCCACTTCCCTAAATGCTGGCAATTCTTGTGAGTTTTGTATGATCTGACTTAGAGTCCCAGGGTAGGAGTCTGTTCTCTTCATTTCCTTAGACCCACAGTTCTCAGAGACTCTACTGTGTGTCAAGCTTGTCTATGCCCTGGAAGTATGCAGGCATATTGATTAACCATGGCCCTTGTTCTCACAGGGTACATGCCTAATGGGGAAGATATAGGAAAGGAGGGAGGAAAGGAAGGGCTGAGATAGGTATGTGACAGATAGACCTAGAAGATAGACCTAGAAGATAGACCTAGATAGTCTCAGTGTGCTATAATGCGTGGAGAGCCAGTGTGAGACTCCCTGGTAGAGGTATAATTTAGAGACTGTAGGGAGTCTGATTAGCTGATCTCTGGACTTTTCAGTGGATGCTTCACCTACTCCTCATGATAACTCTAAAATAGGCATGAAGGAGGGGAGCCAGGGCAGAATAATTGGAAGTGCACAGATGGTAAGTCATTAGATTTCAACAGCATGCTTAAAAGGTGGTACACCCGGGGTGGTAGCCAGGTTCTTGCAATGGATGCTGAAGGAAGTCAGTGTTTTATAGCCCTGGCTGTCCTGGAACTCACTCTGTGGACCAGGCTGGCCTTGAACTCAGAAATCCACCTGTCTCTGCCTCCCAGGTGCTGGGATTAAAGGCGTGTGCTACCACCGCCCGGCAGTTAGGCTGATTCTTATCCTCTCCATCCGTTGGCGTCATAAAAGGCTATCTATGCTGTGGTGCTGAGACAACCATTGCTAACAAGAGCTGTGGTGGGGAAGGAGCTTGTCCTCTAGATAGGGGAAGGAGGTAATGAAACCAAGGAGGCCACATCTGGTGCTGAGACTCTTTGGAAGGTTCCTGAAGAGCTTACAGTGGACAGAGAGTCAGGCTGGCCCTGGACAGAGGGGCAAGCTGGCAAGGCAGAGGGAGCAGACAAGTTTGAAATCAGAGTTACTCCTGACCTTGGGTAAGAATCAATGGGCTTCTGTAGCAGTGGGCAGCTGTGAAGATCGTTCCTTGAAGTAGGAGAGAGATTCAGGCTAGAGACAGCTCTTTCTACCCACTGCAAACAAGGAAAAAATGGCTTTGCTGCCATTGGCAGGAGGTTGGGCTTCTCCCCATAATCATACAGGGAGCTGGTGGCCAGCAGAGTTTCAGTGGTGCAAAGAGCTCTGGGAAAGAAGGCAACCAGAGATTATAAGGGGTTCCTAAGATTGGTTTGTCATAGCCATGGTGACAGAGTTGTAAGAATGGACATGCAGGTGGCAGTGGACACCGAGTGCTCTGAGACACAGTGGAAGTGAATGTGACAAACTTGTGTCCCATGTTCCAACTTTGCCAGTAACAAGCTGGACAAAATTCTGCTCTAACAGCTCAGCATTCTCCTCTGTATGATTGAGTGGCAATATCTAGCTAGAGCTGCTTTAAGGAAGGTTCAATAACCGCCCCTTCATAGAAACCTTTGAAGTAGGGATTCTTGCCATTCTCAGACTGGGGACTGAATCAGAGTGACTGTTTCAGGTGAACTGCCAGGATAACCTAGTTTCCTTCCTGGCAGAATCCAGCAAGAAGTCTAGGTGACGCTGTGTTTTACTGGAGTGTCTCTGCCCTAAGGTTTAATGGCCAAGTGAAAGAAGCCTCCCCTCTCCCCCTACCATGTATAGATACCCAGCCCATTGGGAGCTTCTGGTATCATGATTACTTCTTCTGGAACTGCCTGCACTCTCAGCCACTCTGCCCCTGCTGCTTGCTGGGCTGCACTTCCTTCTTAATGCTTGAACCCCCTCCTTTAGCTATAGTACTGGAGGCCCTATACACAGAGGTTTCTAGCATGAGCCCAAGAGCCAGGCACACCAGGGTTCCAGAACTTCTCAGGTAGACTGATAACAGAGCATTAGGACTTCTCATGTAGAGCTAGGGAAAGTGCCAGAAAACTAAGGAAGACTTGCCCACCTCCTAGAGGCTGTAGCGCAGAGAAGTGATCATGGCATAGAGAGTCTAGATGCAGTCTAGGCCTTGTGGGAAAGGAAAGGAGGGTCACAGAGATGTTCACACTGTGTAAAGCCTTCCTGTGCAGGATACAATCAGCAGGAAATCTAGACAGGACTCATTTTTCCCATTTCTGCTTGCAGCATCTGCCTGGGCTGGATCCCCTATGGTCAGATCAATCCAGCAAACATTTATTGAACACGCATATTGGGTGGTAGACATTTTGCCTTGGGTTCATTTTCTGTACCCAGAGGAGTCATTAGGTCTTTGATAGAGGGTGTGTGTCCATGTGTGCTTCTGAGAGGTTTCTCTCTCTCTCTCTCTCTCTCTCTCTCTCTCTCTCTCTCTCTCTCTCTTTCCCTCTAAGTGTGTGTGTGTGTGTGTGTGTGTGTGTGTGTGTATGTCTTTTGCTTATTTTGTGGCTGAGTGTATGTCTTTATATGTTTATATATTTATGTGTTTTCCTGTATTTCTATGATGCCTGTGTGTTTGTGCTTTTATGTATATGTCTTCATGTATGTCTGTGTATGTGTCTGTGTGAATATCTTCACATCTTTATGTGTTGGAAAGGACACGGGAGGGCAGCTTGGATGCATCAGTATGAAAGGCTGCCAATTCTCACTTTTAGTTCTGAGAGGGATCAGCTCCTGCTGTGGTCAATGTCAACCCTGGTAGAAAGGAGCTGGAAATTGGATCTTGATAGCATTGCACTTCCTTGGAGAGAATTGAGGATCTGGAGTCTAAACAGTTTTGTGGGGCAGAGAGCTGAATTTTGCGACAGACAACAGAGCTATTCCAACTTGCCTGTGGGGAATGAGATAGGGAAGAGGAAAGCGGAACTGAGAAAGGGCGCTGCATTTGGTCTGGCTCTGGGCCCGTCACCTTTAAATATCTAGACACGGGAGTTCAATGCTTTCTTTATTAACACGAAACCAGACAGCCACCCCAAGCCAGCATCAGTAGGAAGACAGAAAAGGGCAGGCTGGCTGTGTGGGAGCACAAACATATCTGAGCATTCTTTGACTTCAACCCCGGATGCCACACTGAACCTGAATCTAGGAGTAGGGACCACAAACTGGGCAAATCTTTCCAGGCTGGGGAGGGACTGATTGCGAAAGTCAAAAGTAGAGGAACTTCTCTGATCAGCCAAGGGTGGAAGGATCACAGAGGCAGATTCTTACCTTCAGATGTGGACCTGCTTCTTGGCCAGAAGGTACTCCTGTAAGATGGTGAAATTCAGACTTGGGAGTGTTTATCAGGAGGCTGGCATAGCTCATCAGTAAGGCTGGACCACCGCCAATACGTGCAGAAAGACCAGACCGTGGACTATTTTGTGGGATGGGTTTCCTGTCTCAACTCTTTGAGTAGAGGGCTGCTGGAGCTGTGTGTAAATGGCTGCCCCCAGTCCTCATACATAACACCTCAGGATTTACTGATGATGGCTGAAGATAAACCCCACCTAGTTAGGCACAGATATGGCTTTCTGCAGTGCCAGCTCTATTTGAAGATCATCCAGGCTGACTAGCAATGTCTCAGGTATGAAAGGTGACTTGGTGGGCTATGTCTAAGCTGGCAGGCTGTTTTTTCCTCCTTATTCCCTGCTAGATGTTTTCCAACCCATGGGTTTATTAAGTGGGAGGTGTTTGGCTCCCTCTGGTGGTTATAAAAGTCTTTTAAAAATAAAACCGTTCAACAGTAATTGTGCATATTCATGACTGTAGTGTGATGCTGTGACAGGTGCTTGAATATTTCATGATCATTTCTGAGGAATTGGCGTGTCCGCTCCCTCATGCCTTTATTTCAATTACAATTGTTCAGAGGATGGGAGCATTAAAAATCCTCCTAGCTAGCTGTTTTGGAATGTACGACTCGTCACCATTAAATACTGTAACCCTTTTGTCAGTAATTTAGTAAATAGCAATTATTCATCTACTCTGTTTGCAATGACTTTCAGGAGTTGAAGAAAAGAATCACTTCATGGGAAATATTTGGTGGATCCAAGAGGTAGCAGGCTATTTTACGAATGGGGTTTCTGGAGTGCTGTAGGTAACCTGCCTGACTCTGATGACCGAGTGGACAAAATAGAGACTTGGAAGCTAATTGGAACCAAAGGGTAGGTATGAACTAGACTCCAAACCACACAGCACATCTGAGCTTGTGCACAAGACACTTAGCTGAGGAGCCTCAAAACCTCTCAGCCTGTGTAATCATAGGGTTGGGTATGCTGAGAGTGTTCATTCTGGGTTACATTATCACTCATCTGGGAGGTTAAAAAGTACTGACAATTATATCCTGACTCAAGGGATACTGTCTTAACATGTCTGAAGTAGGAGAGTGTACAAAAAAATGAAATGAAACAAAACAAAACCCAAACTAACACCAACACCAACACCACCAACAAAAATCTTAGGGCCTGGGCCTGGGGATGAGATGGCTCAGCTGGTAAAGGTGTCTGATGCTTTCCACCACATGGTGGAAGGAGAGACTTGACTCCTGTGAACCACCCTTTGACCTTCACATGGGCACCATGATATATGCACAATCCCTTCCCCAACATGTGGGTATAAAATGAAATAAGTTAAAAAGTAACAAATTTTCTTTTAAAAGGCTCCTTAGGTGACTCTGGGGTGGAAGAGAGGCCTAAAAACATCTACATATTTCAGGGGAGACCAGTCTGGTTGTTATTGTCTCTAATTCAGAGATTATTTTTGAGCAATTGTGTGTGTGTGTGTGTGTGTGTGTGTGTGTGTGTGTGTAACCCGTGTTCTATAGCCAATGGTGTTATTTTACCCCCAGGACAACAGGATAACATTCCTCATCCATAAACCTAGACATAGATGTAAATGCTTGCATCCGTAAAGAGATCTCAGCGATAAATCCAGGTGATCTGAGTTGTTCTCCACGCCTCTAATGTAATTAAGTGTGCACTATAAGGAAAGCTGCACGCTGGGTATACAGAGTAGCAGTGGCACTTTGCTTTCCAATGGCAGTTTTGCTGAGGTTGCCATTGTATTAACTCAGGATTCATTATGTATGGAGCAGACATGGGCTCACTGGAAAAAGAGAGACACCCTCAGGGCATGCTTCCAGGCCTCTGGACTTTGTCACTCCCTCAAGCAGCATTACTGCATCTCCTCTCCTTCACTCTTCCCTGTGTCCTGTCGTGGCATTAAACATCGATAGGAAAAGGCAAAGAAATGACAAACTACAAGGTGGGCAGCTGTGCCTGAAATAGCAGAAGGTTTTGTGTTTTGAGTGAGCGGTTCCTATTAGCATCATTCAGAGGGCAGGCATTGTTCTGAAGTGCTTGGGGGAAAGCATGTGCTGAAAGAGGAAATGTGTGAAACACATTTTAGAGTCCTGCCCATGTCCTCCTGCACACTCTCTGGTCATTGAGTAAGAATTCACAAAAGATGGCTAACTGGGTCCAGATGGGGCTGCACCCAGATGACAGCAGCTCTGGACCAGATTAACAAGAAACCACACGAAGCAATGTCAGCAGTAAGAACCACACCTGATTGAGTGCTACCCAACTCCAGATGCCTTGCTACAGACACCTGACCATGAAAACAGGTTGCATGACTTTTCCTTGTTATTGCTCAAGGTCTACCTGCCTGTAATAGCTCCCCTCCCTGACGTTTCCAAGAATATTGTTTGGCAGGAAGAATTTGCAATGCTCCCACATGAACTCAGCCTGTCAGGGTCTGATCTTGATTATTGTCAAAGAGCAAGACACAGGATCCCACACCAATTTAGCTTCTCGGGAGTAAGGTACTGTGCAAAGGGCACTAAAAGAATCCTGTTAGGGTCATTTTACTTTTAGTGTGATCCTTTGGTCGTTTGCAGTAACTGAAAGATGCAGCCAAAATATTAGGAGCAAAATCAAAGGACTGAATCAAGGTAAGAGGGATCTGTCAATTGTCAGATTGAAGCCATGGGAAGGGTCTCTGGATGAAAAAAGAAGTAAACTTCTGTCTTGGCTGCTTATCACACATATGTATACATTTTAAACAGGTAAGATAATCTCATAGTTGACGTTGTTGTCATAGCATTTTCTTAGTACTTTGCTTCAGGAATTTTACTAGGTCCTATGTAAGTAACAAACACAATTGTTAATTCTTACTATCTGGCTATGATGTAGGCTTTTCTTATTGAATTTAACAAACTGGGAAATCTGGTCTCGAAATGGTTAAATAATTTGCCTGTGTGTCAGTAGCTTGTACATTTTGCAAGGGTAAAAGCTGGGACATCAGCAGCATATCTTGCTGCCCTTTGGTGGTTCCCACCACATGAAGGTACAAGCATGCAAATGTTCAAGTGTCCCAGCAACGGCAGAGTGTGACCTTCGAGAAGTGGGAACCTGGTTCTGAGCACAGTTCACAGGTGTCCAGAGAGCTCCTCTGATGGGAAGGAGAGGGAGGATGATGACTTGTCTGGTCCAGAAAGTGACCTGTGAATCTGAATTGGCTCAGTCATATTGATAACCATAGAGTAAGAATACATTAACACTATCTGGTGAAGAAAGACAATTGCATTGGCACCAATAAAGTTCTAAATGAAATACATACACTAGGGTCTGTTAGGGAGTTGGAAGTTTGTGTGCTCTGTGACTGGGGAAATTGAGGTAGATTGTTGACTACGGCTGTGTAAAACTTGATTTCTGCTAAGCATTGGTCACAAGCAGGAGCCATCATGCTGTGTTGATAACTTTTCTGCTGAATCAGTACTTTAAAAATCCTGCAGTACTGCAGGTTTACCTCTAGAGGGCACTCAGACACCTCTATATCCTGCAGCTGCTGTTGTAACAGCATTGTCCAACCTTGCCCAAATCTTCATTATCTGTCTCTAAGTAAGGGTATCCACTATAAATACAATAAATAAATAAATAAATAAATAAATAAATAAATAAATAAAATAAAAAGGATGAGAACAAATATTTTATCATTCACACTTTCACATGTTCAATTGTCCATCCATCCATCCATCCATCCATCCATCCATCTATTCATCCCTTCTCTCAGCCTAAATAACCTTTGAATATACCTGTTAGTCTGGCATTCTAAATTATAGATATATGAAATAGGCAGAAGAATTGCCCTCGAGAAACTCATTTAACGTCCAAACAGGTCTCCTGCTCTTTGAATCTTTGCGCAGTGGGTCAGGCTTTGGACTTGACAATTTCTTGGCATAGTTCTGTGTGCGGTAAAACACCAAGTTTGTCTTCTGTAAAGTTTTTTTTTCAGTTACACATTTAGTTCTCTTGTTTCTTACTCTAGTCTTCTGAAACGCAGAACACTTGCAGGTCTGATTTTAAAAACATAGTGTAAAAATCATAATCATTGAGTTTGTGAAGGTAATGGAAACAAAATGTCTGAAATGTATCCCAGAAATGTGATGATCAGAAACTAGGGGCATAGGAATGAGATATGGGAGAAGACTGGATGAGCAAGCACATCTTTCTAGGTTTTCTAGTCTTGAATCTGAGGTGAATTAGGACAAACTCTGAGGATGGGGCTGAGCCTGGAAGAGCTGTGTTTTGAGCAGGATCTGAAGCATCTCTCCACTCCACTTCTCATGAGTTTGTCTTTATTCAAATACACATTTGCATAGCTCTCATATTCACATGCCTTGGTAAAGGCAATGAATAAAGTGTTATGGGTATGACAAACAAAATTCATGCCACCAAGCTTGTACACTGGGGGGAGAAAAATGAATAACAATAACAAAACCATTCCAGACAATAAGCATGATGAGGATGAGTACATAGGAAACTGTCAGAGAATGAACAGGATATGCTTTATTTAGATAGGATAGACATGAATAAATTTTCCAGAGTTCAGTGGATCTGAAACAACAACAAGAAGTAATCGAGTCTTTATTAGCATTCTTAATTCTGAGGGAACAGCAGATAGCAACAATCAACACCTCTGATAAATTTTTAGAAAGATTTGAGACTTCATACATAATAAACCATGAGAATTAGAAATGGGAGGGGAAAGAGGAATGATGTAAGGCTTTGTATAGGCATTAGTTGACTGGAATATCTACCATTATGCACACAATGGCCTTTAACCAGTATTTATCTTGGTGAAACAGCCTAAAAAAGTTTCTTTCAAAAGTTATTAATGTATTTATTCATTAATTGATGTGTGTGCATCTCTCTCTTTCTCTCTCTCTCTCTCTCTCTCTCTCTCTCTCTCTGTATGTGTGTGTTTGTGTGTGTGTGCACGCGCATGCACGCGTGAAGATCCATGGTTTGATACCTTCCACTTTAAGAGATGAAGGAGTGGTGAGTGTTGGAAAATTATCTGTGCAGTATCAGCCCAGTCTTTAAAGAACTGCTAGGTGAGTGTGTTTATACTCTCTGAGATCCTGGAGTCCTCTGGGAGCACTGGAGGTGGGCAGCCAGATATAATCTGAAAAGGAGAGCTGCTTTGTTTTTATAGGCCTTGTGCATGCTGCGATAGTCTCTGTGAGTTTATATGTGTGTCAGTCCTGTTGTGTCTAGAAGGTCTTGTTTCCCTAGTGTCTTCCATTCCCACAGGCAATATTTATGTCTCCTCTTCCGTGAAGTTCCCTGAGCCCTAAGGGTAGTGATTTGATGGAGACACCCTCTTTATGACTGAGTGTGCCAAGGTCTCACACTCTCTGCACATTATTCTGTTGTGGGTTTCTGAGTTTGTTCCCACCCACTGTAGGAAAAAAACTTCTCTGATGATGGCTGAGGTAGACTTTAATCTATGGGTATAACAGAATGCCTTTAGGAGTCATTAAATTGTTATGTTCCTTTAGAAGAATAGTATTTTGTCTTCCTATAGGTCCATGGCTTATCTAGTCTCATGTTCTTGGCCACAAGAGCAATGCCAGGCAAGGGTCCCATCTCATAGAGTGGACCTTAAATCCAATCAGATAGTGGTTGCTTACTTCCAGAATATTTGTGTCACTATTGCACTAATGCATCATGCTATCCAGTCACCATTGTAGACTACAGAGTTTATAGCTGGGTTGTTTATCTCTTTCCTCTGGTAGTGAGCAGAGTATCTTTTAGTACTATGAACACTAGTCAGTATGGGTGAAGGATCTAGGTAGGCACTGGCTCTACTTATTCACACTCAATAAGTTATGTAGTTGTCTTCAGAAATATAGCCCTATCATTAGTCTGTGTAGAGCAATCAATAACCATAGCAATGACCTGGGCTACTTGGGGCTTTCCATGGGCACCCAGGGCCAACAACTCAATTAAATGCAATGCATTCCTGGCACTAGTTATTACCATTTTAAAAGTCCTACTTATTTTTCAACAAGGTCTGAAGATTGTGGGTGCATGTACGTTCCAAGTAAATTCTCTGTACAGGTCATAAAAGCTTCTATCTGGCCTGAAATGTGCACACCATAAACAGCAAGTATTGGTACCCTCTCAGCAGAGGGTACTCATTCAGTAGAGCTGCATGTCAGTAAATTACACACACACACACACACACACACACGCACACGCACACGCACACGCACACGCACACACACACACACACACACACACACACACACACACACACCATACACACACACAGTCATGGAGGAACTTCCCCTCTTTATTATCAAGCATGTGGTCAGATAAATAGATGCCATCTTGGATGAGGAGGGAGGGCTTGTCATTTCTCTTAGTGGATATTTTGGAGTAGTCTGATCCCTGGAATGCACCCAACCAGAATCTTGCAGAACTGGCCATTAGTCAGGGTTTGGGAGCATTGTGTCGGGGGGGGGGGCGGGGTGTGGTGGGCAGGATCAGGCAGTTTTGTGACTTTCTCCTCATGAAAATTGGGCACGATTTTATTCTTTGGGGAAGCCAATAGTGTTTCTTTGGTGTCTTTAGGCTTAACAGCCTTTTCAGGACTGTGTGGGTCTCACATAGGGTGTGTGCAGAACTCCCATGATGAGATCAGGACCTGAGAAGAAATCAATCATAGAAAAGTTTGTTCTTTGAAAGCCAAACTAACCAGGTTAAAGAGAGAAGTCCTACCAAGATTAATAAAATTATAGGTTGAAAAAGAGAGATTACTATCACGGCGCATTTCTTGAACACCGTGATTTCACGCAGCCAAGCTGCAATCCAGGCAAAGGCTGTGTGATATTTACTGGGGAAAGCCTTGTTTGGCAGGGCTGTTCAAGGTGAATGCCGCTGTGGGCCTCCTTGGCTGCAGATAGGGCTGAGCTGAAATTTCTCATGGCAAGCTGTGTAACCCTTTATCTGACCTGTTCTTTTACTTACAAGATGTCTCTGCCAGCCAGAGGTGCGAGCATCCAGGCGTGACAGTTCACTCAGAGTTTATTCTTTGAGCTACAGCACTGGCCATGATTTATCCTCTGGAGATCCATTGCTTTGCTTTTAATCAGCTGTACAGTTATTACCTAGATACATTAAAGAATTAACCTCCCAACTATTTATATTATTTGTATGGTTAGCTGGCTTTGGCACTCTGACATGGAAACCTTCAGTTAAGTAAAGTTTCAAAGTAAGCCTGAGAAAGTCTCACAAGAAGATAAGCAAAACATAGTGTAATCTCTGACTCTTGAATTACTAATTTATTATTGACTACAGAGGGACGCGATAACCTTGTGTGTAGTCTCTGACTCTTGAATCACTAATTCATCATTGACCACAGAGGGACGCGATGACCTTGTGTGTAATCTCTGACGTTCATACCTGACTAATTTTGTATTTCCTTGTGCCAGATACTCATGGTAACCATTCTTTGTAAACATTTCACTGGATACATTTTTTCTTTAGTAATGTAATGCCAGTTTGCCTGTATAAAGGTTCCTGCCTCAGAACAGTAAAGTGCATTCAGATGCATTCAGATCTTGTGTGTGTCTGTCTGTCATTCGCCGGACCTGTACCTTCCTGCATACCAAAGACCCTGATTCCCCACGGGAGTGTGTGTTCCGACTGAGTCGGTCCGTGACAGATTACCACAGAATTCAACGAAATATAGATGATCATTGGTTTTCACTTTCACAGTTTTTCAGGGTAATTTTCTTTGAGCCGGTTGTGAATGGGGTTGTTGCTATGACTTACTATGTTTCTATGATATATATGTTTCTATAATTATATAATATCATAATCATATGATATATGTTTGTGTGTGTGTGTTTTACTAGAACATAGAACAACTAACTTTGCATTTTACTTTTGTGTTCTTTCAGTTTTCTGATGTGTTTGTCAGACCTAATAGTTTCTTTGTGTAGTCTCTAGTGTCTGTTATGTATAAGATCATTTCTGTATATAAGGTACTCTGAGTTTTTCCTTTCTGTTCACAACCCCTTTCTTTCCTTTCTTTCCTTATTACTCTAGTTAGTACTTTAAACATGTTGAAAAAGTGTGAAAAAAGTGGACAGGCTTTTCTTGTTCTTGATTTTAATGAGACTTCTTTGAGTGCTTTTATTCCTCATTTATCGAAATGTTGGGTACTGGTTTGTCATAATAGCGTCAATTATGTAATAATATTTTCCCTGTAATCTCCTCTGTGTTTTATCATGGAGGAATGCTGGGTTTTGTCAAAGGCCTTTTATGCATTAGTTGGGATAAATATGACATCCATAAATTCAGTTTGTAGTCGATTATATTTACTGATTTATGTGAGTTAAACCATCCTTGTATCTCTGGAATGAAGTCAAGTTTATCATGGTAAATGATCTTTTTGATGTTTGTTTATTTTTTTGATAACCATTTTTGAGTTTTATTGGGAATGTTTGTATCTATACCAGGAAGATTGGTTACTTATTCCTTTATCACTATGTCTTTTTCTGGTTTTGTTATCAAGATAACACTAGCTTCATTAAAAATAATTTGATAATATTCTTTTCTGTTCTATTCTACAGAATTATTTGAGAAGCATTGATGTTAGCTCTTCCTTAAAGGAATGGCAAAATTCAATGGGGCATTCATCTGGTCCTGAACTATTTTTTTTTTTTTTAGAAATGTTTTTCTTTCTTCTCTTTTTAAATTACATATTTGCTTTGTTTACATTTCAAATGTCAACCCCTTTCCACGTTACCCACCGAAAACCCCCTATCCTATCTCCCTTCCCCATGTTTACCCCCTCCCCCATTTCCTGACTTGCATTCCCCTATTCTGGGGAATCAAGCCTTCACAGGACCAATGGCTTCTCCCTCATTGTTGTCTGACATGGTCATCTTCTGCTACATATGCAGCTGGAGCTGTGGAATGCTCCAAATGAACTCTTTGGCTGGTGGTTTAGTCCCTGGAAGCTCTGGAGGTACTGGTTGGTACATATTGTTGTTCCTCCTGCAGAATAGTAAACCTCTTCAGCTCCTTGGGTTCTCTCTCTAGCTTTTTCCATTGGGGACCCTATTCTTATTCTATTGTTTGGCTGTGAGCCATGGGTATTTTGATCCACTTTCCGATAAAGATAAATGTATCCATACTTTGGTCTTCCTTCATCTTGAGCTTCATGTGGTCTGTGAGTTGTATCTTCAGTGTTCTGAGATTTTGTGCTAATATCCACTTATCAGCAATTGCATTATCTTGTGTGTTCTTTTGTCATTGGGTTACCTCACTCGGAATGATATTTTCTAGCTCCATTCATTTGCCTAAGAATTTCATGAATTCATTGTTTTTAATAGCCGAGTACTACTCCATTGTGTAAATATACCACCTTTTTTGTATCCATTCATCTGTTGAGGGACATCTGGGTTCTTTCCAGCTTCTGGCTATTATAAATAAGGCTGTTATAAACATAGTGGAACATGTGTCGTTATTACATGTTGGAGCATCTCATGGGTATATGCTCAGGAGTGGTATACCTGGGTCCTTAAGTAGTGCTATCTCCAGGTTTCTGAGGAACCTCCAAACTGATTTCTAGAGTGCTTTGACCAACTTGCAATCCCTCCAGCAATGGAGGAATGTTCCTTTCTCCCCATCCTCTCCAGCATTTGCTGTCCCCTGAGTTTTTGATCTTGGCCATTGTGATTGGTGTGAGGTGAAATCTTAGGGTTGTTTTGATTTGCATGTCCCTGATGATTAAGAATGTTGAACATATCTTTTTTTATTGGATAAATATGTTAGTTGATCTTTATTCTAATTCTATTTATAAAAGGTGAAAACAAACCAGCCTTTCATTGTTAAAAAAGAAATCTTTTTTCTTTATTTTATTTTATTTTTTTATTTTCTATATTCTTTGTTTACATTCCAAAGGCTTTCCCCTTTCCCAGTCCCCCCCCCCCCCCGTCACCATATGTCTCATAAGTCCTCTTCCCCCCTCCCGCCCATTCCCCAATCAACCCCCCTCCCCACCATTTCTCTGTTCTGGTACACTCCTACAAAACTGGATTTAGTCTATTCTGGACCAGGGTCCTCTCCTTCCTTTTTCTTGGGAATCTTTTGCTTAGCTAATTGTGCCTTGAGTATTCAGAGCTTCTGGGCTCATTAATATCCACTTAGCAGTGATTGCAATTCATGTGTATTCTTTTGTGATTGGGTTAACTCACTTAGGATTATATTTTCCAGATCCAACCATTTGCCTACAAATTGCATGAATTCATTATTTTTAATTGCTGAGTGGTATTCCATTGTATAAATATACCACATTTTCTGTATCCATTCCTCCATTGAGGGACATCTGGGTTCTTTCCAGCTTCTGGCTATTATAAATAAGGCTGATATGAACATAGTGGAGCATGTGTCTTTATTGCAGGCAGGGGAGTCCTCTGGGTATATGCCCAGGAGTGGTATGCCAGGGTCCTCTGGAAGTGTCATGCCCAATTTTCTGAGGAACCACCATACTGATTTCCAGAGTGGTTGTACCATCTTGCAATCCCACAAACAGTGGAGGAATATTCCTCTTTCTCCACATCCTCACCAGCACTGTTGTCTCTTGAGTTTTTTTATTTTAATAGTTTTATTTATTTATTTTTTTTTATTTATTTATTTATTTTTTTATTTTCTATATTCTATGTTTACATTCCAAAGGCTTTCCCCTAGCCATTCTGATTGGTGTGTGGTGGAATGTCAGGGTTGTTTTGATTTGCATTTCCCTGATGACTAATGATGTTGAACATCTCTTAAGGTGCTTCTCAGCCATCCGAATTTCTTCTGGTGAAAATTCTTTATTTAGCTCTGTGACCCATTTTTTAATAGGGTTATTTGGTTCTTTGGGGTCTAACTTCTTGAGTTCTTTGTATATATTGGATATTAGCCCTCTGTCGCATCTGGGGTTGGTAGAGATCTTTTCCCAATTTGTTGGTTGTCATTTTGTCCTTCTGACAGTGTCTTTTGCCTTACAGAAACTGTAATTTTACGAGGCCCCATTTTTCAATTCTTGATCTTAGAGCATAAGCTATTGGTGTTCTGTTCAGAAACTTTCCCCCTGTGCCCATGTCTTCCAGGGTCTTCCCCAGTTTCTTTTCTATTAGTTTCAGTGTGTCTGGCTTTATGTGGAGGTCCTTGATCCACATGGAGTTGATCTTTGTACAAGGAGATAAGAGTGGGTCAATTTGCATTCTTCTGCATGTTGACCTCCAGTTGAACCAGCACCATTTGTTGAAAAGGCTATCTTTTATTCCACTGGATGGTTGTAGCTCCTTTATCAAAGATCAAGTGACCATAGCTGTGTGGGTTCATTTCTGGGTCTTCAGTTCTATTCCATTGATCTACTTGCCTGTTGCTGTACCAATACTATGCAGTTTTTAACACATCAGGGATATTGATTCCCCCCAGAAGTCCTTTTATTGTTGAGAATAGTTTTAGCTATCCTGGTTTTTTTGTTACTTCAAATGAATTTGAGAATTGCTCGTTCTAGATCTATGAAGAATTGATTTGGGATTTAGATGGGGATTGCATTGAATCTGTAGATTGCTCATGGCAAGATGGCCATTTTTACTATATTGATCCTGCCAATTGAAGAGCATCAAATATTTTTCCATCTTCTGAGGTCTTCTTTGATTTCTTTCTTCAAGGACTTGAAGTTCCTGTCATACAGATCTTTCACTTGTTTCGTAAGAGTCACACCAAGATACTTTGTATTGTTTGTGGCTATTGTGAAGGGTGTTATTTCTCTAACTTCTTTCTCAGCCTGCTTGTCCTTTGAGTACAGGAAAGCTACTAATTTGCTTGAGTTGATTTTATAACCAACCACTTTGCTGAAGTTGTTTATTAGCTAGCTGTAGGAGTTCTCTGGTGGAGTTTTTTTGGGTCACTAATGTATACTATCATATCATCTGCAAGTAATGATAGTTTGACTTCCTTTCCAATTTGTATCGCTTTGACTTCCTTGCTCTCGCTAGAACTTCAAGTACTATATTGAAAAGATATGGAGAGAGAGGGCAGCCTAGTCTAGTCCCTGATTTTAGTGGGATTGCTTCAAGTTTCTCTCCATTTATTTTGATGTTGACTACTGGTTTGCTGTAGATTGCTTTTACTATGTTTATGTATGGGCCTTGAATTCCTGTTCTTTCCAGGACTTTTAGCATAAAAGGATGCTGAATTTTGTTAAATGCTTTTTCAGCATCTAATGAGATGACCATGTGGTTTTTTTTCTTTGAGTTTGTTTATGTAGTGGATTACATTGATGGATTTCCATATATTAAACCACCCCTGCATCCCTGGGATGAAGCCTACTTGATCATGGTGAGTGATCATTTTGATGTGCTCTTGGATTCGGTTGGCAAGAATTTTATTTAGTATTTTTGCCTCGATATTCATAATGGAAATTGTCCTGTTCTTTCTTTGTTGAATCTTTGTATGGTTTTGGTATCAGTGTAATTGTGGCTTCATATAATGAGTTGGGCAATGTTCCTTCTGTTTCTATTTTATGGAATAGTTTGAAGAGTATTGGTGTTAGGTCTTCTTTGAAGGCCTGATAGAATTCTGCACTAAAACCATCTGGTCCTGTAATTTTTTTGGTTGGGAGTCTTTCTATAACCCCTTCTATTTCTCTAGGGGTTATGGGACTGTTTAGCTTATCTAATTGATCCTGATTTAATTTTGGTATTTGGTATCTGTCTAGGATATTGTCCATTTTCTCCAGATTCTACAGTTGTGTTGAGTATAAGATCTGATGATCTTTTGAATTTCCTCAGTTCCTGTTGTTATATCACCCTTTTCATTTCTAATTTTGTTAATTTGGATACTGTCTCTGTGCCCTTTGTTTAGTCTGGCTAAGGGTTTATCTATCTTGTTGATTTTCTCAAAGAACCAGCTCCTGGTTTTGTTGATTCTTTGTATGGTTCTCTTTGTTTCCATTTGATTGATTTCAGCCCTTAGTTTGATGGTTTCCTGTCTTCTACTCCTCTGGGGTGTATTAGCTTCTTTTTGTTCCAGGGCTTTCAGGTGTGCCATTAAGCTAGTAGTGTATGCTCTCTCCAGTTTCTTTTTGGAGGCACTCAGGGGGATGAGTTTTCCTCTTAGCACTGCTTTCATTGAGTCCCAAAGATTTGGGTAGGTTGTACCTTCATTTTCATTGAATTCTAAAAAGTCTTTGATTTCTTTCTTTATTTCTTCCTTGACCAAGGTGTCATTGAGTAGAGTACTGTTCAGGTTCCATGTGTATGTGGGCTTTCTGTTGTTTTTCTTGCTATTGAAGACCACTTTTACTCCACAGTGATCTGATATGAGGCAAGGGATTAGTTCGATCTTCTTGTATTTGTTGACATCTGTCTTGTCACCAATTACATGATCAATTTTGGAGAAGGTACTGTGCAATGCTGAGAAAAAGGTATATTCTTTTTCTTTAGGATGAAATGTCCTATATATATCTGTTAAATCCAATTGGTCCAAAGCTTCAATTAGTTTTACTGTGTCCCTGTTTAGTTTCTGGTTTCCTGATCGGAGAGTGAAGTGTTGAAGTCACCCACAATTATTGTGTTAGGTGCAATGTGTGTTTTAAGCTTTAGTAAAGTTTCTTTCACAAATGAGGGTGCCCTTGCATTTGGAGCATAGATGTTCATTATTGAGAGTTCTTCTTGGTGGATTTTCCCTTTGACTAGCAAAAAGTGACCTTCCGTGTCTCTTTTGATGACTTTAGGTTGAAAGTCAATTTTATCCAGTATTAAAGTGGCTACTCTGGCTTGTTTCCTGTGACCATTTGCTTGTATAATTGTCTTCCAGCCTTTTACTCTAAGATAGTGTTTGTCTTTGACAGTGAGATGTGTTTCCTGTATGCAGCAAATTTTAGGGTCCTGTTTCCGTATCCAGTCCGTTAGTCTATGTCTTTTTATTGGGGAATTGAGTCCATTGATGTTAAGAGATATTAAGGAATAGTAACTATTATTCCTGACATTTTTGACGTTATTTTTTTATATTTGATTGGTTATCTTCTTTTGTGTTTGATGAGAGGAGTTTCACCCCTGTGTTGGTGTTTTCCCCCTATTATCCTTTGTAGGGCTGCATTTGTGGAAAGATATTGTGTGAATTTGGTTTTGTCATGGAATACCTTGGTTTCCCCATCTATGGTGATTGAGAGTTTTGCTGGGTATAGTAGTTTTGGCTGAAATTTGTGTTCTTTTAGAGTCTGCATGATATCTGTCCAGGATCTTCTAGCTTTCATGGTCTCTGGTGAGAAGTCTGGTGTAATTTTGACAGGTCTTCCTTTATATGTTACTTGGCCCTTTTCTCTTACTGCCTTTAATATTTCTTTGTTTAGTACATTTGGGGTTTTGATTTTTATGTGAAGGGAGGTATTTCTGTTTTGGTCCAGTCTGTTTGGAATTCTGTAGGCTTCTTGTATATTCATGGGCATCTCTCTCTTTAGTTTGGGGACGTTTTCTTCCATAATTTTGCAGAAGATATTTCCTGGCCCTTTAAGTTGTAAATCTTCCCTCTCATCTATACCTATAATCCTTAGGTTTGGTCTTCTCATTGTATCCTGGATTTCTTGGATGTTTTGGGTTACAAGCTTTTTGCATTTTGCATTTTCTTTGATTGTTGAGTCCATGGTTCCTATGGTATATTCGGCATCTGAGATTCTTCTATCTCTTGTATTCTATTGTTGATATTTGCATCTATGGCCCCTGATTTCTTCCCAAGCTTTTCTATCTCCAAAGTTGTCTCCCTTTGAGATTTCTTAGTTGTTTCTACTTCTGTTTTTACATACTGGATGGCTTTGCTCAGATCTTTCACTTGCTTGTTTTTGTTTTCATGTAATTCTTTAAGAGATTTTTGTGTTTCCTCTTCCATGACTACTGCTTGTTGACCCACATTCTCCTGTATTTCTTTAAGTGATTTTTGTATTTCCTCCTTATTTGCTTCTGCTTTTTGATCCATATTCTCCTGAAATTTTTAAGTGATTTTTGTGTTTGTCTTGTAAGGACTTCTAACTTTTGATCCATTTTCTCCTATGTTTCTTTAAGAGATTTATCCATGTGTTCTGCTATCAGCATCTTGACCAGTGATTTTAGATCTATATCTTGATTTTCTGGTGTGTTGTGATATCTAGGACTTACTGCTGTCGGTGAACTGGGTTTGGATACTGCCATATTGCCTTGGTTTCTGCTAGTAACATTCCTATGTTTGCCTTTTGCCATTTGTTTATTTCTGGACTTAGTTGGTCTTGTTATTACTGGTTGGTATTTAAAGCTCCTGAGAGCCTGGTGTTTGGTGCTGCTGTCTCAGAGGGCATCCATGCTCTGGAGGCGGAAACCAGAAGGTTTCCACCATTGGGCTCCAAATTACCTCCTCAGCTCTGCTGGGCTGGATTCAAGTCTCCTCCTGGCTTGCCTCCGGGCATTTAACTGGCCTCCCGTGGTCTCCTCCTGGCTTGCCTGGTTAGTCTACCAGTTCTAAGATGGTGGCGGATCTCAGGGCTCTGTCTAACTGCAGGAATCCCTGCAGGCCCGTGGCTTCCTGGCTGGACTGCTGAAGCCTAGGCAGTGGCTCTCTCAGTTGGCAGGGCTCTGTCTGGTTGAGCTGTTCTCCCCAGGATAGTGTCGGACCTCGGAGGTCTGTCTAATGAACATTTCTTTAGGTGTTTTTCAGTTGAGAATTCCCTGTTTAACTCTATACCCCATTGTGTAATTGGATTATTTGATTCTCTGGAGTCTAACTTCTTGAGATCTTTGTATATACTGGACATTAACCCTCTATTAGATGTAGGATTGGTAAAGATCTTTCCCCAATCTATTGGTTGCCCTTTTGTTCTATTGACAGTGTCCTTTGTCTTACAGAAGCTTTGCAGTTTTATGAGGTCACATTTGTTTATTGTTGATTTTAGAGCATAAGCTGTTGGTGTTCTTTTTTATTTTTTATTTTTTAGATTATTTATTGGATATATTCTATATTTAGAGATATTCTTCAATTTCATTTCCCTTTTTCTGGTTCCCCATCCCCCAAAGGTCCCACATACCCTTTTCCCTCCCCCTATTCCCCCATCTGCCCCTTCCCACTTCCCTGTTCTATTCAGGAAGTTTTTCCCTGTGCCCAAGTGCTCCAGGTTCTTGCTCAATTTTTGTTAGATTCAGTGTATCTGGTTTTATGTGGAGGTCCTTGATTCACTTGGACTTGAACTTTGTACAGGGTGTTAAGAATGGATCAGTTTGCATCCTTCTACATGTTGACTGCCAGTTGACTCAGAACAATTTGTTGAAAATACTGTCTTTTTTTCCACTGAATGTTTTTAGTTCTTTTGTCAAAGATCAAGTGACCATAGGTATGTGTGTTCATTTCTGGATCTTCCATTCTATTTCATTGATCTACCTGCCTGTTCCTGTACTAATACCATGCAGTTTTTATCACTATTGCTCTGTAGTATAGTATGAGGTCAGGGATGATGATTCTCCCAGAAGTTATTTTACTGTTGAGAATAGTTTTCACTATCCTGGGTTTCTTGTTATTCCAGATAAATTTGGAAATTGTTCTCTCTAACTCTATGAATAATTGAGTTGGAATTTTGATGGGGATTACATTGAATCTGTAGATTGCTTTAGGGAAGATGGCCATTTTTACTTTATTAGCCCTGCCAATCCATGATCATGGGAGATCTTTCCATCTTCTGAGATATTCTTCAATTTCTTTCTTCAGAGACTTGAAGTTCTGTTATACATTTATTTTACTTGCTTGGTTAGAGTCACATCAAGGTATTTTATATTATTTGTGGCTATTGTGAATGGTGTCATTTCGCTAATTTCTTGCTCAGACTCTTTATACTTTGAGTATAGGAAGGCTACTGGTTTGTTTGAGTTAATTTTATATCTAGGCATTTTGCTGAAGTTTATTATGTTTAGAATTTCTATAGTGGAATTTTTAGGGTCACTTAAGTATACTATCATATCATCTGCAAATAGTGACACTTTGACTTCTTCCTTTCCAATTTGCATCCCTTTTACCTCCTTTTGTTGTCTAATTGCTCTGGCTAGGACTTTGAGTGGGATTGCTTCAAGTTTCTCACCATTTGGTTTGATGTTGGTTACTGGTTTGCTGTGTATTGCTTTTACTAAGTTTAGGTATAGGCCTCGAATTCCTGATCTTTCCATGACTTATCATGAAGAGATGTTGGATGTTGTCAAATGCTTTTTCAGCATCTAATGAAATTATCATGTTATGTTTTTCTTTGAGTTTGTTTATATAGTGGATTACATTGATGAATTTTTGTATATTGAACCATCCCTGCATCCCTGGGATGAAGCCTATTGATCATGATGGATCATCATTTTGATGTGTTCTTGGATTTGGTTGGCAAAAATTTTATTGAGTATGTTTTTATCGATATTCAGAAGGAAAATTGGTGTAAAGTTCTCTTTCTTTTTTGGGACTTTGTGTGGTTTAGGCATCAGAGTAATTGTAGCTTCATAAAATGAATTAGTGTTGCTTATGTTTCTATTTTGTGGAATAGTTTGAAGAGTATTGGTATTAGGTCTTCTTTGAAGGTCTTGTAGAACTCTGCATTGAACCCATCTGGTCCTGGGCTTTTTTTGATTGGAAGATTATTAATGTCTGCTTCTATTCCTTTAGGGGTTATGGAATTGTTTAGATCATTTATCTGATCCTGATTTAACTTTGGTATCTGGTATCTATCTAGAAAATTGTCCAGTTCCTCGAGATTTTCCACTTTTGTTGAGTATAGGCGTTTGTAGTAAGATCTAATGATATATATATATATATATATATATATATATATATATATTTTTTTTTTTGATTTCCTTAGTGTCTGTTGTTATGCCTCCCCTTTCATTTCTGATTTTGCTGATTTGGATACTATCTCTGTGACCTCTGGTTAGTTTGGCTAAGGGTTTATCTATCTTGTTGGTTTTTTCAAAGTTTCTGGTTTGGTTGATTCTTTTTTTTTTAAGTGACTGATTTATTTATTTATTTATTTATTTATTATTTTCTATATTTGTTTACATTGCAAATGATTTTCCCTTTCTCAGTTCCCCCCTTCCCATAAGTTCCATAAGCCCGCTTCCCTCCACCCATTCTCCAATCAACTCCCTCCTACTTCTCTGTCTTGTTAATCCCCTACAATGCTACATCAAGCCTTTCCAGGACCAGGGCCCTCTTCTTTCTTCTTCTTGGCAATCATTTGATATGTGAATTGTGTCTTGGGTATTCAGAGCTTCTGGGCTAATACCCACTTATCAGTGACTGCACTCCATGTGTGTTCTTTTGTGATTGGGTTACCTTACTTAGGATGATTTTTTCCAGATCCAGCCATTTGCCTAAGAATTTCATGAATTCATTGTTTTTAATTGCTGAGTAGTATTCCATTGTGTAAATATACCACATTTTCTGTATCCATTCCTCCATTGAGGGGCATCTGGGTTCTTTCTAGCCTCTGGCTATTATAAATAAGACTGCTATGAACATAGTGGTGCATATGCCCTTATTGCATGCCAGGGAATCTTCTGGGTATACGCCCAGGAGTGGTATAGCAGGATCTCCTGGAAGTGTCATGCCCAGTTTTCTGAGGAACCACCAGACTGATTTCCAGAGTGGTTTTACCAACTTGCATTCCCACCAGCAGTGGAGGAGTGTTCCACTTTCTCCACATCCTTGCCAACACCTACTGTCTCCTGAGTTTTTAATCTTAGCCATTCTGACTGGTGTGAGGTGAAATCTCAAGGTTGTTTTATTTGCATTTCCCTAATGATTAATAATGCTGAACATTTCTTAATGTACTTCTTAGCCATTTGAAGTTCTTCAGGTAAAAATTCTTTGTTTAGCTCTGTACCCCATTTTTAATAGGGTTATTTGGCTCTCTGGACTCTACCTTCTTGAATTCTTTGTATATATTGGATATTAGCCCTCTGTCAGATGTAGGGTTGGTAAAGATCTTTTCCCAATTTGTTGGTTGCCATTTTGTCCGCTTGACAGTGTCCTTTGCCTTATAGAAACTTTGTAATTTTATGAGGTCCCATTTGTCAATTCTTGATCTTAGAGCATAAGCTATTGGTGTTCTGTTCAGAAACTTTCCCCCTGTGCCCATGTCCTCCAGGGTCTTCCCCAGTTTCTTTTCTATTAGTTTCAGTGTGTCTCATTTTATGTGGAGGTCCTTGATCCACTTGATCCAAGGGAGTTGAGCTTAGTACAAGGAGATAAGAATGGAACAATTTGAATTCTTTTGCATGCTGACCTCCAGTTGAGCCAGCACCATTTGTTGAAAAGGATTTTTTCCACTGGATGGTTTCAGCTCCTTTGTCAAAGTTCAAGTGACCATAGCTATGTGGGTTCATTTCTGGGTCTTCCATCTTATTTCATTGATCTACCTGCCTGTCACTGTACCAATACCATGCAGTTTTTAATACTATTGCTCTGTAGTACTACTTGAGGTCCAGGATACTGATTCCACAGGAAGTTCGTTTACTGTTGAGAATAGTTGATTTCAGCCCTGAGTTTGATTATTTCCTGCTGTCTACTCCTTTTGAGTGTATTTGCTTCCTTTTGTTCTAGAGCCTTCAGTTGTGCTGTTAAGCTGTTAGTGTATGATCTTTGCAGTTTATCTTTGGAGGCACTCAGAGGTATGAGTTTTCCTCTTAGCACTGCTTTCATTGTGTTCCATGAGTTTGGGTATGTTGTACCTTTGTTTTCATTAAATTCTAAAAACTTTTAAATTTCTTTCTTTATTTCTTGCTTGACCAAGTTATTGTTGAGTAGAATGTTGTTCAGTTTCCATGTGTATGTGGGCTTTCTGTTGTCTTTGTTGTTATTGAAGACCAGCCTTAGTCTGTGGTGATCTGATAGAGTACATTGAATTATTTCAATCTTCTTATGTCTGCTGAGGTCTGTTTTGTGACTGAGTATATGGTCAGTTTTGGAGAAGGTACCATGAGGTGCTGAGAAAAAGGTATATTCTTTTGTTTTAGGATAAAATATTCTATAGATATCTGTCAATCCATTTGGTTCATAACTTCTGTTAGTTTCACTATTTTTCTGTTTAGTTTGTGTTTCACTGATCTGCCCATTGATGAGAGTGGGGTGTTGAAGTCTCCCACTATTATTGTGTGGGGGCAATGTGTGCTTTGAGATTTAGTAATGTGTCTTTTGTGAATGTGTGTACCCTTGTATTTGAAGCATATATATTTAGAATTAAGAGTTCATCTTGGTAGATTTTTCCTTTGATGAGTATAAAGTGTCCTTCTTTATCCTTTTTGATTACTTTAGGTTGAAAGTTAATTTTATTTAATATTAGAATGGCTACATCAGCTAGTTTCTTGGGACTATTTGCTTGGAAAATTTTTTCCAGCCTTCTACTCTGAGGTAGTGTCTGTCTTTGTGCTGGATATGAGTTTCCTGTATGCAGCAAAATGTTGGGTCCTGCTTATGTATCCAGTCTGTTAGTCTATGTTTTTTTATTGGAGAATTGAGTCCATTGATATTAAGAGATATTAAGGAGAAGTGATTGTTGCTTCCTGTCCTTTTGTTATTAGAGGTGGAGTTATGTTTGTCTCTCTTTTTGTTTTGTTACAAGATGATTAATTTCTTTCTTTTTCTAGTGTGTAGTTTCTCTCCTTTTGTTGTTGTTTTCCATTCATTATCCTTTGGAGGGCTGGATTTATGGAAAGATATTGTATAAATTTGTTTTTGTCATGGAACACCTTGGCTTCTCCATCTATGGTAATTGAGAGTTTTGCTTGGTATAGTAGCCTGGATTGGCATTTGTGTTCCCTTAGGGTCTGTATGACATCTGCCCATGATATTCTGGTTTTCATGGATCCTGGCAAGAAGTCTGGTGTAATTCTGATAGGTCTTCCTTTATATCTTACTTGACTGTTTTCCCTTACTGCTTTTAATATTCTTTCCTTGTTTAGTACATTTGGTGTTTTAATTATTATATGATAGGAGGGATTTCTTTTCTCGTCCAAACTGTTTGGAGTGCTGTAGCCTTCTTGTATGTTCACGGGCATCTTTTTCTTTAACTTTCTTCTATAATTTTGTTGAAGATATTTACTGGCCCTTTACATTGGAAATCTACACTCTCTTCCATATAATCCTTAGGTTTTGTCTTCTCATTTTATCCTGGATTTCCTGGATGTTCTGGGTTAGGTGGTTTTTGCATTTTTCATTTTCTTTGACTGTTGTTTAAATGCTTTCTATAGTATCTTCTGCATCTGAGATTCTCTCTTCTGGCTCTTGTATTCTGTTGTTGACACTTGTATCCATGACTCCTGACTTCTTTCCTAGGTTTTCTATGTCCAGAGTTGTTTCCCTTTGCAATTTCTTTATTGTTTCTACCTCCAATTTTAGATCATGGATGGTTTTGTTCAATTCCTTCTCCTGTTTTGTTGTGCTTTCCTGGAGTTCTTTAAGGTCTTCTCTCTGTTTACTTGGGCTCTCCTGTATTTCTTTAAGTAAGTTATTTATGTCCATCTTGAAGCCCTCTATCAGCATCATGAGCTGCGATTTTAAATCCAAATCTTGCTTTTCCAGTGTGTTGTGGTATCCAGGACTTGTAGGAGAATTGGGTTCAGATGCTGCCATGTTGCCTTGATTTCTGTTGGTAACATTCCTGTTTGCCTTTTGCCATCTGGTTATCTCTGGTATTAGTTGGTCCTGTCTTTGGTGGGGGCGTGTCCCTTTTGTGTACCTGCAAGTCTGTCACAGCACCTTTGAGTGACCAGCTCTCCCCTGTCACATAGTGCTGTGGTGCTGCCCAGCCCCTGGGTGCAGGTGGAGCCTGGATTGACTCTGTCCCAGTTGTTCTGCCACTCCTGAACCTTGCCTCCTGGCTGTACCGGCCTGCTTGCTCACTGGAGAGAAGATGGAGGTGGCCTGACCTCTAAAGCTGGGAGTTAATTCACTCCCTGCAGAGCAGTACTCCTCTGGCAGGATTGGTGCACAGAGGACCTTGGAGATGTCAGCCCCTGGGTGCAGGCAAAACCCAGATGGACCTAGCTCTTCTGCTGCTCTTGGTCCTTGCCTCCTGGCTGTACCTGCCCTCTCACTGGCAAGAAGATGGCGGCAGACTGACCTCCAAAGTCGGGAGTAGGTCCTGAACTCTTTTAATCTGAAACTTAAAAATAAAAATAAATTTCTCAAGCTTATTGCTTATTAGTTGCCCATTAATATTTTAGTCTCATGATGGTTTAATTCTTGTGGGTGGTATGCACCTAGAAGTTTATATGCTTCTTTTAGATTTTTTTTTTTGGTTTGTTAGAATAGGTGTTTTAAAGGTGTGCCTGAATTTTTAATAACTATGGCAATGCATCACTCTTTAATCTCTAATTTATGAATTGTGATAGTCTCTCGTTTTCATTTGGTTGGTTTGGCCAATAATTTGTGCAATTAATTTCCCCTTAAGTCTGTTCTCTTTTCAAATATTTTATTGATAATTTCTGGAATGTATGCTCATCAAAAAGATTGGCCAGTAATTATCTAGTTTTTTTTTCTTTTTTTCTTTTGTAGAGTCTTTATCTGACTTGGGCATTTGGGTAGATCTTCCTTTTTTTGTGCTATTGCTTCTCTCTTGCCATTTTCAATATACTTTTTTGTTTGGTATATTTAGTGGATTATCAGATAACAACAGGCCTTTAAGTACCCACTCCCCACATTACTTACTTTGTACATCATTTAGCATTAAGTGACAACAAAAAAAAAATAAGAGAAATGCTCAATTGGAGTTTTTCCATTACAATTTTGGAAATTCACTAGGCTGGTTTCACATTTATGTGGCAGAGCTGTTGATGCTGCAGTTTCACTTAGCATTGTCTTCGGCTTACCTTATGTCTCCATTGCTAGCTCCCAGGGTGTTTCCTTAGTCAAGTGCTAGTATGGATGAAAGAAAGACTTTTTAGTGACACATCATGGTAAGAATATATATTGATCACAGAGATGTGACATTTACAGCATAAACAGCAATTCCATATCTCACAGCCTGCTAGCTGTATCAGGGATATAACCTAGATAAAAATCACATGTTTTTTCTGCCTCAGTGTTTCTGTTTCTTTTCTCTATAATTTTTTATTCTTCTTTCATGAGGTCCACTCAAGATTCTTCAAGATTTTCTATAGTCCATGGTTGGGCTTTTGCACCCCTTCATGTCCTTGTTAAGAGCTGTCTGTGACCATCTTTGTGCTTGTAACCATGCCCATTATTATGATTACAATGATGCAAATGCATTCCCCCCCTTTTTTTTGTTTTGTTTTGTTTTGTTTTACTGGTGACATAAAACATGTTAAGAGAACAAATTAGGAACTCCAAATGGAGATATTGAAAGGATAAGGTTGTAAGCTAGGAATCTCCTGTGCCTGAGTCTAGGGTGACCCCAAAGGATCTGACCATGAACCTCTGGGAGAGGTTTTTTCTTTCGGATCTTACAATATAAGGTCTTTTTTAAAATTTTTTTATTGGATATATACTATATTTACATTTCAGTTCCCTTTTTCTTGTTCCCTGCCCCGCAAAGATCCCACAAATGCATTCCTAAGTAGACATTTTAGGTAGGGAGGAGTCCTCTTTATCCATACTTTTTATTAGATATTTGCTTTATTTACATTTGAAATGGTATCCGCTTTCCTCATTTCCCCTCCCCCAACCCTCTATCCCCTCTCCCTCCCCCTGTTTACCCTTCTCCACCCCCAATTTCCTAACTTGCATTCCCCTATTCTGGGGAATCAAGCCTTCACAGGACCAGTGGCCTCTCCTTTCATTGGTATCTGAAATGGTCATCTTCTGCTAAATATGTAACTGGAGCCTTGGGTCCCTCCAAGTGTACTGTTTGACTGGTGGTTTAGTCCCTGGGAGCTCTGGGCGTACTGGTTGGTACATATTGTTCCTCCTTCAGGGCAGCAAACCTCTGTCCTGTCTCTAGCTAATCCACTGGGGACCCTATGCTCATTCTATTGGTTGGCTGTGAGCCATGGGTGTTCTGATCCACTTTCCAATAAGGATAAAAGTATCTACACTTTGGTCTTCCTTCATCTTGAGCTTCATGTGGTCTGTGAGTTGTATCTTGGGTATTCTGAGCAAAAGAATTATGTGGGTTCTTTTGTGATTGGGTTACCTCACTCAGGATGATGTTTTCTAGTTCTGACCATTTACCTAAGAATTTCATGAATTCATTGTTTTTAATAGCTGAGTAGTACCCCATTGTGTAAATGTACTACATTCTCTGTATCTATTCATCTGACAAGGGACAACTGGGTTCTTTCCAGCTTCTGGCTATTATAAATAAGGCTACTATGAACATAGTGGAGCATGTGTTCTTATTATATGTTGGAGCATCTTCTGGGTATATGCCCAGGAGAAGTATATCTGGGTCATCAGGTAGAACAATTTCAAATTCTCTAAGGAACCACCAGACTGATTTTCAAACTGGTTGTGTGCAATGCCACCAGAAATGGAGGGGTGTTCTTTCTCTATATCCTTGCCAGCATCTGCTCTCACCTGAGTTTTTGATCTTAGTCATTCTGACTGGTGTGAGGTGAAATCTTCGGTTTGGTTTGATTTGCATTTCCCTTATTATTAAATATGTTGATCATTTCTTTTGGTGTTTCTGAGCCATCTAGTATTCCTCAGTTGAGAATTCTTTGTTTAGCTATGTATTCTATTTTTTAATAGGATTATTTGGTTCTCTAGAGTATAACTTCTTGAGTTCTTTATATATATATTGGATATTAGCCCTCTACCAGCAGTAGGATTGGTAAAGATCTTTTCCCAATCTGTTGGTTGCCATTTTGTCCTATTGACAATGCCCTTTGCCTTACAGAAGCTTTGGAATTTTATGAGGTCCCATTTGCCAATTGTTGATTTTATAGTATAAGCTATTGGTGTTCTGTTCACGAAAATTTCCCCTGTGCTCCAGGCTCTTCACCACTTTCTCTTCTATTAGATTGAGTATATCTGGTTTTATATGAAGGTCCTTGATCTACTTGGACTTGAGCTTTGTATGGGGAGATAAGAATGGGCTAATATGCATTCTTCTACATGTTAACAGCCAGTTGAACCAGCACCATTTGTTGAAAATGCTGTCCTTTTTCCACTAGATGATTTTAGCTCCTTTGTCAATGATCAAGTGACCATAGGTGCGAGGGTTCTTTTCTGAGTCTTCAATCCTATTCTATTGATCTACCTGCCTGTCACTGTACCAGTACCATGCAGTATTTTATCACTGTTACTATGTAGTATAGCTTGAGGTCAGGGGAGCTAAAACCCAAAGCTATATGACAGAGCTATAGTGATAAAAACTGCATGGTCTTGGTACAATGACAGGCAGGTAGATTAATGGAATAGAATTGAAGACCTAGTGTTCAGTTTCATGTGCTATTTTTTTGTTCCATTTTTGTAATGCTCAGCTCTCATATTGAACACTGTTATAAATGTTATGTTTATTTTATGTCCCAAGTTTCTAATTTGCAAACTTTCAAGATCTCTCAAACTAGTAGTGCTCTATAATCTAGGGCTACCATGCAAGATGATCTAGTGTGTTTAACCACTGAGCCATCACTCCAGTCCCCATACCTGGTATCTCTCAAGATATTGCTTTTGGCTGATGGCATTTTAGCCATGTGAAGAAGATCAAATAACAGAGGGGGTTGAAGGCAGATGCTTTCTACTGCTTCTTGAGAGTGTGCAATCTGTTCACCTTACTTCATATCCCCAGTGTGACAGATATCAAATCTTTCAAATTCCACAGTATTTTGGGTGTGACTTACAAAACCTTACTATGTCACTTTGCATGTCATTACTCCTCCTTGGGGTTTATTTTCCCCAAATTTAAGAGTAATTTATGGGCTGCTGAGTAGTTCTATGATTTTAGGAATAATGCCACTTCAGTAAAGGGAAAGACTGGCAATGCCATCTATTTTTGCCTACAGTATATTTTTTTTCTAAAAACCAGTGGCTTTTTTTAGTTCTAATAGCTCTGAATTTTACATTTATTTATTTCCTTGTGTGTGAGCACGTGGTCATGCATGTGGAGGCAAGAGGAAAACCTGCAGAAGTTAGATTTATTCTTCTAGACTATGAGTCCTTGAGATTGAACTCAAGTTTTTAGGTTTGGTGACAGGAAACTATTTACAGAGCCATATTGCTGTCCAGATGTCATTAGTTTTAGTGCCTTCTGTGACCAAGCTTAGAATCCTGCCTGGCTGAGTACTTGGTCCTGAGTTATAATTCTCATTCTGAGGCTCTCTTCTGTCTGGTCTCTCAGTTGATGTGTGGATGCATATATTTATATATGTATATGTATACATATACATATACGTATATGTATATATATTTGGATACATACATATATATATATATATATATATATATATATATGGATACACACACACACACACATATATATATATATTTGGATATATATAACTTAGATCACTCATGTAAGTTATCTGTGAGCATGTTCCTTTGAATAACCTTTTGTTACTGAAGTATTACATTTTTTTTAAATCATAGAATTATCCTGTTTTGGTTGGGTTTGCTCCAATTAGAAAAATTGATGAGTTTAGGCTTCAGCAGTGTTATGTGAACCATCCCCTCCAGGCTCTTGCCTTAGTTCTCAGCTGGTGGCAGCTGAGTTGGGAGGAGGTAAGTTTGCTGAGTGTGGTTGCTCTATAACCCACCACCCTCATCTCTGCTTCCTCCTTTTCCAAGATGTGTGAAGATGAGGAGAACCAGATACATCCTCACTCCCACTGCTATATCTTCTAGCCAGGATGGATTGTATCTAACCATGAGCTAAAGTAAATTCCCTTTTTCACCCTGGAGTTGCCTCTGTCTGCCTTCTAGTTAGTGAGATCTCAGAACCTCTGGCTGATTCTATGAAGCACCCCAGTGTCTGGGATGAAGGGACTCTCTGGAATTTTGTGGGATAGCTCCACCTGTTTAGTGTCCATTGTTTCACTAAATTTTTTTTAACATTTCCTCCATCAGCCTAGTTGGGGAACTCTTGAGATGGTAACAAGAGAATCTGTGATACTTTAGAAATTTTCACCAAACTATAAAGCAAAGGGATATTTAGAAAGTACAAGAAGCTTACTTGGAATCATGCTAAATGCTTCTTCTTTAGAGAAACAAAGTTAATCTGGATAAAGTGTACTGTGAGAATTCAGCCTTCTCTCTATTTTATCCAGTCACTTTTCCTTCTTGCCCTCCAGGTCTCATCAGGACCAATTAGAAGTAGGAAGTGACTAGTCCATGGAAAGTGGCAGGGTAAGCTACTGGTGCAAATGGAAAGAATCAGGTAGGATATCTAAACATGGCACGAAGGCACATGATAGCTTTCTGTTTATAAAAAAATTCAAGACTTAAGAAAACCAACTCACAAGAAGGTAAAATTTATTTTTTGCTCAAAGTTTCAGAGGCTTCAGTTTGTGATTAATTAGTTCCAGTGACTTTGTTCTTATGTTGAGGCAGGGGATTGTGAGTGGGATTTGTGAATAGGACATATAATACTGAGTAAAACTCATCACTTTATGGCCATTGGGAAGAAAATTGAATGAAAGGGATAAATAAAGGGAGAGAAAGAGTAGAGGACTGGGGGAGACCCTCAGATGGAGGAAGAGGGAGGTAAAAGTGAGCTGTCATCACACTATCTTCTCTAAGGGCATAATCTCAATAACTAACTTTCATCAACTTGATACCAGCATTACAGGTTTCACCACTTCTCAATAACATCACAGGGGGTGACATTTAAGAACTAAATGATAAGAAAACTATTATCAATGATCCCTTCTGGTTTCCTCCCAGTCACCAAAGTACAATCCAGGTCTGGTACAGATTCTTTTCTAGGTCCTCTGTACTTTCTTTTCAGTACAAGTTTCTATGTTTTGAATGGGATTCCATTTTCTCTGAGCTGGGCTAGACCTTGGTTCTAATTATTCCTGCTCATACCTTATCTTGGGCACCCTGGGCCACAATCATGATTTAATTTCTCTGGGAACCTTTCTCTGGTACACTCCCTTAAAGAGAATTGATGCAGTTGGAAATCACCTCCTCTGTGGGCGTCACCAATTGCTATTACTTTTCCTTCCCTGCACTAGAACAAAAAGTCAGGACACAAGGTCAGCACTTTGAAACGCATATACTTTTTCAGACGTCAGACTAAGAAAAACCTCATCTTTCTTTGTTATTGACATTCTTCAGCTAGCACAATGCTGTTTTTATAATTGTTGCTTTTGCTATCTACAAGCAGTTCTGATGCTTCTCTTCCTTTTTAATAGTGTCTGGCCTTAGCTTATGCTTTCAGGACAGTATAATATATCCAAGGACAGTCATTAAACTCAGAGCCAGTGGATATACAGTGGGTAGCACCGTTAGATGATGAGTGATTAGACAATCAGAACACATGATTTATTGGTGATCACTATGGTTCTATTTAATACAGTTACTGTTTAATTATATGAGACTTTAATGATTGAAGGACAGACCTAAACCCCAAAATGTTCATGTGAACTCCTCTTTGGCCATCCAAATCATTTCCAATAGTTTCCAATTTGGCCAACAATGGTTTCCAAGTTAGTATATTAAGATTGGCATACACTTCTTAAAACCATACTTACCAATAACTATTTTATATATTTCAGATAGAGAAATAATGGCTTACTTAAGAAAATCCATTTTGTTCCTAATGAGGAAAGTTTCCCCCAATACTACTGGCCTCTTGATATACCATTGTGCTTTTGCTGTCTTTCCTAATCTATTTTCTGTTGATATAGCAGAATACATACCTGTGTCTTGATATTTCATAAAGGAGCTTATTTAATTCATAGTTTTGGAAGCTGGTAATTATAAATCAGCTATATGTGTCTCTATCTGTTCTGTTCTGGCAAGGGCTCCATGGGCCATGTCATCGCCATAAAGAGAAGACTTGTGAGAGATCAAGTATTGAGACTGGGATGAGGCCACTTTTCTTTTCAAAACTTGCTTCCATAGGAATCAAACCTTTCTGTGGGTGTTTCACATAATGTCCTAATTATCTTCTATCATGCTCCAACTCATAATATTCTATTTCAGCCATCTCTAGCACAAAGACCTTTAAGGGGAACACTTATACTGTAGTAGCATTATCCAAAGGGGAAGAGGATTTGTGGTGTGTTGATACCACTAAGTATATTTCTTAAACTGTATGGGAATAATTTATCAAAAGTCAGTTGCTATGGAGATTCCATCCCTATTCAAATTACTGAAAAATCATTTTGAGATTCTAGATGGCATGCATATTTGTCCCAACACAAATTGACTTTGGGGTGGTCACAGGATGAGAAGGGAGAGTAAAGGATTCCATTTGGCTCTCACAATTAACATATATATATATATGTTATATATATATATATATATATATATATATATATATATATGGTGACCAGAGTTCTTTATTTTTTTATTTTTATTTTTTATTAGATAAATTTTTACAATTCAAATGTTGTTCCCTTTCTGAAGTGAGGATAGGGTCCCCAGTGGGGGAGCTAGAGAAAGGACCCAAGGAGCTGAAGGGGTTTGCAGCGCCTCAGGAGGAACAACATTATGAGTCACCCAGTACTCCCAGAGCTCCCAGGGAGAAAGTCATCAACCAAAGAGTACAAATGGAGTTACCCATGGCTCCAGACACATCGGCAGCAGAGGAAGGTCTTGTTAGACACCGAAGGGAGGAGAGGCCCTTGGTCCTGGAAAGACTTGATGCCGTAGTGTAGAGGAATACCTCGACCAATATTTATATGTACAGCAAAGCAAACTGCTGACAAGGTACAACTTAGCCTTAGTTGTCTTCGATAGAAACTATTACCCATCTGAAATCTTAATCAAAATATCAATATTGATCATAATTTGATACTTGAAATTATACCTTTAGTCTATAGTTTTGTTATAGCTCTCTTCTCTTTTGTTTCACAAGACATTAAAAATTTAACTATCTGTGTTCAGTTCAATGGCTGGTTAAAAATGGCCCCCTCAGTATTTCTCATGCACTAGCAGAGCAGCCCAGGAGACAGCTATATCCAGTTCCAGTCAGCAAGCACTTGTGGGCATTGATAATAGTGTCTGGATTTTGTAACTATATATGGGATGGATTCCTGGGTGGGGTAGTCTTTGGATGGTCTTTCCCTCAGACTCGGCTCTACCCTTTGTCTCTGTATCTCCTTTTGTGGGTATTTTGTTCTCCATTCTACAAAGGACCCAAGTATCCATACTTTGTTCTT
This sequence comes from Apodemus agrarius, assembly GCA_964023405.1. Taxonomy (NCBI): domain Eukaryota; kingdom Metazoa; phylum Chordata; class Mammalia; order Rodentia; family Muridae; genus Apodemus; species Apodemus agrarius. The sequence goes on from OZ030009.1 coordinate 41,418,985, forward strand.
TCTCCTTCTTGGGTATCACTTGATATGTGAAATGTGTCTTAGGTATTCCAATCTTCTGGGCTAATATCCACTTATCAGTGCGTAATACCATGTGTGTTCTTTTGTGATTGGGTTACCTCACTCAGGATGATATTTTTTAGTTCCATCCATTTGTCTAAGAATTTCATGAATTCATTATTTTTAATGGCCGAATAGTACTCGCTTGTATATATATATACCACATTTTCTGTGTCCATTCATCTGCTGAGGAACATCTGGGTTCTTTCCAGCTTCTGGCTAATGTAAATAAGGCTGCTATGAACATAGTGGAGCATGTGTCCTTATTACATGCTGGAGAATCCTCTTGGTATATTCCCAGAAGTAGTATAGCAGGGTTCTCCAGTAGTATTATGCCCAGTTTTCTGAGGAACCACCATACTGATTTCCAGAGTGGTTGTACCAGCTTGCAATCCCACCAGCAATGGAGGAGTGTTCCTCTTTCTCCACAACCTCTCCAGTACCTGCTGTCTCCTGAGTTTTTTTTTTTATCTTAGCCATTCTGACTAGTGTAAGGTGAAAGGACCCAAGTAGCTGAAGTGATTGGCAGTTCTACAGGAGGAACAACAATATGAGTCACCCAGTACTCCTAGAACTCCCAGGGACAAAACCATCAACCAAAGAGTACACCTGGAGTTTCCCCTGGCTCCAGACACATAGGCAGCAGAGTATGGTCTTGTTAGACACCAAAGGGAGGGAAGGCCCTTTGTCCTGGAAAGACTTGATGATGTAATGAAGAGGAATACCAGGACAGGGAAGCAGGGGAGGGTTGGTTGGGGGAGGGGAGATGGCTTATGGGATTTTCGGGGGATGGGGAGCCAGGACAGAGAACAACATTTGAAATATAAATAAAGAATATATCTAATTAAAAAACCTTAACTATTCTTGTGATTTTTTTTTCAAATATTGCCAAGGCTGAATTGGGTCTCACTCCCTTCAGAGTCCTCATCATATGGGGCTAGGACTAATGGAGAATGTGGACTAGAGTTTCAAGGTGTATATTAGAAGTGTCCTCCAGAGGACCCTGGCATACCACTCCTGGGCATATACCCAGAGGATTCCCCTGCATGCAATAAGGACACATGCTCCACTATGTTTATAGCAGCCTTGTTTATAATAGCCAGAAATTGGAAGGAGCCCAAATATCCCTCAAAGGAGGAATGGATACAGAAAATGTGGTATATTTATACAATGGAATACTACTCAGCAATTAAAAATAATGAATTCATGCAATTTGTAGGTAAATGGTTAGACCTGGAAAATATCATCCTGAGTGAATTAACCCAATCACAAAAGAATGCACATGAAATGCAATCACTGATAAGTGGATATTAATGAGCCCAGAAGCCCTAAATACTCAAGACACAAATAGCAAGTCAAATGATTCCCAAGAAGAAGAAAGGAGAGGACCCTGGGCCTGTAAAGATTGCATCCAGTTTAGTAAAGAAACCGAGGGGGGAGGGGGAATTATTGGGGAACAGTTGGGGGGGGAGAGGAACTATGGGAACTATGGTGGGTGGGAACTGGGAAAGGGGAAAGCCTTTGGAATGTAAACATAGAATATAGAAAAAAAAAAAGAAGTGTCCTAAATACTGGTTAGTCTGGGACGTTCTCTAGGCGCATGCATGAGATATTTGTCCACACTACAAATGAAAAGATGAGTAAGTCCTCAGTTTGGGTGTGCCTGCATTATGAACTGAGATATTATCTAAGCATGAGTCCTGTTTGTAGCTGTTGATAAAACACCTGTTCTCAATGGTTGGTGAGAAATTGCATCCTCACCCAGGAATCTAATTTGTAATATTCATAATCTCTCCACTCTATTTTACTATAATGACTGGTGAGTCAGAGTCTGCCAATTTTCTGATTATATCCACTTTAAGCTACAAAAGTGCTGATAACCCCATAAAGGCAGCTCTTTAAACTCATGAGTTGTACACTTGTGCATCTGTATATAAAAATAGCTTTTAGCCAAAAATATTATAAAACAGTGGTGCATTATATTTATAATATTACACATTTCATATTATATATCAAATATCACATGTCATATATCATATTATATACTATATATTACATATCACATATCACATGCCATATATCACATATCATATATCATATCATATAATATATTATATATTTTAACATATATCACATATTATATACCACATATTATTTTACATTTTCCATCTTTCATCTTGTATATCCTAAAATCATATACCAAACATCACACATCAAATATCACATAGCATATATCATATTACATATGATATAATACTATAGTATATATTGTAATATTATATCACATATTTATATATTTATTATATATTATATGTTATTTCATATACTATAGAATATAGAGTATATGTGATATACTATATATCATGTATGTATTAAATATTATATGTCATTTGTTGTATGTCATATCATATATCATATATTATATATATTATATATCATATGATACATATTATACATCACATTTTATATATTATATATCATATATTGTATATTATAAATTAAAATATATATTACATATTATATTTTATTTAATATATTATCACATGTCACATATTGCATGTCAAATATGTATCATATATCATATAACATGTATTTCATATGGTATATTTATAAAAATATTCACATATAGATTCATTTTGTGTTTAATATATATTGTATTATATATAAAATATAAAAATTATAAAGTTTTCATTTACATAATATACATATTACATTTTTGTAATTATATTTTAAAATTTTATTTTATTGGATATATTCTTTATTTACATTTCAAATGTTATTCCCTTTCCCAGTTTCCTCCTCCTGGTTAGCCCCTATCTAGTCCTCACTCCCCCTGCTTCAATGAGGGCGTTCTTCCACCTACCCCATTTTCAACTCTCTGCCCTCAATTCCCCTACAATGGGGCAGCCTTCATAGGACCAAGGACCATTCCTCCCCTTGATGCCTGACAAAGCCATCCTCTGCTATATATGCAACTAGAACAATATGTATCCCATGGTTGGTGGCTTAATCCCTGGGTGATCTGAGGGGTCTGGTTTGTTGATGAATAATTATGAATTATGAATTTGGAACTATATTAATTCTCACAATATGGTACACCAACTGTTTTATAGATTTACATTATTTTGGCTACTGCAACTAATCTAACAATAAGTTAAAGCACTGGGAAGATTTTAATAGGTTAGACATAAATAATGCATTATTTTATAAAACAAACTTGGTTGTCTATGAGAAGACATGAAGGTCTTAGGACTAATACTGTACAGAAACTAAAGAATGAATGTATTTCAGGAAACATTGATAACTGGGTCTATAAACTTATCCCAGAAGTAACCTATCCTTATTTTAAAAAACAAACCAAAACAATAATTTTGCATATGACATATTCATGATACATTCCTTGTATAGTATCTCTGGTAGTATTCTTAATCATTAATAATTGGCTGGAGCCATGAGTCCCTCCCTGTCTACCCTTTTGTTGGTGGTTTAGTCCCTGGGAGCTCTGGGGGTATTGGGTGGTACACATGAAGGGACCAATGGCTCCAGAGGCATATGCAGCAGAGGATAGCCTTGTTGGACATCAAAGGGAGGAGAGGCCCTTGGTCCTTAGAAGGCTAGATGCCCAGTAAAGGGGAATGCCAGGACAGGGAAGCAGGAGTGGGTGGATTGGTGAGCAGGAGGTGGGGGATGGGTTAGGGGATTTTCGGGGGGGGGACCAGGAAAGGGGACAACATTTGAAATGTAAGTAAAGAATATATGTAATAAAAAAATAAATGACTGAATTTTGTCAACTACTTATTCTTGAATCATTTAAGATAATGACTTGGTTTTAATTTTTCATCATGTTAGGGATTATTCCCCACATATTGTCTTTAATGATTTCTAGTTATATTTTATTGCTATGAGAAAAATACTTTACTGAATATCCTAAAGGATAAATTGTTTATTTTAGCTTATGATTTCTGAGGAGTCTGATGGTGGTTTCCAGCCTCTGTTTCTAGGCCATTGTGGGTGGAACAGGAGGGAGTGGGGATAAGAAGCTCCTGTGGTATATCTCCTTCAGCTCCTAAAATTTCCAGAGGCTTCCAAGATAGAATTATCACTTTGTGATCATGTGTTCAACACATGAATATGTGAGGGGCATTTTATATTCAACCCCTGGACCCCAAAGATTCAGGATCATCTCATAATACAGAATGCATTTAGTCCATCTCTAGAGCCTCCAAGTTCTTACCAGTACTAATAGTCTTTAAAAAAAATTGTGAGTTCAAAGTCTTTGCTAAGACTCAAAGCTACTTTTAACTGATTTGTGCAATACACTACAGAATAAATGTTCTCATTCTGAGAAAAAGACCAGAGTAACAAGGCATGATGGAACTGAATAAAGACAAAGCACAGGGAAAAAAAAATCAAATCCTATAATTCCATAGCTGGCATCTAGTGTTTCTGATGTACTATGACTACCAAACATAGAAAGATGAATATTTAATTTTACTCACACAAAGTAAAACACTCAAATATGTAAAAAGTAGAGAGTAGATCATCAGTATTTGCCATATTTGCAATGAACTAGGAAAAGGAAGAAATGGGGTGATAACTAATCCACACATTAGAAGATGACTAAGTTTTATGCAAGGTGATTTCACTTCACATCCTTAAATTTGTGCCTAATAGGTAGTTCTCCTGAGTCCCTACCACAATAAGATCATTTACAAGGGAAGCCATGTGCAAATTAGCTTGATTGTGGCAATCCAGATTTTATATGTCAAAATACTATCTTGTATTTGCATACCTTAAATTGTCAGTTTACTAATTATACTTCAATAAAGCTGAAAGAAAAAACAATATGGCTCTGTACAGAGGGGATTTCTTTTATTCAAGAACAAGCTGCTAGATTGACTTTCGTTAGGGTTTCTATTTCTGGTGCTGACTTGCCTTGGCCTTGGCGTGGCTCAGGTTTGCTAATTTGAATTATGCACTATGAATGAGCTGGCTGTATGCTTAGTTCTGCCCTTCTCCTTTCTTTTCACACAGCAACATTGGCTTCCACACTATTGTTTCTGAGAACACGGACAGAGCAAAGTCATGCTGACATTTTTGCATTGATTAAACCACATTTGGGTAAGTAATCTAATACTTTTCTTACAATGTGATGGTTGCTATTTGTAGGGTATAGACTATAATTTTTTTAATCCTAGTTTTCCTACTACATTGGCTCCTGCTGTGTGTTGTCCAACAAGAGAAAATTTCTAATGGGGAGTTTGAAGAAAGCTCACAAAGATTAATACTTAGCATTTTACAGTTAGTTCAGAGGCAAATAAATGCTGATAAAGGTAGTTTCAGAACATGTGTTGCCTTTTCTTTTTTAGGTTATTAAAACACTACTGAAAACAGAACACTAAGATGCTTGTTCCTCTTCAAGACAATGATTTATCCTTATTTTCCCACATGGTCCAAACTGTTTAAACCAGACTCCCTCAGTTTCATCATGCTACCTTGTTAGAGACTTAAGATGCTGGACACCAGTGGTGGACCAACCTGATAATTACAGAAAGGACACATTAAAACCATACTTGTAGATGTACATCTGTAGTATAAAGAGGTACATGTTTCTTAGAATAGCATGCTTTTTGATTAGCAATGATTGTTTTAACTACAGATTTGTAATCTAGCACCTTGAGAAGAGATCATGAGAAGCATGCTTATATTACCTCCTCAATAAGATATGTTTTTATGTTAATTATCTAACTCAGTGAAGATGAACTACTTTTTCTGCATGGAAGAAGTGATCTAATATAAGTAGTAGAGGAAGATCTGTAGATGGTTAGTCCTTAGTAATGGAAGCTGTACAACCAATGGCTTCATGGGAAGAGAAGGAGGGAAAATACAATTTTTTAAAAAATAGTTTGCGTTCAGAAACCTTTTCTCCTTTATTGAACAAACACTAGAGTTGTTCCAAATAAAGGATGATTGACATTCATAAGATAAAGCTAGTTCACTTGATTGTTGAGGCTTCCTGCCCAGTAGGAAACCTTGGATAACCATGCCAATAATAATGTAACTAACTCAGACCTTTTGTCAATATTAATAGTCACATATTTCCTGGGCCATCTATTATTTTAGTCTAACTTGATTAATTTCAGAGTTTAAGTAACAAGCTAGTCTATATGAAAGTTCTCACAAGTCAGTATAAGTCTTCATGGTCACTTAGCGTCTCTATCAGAGATTCAATTGCTTTAAATAAAATTTTATCTTCATTTAATTATTTGAACATAAGTCAGTTTGGTGTGGGAACCCACAAGCATCTGGCCAACTCTCTGAAGTAGCTGAAGTATTAAGAGACTGTGGTTATGTGTGCTTGCTGTCAACCCCTGTAGTATTTACATACTCAATACAGGAAGCCATGAGTGGACAGCCCAGACTCAGGAGGACATGGGTACCTTGTGTACATTTCCAAGGCAGGAAATACAGAGCTCCAAAATGTTAGGAGACAGGGAACTCTGCAGAAGAAGTGTTCTGGGCCCTGAGTGTCCCTGTACCCAGGAGTCATTAAGAAACAACCTGGAGTGCCATTACCCAGCCTCAGCTAGAAGAACATGGTAAGAATGGGGTCCTGCTGATCTGAAGATTACTAATGTCACAAGGGTATCATCTGAAGGGTGGGCAGAGGGCTGCAGAAAGGAGCCATATACTCTTTCTCTTGGAACAGCAACAGCAGGTTTTTTTTTCTTTTTAATTTTTAGAGCAGCTAAAAATTAGTCCAAAAGTGTTCTGAATCCAGGTGGCCACATGCTTCTTCTTGGTTCTTGGGAAGAGCACAGAGATGAGTCTGAAGTTCATGATTCCTTGTTTTATGAACCCACCTTCCATCATTACATAAATGTAAGCCATGCTCATCCTCATCAAGTTGTGACTAAGTGTCTTCTACAATCTTTTTGCATTTGGAGATGATTGCTATGATTATCATTACTGTCTTTTCTTCAAGTCAGTGCTCCATCTACTTAATAACATCTGCACTTAAGGTTCTATCCTTATATAAGTCAGTTGTAGCTTGGAAGCAATTTATCAACACAAAGTTCATGTATTTCACTACCTCATGGCTGTGTCTATAGAATAAGTGAGAAAACCTTTCTGTAGTTCTGGCAAGTTGCTAGCAGTTAGTTCATTTTGTTAGGAAGTTCTTGTGGTGGTTGCAAGGGGGGTTAGGCACAACAGTTGGAGATGAAGCCTGGAGACCCTGTGGTCTCAGCAAGATGATCTGAGGATTCTTAGGGAGCTCCAGCTCAATGTGTGAGGTGTTGGTAGGTTTTAGAGCTGGTACCCTGGGAGCTTGAGGAAAGAACAACTTCTGTGCAGGCCACTCTTCTGGATCTTGGGGACTGGGGTAGTCATGATGAACTTCTGTACAGGATGTTTGTCACTCACCTTTGCTTCAGGAGGTCTTGCCCAGGCAGAGCAGGCTGTATGACTTGCTGGTAGGCTGTTCAAGGGCAGCCATGGCCATATTGCACCTGGTTATAGAACCACGACTATGGTACTCATAGTTTCATGGAACCGAAGGAGAATGACTGGGTAGCAGCTCTTGTGCATATGTAGGATCCCTCAGAGGCTCAGGGAGGTCCTGCAGGTAATGTGCAGAGGCAAGGGACATAGTTATTGCAATTGCCTGATGCCCAGGACATATTAGGATTAGGAATCATACCCAGTGTCTGTCTTGGGCTTATCTGGGACTTCTTTGTTACTGTTGAGCATGGTCTCTTGGCCACCCTAGATTATTCTGTCAAAGCATTAGGAAAACTTGGGTCTGATTTGTCTAAGTCATAGTGGTCCTTTTTTTTTAAATACCCACAAACATACGATAACTGTCACTTACATAGTACATATTCAAGTGTTTCTGCTATAAAGGTCTATAATGAACAGTTACAACACCAAACAAAAATCTGTACTGTACATATTAATATATGCATCAGTACATTTCTGGTATATTCACTAGACATAATTGGTTGGACATGGGTTTACACCAATAGAAAGGCTTTATTAGCTGGCTGGTGACTACATTGGGTACATAGGATCCCCAGTGTAGCACCAAGCCTTTCTCAGGGTGAGTTTTAAACACAAAAACTGTGCTCTGGGTTGACATTGTTCAGTTAACAGAAACAGCTAGAAGCAGAACTACAGAAACCAATAAACAAGGTTAATATAGTATGTTTACTATACAGTTTCCTAGATCTGTGAATTTAATGTATTAGGTTTTGTTTTAGTTTTGGTAGGTAGTGCAGTCTATGTGATGGGTTTTACAGCCTGAGTGGTGTTTCCATCATGGAGTCAGTTAGTATGTACCATACACATGTATTTTTGAAAATCATTTAATCAATTTTGGTATTAGATGTTAGCTTGAGCCAAGGAGTTCAAGGCTATCCTTGGTAACATAGATTGACTGTGCCTCAGCAAAATAAATAAAAAATGAATATTAAATCTTTGAGAAAATAGGTATTTATGGATAATAAATATCCTGAGCTTCCCCACAAAACTATATATGTATTATAATTCTTACAAAAAAATCTGTTTAGATTTTGGGATTAAGTTTATCGGATATGTAAAAATTAACAGTAAATTCATAGATATTACTTTGTCAATCTATGAATTGTTACAGCTATGCAGTCATGTGCCTTTTTAAGTTCTCTAAACAATATTTTATAGTTTGCATTGTGTGAAGCCTATTCTCATTTTATTAGGCTCTTTTCTATATACTTATTTTTGATGTTATATTTATAAATTATATTTTGACAGGATATTAATAATTATATTTTAAATTAAATGTTCTAATTACAGTACTCAATACTAAATTTATTTTGTTTCATGTATGTCGGGGGTGTATGTATGAGTATGTGTGTGTGTCTGTGTGTATGTGTGTATATGTGTGTATACATTTGTGTGTGTTTATGTGTATATGTTTGTGTGTGTTTATATGTATGTGTATGTACTTTTGTGTATGTGGTCAGAGGATAACATCAGGTATTTACCTCAATTACTTTTTAGTTTACTTTGGAGACAGGGTTTCTCACTGAATTTCAAGTTCACTGGTTTGGCTAGATTGACTGGCTACCAAGCCTCTGGGATCCACCTAATTCCACTCCTATACCTCACACTGAGAGTACAGGTTTATGTCCCCACGCTCCACTTTCATTTGCATTCCGGGCATGTGCAGAGACCATTCTGTTGTGAAAGTTCCTCTATTAGAATATCCCAGCCTACATGTGACTGTTTTCCTTTTTGTTTATAATAGGTTTCTCCTCCTCTCACGATTTTATCAGAAGTGAAAATAGCTTCAGGACTTTCCTCCTCAAAAAATTCCCTCACTTTCCAGAATGTAGTTCATTAGTTATTGATGTCTTTAGTTGTTTCATGGTTATTGCCAGTCTCCAAACTTCTAGTTTACTACATTCTTACTTTTAGTGTGGGAGCAGCTCTCTCAAAAGTTAAACTTTGAAATTAACTTTCTTTTGTTTTTGTCTTTTTTTTAAAAAATAATTTTTTTATTTTTTGTAATAAAACATTTTATTTATTGAAAGGGGAAGTAAAACACTTTATGATAAAATTAAAGATTTACATGGAAAATGTTTCAGATAAACACATTAAAATTGACAATTTTCATGGAAAATTAAAGAGTAAAGTGGTAAACATATAAAACATTGCTAAATTAGTTGAAATATGAGATAGAGCCATTTTTTGATAGAATTGAAGATTTATGTGGGAAATATTTCTGATAGAATTATAGAAAAATGTAGAAAAACACATTAGAATTGAAGATTATCATGGAAAATTTTATATAGGTATAATAATGGTAGGCATAAAAGTATTCCTAAGTTGATTGAAAGTGGAATTATAAACATTTTCTAATAAACTTGAAGATTTACATGGAAAATATTTCTGATAAAATTGAAGAAATATATAGGAAAACATGTTAAAATTAAAGATTATCATGGAAATTATATAGATGAAATGATAGGTATAAAGATAATTCTAAGTTGATTGAAGGTGGAATTATAAACATTTTCAGATAACATTGAAGATTTACATGGAAAATATTTCTGGTAAAATTCAAGAAATATATAAGCAAACACATTAAAATTGACTATTTCATGAACAATTTTACATATAAAATGGTAGATATAAAAACTTTTTCTAAATAATTGAAGGTGGAATTAGAAACATTTGTGATAAAATCAAAGATTTACATTGAAAACATTTCTGATAAAATAGAAGTATATAGAAAGACATTAAAATTGAAGAATATCATGAAAAATAATGCAGATAAAATGGAGACATAAAAGTATTACTAAATTAATTAAAAGGGGAATTACAAACATTTTCTGATAAAATTTAAGATTTACATGAGAAATATTTCGTTAGTCTATGTCTTTCTATTGGGGAGTTAAGTCCATTGTTAAGAGATATTAAGGCAAATGGTTGGAACTGGAAAATATCATCCTAAGTGAGGTAATCCAATCACAAAAGAATACACATGAAATGCAATCACTGATAAGTGGATATTCATTAGCCCAGAAGCTCAGAATACTCAAGACACAATTAGCATATCAAATGATTCCCAAGAAGAAGGAAGGAGAGGGCCCTGGTCCTGAAAAGGCTTGATCCAGTATTATAGGGGAATACCAGGACAGAGAAATGGGAGGGGGTGATTGGGGAATGGGCGGAGGGAAGAGGACTTATGGGACATATGTTGAGGGGGGAACCGGGAAAGGGGAAAGCATTTGGAAAGAAAGAATATAGAAAATAAAAGAAATGTTATAAAAAAAGAGAGATATTAAGGAATAGTGATTGTTGCTTTCTGTTATTTTTGATGTTATTTTTATGTTTGCGTGGGTATCTTCTTTTGGTTTTGTTGGAAGATTACTTTCTTGCTTTTTCTAGGGTGTAGTTTCCCTCCTTGTGTTGGCATTTTTCATCAATTATCCTTTATAGGGCTGGATTTGTGGACAGATATTGTATAAATTTAGTTTTATCAATTGGTTTCTCCATCTATGATGATTGAGAGTTTTGCTGGGTATAGTAACCTGGGCTGGCATTTGTGTTCTCTTAGGGTCTGTATCAGGTCTGCCCAGGATCTTCTAGCTTTCATCATCTCTGGTGAGAAATCTGGTGTGATTGATAGGTCTGCCTTTATAAGTTACTTGCCCTTTTTCCCTTACTACTTTTAATATTCTTTCTTTGTTTAGTGAATTTGGTATTTTGATTATTATGTGCTGGGAGGACTGCTGTTCTGGTCCAGTCTGTTTGGAATTCTGAAGGCTTCTTGTATGTACATGGGCATCTCTTTCTTTAGGTTAGGGAAGTTTTCTTCTACAATTTTGTTGAAGATATTTACTGGGCCTTTAAGATATGAATCCTTGCTCTTGTCTATACCTATAATACTTAGATTTGGCCTTCTCATTGTGTCCTGGAGTTCCTGGATGTTTTGGAATACCAGCTTTATGTATTTTGCATTTTGTTTGACTGTTGAGTCAATGTTTTCTATGGTATCTTCAGCACCTGAGGTTCTTTCTTCTATCTCTTGTATTCTGTTGTTGATGCTTGCATCTATGACTCCAGAATTCTTTCCAAGGTTTTCCATCTCCAGAGATGTCTCACTGTGATTATTGTTTCTACTTCCACTTTTAGATCTTGGATTGTTTTGTTCAGTTCCTTCACTTGATTGTGTTTTCTTATAATTCTTTAAGGGATTTTTGTGTTTCTTCTTTAAGGGCTTCTGTCTGTTGACCCATGATCTCCTGTATTTCTTTAAGGGATTTTTGTGTTTCCTTTTTAAGGGCTTTTACCTGTTGACCGAAGTTCTGTATTTCTTTAAGGGAGTTATTTAAGTCTTTCTTGAAGCCCTCTATCAGCAATATGAGATACGATTTTAAATCCAACTCTTGCTTTTCTGTTTTTTTTGGGGGGTATCTGGGACTTGATGTGGTGGGAAAACTGGGTTCTGATGTTTCCATGTGGCCTTGGTTTCTGTTGGAAGGCTTCTTGTGCTTGCCTTTCGCCATCTGGTTCTAGTTGGTATTGTTGTCTCTGGCTGGAGTTGATTCCTCCTGTGGGCCTGTAAGCCTGTGTCCTTACCCCTCTGAGCTCAAATGTGAAAGCACTGCTGGGAGATCTCTCTCTCTCTTGGCGGGCTATGCACAGAAAGCTGTGGAGTTTCCCTGCTCCCTGGTACAAATGGCAGCAGGAAGGCTTCTGTCCCAGCTGCTCCACTGATCTTGGGCTCTGTGTGCTCCTAGCTGGTCCCCTCCAGAGAGAAGGTGGAGATCTCACCTCTGAGCTCAGAAGTGATAGCACTGCTGGTAGATCACCCTCTCCTGGTGGGCTGTACACAGAAGGCTGTGGAGTTTCCTGGCTCCCTGGTGCAAATGACAGCAGGAAAACTTCCCTTATTTATTTATTTATTTATTTACACTTCAGATCTTATTCTCCTCCTGGTACACCCTCTGACTGTTTCACATCCCATACCTTCTCCCTGTCCCCCTGTCTCCATGAGGATGTTCCCACCCCCCACCTCCCACCCTACCAGACCTCTAAACTCCTAGGGAACTTTCAAACATTCATCATTGCTTTAAGTATCAATGTAAAACCAATTCATTTTAGAAAACAAGAGATAATTTGTTTTGCAGTCAAATATTAATGGCCATGACCTGGAATACAAATTTAGATGAAACTGCTGGTAACAGTTTCATAAAGTAATAGGACAAAGGAAATCATAAATCAAGATACATGTATGAGTGGAATCGATCATCAGGTAAGTGAGTTACAAACAACTTGGAAAAAGTTCTATAGCCCTCAGATGCCATCAGATGAGGTCATCTGGCTGGTGGGTTGGTGGATGTTACAGGTTTGTTTATATATTCCTACAGTTTTATTTTATTTTATCTTTAGGTATGATATGAGCATTTGAGTGCTGGTACCTGTAGAGGTTAAGCTGGAATTACTGGTGGTTGTGAGGTATCTGATGTGGGTGCTGGAAGTTTAACTTGCAAGAGAGTATGTGCTCTTAGCCACTGAACCATCTTTCTAATTTCACTGTCTACACATTGTTAAAAAGAAGTTCACATTCTTAAATGAGTTGCATAGGAACAATGCATATATAATGTAACAAATATTAATTTCTTAGTATATTTGATCAATATACTAAGATTTATACCAATGAAAAGTGGTGATTCTCTATCTCTGATCTTCTAAAGCAACTATTTAGGTTGACTTTGTTCTAAAGTACTTGTCTAGGTTTATATTGGTTGGTTCCACAAGTGCACAATAGAATTAGGTTTTCTGTGTCTGGCTTGTTTTTACTAAATATAATGTCCTCCAGTTCTATTGCTTTGCTGAAATGACAGGATTTCATTCTTCCTTATGAATGAATAATACTTCCTTCAGTGAAGTTAATCTCCTGAAGACAGAGAGCCAAGTACAAAACAAGACAGGAGTCTAGTAGAAACCCCCTCAGAGGCGTGGCTCCAGTTATTAATATTTTTCCTTGCAATGGGAATTTGCTTAAAGGTGGAATTTTAGAATGGCCTCTTGTTGCTTTTCTCAGTGTTGTCATGGTTCTTAATGCCTCAATTTTGATTCCATGTTTTCAATTTAACTTTTCAGGTGTGATGGAGCCTTTAGCTTCCTGCTTTTCTGGATTCTCCATGGCCTTCCTTCTTTTACAGATCACAATACTCCCACAAGGTAGAGACATCCTCTCACTTTTATTGATGAAATATGTCCTTGCACAATGTCATACATGCTTACAAGGCAATCTGCTTTCTTGCCTCCAATACTCTTATCTCCCTTTTACCCTTATCATTTCCTCACCTCCCGACATGTCCCCTTCTCACATTTATGATTTTCATTATTTTGTAACTCATTGCTTTTTAATCAGGACTGTCTATGTGGCCACATGTTTCAGATTATCTGCTGGGGCATGGTGGACTCACAAAACTGAGGACAATGGTTATCTCTGTCTTAAAATTTACCAATAGTTCAACATGAAGGGTAGGGTCCCATGTGTATTTCTCTGAATGATAAAAGCAGGTGCAGTTTTTTTTATTATTTTAATTTTTACTTTTCAGATGTTTTTGTGCATCCCAGTTTCCCCTCCATAACTCCATATTCCATTTCCCCTTTGCCCCTGCTTCTATGAGGGTGCTCCCCCCACTACTGTCTCACTGCTCTAGCATTTCTGGGTCATTGAGCCTCCACAGGACCAAAGGACTCCCCTCCCTTTGTTGCTAGGTAAGGCAATCCTCTGCTAAATATGCAACTGGAGCCACAGGTCCTTCTATGTGTACTCTTTGGTTTGTGGTTTAGTCCCTGGGAGCTCTGGTGGTCTGGCTGATTGATACTGTTGATCTTCCTGTGGAGTTGCAAACCCATTCAGCTCCATCAGTTTTTCCCCAAACTCTGCCATTGGGGTCCCTTTGCTCAGTTCCATGGCTGTCTGTGAGCATCTGCATCTGTACAGGTCAGGCTCTGAGACATTCCCTCAGGGGACAGCTATACTAGGCTCCTGTCAGCAAGAGCTTCTTGGCATCAGCAATAGTATCTCAGTTTGGTGTCTATAGATGGAATGGATCCCTAGATGGGGCAGTCTCTCTGGGTGGCCTTCAGTTCCACTCTTTGGCCCTGCATTTCTTTCAGATAGGAGTAATTCTGGGTTAATATTTTTGAGAAGGGTGGGTGACCCCATCACTCAACCAGGGGCTGTGCCTAAGCACTGGATATGATCACTACAGGTTTTATATCCACTTTTTTGGGGGGTATTTTGGCTAATGCCATCCATGTTGGGTCCTAGAGAACCTCTTGGATCCTTGGTCTCTGGGACTTTCTAGTAGCTACCCCATTTCCCATCTTCCATTGTTACATACCTCTGTTCAAATTCCTGATCCTGGCCCCCATTATCCCTCCTTCTCCTCTCCTCTCTTCCTCCCTACCTTTACTTCCCATGTTTATTTTGTTCTCCCTTCTAAATAAGACTGAAGCATCCACACTTTGGTCTTCCTTTTTCTTTGGTTTCATGTGGTCTGTGAGTTGTATAGTGAGTATTTTCAGATTTTTGGTTGATATCTGCTTATCAGTTAAGATATACCATGTGTCTTCTTTTGTAACTTGATTACCTCACTCAGAATATTTTGTTTTTTAAAATTTTTATTAGATATTTGCCTTATTTACATTTCAAATGCCATTCCCTTTCCTCATTTCCCCTCCAAAAACACCCTATCCCATTCCCCTGACCCCTGCTAACCAATCCTCCACTCACACTTTCCTGACCTGTCATTCCCCTATACTTGGGCATCAAGCCTTCATAAGACTAATGGCCTCTCCTCTCATTGATGTCTGAAAAGGCCATCCTCTTCTATATATGTAGCTGAAGCCATGGGTCCCTCCATGTGTACTTTTTGGTTGGTGGTTTAGTCCCTGGGAGCTCTGGAGATAATGGTTGGTACATATTATTGTTCCTCTTATGGGGCTGAAAACCTCTTCAGCTTCTTGGGTCATTTCTCTAGCTCCTCCATTGGGGATCCTATGATTAGTCCATTGACTGGCTGTGAGCCATGGGTATTTCAATTCCACTTCTAAGAAGGACCAAAGTATCCACACTTTGGTCTTCCTTATTTTTGAACTCCATGTGGTATGTGAATTGTATCTTGGGTATTCTGAACTTTCTGGCTAATACCATGTGAGTGCATACCATGTGTGTTCTTTTGTGATTGGTTTACCTCATTCAGGATGATATTTTCTAATTCCATCCATTTGTCTGTGAATTTCATGAAGTCATTTTTTCTAATAGCTGAGTTGTATTCCATTGTGTAAATGCACCACATTTTCCATATCCATTCCTCTGTTGAGGGATATCTGGGTTCTTTCCTGCTTCTGGCTATTATAAGTAGGGGTGCTATGAACATAGTGGAGCATGTGTCATTATGTATCAGAGCATCTTTTGGGTATATGCCATGGAGTAGTATATCTGTGTCCTCAGGTAGAACTACTTCCAATTTTCTGTGGAACCTCCAGACTGATTTCCAAACTGGTAGTGCAAGCTTGCAATCCCACCAGCAATGGAGGAGTGTTCTTTCAGAACATCCTTGCCAGCATTGCTGCCACCTGAGCTTTTGGTCTTAGCCATTCTTACCAGTTTGAGGTAGAATCTCGGGGTTGTTTTCATTTGCATTTCCCTGATAACTAAGAATGTTGAACATTTCTCTAGGTAGTTCTTGGCCATATTAGATTCCTCAGTTGAGAATTCTCTGTTTAGCTCTGTATTTAATTTTTAATAGAGTTATTTGGTTCTCTAGAACCACTCTAGAGTATAACTTCTTGAGTGTGAAACTTTGTCTATTTCCTGATTTTAGTGGGATTCCTTCAAGTTTCTCTCCATTTAGTTTGATGTATGCTATTGATTTTCTGTATATTGCTTTTATTATATTTATGTATATGTCTTGAATTCCTGATTTTTCCAAGACATTTAACACAAAGGTGTATTGTATTTTGTCAAGTGCTTTTTCAGCATCTAATGGGATGATCGTGTGGATGTTTTTGTTGAGTTTATTTCTGTAGTGGATTAGGTTGATAGATTTTGATATATTGCACCATCCCTGCATCCCTGGAATGAAGCCTACTTGATCAAGGTGAATGTTTGTTTTGTTGTGTTCTTGGATTTGGTTTGCCAGAATTTTATTGAGTATTTTTTTAATCAATATTCATAAGGGAAATTGGTCTGAAGTTCTCTTTCTTTGTGGAGTCTTTGTGAGGTTTAGGTATCAGCGTAACCATGGTTTCATAGAATCAATCATGTAGTATTCCTTCTGTTTTTCTTTTGTGGAATGGTATGAAAAGTATTGGTATTAGATTTTCTTTGAAGATGTGATAATTTCTTTTCTAATACTATCTAGCCCTGGACTTTTTTTTTTTGTTAGGAATTTAATATCTGCTTCTATTTCTTTAGGGGTTATTGGACCATTTAGATGACTTATCTGATCCTGATTTAACTTAGATATCCAGTATCTGTCTAGAAAATTGTTCTTTTTATCTAGATATTCCAGTTCTGTTGAGTATAGGCTTTTGTAGCGGGATATGATATTTTTTTTTTAATTTGTTCAGTGTCTGTTCATATGACCTTTTCATTCCTGATTTTGTTAATTTGGATACTTTTTCTTGTTTTCTTGTTAGTCTGCTAAGGGTTTATCTATTTTGTTGATTTTCTCAAAGAACCAGCTCCTGTTTTTGTTAATTCTTTGTTTCTCCTTGGTTAATTTCAGCCCTGAGTTGGTTTCTTGCCGTGTACTCCTCTTGGGTGTATTTGCTTGTTTTAGTTCTTGAGCTTTCAGATGTGTTGTTAAGCTGCTAGTGTATGCTCTTTCCCATTTCTTTATGGAGGTACACAGAGCTATGAGTTTTACACTTAGCACTGCTTTCATATGTTTGGGTATGTTGTGCTTTCATTTTTTTGTTAAATGCTAAAAGGTTTAATTTATTTCTTTCTTTAATGACCAAGTTATCATTGAGTAAAGAATTGTTCAGCTTCCATGTGTATATGGACTTTCTGTAGTTCTTGTTGTTATTGAAGTCCAGCCTTAGTCTGTGGTGATCTGATAGGATGTTTGGGATTATTTCATATTCTTTTATCAGTTGAGGCTTGTTTAGCATCTAATCATATGTTTGATTTTGGAGAAGGTACCATGAGGTGCTGAGAAGAAATTATATTCTTTTGTTTTAGGGTGAAATGTTTTGTAGATATCTGTTAAATTCATGTGGTTCATAACTTCTGTTAGTTTCACTGTATCTCTGTTTGATTTGTTTCCATGATCTGTCCATTGTAAGAATGGGGTGTCGAAGTCTCCCACTATTGTTGTGTGAGGTGCAATATGTGCTTTGAGCTTTATTACTGTTTCTTTTACAAATGTGGGTGCCCTTACATTTTGGGCATAAATGTTCAGAACTGAGATTTTTGTCTTGGTAGATGTTTCCTTTAATGAGAATGAAGTGACCTTCCTCATGATTTTGGTAACTTTTGGTTGAAAGCCGATTTTATTCAGTATTAGAATGGCTACTCCATCTTGTTTTTTTTTTTTTGGGGGGGGACCATTTGTTTGGGAAAAACGTTTTCCAGCCTCTTACTCTGATGTAGTGTTTGTCTTTGCTATTGGGGTATATTTTCTGTATGTAGCAAAGTGTTGAAACCTTTCAAATATCCAGATTGTTAGTCTATGTCATTTAATTTGGTAATTGAGTCAATTAATGCTAATAGATATTAAGGACCAGTGATTGTTGCTTCTTTTTACTTTTGCTGTTAGAGGTGGAATTATGTTTGTATGGCTCTCTTCTTTTGGGTTTGTCATGAGGGGATTTTTTTTTCTTTTTCTTTTTTGCATTTTCTTTGGTGTAGTTTTCCTTCTTGTGGTAGAGTTTTTGATATATTATCATTTGTAGCACTCGATTTGTGGAAAAATATTGTTTAAATTTGGTTTGATGGTGTAATATCTTAGTTTCTCTATCTATGGTAATTGAGAGTTTTGGTGGGTATAGTAGCCTGGACTGGCACTTTTGTTCTCTTTGGGTATGTATAACATCTGCCCAGGCTCTTCTGGCTTTTAGAGCCTCTGTTGAGAAGTCTGGTATAATTCTGATAGTTCTGCCTTTATATGTTACTTGACATTTTTCTCTAATTGCTTTTAATATTCTTTGTTCTGTGCATTTGGTGTTTTGATTATTATGTGTTGGGAGGGTTTTCTTTTCTGATCCAATCTATTTGGTGTTCTGTAGTCTTCTTATATGTTTATGGGCATCTCTTTCTTTAGGCTAGGAAAGTAATCATCTTGCATTTTCTTAAAGACTTTTACAGGCCCTTTCAGTTGGGAATCTTCGCTCTCTTCTTTACTTCTTATTCTTAGGTTTGGCCTTTTCATTGTGTCCTTATTTTCTGGATGTTTGGGGCTAGGAGCTTTTTGCATTTGACCTTTTTGTTGATTGTTATGTTAGTGTTTGGCATCATATCTTCTACATCTGAGATTCTTTCTTCTACCTCTTATATTCTGCTGGTGATGCTTTCATCTCTGATCCCTGATCTCTTTCCTAGGTCTTCTATCTCCATGGTTATCTCCCTTTCAGTTTTCTTTAATGTTTCTAGTTTTAGATCCTGAATTGTTTTGTTCAATTTCTTTACCTGTTTTGTTGTGTTTTCCTGTATTTCCTTAAGGGATTTAAAGTGTTTCTTCTTTAATGGCTTCTACTTGTTTTCCTGTATTTCTTTAAGGGAGTTATTTATGTTCTTCTTAAAGTCCTTTATCATCAACATGAGAAGGGAATTTAGATCAGAATTTTGATTTTCAGGTGTGTTGGTGTATTAGTGCTTGCTGTGGTGGCAGAACTGTGGTCTGATGACATCAAGTAGCTTTGGTTTCTGTTAGTTATTTTCTTGTGCTTTCCTTTTGCCAGCTGTTTCCCCTTCCCCCCAGATGTTAGCTGACCTTGCTGTCTTTGACTGGAGCCTGCTGTGATCCTATGAGCTGGGGTATGTCAGCACTACTGGGGGTCAAGCTTTCTCTGGGTGGGATTGGGGTGTAGAGGGCTGTAGCATAGGGTCTGCTCCTCGGTGCAGATGAAAACTGGATGACTCCTGTCTCTGGCTTTGAGGTGGTTCCTGTGTCCCTGGGTCCTAGGCAGTGGTGGTGTCCTGCCACAGCAACTCCAGTAGATTCTGTGTGACAAGTTCCACAGGCTGAGGCGTTAGACTCTAAAGAGAAGAAGTCTCCTGGAAACAGCTATGGAACTCTCCTAGCTAAAAAATAATTCTGAGCCGTAGTCTCATGGCAGCTTGTTTGCTTCCAATTTTTCCTCTTCCTAGTAGCTCGGGGCCAAGAAAATCCAAGCAAGTAAGATGTAAAAGAGTCTATTCTTTGAAGTGGAGTCACTGGCCAAAACACTCTTTTCTTAGAACTGCAATGCTTTGCCTCATAGTCATTTATATAATTACTTTAACCTCCCAACAACATGTAAATTTATATGGCTATGTAGATGAGGGTGGCTCTGATACTGTGGTATGAAAAGCATTGATTAAGTACAGCGAATCTCAAAAAGTTTTTATAAGATGTTAGGTAAAGATTACTCAGAAACCTCATTAAGACTTAGGGGGTATGGCCAAACATTTTTTGAAGTCTCTTTAAAATTTTGTTGTTAACTAGAAGTGATTCTGTATCAGGAAGATTAATGTTATCTGTAGTTGACCCTCTAAATCTGTTACGGGAAAAACATTATACCTGACTGATTTTGCATTTCCTTGTGCCAAATGGTTATGCTAATTGTTCCTTCCAGCTTTACTGGATACATCTTTTGAAATGGAAATATCTACCCCTCATGCTCAAAAACTCTTGCTTGATAGTTACAAAATACATTCAGATTCAAACTGCTTCTGTGTTTGTGTCTGTCCCTGCCGAACCTGTGCTTTCCTGGATATCAAAGAAACCTGATTCCCATGGTTATGACTCCTGGCTGGGTCAGTCCATGGCAGTGTCCAATTTGTTCCAGGTACTGAGGCGATACTGTTGGTCTCACCCTGACCTGTATGTTCAGCACTCCTGCAGGTCAAGCTTTATCTGGGTAGGATTGGGATGCAGAGGGCTGTAGCACAGGGTCTGCTCCTGAGTGCAGATGGAAACTCAAAGCAGCAGGCTAGTGCAGGTTACTAGCAGCTGCTGTGAGATTATGTTTTCAATGGCTTTGTCAGTTTTGAAGATTTTTCCTTCTATGTAGAAGCAAAACTGATTTTTGTAGCTTTTACCACCAAGTAGCACAGGAAATGAGGCGAAGGATAGTCAAATGGGACTTCTCAACATGAAATGTTTATGTATAGCAAAGAAAATTGTCAACCAAGTAAAGAGGCAGCCTTTAATACTAACACTAGGAAGGCAAAGACTGGTGAATCTTTGAGTTAAAAGCCTGCTTGGTGTACTCAGAGGTTTCAGGACAGTTAGGGCTGTGTAATGAGATATGTTTTTAGAAACCAACCAATCAAAACAAATCAACAAAAAGTATATTTACAACAATAATTTTTTAAAAAGTGGCTTTGAATTTGAGAGAGAGAAAGGGGTACTAGGAAAGGGTTCAAGGAAAGAAAGGAAAGGAGGGAATGACACAATTACAAGTTCAATATATCTGTAATATGTTCCTAATAACAACAGAATTATATTGCTTTCTCTGCTTCAGCCCCTCACAGGTATCCTAATTCTAATTTCTCTTATGCCCTCCTTCCAATTTCAAATTGATAGATTCATTTTCTTAAATTATTATTGTCATACAATCATGTACCATACATCATATATATGTGTGTACAAATATAGACATATAATCTGTGGAGCTTGTGTTATATGTATGTATATGGTTTCAGGGCTGAGCATTCTGCATTGGACAACCAATAAAAAGGGGCTCTTTCTACCAGAAATTATTAGTTGCTTGTAGCTCTTTGTCTCGTGTGAGACCCTGCAACATTTTTCTCCATCTATATTAATATGCCTATTGCTGTTGCCATTGATTCAGTATGCAGCTCTTTCTAGCAGAGACTGTTGCAGACCTCCTACATTCTAGCTCTTACAAATTTTCTACCTCCTCTTCTGCTATGTTCCCCAAACCATAATGCAGAAACTAATGTAGTTGTACCTACTAGATTACACTCCCCACAGTCCTTTGATATCTATATTGTGTCTAGCCATAGTTTCCAGGATAGCCTCCATTTGTTGGAAAGAGATATTTCTTTTACAAGGAGGGTAATAGCTTCACTTCCATCTGAGGATCTAAATAAAAGATAATAGTATAATGGATTCATTGTGAAATGCAGTCATTCCCATAGCTATGAAATCATGAATTAATATCCAAAGAAACTAATATAATTTGCTTCTTATATATAAATGTTTGAGATATTACATATGTACACCAAATATGCACATGCATGTTTGTGTATGTATAGAAATGCATGCACATATGTATGTATGAAAGCACTTGCATGTCTATACTTTTTAACAAATTCATATATGCGATGTA
Source organism: Apodemus agrarius (assembly GCA_964023405.1). Classification (NCBI taxonomy): domain Eukaryota; kingdom Metazoa; phylum Chordata; class Mammalia; order Rodentia; family Muridae; genus Apodemus; species Apodemus agrarius. Next base: position 41,441,119 of record OZ030009.1, read on the forward strand.
CATGTTTTGCAAATTGCTTCTAAAATATGAATTTTAAATAATTTTATAAGAATATTTTGCTATTGCTTTTATAGTTGTGGAGAATTCTATCATGTGATCACTCAAAATCAATTTATCTGTCTTATATAAATATATTGAAATATTATGCTATACCATTACATAATAATGAAAAACAAGTTAAAATATATCCTTCAATGAAAGATTTATTATTTCAAGTTATTATATGCTAATTCAATGTTAGTAATTTTAATTTTTACATATGAAATTTTACATATGTATAAATGCATATATGAAATTTTAGTATTGATTTATCAGCTCACATATACCCTTGCAAAAATACTTTGTAATTTAATTATATTTTATTGAATTGATTGAGGTTTCTAGAGAGCATTGACACCTCTGTCTGTACTTTGAATAAATAGTTCCCTATACTTTGATGTGGTCCTCAAAGGAGGACCTTTAGTGAGGTTTCTGCACATAGAAAAGTACATAAAGTGTACAACTTAGTGAAATTTTGCTTTAGGAACATTCATGTATTCATTTTTCAGCTCTAGATACAGAATATTTTCAGCAGTTCAAAATGTTTTAATCTTTCCTAGTCAATATCATGGTCTTATTGCAAAAGTGATCAAACTTCTTTTTTTTCTCTTTTTTTTTTTATTGTATATATTCTATATTTACAATTCATTTCCCTTTTTCTGGTTCCCCACCCCCAAAGGTCCCACATGTCCTTTTCCCTCCCCCTGCTCCTGCATCCACCCCCTCCCACTTTACTGTTCTTGTACTCTCCCCCAATTATGTTTTGGTCCATTCTAGCACCAGTGTCCACTCCTTTCTTCTTGTGAGACATCACTTGATATGTGATTTTTGTCTTTGGTGTTCCAAGCTTCTAGGCTAATATCCACTTATCAGTGACTGTATACCATGGGTATTCTTTTGAGACTGGGTCACCTCACTTAGTATGACATTCTCCAGCTCCATCCATTTCTCTAAGAATTTCATGAATTCATTGTTTCTAATGGCTGTATAGTACTCCATTGTGTATATATACCACATTTTTTGTATCCATTCCTCTGTTGAGGGACATCTGGGTTCTTTCCAGCTTCTGGCTATTATATATAAAGCTGCTATGAACATAGTGGAGCATGTATCCTTATTGCATGCTGGTGAATCTTCTGGGTATATTCCCAGGAGTGGTATGGCTGGGTCCTCCGGAAGTATCACGCCCAGTTTTCTGAGGAACCGCCATACTGATTTCCAGAGTGGTTGTACCAGCTTGCATTCCCACCAGCAGTGGAGGAGTGTTCCTCTTTCTCCACATCCTCGCCAACACCTGATGTCTTCTGAGTTTTTAATCTTAGCCATTCTGACTGGTGTGAGGTGAAATCTCAGGGTTGTTTTAATTTGCATTTCCCTAATGACTAGTGATGTTGAACATTTTTTAAGGTGTTTCTCAGCCATCCGAATTTCTTCAGGTGAAAAGACTCTGTTTAGCTCTGTACCCCATTTTTGGATAGGGTTATTTGGTTTTCTGGGGTCTAACCTCTTGAGTTCTTTGTATACATTGGAGATTAGCCCTCTGTCGGATGTGGGGTTGGTGAAGATTTTTTCCCAATTTGTTGGTTGTCGATTTATCCTTTTGACAGTGTCTTTTGCCTTACAGAAACTTTGTAGTTTTATGAGGTCCCATTTGTCTATTCTTGCTCTTAGAGCATAAGCAATTGGTGTTCTGTTCAGGAATTTTTCCCCTGAGCCAATGTCCTCAAGGGTCTTCCCCAGTTTCTTTTCTATTAGTTTTAGTGTGTCTGGTTTTATGTGGAGGTCTTTGATCCACTTGGAGTTGAGCTTAGTGCAAGGAGATAAGAGTGGATCAATTCTCATTCTTCTGCATGTTGACCTCCAGTTGAGCCAGCACCATCTGTTGAAAAGGCTATCTTTTTTCCACTGGATGTTTTCAGCTCCTTTGTCGAAGATCAATTGGCCATAGATGTGTGGGTTCAATTCTGGGTCTTCGATCCTATTCCATTGATCTGCTTCCCTGTCACTGAACCAATACCATGCAGTTTTTAATACCACTGCTCTGTAATATTGCTTGAGGTCCGGGATATTGATTCCCCCAGAAGTTCTTTTGCTGTTGATGATAGTTTTAGCTATCCTGGGTTTTTTGTTATTCCAGATGAATTTGAGAATTGCTCTTTCTAGCTCTATGAAGAACTGAGTTGGGATTTTGATGGGAATTGCATTGAATCTGTATATTGCTTTGGGCAAGATTGCCATTTTGACTATATTAGTCCTGCCAACCCACGAGCATGGAAGATTTTTCCATTTTCTGATGTCTTCTTCAATTTCCCTCTTCAGAGACCTGAAGTTTTTGTCATATAAATCTTTCACATGTTTGGTTAGCGTCACTCCAAGATACTTTATATCATTTGTGGCTATTGTGAAGGGTGTCATTTCCCTAATTTCTTTCTCGGCCTGCTTATCCTTCGCGTATAGGAAGGCTACTGATATACTTGAGTTGATTTTATAGCCAGCCACTTTGCTGAAGTTGTTTATCAGTTGCAGGAGTTCTCTGGTGGAGGTTTTTGGGTCACTTAAGTAAACTATCATATCATCTGCAAATAGTGATAGTTTGACTTCTTCCTTTCCGATTTGTATCCCTTTGACTTCCCTCTGTTGTCGAATTGCTCTAGCTAGTACCTCAAGTACTATATTGAAGAGATATGGTGAGAGGGGACAGCCTTGTCTAGTCCCTGATTTTAGAGGGATTGCTTCGAGTTTTTCTCCGTTTACCTTGATGTTGGCTACTGGTCTGCTGTATATTGCTTTTACTATGTTTAGATATGGGCCTTGAATTCCTGTTCTTTCTAGGACCTTTAGCATGAAAGGATGCTGAATTTTGTCAAATGCTTTTTCAGCATCCAATGAGATGACCATGTGGTTTTTTTCTTTGAGTTTGTTTATGTAGTGGATTACGTTGATGGATTTCCGTATATTGAACCATCCCTGCATCCCTGGGATGAAGCCAACTTGATCATGGTGAATGATCGTTTTGATGTGTTCTTGGATTCGGTTGGCAAGTATTTTGTTTAGTATTTTTGCATCGATATTCATAAGAGAAATTGGCCTGTAGTTCTCTTTCTTAGTTGGATCTTTGTGTGGTTTTGGTATCAGGGTAATTGTGGCTTCATAGAATGAGTTGGGTAGTGTTCCTTCTGTTTCTATTTTGTGGAATAATTTGAAGAGTATCGGTATCAGGACTTCTTTGAAGGTCTGATAGAATTCTGCACTAAAACCGTCTGGTCCTGTGCTCTTTTTGGTTGGAAGACTGTCTATGACCCCTTCTATTTCTTTGGGGGTTATGGGTCTGTTTAGATGATCTATTTGATCCTGGTTTAATTTTGGTATTTGGTAACTGTCGAGGAAATTATCCATTTCCTCCAGATTATCCAGTTGTGTTGAGTATAGGTTTTTGTAGTAGGATCTGATGATTTTTTGAATTTCCTCAGTTTCTGTTGTTATATCTCCCTTTTCATTTCTAATTTTGTTAATTTGAATACTGTCTCTGTGCCCTTTATTAAGTCTGGCTAGGGGTTTATCTATCTTGTTGATCTTCTCAAAGAACCAGCTCCTGGTTTTGTTGATTCTTTGTATGGTTCCCTTTGTTTCAACTTGATTGATTTCAGCCCTGAGTTTGATGATTTCCTGTCTTCTACTCCTCCTGGGTGAAATTGCTTCTTTTTGTTCCAGAGCTTTCAAGTGCGCCATTAAGTTGCTGGTATATGCTCTCTCCTGTTTCTTTTTGGAGACACTCAGGGCTATGAGTTTTCCTCTAAGCACTGCTTTCATTGTGTCCCATAGATTTGGGTATGTTGTGCCTTCATTTTCATTAAGTTCTAAGAAATCTTTGATTTCTTTCTTTATTTCTTCCTGGACTAAGGTATCATTGAGTAGAATATTGTTCAGCCTCCAAGCGTATGGGGATTTTCTGTTGTTTTTGTTGCTATTGAAGAACACTCTTACTCCATGGTGATCTGATAAGAGGCATGGGATTAGTTCGATCTTTTTATATTTGTTGAGATCTGTCTTGTGTCCAATTATATGGTCGATTTTGGAGAAGGTACCATGAGGGGCTGAGAAAAAGGTATAGTCTTTTGCTTTAGGGTGAAATGTTCTATATATATCTGTTAAATCCAATTGCTCCAAAGTTTCGATGAGTTTCTCTGTGTCTCTGTTTAGTTTCTGTTTTCCTGGTCGGTCCACTGTAGATAGTGGAGTATTGAGGTCCCCCACAATCATTGTGTTAGGTGCAATGTGTGCTTTGAGCTTTAGTAAGGTTTCTTTTTACAAATGAGGGTGCCCTTACATTTGGAGCATAGATGTTTAGAATTGTGAGTTCCTCTTGGTGGATTCTTCCTTTGACTAGCAGGAAGTGACCTTCTGTGTCTCTTTTGATGACTTTGGGTTGAAAGTCAATTTTATCTGATATTAAAATGGCTACTCCAGCTTGCTTCCTGTGACCATTTGCTTGCAAAATTGTCTTCCATCCTTTTACTCTAAGGTAGTGTTTGTCTTTGACTCTGAGGTGTGTTTCCTGTAAGCAGCAAAATGTAGGGTCCTGTTTCCGTATCCAGTCTGTTAGTCTATGTCTTTTTATTGGGGAGTTGAGTCCATTGATGTTAAGAGATATTAAGGAATAGAGATTATTACTTCCTGACATTTTTGATGTTATTTTTGTTTTTGAGTAGTTATCTTCCTTTGAGTTTGATGGAAGAAGTTTACTGTCTTGCTTTTTCTTGGGTGCCATTTCCTTCCTTGTGTTGGAGTTTTCCTCCTATTATCCTTTGTAGAGCTGGGTTAGTGGAAAGATATTGTGTAAATTTGGTCCTGTCATGGAATATTTTGATTTCTCCATCTATGTTGATTGAGAGTTTTGCTGGGTATAGTAGTCTTGGCTGACATTTGTTTTCTCTTAGGGTCTGCATGAGGTCTGCCCAGGATCTTCTAGCTTTCATGGTTTCTGGAGAGAAGTCTGGTGTGATTCTGATAGGTCTTCCTTTATATGTTACTTGGCCCTTTTCTCTTACTGCCTTTAATATTCTTTTTTTGTTTAGTACATTTGGGGTTTTGATTATTATGTGACGGGAGGTGTTTCTGTTCTGGTCCAGTCTGTTTGGAGTTCTGTAGGCTTCTTGTACATTCATGGGCATCTCTCTCTTTAAGTTAGGAAAGTTTTCTTCCATAATTTTGTTAAAGATATTTGCTGGCCCTTTAAGTTGTAGATCTTCACTCTCATCTATCCCTATAATCCTTAGGTTTGGTCTTCTCATTGTGTCCTGGATTTCCTGGATGTTTTGGGTTACAAGCCTTTTGGATTTTGTGTTTTCTTTGACTGTGGAGTCAATGGTTACTATGTTATCTTCAGCATCGGAGATTCTTATTTCTATCTCTTGTATTCTGTTGTTTATGTTTGCATGTACGACCCCTGTTTTCTTCCCAAGGTTTTCTATCTCCAAGGTTGCCTCCTTTTGTGATTTCTTAGTTGTTTCTACCTCTGTGTTCAGATCTTGGATGGTTTTGCTCAGTTCCATCATTTGTTTGTTTGTGTTTTCATGTAATTCTTTAATATATTTTTGTGCTCCCTCTTTCATGACTTCTGCCTGTTGTTTCAAGTTCTCCTGCATTTCTTTAACTGATTTTCTCACTTCCTCTTTATTGGTTTCTGTCTGATGGCCCATATTCTCCTGGAGTTCTTTAAGTGTTTTTTGTGTTTGGATTGTAAGAGCTTCTACTCTATTGATGTTCCCCTGCATTTCTTTAAGAGATTTGTTTATGTCTTTTTTGTGTTCCTCTAGGAGCATCATGACCTGTGCTTTTATATCTAACTCTTGTTTTTCTGGTGTGCTGGGGTATCCTGGACTTGCTGTGGTTGGCGAATTGGGTTCAGATGGTGCCATATTGCCTTGATTTCTGTTAATAACGTTCCTACGTTTGCCTTTTGCCATCTCTTTATCTCTGGCGTTAGTTGGTCTTATTGTAAATGGCGCCCTGCTGAAAGCACAGCACGCCTGTCCCCAGGAGACAGATCCCTTCTGGCAGCTTGTCTGTGCTGGACTATGCTCACTCTGAGTCCAGGTCCCTGACTCCAGCTGCTAGAGTTCTGAGCTGTGCCCTGAGGCGGCTAGGTGTCCCCTCACTTCTAGTCCGCTCAGAGAGCTGGTCCCGGCCGGTAGTCTGCACCCGCAGCTGAGCTTTCTGTGCCCGGATCTTCTGCAGAGCTAAGCTAAGCTATAACTCTGGCCAGGCACCTGATTCCAGCTGCTCACTGCGTCCAGTGTGCCTGCCGTTTGCGCGCGGGGGTCTGGGGCAAGATGGCTGCCCCTGCTGAAAGCACCGTGTGTCCTTGGCTGAGCTGCTCGTACCCGGCTCTGCTGCTCCTTTCTGGCTGCGTTGTCTGTGCTGGACTATGCTTGCTCTGAGTCCAGGCCCCTGACTCCAGCTGCTAGAGTGCGGAGCTGTGCCCCGAAGCGGCCCGGTGGCCCCTCGCTGCTAGTCCGCTCGGAGAGCTGGTCCCGGCTGCTAGTCTGCACCCACAGCTGAGCTTTCTGTGCCCAGATCTCCTGCAGAGCTAAGCTAAGCTATAACTCTGGCCACGCACCTGATTCCAGCCGCTCACTGCGTCCAGTGTGCCCGCTGTTTGCGCGCGGGGGTCTGGGGCAAGATGGCTGCCCCTGCTGAAAGCACCGCGTGTCCTTGGCTGAGCTCGCAAAAGTGATCAAACTTCTAACTTCCATTGTCATAGATTAATCACAAACATTACTGTATTATTCCATTTATAACAATCTCTGTAATGGCCAAAATTACTCTCCATTATTTATTTATTATATGACAGGATTTTATTTTTCACATTTGTTTTCAGTATTAATATTTGGATTTGTTGGAACTATTTTTATTACTTTGGGTTTGGAGAGCTATTATGACTAATGCAGCCATTAATATTATAAAATATGTCAACTTCTACTAAAAATTTCTGGGTTTTGAATATGTATACATATCTTTAATTAATTAATTAATTAATAATTTAGTACATACAGACAGTTTCCCATATAAAGAGTTCTCTGTCTTTTGATCTATGGCAATATCAGTCCTGCTTCTTCAATGCCTTAATGGAGGTCAAGTATGTCTCAATGAGGTTTTGTTTTGCATTTCTCCGGTAGGTGAAGATGTTGAACATTCTTGAACATTCTTATTGATATTATTATATCTCTTTAGATAAATATGTCTTCTATTGCTTTTACATGTTAGAAAATAACCTTGACTTATAGTGCCTGCCATCTAGTTTAAACACAGTTCCTTTCTCAGATATAGTATAGATATTTTCTAGTCTGTGGCTTTCTCTTTTTGCTCATATTCTGATGTCCAGAAATTACTAAATTTTATGAAGTCCAATTTATCGTTTTTCTCTGATTATAATTTTGCATCTTCCTGGTCTGTGTATGACTTCGAGTATTGGTTTTGCCCTAATTGTAGCTATCCACATTCTTAATGGGACACAAACTACAGACCATTGGGAATAAGCACTTTCACAAATGTCTCAACTCTTGAATGTACACTGAATCATAATGCCATCTTTCTCATCTTCCTAGTTATGAGCATGGATATACAGATTAACATTCAGGTTCCAGATACAGAAGGGGTACTGGTGGAGTGTACTTCAGGAAGCTTGATCCCACCTGCTGAGATTACATGGAGAGACAGCAAAGGAAATACAATTCCACATTCAACCACATTTGACTCTCAGGATACAGCTGGGTTATTGTATTTGAAGAGCAGCATTCTTCTGAAGAACAGAGCACAAGGTCCTATTACTTGTTCCATTTACAATGTAACTACTAATCAAGAGAAAAAAAGAAGTATTGTCCTACCAGGTAAGCTTTTATGACTTGGTTCTATCAGATTTCAATTGTTTTAGTCAAGGAGTCAAATTAACGAGAGAATTGAGTGAAACAATAAATGTGAAGTTCTGTTACATGCTACAAATTACTATAAATTGCACTATTTGAGTTGCTGAAAAACAGAAAAATATTGGATGCTATGGAAAATATTTTAAAGAAAGGCTGGAGAAAAGACTCAGAAGTTAAGAACATTTGTTTTCTTTGATGACCAGTTTGATTCCTAGCACCCATACTAGAAGACTCACAACTATTTGTACCTCCAGCTCTAGGGAATTCAATGTCCTTTTCTGGACTCTACATGGTCCTGCATATTTGTGCTCATATACACTCACAGACATTCACCTCCACACATGTACACATACATAGAAAATAAATCATGAAGAAGGTATTGAACTAATTGGACAATAAGTTCTCAATCTATGTAGCAGGCTAAGGATTCAAAAGTTATTTGACTTACACATAAATTATTTCTAGATTTGGACCCTTGAATATTATTTTTTCTTTAAAACTATCTGGAAAATAACATGTATAACTTCTGGGGTAAAAAGAAGATCAGAATTTTTCTGTATGTGTCTTTGTGGATAATGGTCAAGATAACAAGGGAAAGGTCATATTCTAAATATAAAGAGAGAAGAAAGCACCAGGAAGCATAAACATGTTGATAGGGTAGCTTAAAGGCATAGAAGTAAGATGACTACACACCAAGAAGTAGGACACAGCCTCCAGTCCCATGCCTGATAATAGTGGGAGACATAAAACCAGTGTTAACCATAAGGAAGCTTGGCAGCCTATGATAGACTGGTTATCCTTATCATAGGTTATACCAGAGTTCTCATTTCAATATGTATTGGGGAGGGGAAGATTTGATGTGATGGTCACTCCTCTTTCATGGCTGGACAATATTGAAGAAAAAAATCCATTTTGCTTTTCTCTATCTCAGAACAACATACCCAAGCTCTGAGCTAGCAGTTTGACATATTCTGTTTTACCCACTATAGTGTTTGGCTCATCAGTGGATAACCTTGGAATAACCTGTCTAAAATCATGACCCAAAATAAGGCATTCTTCTTAACATTTTTAGTTAATTAATTTACTTTACATCCAAACCATAGTTTCCCCTTCCCACTCTCTTCCAAGTTTTTCCCTCTCTAGAACCCTCCTCCCTTACTCTTCACTAAAGGGGAGGCTTTCCATAGATATCCACCTGTCTTAGCATGTCAAATTTCAGTCAGACTAGGCCCATTTTCTCCTATTGAGGGCAGAAGAAGCAGTCCAGTAAGTGCAAAGGGTTCCAAAGGTAAACAGCAGAGTCAGGAATATCACCTGCTCCCACTATTAGGAGGCCCACATGGATACCAAGTTGTACAACTTGTACGTATATTCAGAGGACCTATGCTAGTCCCACGAATGCTACCTGGTATGTCATTCAGTCTCTGTGGGTCCCTATGGGCCCAGATTTGTTGATTTTGTAGGTTTTCTTGTGGTGTCCTTGACCCTCCTGGCTCCTTCCTCTCTTAAATTCTCTGCCTAATGTTTGGATATAGGTGTTTGGATATATTTCCATCAGCTGGTAGATGAACCTTCGCTGGTGCTGGTTGGGCTAGGCTGCTGTTTTCAAGTATAATAGAATAATGTTAATGGTATCAGGGGAGGGTTACCTCTTATGGCATGGATTTCAAGCTGGACCAGTCATTGGTTGGCCAATTCCTCAATTTCTACTTTATCTTTACTTCTGCATACCTTGTAGGCAGCAAAAATTGTATGTTGAAGGTTTTGTGGCTGGATTGGTATCCCAATACCTTCACTGGAAGTCTTGCCTTGTTACAGGAGATAGCCAATTCAGGATTTGTATCCCCTATTGCTAGGAGTTTTAGCTACGGTAACCTTCATAGATTCCTGGGAGTTTCCATTACCCTGTTTTCTCGCTTATCCCAGAGATGGCCCCTCATGATTTTGGTTGTTTTTTCAGTACTCTCACTATCCTCGCCCTACCTGACCCCCCCACCCTTTTCAGTATCCACTTCCATCCCATTTAGTCCCCTCCCCTCATTCATCCACAATGTCTGTTCTATTTTCCCTTCTCAGTAAGTTTTACACATCCCACCTTGAGCCCTCCTTGTTACTTAATATCTTTGCTTCTGTGGATTGTAGTGTGGCTATCCTATACTTTATGACTATTATTAACATACTTGAATATATGCCGTGTTTTGACTTTCTGAGTCTGGGTTACCTTGATCAGGATGATCCTTTCTAAGTCCATCCATTTGGCTGCAGATGTTGTGATGTTTTTGTTTTTATTGAGTAGTATTTCATTGTGCAAATATACCATGTTTCCTTTATCCATTCATCAGTTAAGTGACATCTGGGTTGTTTTCAGTTTCTAGCAATTATTAATAAAGCCGCTGTGGACAGAGTTGAGGTAGTGTTCTTGTGGTAGAATGGAATGTCCTTTGAGTATATGTCCAGTAGTGATATAGCTAGGTTTTGAGGTAGATCTGTAACCAGTTTCCTGATAAACTGCAAAATTGACTTTCAGAATGACAGTACAATTTTGCAATCCCACCAGCAATTGAGAAGTGTTTCACTTGCTCCACATTCTTGCCAGTATAAGCTGTCAGTTGAGTTTTTATCTTAGCCATTCTGATGGTATAAGATGGAAGCACAGGGTCCTTTTGATTTGCATTTCCCCCATGGCTAAGAATATTGAACATTTCTTCTTTTTTCTTTTTTTTTATTGGATATATTCTTTATTTACATTTTCATGGTTCCCCACCCCAAAGGTCCCATATGCCCTTTTCCCTCCCTCCTGTTCCCCCATCTTTCCCTTCCCACTTCCCTGTTCTTGTATTCTCCTACACTGATGCATTGGTCTTTTCAGATCCAGGGTCCACTCCTTCCTTATTCTCAGACATCATTTGGTATGTGGATTGTGTCTTTGGTGTTCCCAGATTCTAGGCTAATATCCACTTATCAGTGAGTGCCTACCATGGCTATTCTTTTGAGACTGGGTTACCTCACTTAGTATGATGTTCTCCAGCTCCATCCATTTGTCTAAGAATTTCATGAATTCATTGTTTCTAATGGCTGAATAGTACTCCATTGTGTATATATACCATATTTTTTGTATCCATTCCTCCGTTGAAGGACATCTGGGTTCTTTCCAGCTTCTGGATATTATAAATAAGGCTGCTATGAACATAGTGGAGCATGTATCCTTACTTATTACATGCTGGGGAATCCTCTGGGTATATGCCCAGGAGTGGTATTGCAGGGTCCCCCAGAAGTGTCGTACCCAGTTTTCTGAGGAACTGCCAGACTGATTTCCAGAGTGGTTGTACCAGCTTGCAATCCCACCAGCAGTGTAGGAGTGTTCCTCTTTCTCCACATCCTCGCCAACACCTACTGTTTCCTGAGTTTTTTATCTTAGCCATTCTGACTGGTGTAAGGTGAAATCTCAGGGTTGTTTTGATTTGCATTTCTCAAATGGCTAATGATGTTGAACATTTTTTAAGGTACTTCTCAGCCATCTGAATTTCTTCTGGTGAAAATCTTTGTTTAGCTTGGTACCCCATTTTTGATAGAGTTATTTGGTTTTCTGGGGTCTAATTTCTTGAGTTCTTTGTATACATTGGATATTAGCCTTCTGCCAGATGTGGCGTTGGTGAAGATCTTTTCCCAATTTGTTGGTTGCCGATTTGTCCTTTTGACAGTGTCTTTTGCCTTACAGAAACTTTGTAATTTTATGAGGTCCCATTTGTCTATTCTTGATCATAGAGCATAAGTTATTGGTGTTCTGTTCAGGAACTTTCCCCCTGAGCCTGTCCTCAAGGGTCTTCCCCAGTTTCTTTTCTATTAGTTTTAGTGTGTCTGGTTTTATGTGGAGGCCCTTGATCTACTTGGAGTTGAACTTAGTACAAGGAGATAAGAGTGGATCAATTCTCATTCTTCTGCATGCTGACCTCCAGTTGAGCCAGCACCATTTGTTGAAAAGGCTATCTTTTTCCCACTGGATGTTTTCAGCTCCTTTGTTGAAGATCAAGTGACCATAGATGTGTGGGTTCAATTCTGGGTCTTCAGTCCTATTCCATCAATCCACCTCCCTGTCACTTTACCAATACCATGCAGTTTTTAACACTACTGCTCTGTATTATTGCTTGAGGTCCGGGATACTGATTCCCCCAGAAGTTCTTTTACTGTTGATAATAGTTTTAGCTATGCTGTGTTTTTTGTTATTCCAGATGATTTTGAGAATTGCTCTTTCTAACTCTATGAAGAACTGAGTTGGGATTTTGATGGGGATTGCAGTTGAATCTGTATATTGCTTTTGGCAAGATTGCCATTTTAACTATATTAATCCTGCCAACCCATGAGCATGGAAGATTTTTCTATTTTCTGAGGTCTTCTTCCATTTCCTTCTTCAGAGTCCTGAAGTTCTTGTCATAGAAATCTTTCATATGTTTGTTTAGAATCACACCAAGATACTTTATATTGTTTGTGGCTATTGTGAAGGGTGTCATTTCCCTAATTTCTTTCTCAGCCTGCTTATCCTTTGAGTATAGGAAGGCTACTGATTTGCTTGAGTTGATTTTATAACCAGCCACTTTGCTGAAGTTGTTTATCAGCTGTAAGAGTTCTCTGATGGAGTTTTTTTGGGGTCACTTAAGTATACTATCATATCATCTGCAAAAAGTGATAGTTTGACTTCTTCCTTTCCAATTTATATCCCTTTAACTTCCTTATGTTGTCGAATTGCTCTAGTTAGTACCTCAAGTGCTATATTGAAGAGATATGGTGAGGGGGATAGCCTTATCTAGTCCCTGATTTTTGTGGGATTGCTTCAAGTTTCTCTCCATTTAGTTTGATGTTGGCTACCGGTCTCCTGTAAATTGCTTTTACTGTTTAGGTATGAGCCTTGAATTCCTGTTCTTTCCAAGACTTTTAGCATGAAAGGATGCTGAATTTTGTCAAATGCTTTTTCAGCATCCAATGACATGACCATGTGGTTTTTTCTTTGAGTTTGTTTTGTAGTGGATTACATTGATGGATTTCCATATATTGAATCATCCCTGCATCCCTGGGATGAAGTCAACTTGATCATGGTGAATTATCTTTTTGATGTGTTCTTGGATTCTGTTGGCAAGAATTTTATTTAGTATTTTTGCATCCATGTTCATAAGGGAAATTGGTCTGACGTTCTCTTTCTTAGCTGGATCTTTGTGTGGTTTTGGTATCAGCGTAATTGTGGCTTCCTAGCATGACTTGGGTTGTGTTCCTTCTGTTTCTATTTTGTGGAATAGTTTGAAGAGTATTGGTATTAGGTCTTCTCTGAAGGTCTGATAGAATTCTGCACTAAAACCTAAGTGTTTTTTGAACATTAGAATTTCTCCTTCAAGTATTCTGTTTAGTTCTATATCCCATTTTAATTGTGTTATTTGATTTGTTGATGTCTAGTTTTCTTTTAAGTTCTTTATATATTTTGGATGTCAGAACTTTGTTGAATGCAGGGTTAAGGAATAACATTTCCCAATCTGTAGGCTACTGTTTTGTCCTTTTGATAGTGTCTTTTGTCTTACAATGCTTGTCAATGTCACAAGGTCCCATTTATTAATTACTGATTAGTGTCTCCTGTGCCAATGCATTCAAGAATATTCCCAACTTTCTCTTCTCCTTCTCCTTCTCCTCCTCCTCCTTCTTCTTTGTCTTTTTTATATTTATTTTATTTATGTGAGTACACTGTAGCTGTCTTCAGACATACCAGAAGAGGGCATCAGTCCCCATTACAGATAGTTATGTGCCATAATATGGTTGCTGGGAATTGACTCAGGACCTCTGGAAGAGCAGTCAGTTCTCTGAAACACTGAGCCAACTCTCCAGCCCCCAACTTTCTCTTCTATCAGTTTAGTATATTTAGTTTTATGTTGAGGTTTTTTGATCCACTTGGACTTGACTTTTGTCTAGTGTGATAGAGATGGATTTATTTGCATTCTACATACAGACACCCAGTTAGTACAGCACCATTTGTTGGAGATACTTTATTTTTTCCATTGTATAATTTTAACTTCTTTGTCAAAAATCTGTAGAACAGCTTGAAATCAGGGATATCAAGTATCAAGTAAGTGGTATCTATTGTAAGAATTGCCCACATCATTTAGGTTTTCCAATTTGATGGCATACCATTTTTTAAAGTATGCCCTAATGATCTTTTGGATATCCTTGGTGTCTGCTCTTATGCCTCCATTTTCATTCCTGATTTTGTTAATTTGGAATTTTTTTTATCTGACTTTTAGTTTGACTAAGGGTTTGCTTATCTTGTTGATTTTCTCAGAGAACCATATCTTTGTTTATGGATTCTTTGTTTTGTTCTCTTTTAATCTATTTTACTGATTTCAGCCCTCAATAGCTTTCAAGTGTGCTATTAAATTGTTAGTATGTGATCTCTCCAATTTATTTAACAAGACACTTAGTGCTATGAACTTTACTTTTAGCACTACTTTAATTGTGTCTCATAGTTTGTGTATGTTGTGGGTTCATTTTCCTTAAATTGTAGGAAGTCTTTCCTTCCTTCCTTCTTCCCTCCCTCCCCCTTTCTCCCTCCTTCCTTCTCTCCCCCTCTCTCTTTTTGTGTCTTGACCCAGTAGTCCTTCAATATGGAGTAGTTAAGTTTGCATGAATTTGTATACTTTGTGTACTGGTATTTTAAATCCAGCTACTGAATAGATGGTCAATTTTGGAGAATGTTCCTTCAGGTGCTGAGAAGAAAATATACTCTTTGTGTTTGGGTGAAATATTCTGTAGATATTTGTTAGGCCATATGATTCATAACATCTCAATGATGTTTTGCTTTGCATTTTTCTGATGGGTAATGCTTTTGAATAACCTTGCATTTACTTATTGATCACTATGATATATCATTAAATTAAATACATTTATTGATTTCAAATTTTTGAAAATTAACTTTATTTATAGTGTCTGTCATTTATTTTGAACACAGTTTTTTACTCAGATATAGTATGGATATCTTCTGGTTTTGGCTTTCTCTTTTTGCCTATATTCTGATATACAGAAATTACTAAATTTCATGAAAGCTGATTTATCATTTTTCTCTGACTTTTATTTTGTCTCTCCAGCTTGTGTTTGCCTTAGGGCACTGCTTTTGAACTAATTGTGGCTATCTACTGCCAGTTGTAGGGCACTGCTGAGACTTGTAGTGCAACCAGCATGGGTAAAGTGGGGAGGGGAAAAACCAAGTCTCCCTAGAGCTCCTTACTATCATGCAACTGCTCCTAAGTGTAGGAGCCATTTGGCTTTGGCAAGAGAGTTCATCTGTAGCTGGAAGGTCCCAGGTCTGTCCTTTGTGAAGTTCAGCACCTGTCTCTGGCTCTGAGTGTGTCAGGAGTCTTCAGTCAGATGAGGTCTCTGGAAGGCAGCTCTATTGTCTCATGTAGGTCCCAGGAGGTGTCTGCTGGATCTGTGGTGACAGGCACTGTGTAGGAATAAACCTGCAGAGTAATGACAACAGAGGAGCAGAACCCCAGCAGGGTGATATCTGCATAGGGTAGAAGATGGTGAATGCTAAGCTTGTAATCCTTTGTTTGGGAACACATCATGGATATTTGTTAGGGTCTTAGAAAAGTAAGGGTGTTTGAAGGATTTAGTTCTGGAAGGCATCTTTCAAGTCAGCTTTGGATGGCTGAGGAAGAAAATATGTTAATTGTGTATCTAGGATAGGTAGTAACAGATTGTCTGTAAAAGGAAATTGGTTGTTAATTAAGGATTGAATGATGCTAATCAGCATAGTGATTCCAACCTGTAGAAACATATTAGATGACTTTTGGACCTTAAAAGAAATCTTAAATAAGTTGAAAGTTTTGCACATATATCATGAATGCTAGGGAGAAAAATAAGCATTTAAATAAAGAAGCAGGAAAATATATTGGGCTGAAAAGCCCTTGGGTGCAGCTTTCCCTGACTTAGGTAGATGGGTGAGGGGCCAGCAGCCAGGAGGTGGTGGCTCTGTGCTATAGCAGACAGGTTGCTTGTCCCCCCCTCTGCCCTCCATTTGTGTTTTCTTAGCTTGCTGGCCAGTGTGAGTAGGCACAGGGGAAAAGTTTTTGAACAGAACACCAATAGCTTATGCTCTAAGATCGAGAATTGACAAATGGGACCTCATAAAATTACAAAGTATCTGTAAGGCAAAGGTCACTGTCAAAAGGAAAAAACAGCACCCAACAAATTGGGGAAAAGATCTTCACCAACCCTTCGTCTGAGAGAGGGCTAATATCCAATATATACAAAGAACTCAAGAAGGTAGACTCCAGAGTCAAATAACCCTATTAAAAATTGGGGTATAGAGCTAAACAAAGAATTTTTACCTGAAGAATTTCAAATGGCTGAGAAGCACCTTAAGAAATGTTCCAATTAGTTGGTTGCTGTTTTGTCCTTCTGATGGTGTCCTTTGCTTTACAAAAACTTTGTAGTTTTATGAGGTCCCATTTGTCAATTCTTGATCTTAGAGCATAAGTTATTGGTGTTCTGTTCAAAAACTTTTCCCCTGTGCCCATGCCCTTCAGGGTCTTCCCCAGTTTCTTTTCTATTAGTTTCAGTGTGTCTGGTTTTATGTGGAGGTCCTTGATCCACTTGGAGTTGATCTTAGTACAAGGATATCAGAGTGGATCAATTCACATGCTTCTGCATGCTGACCTCCAGTTGAACCAGCACCATTTGTTGAAGAGACTATCTTTTTTCCCACTGCTTGGTTATAGCTCCTTTATCAAAGATCAAGTGACCATAATTCTGTGGGTTCATTTCTGGGTCTTCAATTCTAATCCATTGATCTACTTGCCTGCCACTGTACCTATACCATGCAGTTTTTAACACAATTGCTCTGTAATACTGCTTGAGGTTGGGGATATTGATTTCTCCAGAAGTTCTTTTATTGTTGAGAATAGTTTTAGCTATCCTGGGTTTCATCCAACAGGGGGCTAATATCCAATATATACAAAGAACTCAAGGAGTTAGACCTCAGAGAACCAAATAACCCTATCAAAAATGGGTTACAGAGCTAAACAAAGAATTTTCACCTGAAGAAATTTGGATGGCTGAGAAGTACCTTAAGAGATGTCCAACATCACTAGTCATCAGGGAAATGCAAATCAAAACAACCCTGAGATTCTACCTCACACCAGTCAGAATGGCTAAGATTAAAACTCAAGAGACAGCAGGTGTTGGCGAGGATGTGGAGAAAGAGGAATATTCCTCCACTGTTGGTGGGATTGCAAGATGGTACAACCACTCTGGAAATCAGTCTGGTGGTTCCTCAAAAAATTGGGCATGACACTTCCAGAGGACCCTGTCATACCCCTCCTGGGCATATACCCAGAGATTTCCCGGAATGTAATAAGGATACATGCTCCACTATGTTCATAGCAGCCTTGTTTATAATAGCCAGAATCTGGAAAGAACCCAGATGTCCCTCAAAGGAGGAATGGATAGAGAAAATGTGGTATATTTATACAATGGAATACTACTCAGCAATTAAAAACAATGAATTCATGAAATTTGTAGGCAAATGTTTGGAACTGGAAAATATCATCCTAAGTGAGGTAACCCAATCACAAAAGAATACACATGAAATGCAATCACTGATAAGTGGATATTAATTAGCCCAGAAGCTCTGAATACTCAAGACACAATTAGCAAATCATAGATTCCCAAGAAGAAGGAAAAAGAGGGCCCTGGTCCTGAAAAGACTTGATCCAATATTGTAGGGGAGTACCAGAACAAAGAAATGGGGGGGGTTGATTGGGGAATGGATGAAGGGAAGAGGATTTATGGGACATAGGGAGAAGGGGGAACTGGGGAAGAGGAAAGTGTTTGGAATGTAAACAAAGAATATAGAAAGTAAAAAAAAAAAAGAAAAAAAAAGAAATGTTCAACATCATTAGTCATTAGGGAAATGCAAATCAAAACAACCCTGAGATTTCATTTCACATCAGTAAGACTGGCTAAGATTAAAAGTCTATATCACTGTAACAAAATATAACCTCAATTTTGCATCAAAATACAAAGATCTTTACCAATGTAAGATTATGACTAAAAATCATATTTTGGTTTGAATAGATTCAATAATCCATCCTCTCCTTCTTCTCAATGACCTTCCCTTACCTAAGAAAGAAAGAAGATGGAAGATGAAAGTGATAAAAGAACAGGAGAGGCAAAAAGAAATCTCTGAATCTAAACTTCATTATTCAAGGCCATAACTATTTGTAACCATCTTTTAAAAGATGACAAATATCCAACTGAATAACCAAAAATCAATGACCCATTTTTCTTTTTTTTATTGGATATATTCTTTATTTACATTTCATTTCTCTTTTCTTGGTTCCCTGCCCCCCCCAAAGGTCACACATGCCCTTTCCCTCCCCCTGTTCCTCCATCCAATCCTTCCCACTTCCCTGTTCTGGTTTCCCCTACACTCATGTATTGAGCCTTTCCTGAACCAGGATCCACTCCTTCCTTCTTTTAGGACATCATTTGGTATGTGGATTGTGTCTTTGGGGTTCCAAGATTCTAGGTTAACATCCACTTATCAGTGAGTGCATACCACGGGTATTCTTTTGAGACTGGGTTATCTCACTTAGTATGATGTTTTCCAGCTCCATCCATTTCTCTAAGAATTTCATGAATTCATTGTTTCTAATGGCTGAATAGTACTCCATTGTGTATATATACCACATTTTTTTGTATCCATTCCTCTGTTGAGGGCTACTATGAACATAGTGGAGCATGTGCTGATTTTGGACATAGAATTCTTTTTTGACGGCCTAAGAAGTTAGAAATATTGTTAGTTTTTAGAAAGATAGCTGTAGTAGAAAGAAAAAAAGCACAGGTTTAATTGAAGTCTTGACTGGACAAAGTGAGCTAGCTGTTCTGAAATTGTCTAGGAAGCAAGTCTTTAGAGGAAACATTATCATACAGTTGAGGTACAACCAGGTAGGCTGTTGGAACAGCAAATCTCTACCTTACAGCATTCCGGAGGGTGAATCCTGCCAAGGCTGCCCTTCTGGTTGTCTTTCCTCTTTTTCTTTTCTTTTCTTTTCTTTTCTTTTCTTTTCTTTTCTTTTCTTTTCTTTTCTTTTCTTTTCTCTTTTCTTTTTCCTTTCCTTTCCTTTCCTTTCCTTTCCTTTCCTTTCCTTTCCTTTCCTTTCCTTTCCTTTCCTTTTTTCTCCTTTCCTTTCCTTTCCTTTCTTTTATTTTCTTTTTTCATTTAACCAAACCACAATATAAACCTTCATTCATCTCATATGAAAGAGTGGCATGAAGAATCTTGACTTTGTAGCCTACAAGATTCATTAGCTATGTATAGCTAAGTTCTGTCTAGAGACACTTTTATATCACAGCCACTTTCAAGGCTGTTCACATGTAGAGGGATTGTCAAATCATGGTACCTGTTCTGTTCAGTCTTCTTGACTTCCTTTTTCCTGTCTGTGGCTAAGACCTTTAGGGGATTTCCTTCTATCACATCTGATCCTTATTATTTTTGAAGGAATCCAAAGCCTTTTCTTCTTTCCCATTGACACAAGCAACACAGTATCTCCTTTGTCTAACAGTTTGATGTCATAAAGTAGAGACTGATTAAATTTCTATGTAGGGCTGCTCTGTTTTGACCTCTCTTAAAGAGGATGTACCATTTCACCATAACAATTGAACTTATAACCATCTTCATTTTGATAATTTAAAACAAATCAATTCAAAACAATTATTATTATTTATTGAGACAGGGTGTTTCCGTGTATCCTGTGTTAGGGTAACTTGGATTTGCTCTGTGGATTAGGCTGGCCTTGGACTCACAGGAATTTATCAGTTCCTGCCTTTGTTTCCCAAGTATTGAGATCAAAGGTATGGGTTTACTTATTTGTATCTAGAAATTGAAAATATTTGTATTAATTCTATTTCTTCTCCCTTCTTCAGAGATTACTATTTATGTGGATTTATTTGTTACATTCCCTCCCTCTTAATTTGATATATTTCTCTGTATTCACGTTTATTTAAATTCCCTTTCATGTAGTGTATAAGCATATTCCAAAGCAACACTGAATTTTCTCAGAGGTTTTAGCTTGGGCCATCAGCTATGTACTAGGCCGAGCCATTGTGAGTTCTCCTGTGGGAACCTCACTTCCCAAGGAGATTGACTGTCATTCATAGTAGTGTGACATCCTATTTTACAGTGGATAGCAAACCCCTAATCCATGCTATTATTAATTAGACCATTGTCTGACGGGAATAGAAAGTGTCTTATCTTGCAGCTGTGGTCTCCAGGAAGTCCCCCTCCTCCACTCCTGGTTTTGCTATTTGCTGATGTATCAGCTGGATTCAGCCTGTGTATAAATGAGAGCCAGGTTCAATGCCCTTGTCAGCCACTATACTCTACCCTTGGGAAAAACCCCAACTTCTGTGTTTTGCTTTTAAATTATTAAGGACTTCTTTTAAAAATATTCCATATTATCTTTCTGTGCTCCCTGAGTAGGAAATCTCAGCTGCTAGTCTCCTGTTATTTCTGGAAGATTTGGCTTTGGTCTAGTTTGCTCATTTTCACAATAGACAAGGCTTCTTGTCTGGCTAGCCTGACATTTTTATGCTTTTGATTTACTCTTTTTTAAGTTGTTAACTTGGGTTCTACTTGCTGTAACTGGGGTGCCATTTGTTGAAGTTTGGGCTGGTTCTTTTTCCCCAGGCGCTTGTTTCCAGAAATAAGATGCAGACTCAGTTTATTACAAATACCTTGGCTATGTAGCTCTACTCTGACTAGATTAAACTATAATAACCAAATTATTTTAACATACATTCTGTTGTGTGGCTAGTTGCTTGTCCTCAGGCACCATGCATCTATCTCCTCAAATCCTTCCAGGTGATTCTTGCCATGCCTCTATCCCAGAATTCTTTAGGCATCTCAGATGCTCCAGCTTCTATTTCCTGTCTAAGCCATAGGCTTTTTAATTAACAGGGATGCATCCATACAATATATAAGATATTCTTTTTACATTGTACTAATAGCCATAGATGTGGGTTCTGAATTAATGGAACAGGAGTCAGAGGAAAAACAACATTTGTAAATTATTAGTTCCAGAATAGGACAGAGTTGGATGAAGGAACAGCTATAACATTTTACCTTATTAGCAAGGGCTGGAAGGATGGCTAAGAAGTTAGAAAGCCTTCCAAAGTTAGTTCAATTCTTGGAACTGATATGGTTGAAGGAGAAAACCTGATAGTAAAGTTGAGAGTTACAGTCTGTGCCAAAGAATCACTTAAAATGGCTAAGGTAATAGAGAAAAGCAGAAAATGGAGGCTTATCTATGTGGCTACTCTGGGAAGACAGGTAAAGAAATCCAACCACTGGACTGAGTACTGGGACTCCAATGGAGGACTTAGGGAAAGGAATGAAGGGGCTGTAAGGGTTTGCATGGCTCCAGCTGCAGATATAGCAGAGGATGGCCTTATCTGGCATCAATGGGAAGAGAGGCTCTTAGCCCTGCAAGCATTTGATGCCCCAGGGTAGGGGAATGGGATGACAGTGAGATGGGGGTGGGTGGGTGAGTAGGGAGTACCCTCATAGAAGTAGTGGGAGGGGAATGAGATAGGGAGTTTGTAGAAGAAGAAACTGGGAAAGGGGATAACATTTGAAATGTAAATAAATAAAATGTCCCCCAAAAAAGTACATTAAAAAAAAGATCTTGTCTGCTGGATCTGGGATCTGAGAACCTGGCCCAGACACACTGAAACTAATAGAAAAGAAACTGGGGAAGACCCTGGAGGACATGGGAACAGGGGGAAAGTTCCTGAACAGAACACCAATAGCTTACGCTCTAAGATCATGAATTGACAAATGGGTCCTCATAAAATTATAAAGTTTCTGTAAGGCAAAAGACAATGTCAGAAGGACAAAAACGACAACCAACAAATTGGAAAAAGATCTTCACCAACCCTACATCCGACAGAGGGCTAATATACAATATATACAAAGAACTCAAGAAGTTAGACGCCAAAGAACCAAATAACCCTATTAAAAATGGGGTACAGAGCTAAACAAAGAATTTTCACCAGAAGAAATTCAGATGGCTGAGAAGTACCTTAAGAGATGTTCAACATCATTAGTCATCAGGGAAATGCAAATCAAAACAACTCTGAGATTCCACCTCACACCAGTCAGGATGGCTAAGATTAAAAACTCAAGAGACAACAAGCACTGGCGAGGATGTGGAGAAAGAGGAACACTCCTCCACTGTTGGTGGGATTGCAAGATGGTACAACCACTCTGGAAATCAGTCTGGTGGTTCCTCAGAAAATTGGGCATGACACTTCCAGAGGACCCTGTCATACCACTCCTGGGCATATACCCAGAGGATTCCCCTGCATGCAACAAAGACACATGCTCCACTATGTTCATAGCAGCCTTGTATATATAGACCCTGGTCCTGAAAAGACTGGATCTAGTTTTGTAGGAGAGTACCAGAACAGAGAAATGGTGTGGGTGTGGGTGGGTGATTAGAGAATGGGTGGGAGGGAGGAGGACTTATGGGACATATGGCGAGGCGGGGGGAACTGGGAAAGGGGAAAGCCTTTGGAATGTAAACAAAGAATATAGAAAATAAAAAAAAATTAAAAAAAAAAAAAGAAATCCAGTCACTTACCCCAAGGCCTCCTTCAGGAACCTGAACTGAGATTAAAGTTTAGGATATGTAATCTCAGAAGTCCTGGCCAAGTTGTAGTATCCTACTACCACAATTGCCCCATCACTTTCTGGGATTCACTTTGATCCTGCAAGGTAGTTTGACAAGTGCTAGATCTGTGTATAATATCTATTTGGGTGAGATAAGTTTCCTTTTGTACTGGAGCTTTTCCCTCTCTGAGTATGCTATTATAGGGAAAATATACATTTCTTTAGGGGTACATAGTTTCAGTAGTCAAATAGTCAGATTAAGGGATACAAATGTCTCTAGAATATCATACTGAAATATAGATGAAATATAGATGAAAGTGATTGATTCCCTTGTCTCATCTTTATAGCTGTTTCAGTGTCCATTTTTCAGTCATTGTAGCAAGAAGTCCTAGACTTCCTAAGTTGTTTTTCTTGTGCAACTTTCAATTTTATTAATAATTAATATGCTACAACCTCATTGATATGACATGGTTAAATCATCAAGGTTTTAAACAAAATCTGGCAAGACACTTTTTGAAGTTATGTTAAGAACATACAATCAAATGATATTCTGTTTAGTTAAAATATTGCTTGTTCAGTACTCTGTTTAGACATTGTGCTCTCTTTTTTTTTTTAAAAAAATATTAGGTATTTGCTTTATTTACACTTCAAATGTTGTCCCCTTTCCTCATTTCTCCTCCCCAAACCCCCTATCACATTCTCCCTACCTCTGCTCACTAACCCCCTCCCACTCCCCCTTTCCTGAACTGGCATTCTCCTATATTAGGGCATCAAGCCTTCACAGAACCAAAGGCCTCTCCTCTCATTGGTGTCTGAGAAGGCCACCCTCTGCTACATATGTAGCTGGAACCATGGGTACCTCCATGTGTGGTTGGTGGTTTAGTCCTTGGGAGCTCTGGGGGTACTGGTTGGTACATATTGTGCCACCTATGAGGCTTCAAACCTCTTTAGCTCCTTGAGTCCTTTCTCTAGTTCCTCCATTGGGGACCCTATGCTCAATCCATTGGTTGGCTGTGAGCCATGGGTATTTTGATCCCCCTTCTAAGAAGAACCAAAGTATCTACACTTTGATCTTCCTTCTTCTTGAGCTTCATGTGGTTTGTGAATTGTATCTTGGGTATTCCAAGCTTTTGGGCTAATATCCACTTATCAGCAAGTGCATTCCATGTGTGTTGTTTTGTGATTGAATTACCTCACTCAGGATGATATTTTCTAGTTCCATCCATTTGCTTAAGAATTTCATTAATTCATTGTTTTTAATAGCTGAGTAGTACTCCATTGTGTAATTGTACCACATTTTCTGTATCCATTCTTCTGTTGAGGGATATCTGGGTTCTTTCTAGCTTCTGGCTATTATAAATAAGGCTGCTATGAACCTAGTGGAGCATGTGTCTTTGTTAAATGTTGGAGCATCTTCTGGATATATGCCCTGGAGGATTTCCTGAGTCTTAATCTTCATTCTTTTTAGATGCCTAGGTAATCCCAGTTTCAAATACTCACCAACTATGAAGATGGTGAGGATAGAGCAATAGGAGTTGGGACAGCTACAAGATATATCCTTAAGAAACATGTCCCCAGTAGCAGGCCATCTCCGAGTGGCAGAGGAAGGTAGATATCCAACCAGTGGTGTAGTGCAGACAGGTAGCACAGGTGATACCTGCCCTGCAGCTCAGAGGATCTTGTCCAGAACCCTCTGGCAGATGCCTTCCGGTTTCTGTCTCCAGCTTGGGACCATCCTCTGCCACAATGCACCATCTCCAAGTGGCACAGGAAGGTAGCTAACCACCCATCAGAGCAGAGAAAACAGCACAGGTGAGACCTGCCCTGCAGCTCAAAGGACCCCGTCCTGAAACCTCTGGTGGAAGCCCTCTAGTTTCTGTCTCTGGCTTGGAACTATCCTCTGTGACAGCATACCATCTCCAAGTGGCACAGCAAGGTAGCTAACCACCCAAAAGTGCAGAGAGGATAATCAGCACAGTTAAGACCTGCCCTGCTGCTCAGAGGAAGCAACTGGAAACCCTGAGAACACAAGAACCTAAGAGCAGCTTGGGACAGGAGTCTTCTGTTTTCCACCCTCACCCAACTCTGATTAGGACCACACAGCTACATACCCAATAACAACCAAACAGGAGAGTGGATCTTACAGGAGTACTTACACAGCTGTGTACACAGAGAGAACTGGTCTGCCAGGAGCACAGATACAGAGGTTTGCATGACAGACAAGCCACCATCAGAGACAGCAACACCAGCTAACATCAGAGATAACCAGATGCAAAGGGCAAACATAAAAACATTACCAACAGAAATCAAGGCAACATGACACCACATGAACCAAATTCTCCCACAACAGCAAGCCCTGGATACCCCAACACACTAGAAAAGCAAGATCTGGATTTAAAATCACATCTCATGATCCTGATGGAGGATTTCAAGAACATAGATAACTCCCTTAAAAAATACAGGAGAACATGGGTCAACAGGTAAAAGCCCTTAAAAAGGAAACACAACAATCTCTTAAAGAAATACAGGAGAACATGGGTCAACATGTAGAAGCCCTTAAAGTGGAAACACAAAAATTCCTTAAAGAATTATAGGAAAACAAAAACAAACAAGTGAATGAACTGAACAAAACCATCCAGGATCTAAAAAACAGAAGTAGAAAAAACAAAGAAATCACAAAGGGAGACAACTTTAGAGATAGAAAACATTGTAAAGAAATCAGGAGTCATAGATGCAAACATCAACAACAGAATACAAGAGATAGAAGAAAGAAACTCAGATGCAGAAGATACCATAGAAAACATTGACTCAACAGTCCAAGAAAATGCAAAAAGCTCCTGACCCAAAACATCCAGGAAATCCAGGACACAATGAGATGATCAAACCTAAGCATTATAGGTATAGAAAAGAGTGAAGATCTACAACTTAAAGGCCCAGTAAATATTTTCAACAAAATTATAGAAGAAAACTACCTTAACCTAAAGAGAGAGATGCCCATGAACTTACAAGAAGCCTACAGAACTGGACCAGAACAGAAATTCCTCCTGTCACATAATAATCAAAACACCAAATGTACTAAACAAAGAAAAAATATTAAAAGCAGTAAGGGAAAAATGTCGAATAATATATAAAGGAAGACGTATCAGAATTACACCCAGAGACCATGAAAGCAAGAAGATCCTGGACAGATCTTATACAGACCCTAAGGGAACATAAATGCCAGCCCAGACTACTATATCCAACAAAACTATCAATCAATTTAGATGGAGAAACCAAGGCATTCTATGATAAAATCAAATTTCTACAACATCTTTCCATAAATCCAGCCCTAAGGTTAATAGAAGGAAAACGCCAATATAAGCAGGGCAATGACACCCTAGAAAAAGCAAGATAGTAAACTTTTTTCAACAAACCAAAAAGAAGATTACCACCAAACATAAAAATAACAGGAAGCAATAATCTCTATTCCTTAATATATCTGGATATCAATGGACTCAATTCCCCAATAAAATGACATAGACTAACAGACTGGATATATAAACAGGACCAATATTTTGCTGCATACAGGAAATGCACTTCAGTGTCAAAGACAAACACTACCTCAGAGTAAAAGACTGGAAAACAATTTTTCAAGCAAATGGTTCCAGGAAACAAGCTGGAGTAGCCATTCTAATATTGGATAAAATTGACTTTCAACCAAAAGTCACCCAAAAAGACATGGAAGGACACTTCATACTCATCAAAGGAAAAATCTACCAAGAAGAACTCTCAATTATGAACATCTGTGTTCCAAATGCAAGGGTACCCTCATTTGAAAAAGAAACTTCGCTAAAGTTCAAAGCACACATTGCATCTCACATAATAGTTGTGGGTGACTTCAACACCACTTTCTCCTCAATGGACAGATCAGGGAAGCACAAACTAAACAGAGACACAGTGAAAGTAACAAATTTTGGACCAAATGGATTTAATAGATATCTATAGAACATTTCATCCTAAATCAAAAGAATATAGCTTCTTCTCAGCACCTCATGGTACTTTCTCCAAAACTGACCATATAATTGATCACAAAACAGACCTCAACAAATATAAGATTGAACTAATCCCATGCCTCCTATCAGATCACTATGGAGTATAAGGGTAATCTTCAATAGCAACAAAAACAAAAGAAATCCCACATATACATGGAAGCTGAACAATGATTTGCTCAGTGATACATTGGTCATAGGAGAAATAAGAATAAAAATAAAAAACTTTTTAGAATTTAATGAAAATGAAGGCACAACATATCCAAATTCATGGGACACAATGAAAGCAGTGCTAAGAACAAACCTCATAGCTCTGAGTGCCTCTAAAAAGAAACTGGAGAGAACATACACTAGCAGCTTAACAGCACACCTGAAAGTACTAGAACAGAAAGAAGCTAATACACCCATGAAGAGTAGATGGCAGGAAATCATCAAAATCAGGGCTGAAATCAACCAAGTAGAAACAAAAAGAACTATACAAAGAATCAACAAAACCAGGAGCTGGTTCTTTGAGAAAATCAACAAGATAGACAAACCTCTAGCCAGACTAATCAAAGGTCACAGAGACAGTATCCAAATTAACACAATTAGACATGAAAAGGGAGATGTAACAACAGAAACTGAGAAAATTCAAAACATCATTAGATCCTACTACAAAAGCCTATACTCAACACATCTAAAAAACTCTGGATGAAATGGACAATTTTCTGGACAGATACCAAATACCCTAGTTAGATCAGGATCAGATAGACCATCTAAATGGTCCTATAACCCCTAAAGAAATAGAAGCAGTCATTGAAAATCTCCCAACCAAAACTAGCACAGGACCAGATGGTTTTAGTGCAAAATGTTATCAGACCTTCAAAGACCTAATACCAACACTCTTCAAGTTATTCCACAAAATAGAAACAGAAGGAACACTACCCAACTTTCTATGAAGCCACAATTATGCTGATACTGAAACCACACAAAGATCTAACAAAGGAAGCGAACTTCAGACCAATTTCCCTTATGAATATCGATGCAAAAATACTCAATAAAATTCTTGCCAATGGAATCCAAGAACACATCAAAACCAATCATTTACCATGATCAAGTAAGCTTCATTCCAGGGATGCAGGTATGGTTCAATATGTGGAAATCCATCAATGTAATACCCTACATAAACAAACTCAAAGGAAAAAAAAACACATGGCCATTTCATTAGATGCTGAAAAAACATTTGACAAAATTCAGCATCCTTTTATGTTAAAGGAATTACATAGGTCAGGAATTCAAGGCCCATACCTAAACATGATAAAAGCAATATACAGCAAACCAGTAGCCAATATCAAACTAAACAGAGAGAAACTTGAAGCAATTCCAAAATCAGGGCCTAGACAAGGCTGCCCTCTCTCTCTCCATATTTATTCAATACAGTTCTTAAGGTTCTAGCTATAGCAATTAGAAAACAAAAGTAGGTCAAAGGGATATAAACTGGAAAGGAGGTAGTCAAATTATCATGATTTGCAGATGATATGATAGTATTCTTAAGTGATCCAAAAAACCTACCAGAGAACTCCTACAGCTGATAAACAACTTCAACAAAGTGGCTGGATATAAAACTAACTCAAACAAATTAGTAGCCTTCCTGTACTCAAAGGAAAGAGAAGCAGGCTGAAAAAGAAATTAGGGAAATGACACCCTTCACAATAGCCACAAACAATATAAAGTATCTTGGTGTGACTCTAACAAAACAAGTCAAAGATCTGTATGACAAGTCTCTGAAGAAAGAAATTGAAGATCTCAGAAGATGGAAAGATCTCTCATGCTCTTGGATTGGCAAGATTAATATAATAAAAATGGCCATTAATATAGTAAAAATTGCCAAACACAATCTACAGATTCAATGCAATCATCATCAAACTTCCAACTCAATTATTCATAGAGCTAGAAAAAGCAATACTCAAATTCATATGGAATAACAAAAAACTCAGGATAGCTAAAACTATTCTCAACAGAATAGAACTTCTGGTAGAATTAGTATCCTGGACCTCAAGCAATACTACCAAGCAATAGTTTTAAAAACTGTATGGTATTGGTACAGTGACAGGCAGGTAGATCAATGGGATAGAATTGAAGACCCAAAAATGAACCCACACAACTATGGTCACTTGATATTTGCCAAAGGAGCTAAAACCATCCAGTGGAAAAAGCCTTTTTAACAAATGGTGCTCATTCAAATGGTTAGCATGTAGAAGAATGCAAATCGATCCATTTTTACCTCCTTAAACAAAGATGAAGTCCAAATGCATCAAGGACCTCCACATAAAACCAGACACACTGAAACTAACAGAAAAGAAACTTGGGAAGAGCCTTGAGCACATGGGCACAGGGGAAAATTTCCTAAACAGAATACCAAAAGCTTATGCTCTAAGATCAAGAATTCACAAATGGGACCTCATAAAATTACAATGTTTCTGTAAGGCAAAAGACACTGTCAATAGGGCAAACAGGAAACCAACAAATTGTGAAAAGATCTTTACCACCCCTATATCCGACAGAGGGCTAATATCCAGTATATACAAAGAATCAAGAAATTAGACTGCAGAGAACCAAATTATCCCATTAAAAATGGGGCACAGAGGTAAACAAATAATTTTCACCTGAGAAATATCGTTTGGCTGAGAAGCACTTAAAGAAATGTTCACCATCCTTAGACATCAGAGAAATGCAAATCAAAACGACTCTGAGATTTCACCTCACACCAATCAGAATGGCTAAGATAAAAAACCTCAGGAGATAGCTGGTGCTGGAGAGGCTGTGTAGAAAGAGTACTCCTCTACTGCTTGTCAGATTGCAAGCTGGTACAACCATTCTGGTAATCAGTTTGGCAGTTCCTCAGAAAACTGGGCATAATACTATTGGAGGACCCTGTTATACCACCCCTAGGCATATACCAAGAGAATTCTCCAGCATATAACAAGGACACATGCTCCACTATGTTCATAACAGCCCTATTTATAATAGCCAGAAGCTGGAAAGAGCCCAGATGTCCATCAACAGAGGAATGGATACAGAAAATATGGTATATTTACACAATAGAATACTACTCAGCTATTAAAAACAATGAATTCATGAAATTCTTAGCCAAATGGATGGAATTAGAAAATATCCTGAGTGAGGTAACCTAATCACAAAAGAACACAGATGGTATACTCACCGATAGTGGATATTAACCCAGAAGCTTGGAATAACCACAGCACAATCCACATATCAAATGATGCTCAAGCAGAAGGAATAACAATGTATGGATGCTCCGGTCCTTCTTAGAAGGGGGAACAAAATTCCACCAGAAGGAGATACAAAGACAAAGTGTGAAGCAGAGTATCAGGGAAGGACCATCCATAGACTACCCCAAATAGTGATCCATCTCATATACAGTTACAAAACCCAGACACTATTATTGATGCCCACAAGTATTTGCTGATTGGAGCTGGATATAGCTGTCACTTAGGAGGCTCTACTAGTATATGACAAATACAGATGGGGACACTCTCAGTCAGCCATTGAACTGAACACAGGGTCTCCAATGGGGGAGCTAGAGAAAGGATCCAAGGAGCTGAAGGGGTTTGTAACTCCATAGGAGGAACAACAGTATGAGTCACTCAGTACTCCCAGAGTTCCCAGGGATAAAACCATCAACTGGAGATTGCGCATGGAGTTACCCATGTTTCCTGACACATAGGCAGCAGAGGATGGCCTTGTTGGACATCAAATGGAGGAGAGGCCTTTGGTTCTGGAAAGTCTTGATGCTGCAGTGTGGGGAAATTCTGGGACAGGGAAGCAGAAGAGGGTTGATTGGGTAACAGGGGGAGCAGAGATGGGTTATGAGACTTTCTGTGGGGGACCAGGAAATGGATCAACATTTGAAATGTAAATGAAGAATATATCTAATAAAAAAGAAAAAAGAAACATGTCCCCAGTTGCCTACTTTACTCAACCAACTTCACTTCCTAACATTTTTGCCACTTTCCAAAAAAAAAAAAATCATCAAATTGTAAGTTCATCAATAGATTAATCCACTGACAATGTCAGAGTTTTTGTGGCTCAAACACTTCTCAGTTGCTGGTTCTGGGGACTTAGTCTATAATATGAATCTTTTCTAGGAAATGTATACCCAATTAATAACACCAGGTCCTTTTCTTCTTTCTTTCAGATGTCCTGTTCAAGTCGAAGTATATGTCATTGATGTCAAACAAATTTTCATGTCTTTTAATATATTTATTCATTATAGTTTTTCTTAATTGTCTCAGAGGAATGCTTGTTATCTATTGTCTCAAAGGAAACACTGTTTGTTTCAGAGAACTAATGAGTAAAATCAAGAAAGGTAAAGAGGTCTGAAACCATTTCTTTTTTAAACACAATATTCAGATGTGATGTATACAAAACGGTGTAGCCCTGAACTTTAGTTCATTGCAATAATCTTTATCAAAGCAGGTCTCAAAATCTTCAGAGATCCCCAGGTTATAAAATTATGCCCTCCCCCTTTGTGTGGTTCTTTGGGCTAGGGTATAGCTATAGTTGATATTCCCCTCAATGTCTCAGAAGTCAGAGGATTCCTTCCTTGGTGACTGCAAGGCAGCTTCTTCCTCTTTTAGCTTGTTGAGAATTTCACAGAAGCCCTTCTCTGTGAATCCTACAATCTTTAGGCACTTAAGAATGGAGTCAAGGCTATATAGGATGTCTGTGGGGTATGTGTATGTGTATACAGGGTCCCACAGCATCCAAATCATGTTTTCAGGCTGATTATATGCTATATAGTTGTGAAAAAGCAAGAAGATACTTATTATTTGATATTGTTTTTAAGTCTGTTCTGTTGTCAGACTAAATGACTGAAATCTTAGCTCCACATAATTTTAAGTGTATCTTTCCTAAAAGTTCCTAACCCTAAAAGTCTTGCTTATGGGGCTTTAGGCCTGGTATAACTTAAACAAATGGATATAGCACCAAGACCTTCAAGGCAATGCCTGTATTCAACTTTTCTTTTACTGTTCCAATGCATTCCCCAAGACTTAACTTTTTAACATTTCCTCCTGACTCTTTTTCAGTTTTGAGTAGTAAAATGAGAGCTTGCTGTACACTTATCTGGGAGTGTCTACTGTTGGTTTTGTATATTGCCTTCCTCCCTCTCTACTTGAACTTCAGGAGCCAAGGTGAGTGGAACTAGAATAGCATCTGGCATTTCCCCACTTGTCTGTTTAGTACCTTCTCATCCTGGAACTATTTAGCTGAGTAGCCTTTGTCACAACAGTAGCAGTCATGGTTTCCAGTGGATTCAAGTGCTGTCCTTGGAATTACAGATTTTTCAAAGTTTTAGTCTTTTATCATGAGTATATTTTATACTTACAGTTACAGTTGCTTGTATAATGATGAAATGATTTATTTCTCCAGGTCTGGTCTTCTTTCAGCTACAGAGAGTCTTCTACAAAGCACAATTTTCTGATATCATGTATTTAAATTAAACCAGTATGCTATAAACATTAAAATACTATTGGTTTAGAGATTGCTTTTGAAAATTAATGAAAAACCAAGTACAATTTTTCTCATTTTATTTTTCATTTTTCCAAGACCACTAAAAGCTGATATTTGATCTTCTTGGGTATATATGTATAGACTATTTGAAATATATATATATATATATATATATACACACACAAATATATATATGTGTATATATATATATATATATATATATATATATATATACCATGTGTAGGATAGTATCTGAGGATTTAAGAATACCTTTTACTTCATTATGGATATTAGGAATATTAGGATATTTTATTAAAAAACAACCATCAAAGAAAACAAAAAAGATTTGCATTTCTTTAATGACTAATGATGTTGAACATTTTTAAAGGTGTTTTACGGCCATCTGAATTTCTTCAGGAGAAAAGTCTTTGTTTAGCACTGTACCCCATTTTTGGATAGGGTTATTTCCCTGACCTGGCATTCCCCTACACTGTCCTCAAGTGAAGAACACACATCCAGTATTACATGGGCTGTACTTGGTGTGAGTGTGTGTGTGTGTGTGTGTGTGTGTGTGTGTACATGTGTGTTCATTGGGCCCATGTATTTCCTCTGTGTTCTTTCTCCAAATCTTGTATTGACAGCTCTGGAACCAGAGAATAAAAATAAACAAGATGATGCTTTCAGCTACTGGTGGATAAATTATTAAAAATAACAGCATCTTATCATGTTCACATATCGCTCAGACCAAAGTGCACAGACCTTTGGAATCACTCAAACTGGAAAACTTTGTCATAAATCTGTGGGTAGATGACCTAAACTTTGCCCAGAAATGAAGGCTACTTAAAACCTCCTTTTCTTCTTTCTTGTTGACAAGGGTCCTTTGATATGGTTTCTTAACTTACACATATTTCCCTGTCTGTATTTTACTTATTTTAAAGTATGCCTAATATTTCTTTGTTTTTATTCCCAGCTTCTATTTTGGACGATGCATATCCATTGTATAGTAATTGGCTGTGGGATATATGCATAATCTTGGTTGTAATGATGATATTTTTCACTGGGCTCATTTTGTTTCTACTTTGGACCCTAAACCGTAAGTGACGTGGGGATGGGAACTCCAATGATCTCCAAGGAACTCCAAATCTTCTGTCTCTCTGAATCCCTATTAATCAAATCATTTTATGTGGAACTGGAAGAAAATAGAGGCTTGGTTTGTTTCCATCCTGTTTTATCATGTAAGCCTGAAGAAAGAAGGGAGAATTGTAGGTACTATAGTAATTGAGAACACCACAAGATCATGGTTCACATCAACTAAGTAGGGGTCACTGGGGCTCACAGAGACTGAAGTGGCAAACACAGGACCTGCAAGGTCTTTACTAAGTCCTCTGCGTATGCTATGGCTTAATGTTTTTGTGGGACTCCTAAGAGTGGGAATGGATTTCTCTGACTCTTTCATTTGCTCTTTGAACCCTTTGTTCCTACTGGATTATCTTGTTCAGCCTTGATATGAAGGTTTTGCCTAGTCTTATTTCATTTTGCTATTCCATGTTTCATTGATATCCCTGGGAGGTTTACTTTTATTCTGAAGGGAATGGAGGATGAGTTGATGTGGAGGAGAAGGGGAGTAGAGGTGGAAACTAGAAGGAAAGGAGGAAGGGGAAACTTCAGTCAGGATATATTTTATGAGAGAATACATAAAAAGAAAATAAAAAGAGACTTCATAGTTCATTGTCATTTAGAAAAATGAGTTGTTCCAGTCACTTTTGCTTTCTAAGTGTCCCAGTCACTTTTGTATTTTCACAGTCTATAAAGATGACAATTCTGGAGACCTTATTTCTAAACTCAGAAGTTAAGATGTTGAGGACAGCCATCTTGAAAGATCTGAAAGCCCTTGTATATTCTCACAACAGCACAAAGAATCTGATGTTTTTATTAAAATAGAATCTTGTGTATATACATTCACAATAGAGACAAAATACCTGTATCTGCCAATATTTACATACTCCAAACTATGTCAGATTCTGCCTTAAGTCTAATTTTTTAACACTGTGGTTCTTTAGTACCTCATTGTAGAAAAGGATAACATTAATATGTTAATATTAAACATTAACATTAATATGATGATCATAATAACAAGGTAAATCATAATGTAGTGTGTGTGTGTGTGTGTGTGTGTGTGTGTGTGTGTGTTGATGTGTCAGATAATAATATATTTTCTTTCAGGTTATGGTCAGATGCCCTTCTTATCTTCACGGAGTCTAGCTATTTCCATACACTACTCTGAGCAAAGAAGTTCTAAATCTGCTGAGTTCCAAGAAAGTGATGATGTGATCTACGAAGTGTTCACAGTTCAAGAAATTTATGAAGAGACAAGAATTATTCAGCACCAAGAAAGTTGTGAAAATGATAGCTACAACCCTCTTCTGCCTGTAAGATTGAATTGCAGTCAACAGGAAAACTTGAGACAGTAAAGAAAGAAAAGGATAATGATTTGAACTATAAAATTTATATCTATAAAACATACAATCAAGGGGGTCTTCTTATGAATTTTTGTTCTGTGCAAAAGTATAAATTTTTAAAAATACATCTTTAATAAAATATAATTATATTGCATTCTCTCTTCTTTTTTCTCTTTCCATATCCTTCCAGATACTTTCCTTCCAATCCTTTCCATGTACCCCTACTCAAATTCATGCCATCTCCTTTGATTATTATTAAGCACACACATATGGATATGTATGTACAAATATAAAAATATAACCAGTTACACTGTTTTTGTTGTTTGTATCTATATAATTTCAGGGCAAAAAATATAGATTTTCTTGCCAAGAAGTATCCATATAGCCTGTGATGCATATCCTCCTCCATATCTTAAATTCAGTAAGGATTTAATCAATGTGTATTTTCTTAAAATGATTTCTTGATAATTTTTCTTCAGTGTGAATACAGCATTTTTTTTAAAGAAAGGATAATTCAAAGCAATAGGAACAAAAATACACTTTTATATAGTCAGTATTTATCAGTAAAATAAAATATTTTACTAGCTATTGAAAATTTTTAATGTATATTACTTCAACATATATTAAATTTTATAAACTAGTATCAAAATATAAAATAATAGAATCATTAATAATAACTACCAAGCGTGAGACTATCTACACTTAGAAAAAATTAATTTTTAAACATAAAATGAACCACAAATCTAAATATTTTCTGAAAGAATTAAAATATATAAGTGAAAGAGGCTCGAGAAATGGCTCAACAGTTGAGTATTGATGCTCAAACCAGACCAGAGTTTGGCTCCTATTAGTCATGTTAAATGGCTCAT
The DNA here is from genome assembly GCA_964023405.1 of Apodemus agrarius. Classification (NCBI taxonomy): domain Eukaryota; kingdom Metazoa; phylum Chordata; class Mammalia; order Rodentia; family Muridae; genus Apodemus; species Apodemus agrarius. The sequence continues at coordinate 41,476,660 of OZ030009.1, forward strand.
AACAATCTGTAACTCCAGTTACAAGGGATCCAAAATAGAAGAATGGCTAAATGTTAATGTCTGGATAAATCATGGACAGACAGGAACTGAGTTTGCCTAATTTGGGCATATATAAAACCAGATCTGCCAACTTTTGCTCATGGATATAGAAGAGGCTCATGTAGCTTTATTTCCTACCCACTGATAAACTATTGACTATTGAAAAATTCTTGGGTTGGAGGAATTGTTATCTTCAAATGTGTACCCATTGTTGTTTTTACCAGGTTCCAGTAGATAGTTCCATAGAGGTGGTCACACAAATGGCCCTGTTTAATCTAAGTAGGTCCAAAAACAAGGAAAACAAACAAAATAAAAATAACAAAGAAAAAAATAAACCAGAAACATGGTAATGGAACCTGTAGGAAAGGATAGATTGACAAAGGTGGGAAGGAGATAACAGAATATGGTTGTAGGTAATCAGAATGCATTATAAACATGTAAAAATTGCCTGAACACAGATTTAATAAAGATGCAAAGAAGAAATAAATACTAAAGAAAAAATTATTTAGAACATTATCTATACTTAGAGGGAAAAAATTCAAGATATTGACCTTATTGTCAATATAAACATAAAATGGAATAAATATTAAAAGTTAATACTAAAAGGTAAGAAAAAACCAAAAAATCCCTTGCTTTTACCTGCCAACTCCTTTAGACATTCTCTCGAAAGCCACCTGCAGGCAAACCAAGTAGAAGACCTTCACTCTCCCTCCTTACATACAATCCAAATCTCCCAGGTTTATGCTCAGTTCTGACTAAACCATACATTAGCATCTAGAATAATAATCATTCTAAAAATGTTTACATAAAAATGTAATCAATAATTGTGAAGACTATGTCTCCACTAGAGCCCAATGACCCTGGTAAATAGGCCTTGGTAAATGCAATAAATCTAAAGCAAAGGACAAACACTTCAAAACAGCTATTTTGAATGTATTAAAGATATTTAGAGAGGATTTGAAGTAGTTCAGTAATGAAGCAAACAAACAGTAGAATAAAATGAAGAAAAGTGTTCAAAACACAAAAGTGAAATAGAACCAATAAACATTTAAACCGAGGGAAAACTGGAAGTGAAAAATTTAGGAAGCTGAACAGGAAGCACAGAAGAGATAGAAGAATGGTATCAGGCATTGAGGAAAACACAGAACAAATGAATATGTAGTCAAAGAATATTTTGAATCTAATAACAGCCAGGTAGAAAACACCCAAGAAAGTTTGGACAGTATAGAAAAAAAATCTACAAATAATAGTAATAGAGAAAGGAGAAATTCAGGTTAACAGCATTGAAAACATTTTCAACAAAATCAGAAAAATAATTTTTACCTTAAAGAATGAGAGGTCTATTAAAGCACTAGTAGTATGGGGACACAAAAGATTGGACTAGATCACTTCCCATAATAATAAAAAAACAATATGTACAGATAAACATACAAATATAAAGGAATGAAGTTCAAGTACATTTTTTACATATAAGTATATAAATAAGCAACCCTAAAAGTACAACCAGAAAACCCCTAGAGTTGATAAACACTTTCAGTAAAGTAGCTATATACAAAATTAACCAAAAAATTACTAGCCCTCTTATACAAAAAATATCATGGGAACTGAGGAATACATCAGATAAACAGTACTTTTCATAGTGGCCTCAAATAAACTCTCTATGGTAACTTTAACCAAGCAAATGAAAGACTTGTATGGTACAACTTTAAGAAACTGAAGAAAGACACTGCAGAAAATATCAGAAGATAGAATGTTATTCCATGCTCATGGATTAGTAGGTTTAACAATGCAAAAATAGCCATCCTACCAATTAGAACCTACATATTCAATCAAATTCCCAAAACACTTCTGGATAGATCTTGAAATGATAATGTTCAGCTACAAATGGAAAGACAAAAACTCAGGGTTGGTTTAATGCTATTTAATAATGAAAGAACTGTTGGAAGCATTACTACTCTTCTTAAATTTCACTACAGAGCTATTGTAACAAAGCCATCATGGTGTTAGAACAAAACTAGACACATTTATCATTGGAATTGAATTTAAGACTCAGACATGGGTAGTTAATACACTTATGGACATCTGTTCTATGATAACATCATAGATACACACTGGACTAAAGGGCCTTTAACATATGGTACTATTAATAGTGGATGAATAAACATATAAGAATGCAAATTGATCAATATTTAACTACAAGTAGATCAAGAACCTCAACATAAGCCCTGATATAGAGTCTGGTAGACAAGAAAGTGAGAAATTGTCTTGAAATAACTCATACAGCCAGTTTTACTGAGCAGGACACCATTAGCATAAACTCTAAGAACAACCAAATATAAGTGGGGCCTCATGAAACTGAAACCTTAAATGACAATATCGTTTGTAGAAAGACTTTTTACCAGCTACACATTTGATAGATCTAATATATATGAAATTTTAAAAAGTAGACAATATATGGAGTAGAGACTGCAGTAAAGGCCACCTAGAGACTCCCTACCTGGGGATTCATCCTATAAACAGTCACCAAACCCTGTAGTATGGACAACAAGAAGTGTATAACAAAAGGAGCAGGTATGGTTATCTCTGGAGGGCCCTTACAAATACAGAGGCAGATTCTAGTAGCCAACCATTGGACTGGGCATGGGATCCCCAATGAAGGAGCTAGAGGGTGGTCTGGAAGAGCTGAAGGGTTTACAGCCCCATGGGAAGAACAATTATTTCGGCCACTCAGATGCCCCAGGACTCCCAGGTACTAAACCATCTACCTAGGGGTACACATGTTTTCAGCCAAAAATGTGGCAGAGGAATATCTTGTTGGGCATCAGTGGGAGAAGTGGTCCTTGGTTAGGTAAAGGCTCAATAGATGCCCCAACAAAAGGAAATCGAGGGTAGGGGGAAGTGGGAGTGAGTCCGGTGGAGGGGCACATACATGGAGGTAGGGGGTGGGAGGAGGGGGGAAATCAGGAAAGGTTTTACCATTGGCAATGTAAATAAAGATGATATTCAATAAACAAAAATAATAAAAATAAATAATTTAAAGGGGGTACAGATATAAATGTGAAATTCTCAAAGAGAAAACTTCAATGATGATAAAAACACTCTAAAAGGTCACCATATTTAGCTATAAAAATCCAAACTTCACTGAAATTTCATCGTACACCAACCAAGAAAATATACATCTTTACATTGAAATATTATTTCATAGCTATTTGAAGACACAAAATTCCTAGTTAAATGGATGGAACCAAGAAAAAATCATTTTGAGTGAGGTAACCCAGTTCTAGAAAAACAAATATAGTTTGTATTGACTCTCATGTCGATGTTAGTTTTTAATTCTATGTTAAGAAAATTGCAATCTATATATTCACAGAGGTTATGCATAGACTAAGAGGATAGGGGTAGAAATAGACCTCAGTAGGAAGGGAAAATAAAATACAATATAAGAAATTACAGGTCATACTGGTAAGAATGTGAATTGAGAGGCCCATATATCCGTTGCCTGTGGGAATACAAATTAAAGAAATCAGTGGGGTGATTTCTCTGGATGCTGAGAATGGTTCTACCTTAAGATCTAGCTATTCTACTCTGGAGCACATACTAAAAGGATGCTTTATTCTAGTGCAGTCACTTGTTCAATTATGTTAAAGGATGTAGTCAAAATATTCAGAAATTATAAACAAACTAGACATTTTACAATGAATAGATGGATAAAGAAAATACATCTTTACATTGAAATATTATTTCACAGCTATTTGAAGACGTAAAGTTCCTAGTTAAATGGATGGAACCAAGAAAAAAATCATTTTGAGTGAGGTAACCCAGTTCTAGAAAAACAAATATAGTTTGTATTGACTCTCATGTGGATGTTAGTTTTTAATTCTATGTTAAGAAAATTGCAATCTATATATTCACAGAGGTTATGCATAGAATAAGAGGATAGGGGTAGAAATAGACCTCAGTAGGAAGGGAAAATAAAATACAAAGAGATGGATGGACTTGGGAGATCAAAAGGAGAAAGATTCCAAATAAAATAATCAATGGGGGAGAGAAAGAAAAAAAAGTGGGCATATCTCCTCACCAAATGAAGTTTCCAGTATTGGATAGAACACAAGTAAATGTGCATCAGTGACATTTTATTATTGGACAATCAGTTCTTTTATTTTTTTATTTTATCTTTTCAATGCAAAAAGCAAGAGGAATTTTATTTATAATCCAGCATGGTGGGGCTGCCCTGCACATGGAGACAGAAAGACATGCATTCCAGATTGTGCAGGCCTTTTATACAGTTCTTGGGGCAGCCACCATTAGGCACAATGTGATTGGCAGAACAGTGTTACCTTTAAACTAAATGGTTGTTAGGGGATGAGACAGGTAGTCAATGGACTCTGGGCCTTTCCTAGCAAAAGGGACCACTCTGTGGTCTGAGTAATGTGATTTAGCCTCTCCTTTCTGAGAAGGGGAACACTTGTCCTTCTGGATGGGGCCAATGTTCTATGACCTCAAAGTTTCTCAGTTAACCCTTTCATTCCTCCCCTTTTTTGTGTGCATGATTGAATCCTGAAGCAATTGCTGGTATTCTGATAGCTCATACTCATGATCATTTGAATTTAGTTCTTTGTATCTCTGCTTTAAGATCATTAGCTGTACTGTACCTAAGTGTGTCTTAACAATAGCAACTAAGCAGTTCAAAATATAAGGGCCAAGAGTCAACTCTAGCTGGAGAACAATTAGGGGTACTAACAGGGTTAATAACCTCGAATGGTCTATATAAGAGCAACATTCCTCAGCTAAGACAGTACATAGATCTCCTATCCTGTAGTACTCCTTCTGATAATGAAGTCAGTGATTCTTAAAGGAGTCTGATGGAAGTTTCTATTTTCTCTATAAATCAATGGCTGCCCTCAGACTGTCCTAATTTTCCCCTAAAAAGATGAGAGTGGAAGTTCTAGTGGCTGCCCTAGCCATCTTTAACCCCAAAAGAAGGGAGACAGTGAGTGTCATAATGGGTTTGGTGAATGGGCACATAGAATGGGGGAAGGAACCAGGATCTAAGGGTACCACCAAGCAGTCATGATTAAGGTTGTGTAATCTTGAACTTGAGTAGATTGTCTATCTTCTGTACCATCCAAGGGGAGTCTCTGGAGAGCGGGGTATCTTCAGGTTCCACATGGAAATCATGCACCCAGGCCACAACACCATCTACCTTGAGACCTGTGGGAATGGATAGCAGTGGTAAGAGGGGTCCTATCCATCATGGTTCTAGCAGCTTTCCCTGAAACCTCCTTACATAGATCAAGTCACCAGTCTGGAAGCAGTGAGGAGTCTCTGGCATTCCTGGAGCACTAAAGGCAGACAGTTTGGGCCAAATCTCATGTTGTGGGATACCTCTTGGGAGGGCCCAGTAGACAAGAAAGGAGTTGGAGTACATAAGAGGATCTCAAAAGGGGTCAGGTTAAAATGGCAGGCACTGTTCTGGACTCAGAACAGGAACAAGGGGAGGGCCACCACTCAGCCTTAGCCAGTCTCCAAGGTCAATTTAGTTAAGGTCTCTTATAGGATTTTGTTTATTTTCTCTACCTGGTCTGAGCTCTGGGGACAGTATGCCCAATAATGCTTCCAATTAGTCCCCAATATCTCTGTCAATATCTGATTTACCTTAGAAACAAAAACAGGACCTTGGGAACTCTGAAACTTGGAAAATTTTTTTCTAATCATGGTAGCTGTTTCCTGCTTGGTGGGGAAAGTCTCAACTCATCTAGAGAAAGTATTCACAAACACTTATAACCATATTCTACATGAGGCTATCTCTTAATTCAGTCCCATTTTACAGTGGGTGTCTCTTACAGGCCCATAACCAGAATAGACTCCCGCATAGCCACTTCTGGAGCCACTTGATCTGCCTGGTTATTGTCCACTGAGTCTTTTCCCTTCTGACTCCTGGACAGTGAATAATACAGTTGCCAGCTTCATTTGGGCATTTAAGAGGTCCAAGATTTCCCGTTTGTTTCCTCTGATGTTAGCAGTCCTCCCTCTTGGCATATAGCCCTATGGACATGGGCTTTGGCAGAGGCATACCTGCTATCCACATGGATGTTAATTTTCTTCCTGGATCCAAGGTCTTGGTAAGGGCAATTGGCTCCATTTTCTGCATGCCAGGGGGTAGAGGTTCGACCCAGATGACATTTGTGCCATCTGCCACAGCAGCACCTGCTCATCTCGGACCTTTATGGAGAAAACTGTACCAGTCAGTAGCTTCGATTTTCGGCAGGGGTCAGTCTCTCCTCTTGGCCAGTTAGCTGCTGCCCGTCCAGCAGGAAGTGTATCTGGGCCCCTATTTTGGAGAGTATGTCCAACTCCAGCAGAGTCTAGGGGCAGTCTGAGGTGACCCTAAATGAATGGGCTACCCTTCCCATCCCTAGGTCCACTGTTCCTCAGGTAGTCCACGAACACAAATTGGTGCTGGTGGCTTCTTGGACCCAAGATCTTTTCTTGGAAACAGGACCATTGGGTTGGAAGACTGAGCATTGAGCCCTTGTGTCCACCAAGAACTGAATGGGTTTCCCATACACTCTCAGAGTTACCCTGGGTTGGGAGAGGTGGTCATAACCCCATCTCCCCTAGTCACTATCTTCCCCCAGGGCTAATCCCTTTACCACTTTGCAGCTTTTTTCACAAGGCCTGGGAATTCCTGCTCCCAGCTTCTATTAGGGCATTCTCAGGCCCAGTAGCCTCTCTCCTTGTAGTATGTGCACTGGTCCTTTTCGATCTCTCTTCTCTGGTTTTCCTAACTACTGTAGCCAGGACTCTCTGTAACTTCCTTCTCTGTTGTTTTCTTTCTTTCTTTTTTCTCTGTTCGCTCTCCTCCTCTGTCTCTCTGTAATGGCAGACTTTCTTAGCGACCTGCACTAAATCCCTCTACAGACTTTCTCTGCAACCTGCACTAAATCTCTCTATAGACTTTCTCAGCAACCTGCACTAAATCTCTCTATAGACTTTCTCAGCAACCTGCACTAAATCTGTCTACAGACTTATTTTTTCTCTTTTTCTGCTCCTTCTCCTCCTCTGTCTCTCTGTCTCAGCAAACTGTACTAAATCTCTCAATGACTTATTCTTTCTCTCTAGCCTTTGAAGCTTTTTTGTTATCTCTACTAGCCTGGTCTATAAAAGCCATTGTCCCAGTAGTTTTACATTCCTTGCCCCCAGGGTCATAGGGTGTATATTGCCTCTATGATCTGCTCTAGAGAGGCTGTCGCCCCTGTTTAACCTCACATACCTTGGTCAAATTTGTGGGTTGCAATGTAGCCCCCTTGAGACCTGCCCATGGAGTCTGGTGATGGACCTTCAGGTGCCTCTTACCTTTTGTCATTTTAATGTCCCATACCTCTAGTCAGGAAAAGTCCACTGTTAACTACAGCCTGGTCAATCAATGGCACCCCCGAGTCTGAGGGTATATTTTTCTTGTCTTCCTGTATTATAAATAAAACAGTCTCGAAGTGATTAATCAGTCTTTTGGGAAATATACCCTTAGTGAGAGAGCCATCATGGTATCAGAGGAGGTGGTCTCAGTTATCTTTCTGTTCTGCTCATGTGGTCCTCTCTACTTCTCTCTCCCTAGTTCCTTTTCCTATCTCCCTTCCAATCATTGGCCTCTCACTGCCTCAATGTGAATGGATAGGAAATCTTGTAACATTTCACCCATTTTGTTTAATAAAAAACTTTCTAAGTATAAATTGAGCATAACTATTATCATTTTTGTAAATTATAAAGTTTAAGATAGACCTGAAACCCAGTCTATCTTCTCTGTCAATCAAACAGAACCTTTATTATCTGTACTATCTTAGAAGACTATAAGAGTACCTTACTCATGTCTTGTCTATAAATTTTATGTCATCTGAAGAGCATCAATTTAAATCTGTATCAGTTTTCTCAAAGTTAAACAGCTTGGGCTGGCTATAAGACAGTCTTCAACCCCATCAGAAATCCAAGAGTGACAAATATTAACTGAAAATATAGTCAAATGATAGAGACCACTGAACACCTGGACAGTTTATACTTCAAAATGTTGGAGCATTATTCTTTAGTCTTCTGGCTTATGATCTTCTGACAGACATTAGAGAAACAGGAATATGAAGGACTCGCCTACTCTCTCTCAGCAGATTTAAACTGTCCTAAGCCTGTATGTGTGTCCTTTCTTTGGACAGTATTTGTAGATGAAGAGAGGTAATTTTTGCCTAGCGGATGTCTTGCCACTGCTGGAGTAACTTACTGATGCTCAATCTCTTCTTTGAGTCTAATACAGTGAAGCTTTCAGGAGCAGACTAGCCTCAACATGTGAAATGAATAACATAGAACATCATTTTCTGTTGACTTCTGATGCCTTTGAAGACTATCTATCTATCTAAAGCATCTCTGAACTGTTAAGCCTTGACAACTTTCAGCTGTTTTGATTAAAATCTTGAAAATACTGTAACAATAAACTCAGAGCCTTTATTTGTTATTTGGCCCTAAACTCACAGGCTTAAAATCTCAGATCTGTTATAAAACCACAAAGAAGGACTGGGTCTAAACCCTGTACTTTTAAATTGTTAGTATCAAGAGAAGAAATTTATGCCAATGAAAACCTTGATAATGAATCAAAATGAATTCTGTACCCAATAAGAACTTATGACTTTAAATTATTAACAATTAAAAGAATTTTTATCAAATGAAATTATGGTTATATATTCAATCCTATTTCCTCTCTGTTTCAAATCTGACAATTTCTACATTCTCTAGAAAGAAAACTTAATAACAACTCTCTCCAGCCCCAAATCCCAGGGAACTGGGTCAACAACTCTTCATAACTTCTTCAAGCTGAGTATGGGCATTGAGATATTAATAAGGGGTGGGGAAAGGGTAGAAAAATGGGTAAGTTGGTTGGTCTCTGATTTCTGTGTCTTGATTGGATCTAGCTGAAGTCCAGAACCTCAGGATTTCAAGCAGGTCAGTTCAGCATGTTTGGTGAGAAGACTCAACCTTGCTGTATTTTCTGTAATATATAAATCTCAAAACAAAATTTTAGTATCACAAAGATAGGTTTTGTTTGACATTATGGACATTCTGGAATCTAGTCCTCTGGAAGTCTCCCTCTATCATATCTAAATAGCTCTGGAAGATGTCCAGAGCTTTATCACTCTTTTTACAAGCACAAAGACAAAATCCTTTTTTTTTTTTCCAAATCAGCCTGTCCTTGAGCCAGTAACCAGAAAAACCTTCATGTTGATCTCTCTCCCAGAGGAATAATATTACCACAAAGCACAACATCACATACATAATGAAAATCAAAACAGTTTAAAGCAAATGAAATAAGGTAAGATACTGTATGAGTCTCTATTTAGGCATTTTTATCTAGCCAATGAGAAATAATGACTTGAGCTCCAGCGACCCCTGCCCCTCTGTATTCTGAGAACTACCTGTTCAACATGAGAAAGAATTCAGAGATCTCAATTGACCCAGTAAAGAAACCCTCCTGCCTGGAGTCAAAGACAAGCCGAATTCAGTTCTCCACCCACGGGACATTCCTGAGTAAAAATGCTCCAAAATAAAACACAGAATGTATTGACTAATAACTACCTGTCCTCTGATGGCCTGTACCCCATCCCCCATGTCCCCTCCTCAAGAGGGAGAGGGCGACAGGGGGTGGGTGGGAGAGCAGTTGTGTTGTGGGAGGGGTGGCTGGGCTCTCTGGGAAGTTGGGGAAGGGTGAGGGGTATCTGGGGGTTGTAACACTTAAGGCAGTGTGGTTTGTTGCCAAGGGTGATGCCGCCCCACACCCCCAGCAACCTCCCCTGCTGGACCTTCTAAGCTGTCCCTGGTTGGGTTGCAGTACACCACCATGGTTGAAGTGTATCCGGACCTCCACTTAAAGCCAGACACACTGAAACTAATAGAAAGAAACTGGGGACGACCCTTGAGGGCATGGACACAGGGGGAAAGTTCCTGAACAGAACACCAATAGCTTATGCTCTAAAATCAAGAATTGACAAATGGGACCTCATAAAATTACAAAGTTTCTTTAAGGCAAAAGACACTGTCAAAAGGACAAATCAGCAACCACAAATTGGGAAAAGATTTTCACCAACCCTACATCTGACAGAGGGCTAATATCCAATATATACAAAGAACTCAAGAAGTTATACTCCAGAAAACCAAATAACCCTATCCAAAAAATGGGGTACAGAGCTAAACAAAGAATTTTCACTTCTGATGACTGAGAAGCACCTTAAAAAATGTTCAACATCATTAGTGATTAGGGAAATGCAAATAAAAACAACCCTGAAATTTCACCTCACACCAGTCAGAATGGCTTAGATTAAAAACTCAGGGGACAGCATGGGTTGGTGAGGATGTGGAGAAAGAGGAACTCTACTCCACTGCTGGTGGGATTGCAAGGTGGTACAACCACTCTGGAAATCAGTCTGGCGGTCCCTCAGAAAACTGGGCACAATACTTCCAGAGGACTCTGCTATACCACTCTTGGGCATATACCCAGAAGATTCCCTGGCATGCATAAAGACACATGCTCCACTATGTTTATAGCAGCCCTATTTATAGTAGCCAGAAGCTGGAATGATCCCAGATGTCCCTCAATGGAGGAATGGATACAAAAAATGTGGTATATATACACAATGGAATACTGTTCAGCCATTAGAAACAACGAATTCATGAAATTCTTAGAGAAATGGATGGAGCTGGAGAACATCATACTAAGTGAGGTAACCCAGTCTCAAAAGAATACCCATGGTATGCAGTCACTGATAAGTGGATATTAGCCTAGAATCTTGGGACACAAAAGACACAATTCACATACCAAATGATGTCTGACAAGTAGAAAGGAATGGACACTGGTGCTGGAAAGGATCAAAGCATCAGTGTAGGGGAATACTAGAACAGGGAAGTGGGAAGGGGTGGATGAAGGTGCAGGGGGAGGGAAAAGGGCATGGGGGACATTAGGGGGGGTGGGGAAACAAAAAAGGGGAAATGAAATGTAAATATAGATTATATCCAATAAAAATTTTTTGATCCAAAAAAAAAGAATGCACATGAATGCAATCACTGATAAGTAGATATTAATGAGCACAGAAGCTCTGAATACTAAAGACACAATTAGCTAAGCAAAAGATTCCCAAGGAAAAGGATGGAGAGGACCCTGGTCTGGAAAAGACTAAATCCGATTTTGTAGGAGAGTACCAGGACAGAGAAATAGTGGGGAGGGGGTTGATTGGGGAATGGGGGTGAAGAGGACTTATGGGACATATTGTGAGGGGGGGAACTGGAAAGGGGAAAGCCTTTGGAATGTAAACAAAGAATATAGAAAATAATAAAAAAAAGAAAAAATAGAAAAGTTGTCATTTTTCTACTTGATGATTTTAGATCCTTTGTAAAAGATCAAGTGATCATAGGTGTGAGGTTTCATTTCTTGGTCTTCAATTCTATTCTATTGATCTACCTGCCTGTCACTGTACCAATACCATGCGGTTTTTTATCACTGTTTCTCTTTAGTATAGCTTAAGGTTGGGGATTGTGATTCCACCAGAAGTTTTTATTGTTGAGTAGTTTTTGCTGCCCTGGTTTTTTTGCTAGCCCAGAGAAATTTGGAAATGTCTCTTTCTAACTCTGTGAAGAATTGAGTTGGAATTTTAATGGGGAGTGCAGTGAATCTGTAGATTGCTTTAGGCAAGATGGTCATTTTTACTATATTAACCATGCCAATCCGTGGGCATGGGAGATCTTTCCATCTTCTGAGGTTTTCTTTGATTTCTTTCTTCAGTGACATGAAATTCTTGTTATACAGATCATTCACTTTCTTGGTTAGAATCACATCAAGATATTTCATATTATTTGTGACTATTGTGAACCATGTCATTGCCCTACTTTCTTTCTCAGCTTCTTTTTCCTTTGAGTGTATGAAGGCTACTAATTTTTTTGAGTTAATTTTATATCCAGCCACATTGCTGAAGTTGTTTATCAGGTTTAGGAGATATCTGGTGAAATTTTTGGGGTCACTTACATATACTATCATATCATCTGCAAATAGTGATTCTTTGTCTTCTTCCTTTTCAATTTGAATCCTTTTGACCTCCATTTCTTGTCTAATTGCTTTGGCTAGGACTTCGAGTGCTGTATTAAACAGGTAGGGAGGGAGTGGACAGTCTTGTCTATTCCCTGATTTCAGTGGGGACTTCAAGTTTCTCTCCATTTCATTTTATTTTGGCCACTGGTTTGCTGTATAATGCTTTTACTGTGTTTAGGTATGGGCCTTGAATTCCTGATCTTTCCACAACTTTTATCATGAAGAGGTGTTGGAGTTTGTCAAATGCTTTCTCAGAATCTAATAAAATGTTCATGTGGTTTTTTTCTTTGAGTTTGTTTATATAGTAGATTACATTGTTGGATTTCCATATATTGAACCATCCCTCCATCCCTGGGATGAAACCTACTTGATCATGTTGGATGATAGTTTTGATGTGTTCTTGGATTTGGTTGGCAAGAATTTTATTGAGTATTTTTGCATCGATATTCATAAGGGAAATTGGTCTAAAGTTCTCTTTGTTGTGTCTTCATGTAGTTTAGGAATCAGAGTAATTTTGGTTTCATAAAACAAGTTGGGTAGTGTTCCATCTGTTTTTATTTGGTGGAGTAGTTTGAAGAGTATTAGTATTAGGTCTTCTTTGAAAGTCTGATAGAACTCTGCATTAAACCCACCTGGGCCTTGGCCTTTTTTTGGTTGGGAGACTATTAATGACTGCTTCAATATTTTAGGAATTATTGGATTGTTTAGATCATTTATCTAATCCTGATTTAACTTTGGTACCTTGTATCTATCTAGAAAATTGTCTATTTCCTTTAGATTTTCCACTTTTGTTGAGTATAGCCTTTTGTAGTAGGATCTGATGATTTTTTTGATTTCTTCAGTATTTGTTGTTATCTCTCCCTTTTCATTTCTGATTTTGCTGATTTGGATATTGTCTCTGTGCCCTCTGGTTAGTTTGGCTAAGGGTTTTTCTATCTTGCTGGATTTTTCATTGGCAATTGAATACTCTCCAGGAAAGAGAGATTCATCTTACCTACATAGATGAAGTATCTTTCTTTAGATTTCCCTTGGTCTATATATTCTAGTCCCATACAAGTAAGAAATTGCCTACCACACATAATTAGGAGCCTCTGGATCAAAAAGTAAAGATCTTGTCACCATCTTCATCCACCCTTAAGGTTGTATAACCAATAACTAGGCTTGACTAGGAAAATACTTTTGCAAGGAGGTACAGCTAATTTTCCGAAGACAGCCATCCTTGGCTTAAGAGTTATTCACTCAAAATAACTACAGTGCATATAACAGCCTGCTCAATGTTCAATTACTTCATATAAATGATAGAGAATTTGATTCTATCAAGTAATATTTCTCCTTTATACTTCCTAATTTAAATCATTACCAATTTCTTATAATACCTAATGTAATGGAAATGCTAAATAGGTGTTTCATGCTTCTTTTTCTTTTTTTTATTGGATATATTCTATATTTACAATTCATTTCCCTTTTTCTGGTTCCCCACCCTCCAAAGATCCCACATGCCCTTTTCCCTCCCCCTGCTCCCTCTTCCACTCCTTCCCTCTTCCCTGTTGTTGTATTCCCCTACACTGATGCTTTGATCCATTCCAGTCACTGTCCTCTCCTTTCTTCTTGTCAGACATCATTTGGTATGTGAATTGTGTCTTTGGTGTTCCAAGATTCTAGGCTAATATCCACTTATCAGTGACTTCATACCATGGGTATTCTTTTGAGACTGGGTTACCTCACTTAGTATGATGTTCTCCAGCTCCATCCATTTCTCTAAGAATATCATGAATTCATTGTTTCTAATGGCTGAATAGTATTCCATTGTGTATATATACCACCTTTTTTGAATCCATTCCTCCATTGAGGGACATCTGGGTTCTTTCCTGCTTCTGGCTATTATAAATAAGGCTGCTATGAACATAGTGGAGATGTATCCTTGTTGCATGCTGGGGAATCTTCTGGGTATATTCCCAGGAGTGGTATGGCTGGGTCCTCTGGAAGTATCCTGTCCAGTTTTCTGAGGAACCGCCAGACTGATTTCCAGAGTGGTTGTACCAGCTTGCAATCCTACCAGCAGTGGAGGAGTGTTCCTCTTTCTCCACATCCTCTCCAACACCTGATGTCTTCTGAGTTTCTGATCTTAGCCATTCTGACTGGTGTGAGGTGAAATCTCAGGGTTGTTTTGATTTGCATTTCTCTAATGACTAATGATGCTGAACATTTTTTAAGATGTTTCTCAGCCATCCGAATTTCTTCAGGTGAAAAGCAGGCCGAGAAAGAAATTAGGGAAATGACACCCTTCACAATAGCCACAAACAATATAAAGTATCTTGGTGTGACTCTAACCAAACAAGGGAAAGATTTATATGACAAAAACTTCAGGGCTCTGAAGAAGGAAATTGAAGAAGACATCAGAAAATGGAAAAATCTTCCATGCTTGTGGGTTGGCGGGATTAATATAGTTAAAATGGCAATCTTGCCAAAAGCAATATACAGATTCAACACAATCCCCATCAAAACCCCAATTCAGTTCTTTATAGAGTTAGAAAGAGCAATTCTCAAATACATCTGGAATAACAAAAAACCCAGGATAGCTAAAACTATCATCAACAGTAAAAGAACTTCTGGGGAAATCAATATCCTGGACCTCAAGCAATACTACAGAGCAGTAGTCTTAAAAACTGCATAGTATTGGTACAGTGACAGGGAGGCGGATCAATGGAATAGGATTGAAGAACCAGAATTGAACCCACACATCTATGGCCAATTGATCTTCGACAAAGGAGGTGAAAACATCCAGTGGAAAAAAGATAGCCTTTTCAACAAATGGTGCTGGCTCAACTGGAGGTTAACATGCAGGAAAATGAAAATTGATCCACTCTTATCTCCTTGCACTAAGCTCAACTCCAAGTGGATCAAGGACCTCCACATAAAACCAGACACACTAAAACTAATAGAAAAGAAACTGGGGAAGACCCTTGAGGACATTGGCTCAGGGGGAAAGTTCCTGAACAGAACACCAATTGCTTATGCTCTAAGAGCAAGAATAGACAAATAGGACCTCATAAAATTACAAAGTTTCTGTAAGGCAAAAGATACTGTCAAAAGGACAAATCAGCAACCAGCAAATTGGGAAAAGATCTTCAGCAACCCCTCATCTGACAGAGGGCTAGTATCCAATGTACACAAATAACTCAAAAAGTTAGACCCCAGAAAACCAAATAACCCTATCCAAAAATGGAGTACAGAGCTAAACATGCTTATTTTTCTTATTTCTTCTTCTCTAATACAATATATCCCTGCCATATCCTCCTCTCCATTGAGTTTCTATGGTAATATTCAGAGATGTTTACCAACTTTTCAAAGATTTTTATTAATTCTTTGAGAATTTTGTACATGTTTCATTTTATTTATTCTCTTTCCTACTCTCCCCAGATTCCCCCCTTTTACCCTATCCACCAAACATTATACCTTTTGGCTTTTCTTTCAAGTCAAATTTATGCTAAAAATATGTACTTCCTTGTATGGTCTTCCACTGCAACATGAGCAATTTATTGACAGCTGTCTTCTTCAAGAAAACTGACCTTCCTTCCCACAGCAGCTAACAAGTGTAAATAGCTTTTTATGTCTGAGTGATACTACATGCTAACCTCTCCTTTGGTTTCTGCAGGTCTTTTACTTTTTCTTTCTTTCCTTTTTAAAGTGAATATATTCTATTTGTTTGTTTGGTTTTTGCTTGCTTGTGTTTTACTTCTTTTCTATGGAATACTTTATTTACATTCCAATTGTTATCCACTTTCCCAGTTTCTTCCACTGTCCCATGAAAAGCCCCTATCCTATCCCTTCTCCTGTGCTTCTAAGAGGGTGTTCTCATACAGCCTGCAAGAATCCACCTTTGTATTTGTGAGGCACTGGAAGAGCCTCTCAGGGGTCAGCTATATCAGGTTCCTTTCAGCAAGCACTTCTTGGCATCCACAGTAGTGTCTGGGTTTGGTGACTGTATATGGGATGGATCCCCAGGTGAGGCAGTCTCTGGATGGCCTTTCCTTCAGTCTCTGCTCTCCACTTTGTCTCTGTATTTGCTCCTGTGAGTATTTTGTTCACCTTTCTAAGAAGAACTGAAGTACCAACACTTTGATCTTCCTTCTTCTTGAGTTTCATGTGGTCTGTCAATTGTTTCTTGGATATTCTAAGCTTTTGGCCTAATATAGACTTATCAGGGAGTACTTACCATGTTTGTTCTTTTATTATTGTGTTATCTCACTCAGGATGATATTTTCTAGTTCTGTCCATTTGCCTAAGAATTTCATGAAGTCATTGTTTTTAATAGTTGAGTAGCACTCCATTCTGTAAATGTACCATATTTTCTGTGTTCATTTTCTGTATATATTTTTGAATTTCTTTATATAGTGGATTATGTTGATGGATTTTCATATATTTAATGATTCCTGCATTGCTAGGATAGTAGGGAATTCCTACTTTAATTGTGGTGAATGGTGTTTTGTATATATTCTTGGATTCAATTTGCAAGTATTTTATTGGGTATTTTTGCATCAATATTCATAAGCAAAATTTTCTGAAGTTCTCTTTCTTTGTTGATTTTTGTGCGGTTTATGTGTCAGGATAATTTTGGCTACATAGAATGAATTACCCAGAATTCCTTCTGTTTCTATTTTGTGGAATTTTTTTAGGAGTATTCACATTAGTTCTTCTATGAAAGTTTGGTAGAATTCTGCTTTGGCTGGGCTGTTTTAGTAAGTTTGCTCAAGGGTTATGGGAATATTTAGATAGTTCACCTCATCCTGATTTATCTTTGGTACATGGTATCTATCTTGGCAATCATCCACTTCATTTATATTTTCCAGTTTTGTGGGATACAGGCTTTTGAAGTAAGACCTAATGATTTTTTTGAATTTCCTCAGTTTTCGCTTTTGTGTCTCTCTTTCTATTTCTGATTTTGTTAATTTGTCTAATGTCTCTGTGACATTTAGTTAGTTTGACTAAAGGTTTGTCTATCTGGTTGATTTTCTTAGAGAACCTGAGGATTTTTTGGTTCTTTGTATTCTTTTTTTTTTGTTTTTAATTATTTGATTTCATCCCTGAATTTGTAAAAGTCTTGCAGTCTACTCTTCTTGAGTGTTTGCTTCTTTTTGCTCTAGAGATTTCAGATGTGCTGCTCAGTAGCTTGAATGAGATTTCTCTAATATTTTATGAAGTCACTCTGTGCTGTGAATTTTCCTCTTAGCACTCATTCATTGTGTCCTATATGTTTGGTATTTTGTGACTTCATTTTCATTGAATTCTAGAAAGTTTTTAATTTCTTCAACTACTAAGTGATAACTGAGTAGAGAATTGTTCAGTTTCCATGAGTATGTGGGTTTTCTGTTTCTGTTTTTATGTCCAGCCTTAATTTGTGGTGATCTGATAGACTGCAAAGGATTATCAATTTCCTTGTTTCAGTTGAATCTTGTTTTGTTACTCAGTATATGGTCCATTTTGGAGAAGGTTCCATGATGTGCTCAGAAAAAGGAATATTCTTCAGTTTTGGGGTGAAAATTTTAGTAGGTATCTGTTAAATCCATTTTGTTCATAATATCTATTAGTTTCATTTTGTCTCTGTTTACTTTCTGTTTTGAAAACTGTCCACTGGTGAGAGTGAGTTGTGGAAGTTTCCTACTATTATTGTATGGGTTTCAATGCATATTTTGAGCTTTAATAGAATTTCTTTAACAAATGTGGATGATCTTACATTTCATGTATTCATGTTCAAAGTTGAAACTTTATCTTAGTGGATTTTTCCCTTAATCATCACAAACTGTCCTTACCCATCTCTTTTTATTACATTGCCTGAAAGTCCATCCTATTAGACATTAGAATGGCTATTTCAGCTGTTTTTTCTCCAGTTGTTTGTTTGTAACTCCTCTACTTTGATGTAGTATCTGAGGTATGTTTTGTGTACACAACAGAATGATGTTTGTGTATCCAGTCTGTTAGCCTGTGTATTTTTTTGTGTGGGGGATTGAGTCCACTGGTTTTGAGAGATATTAATGACCAATGACTGTTAGTTCTTGGTATTTTGTTGTTGGAGGTGAAATTTTATGTGTTTGATTCTCTTCTTTTGGATTTCTGGTGGAATACTAAATTTATTATGTTTTCTTGGGTGTATTTACTATCCTTTTGATGGAATTTTCTTTCTAGTGTTGCAGGGAGTTGGAGCATGGATAGCAGAACCTTCTCTGAGTAGCCATAATTTCATGTTGCAACTTCAGAGCCTTCTCAAGCATGCCTCATGGGACACTCCCACAGGGTTCAGATCATATCCCACTGATCCTTTGCTGCATCATTTCTCATGTTCTTTAAAAAATCTACAAGTACAGCAGAATATCATAAAAATCATTGAATATCATTAAGAATCATTTCTTCACTTTATTTTTTTTTTGAGTCATAATTAGGTCTACACAAGAACTCTGGACAATTCAGCGTTCAGTTCCTGGACATCCAGGCAATTTCTGTCTTATGTTGTGGACCTCTCTAACTAAAGCAGTCATTGGTGTGCCACTCCTGCAAGTTCTGTGCCACTATTACCTCAGCATATCTTGCAGGCAGGATGGATTATAAGTGAAAGGTTTTGTGGTACATTGGTGTTTTAGTCCATAACAATATTTTAAAAATATTTTTGACCTACAGTTGTTTGAATCTGGGAAAGTATAAAATGTAAATTCAGGAGCCCAAATATGTTTTTATTTAAATGATTTTAAAGTACTTTCAGGAGAACAATGGGTTTTGTTAGTCTTAATGTAATGACCCTTACAATTTACTTACTTTGTATATGTGACCAAAAACTTGCAATGATTGAAAGTATGACAACTGCCACCAAAATTCCTATTATGATTGCCATATTATCCATCCAGGTATTGTACAAGGAAAATAGGGGATCTGAAATTGAAACTACAAATATTAAAAAATTAGAAAATTAGAGAAGCTGTGTACTAGACAAAGAGAAGTTAAATGATACCATTTCATATCACTTAACTATCTCTTTGAATTCTTCAATGCTGAGTGTGGTGATACATGCTGATAATAAGCCTTTAAGAAGCTGAGGCAGGAGGATTAAGTCCACCTCTGTTACATTTTGAAACCATGTATCCAAAAAGAAAGGGAAGAAAGAGGAAGAAAGAAAGAAAGAAAGAAAGAAAGAAGAAAGAAAGAAAGAAAGAAAAAAGAAAGGAAGAAAAAGAAAATGAGTGAAAAGGTCCTTTAACATATAGAGACTTTTACTACTTACAATGGACTGAATCAAAAAATCTTACAACTGTATAAAATAGGTATTATCATTTTGTTTTCTACCTAATATTGTCAATTATGTTTTGCTGCTGCAATAGATTTAGATTTTGAGTTAGCCTTAGAATTGAATAAATTTGTTGCTTAAGAGATATAAATATGGAGGTTAAGTTCATGAGTTCTAGATGTTCATCTCCCAAAAAAAACCCCAAATAACACAATTTAAAAAGGGGTTATAGATTTAAACAGAACTCTCAACAGTGGAATCTTAAATGGCCATTGGAAGAATAATATCAACTTCCTGGACCTCTCAGGGCTTGCAGAAACTTAACCACCAACCAAAGACTACACACAGACAGACCAATGGCTCCAGCAGCATATGTAGCTTAGGAGTGCCTAATCTGGCATCAATGGGAGGGGAGGCTCTTGGTCCTGTGGTGGCTTGATTCCCCAGGATAGGGTAATGCTAGGGTTGTGAGGTAGGTGGATGGGTGGGGGAGCACCATCATAAAGCATTGGGAAGAGAGATAGGATGGGGGCTGCAGAGGTGGAAAGGAGAAGGGGGATAACATTTAAAATGTAAATATATAAAATAACCAATAAAATAAGGAGTTAACTATGGGAAGTTATAAAAGAGGTACAATAAGGAATTCTGGACAGCAAGGCATAGTGCAGAAAACATAATCAACAGTGAGCATCAGCAACAGATGAAACTTGATAAAACCAAGTAAACAATTCTTCAACATTAGAGAGAGAGAGAGAGAGAGAGAGAGAGAGAGAGAGAGAGAGAGAGAGAGGGGGAGGGAGAGAGGGGGGAAGAGAGAGAATGAGAATGCTTGGTATTATTCAGATAAGAGTAAAAGAAAAACATAAAAAGAACCAAGTAAACAAAGAGAGCCTTGTTGTTGACCACTGTGACTCTGAACCTCTCTTTTTTGACTGGAAAAAATATGTACATAATTATACAATTTTGTTCTTTACTGATTAACCCTAACTATTCTATATAAGCATTCATTCTATAACCCTTTAAGAAAGAAAATATTGGCAAATGTCAAAATCATATTTTAGTGTTATTAGATTAATATCAAACTCCATTTCCTTTCTTATTATCTATATCCTTTGTTTACATTCCAAATGCTTTCCCCTTTCCCAGTTCCCCCCTCACCATATGTCCCATAAGTCCTCTTCCCTCCACCCATTCCCCAATTACCCCTCCCATTTTTCTGTTCTGGTACTTCCCTACAATACTGGATCAAGTATTTTCAGGACCAGGGCCCTTTCCTTCCTTCTTCTTGGGAATCATATGATTTGCTAATTGTCTCTTGAGTATTCAGAGCTTCTGGGTAATTAAAATCCACTTATCAGTGATTGCATTTCATGTGTATTCTTCTGTGATTGGGATACCTCAATTAGGATGATATTTTCCAGATCCAACCATTTGCCTACAAATTTCATGAATTCATTGTTTTAAATTACTGAGTAGTATTCCATTGTATAAATATACTACATTTTCTGTATCCACTCCTCCATGAAGGGACATCTGGGCTCTTTCCAGCTTCTGGGTATTATGAATAAGGCTGCTATGAACATAGTAGAGCATGTGTCCTTGTTGCCTACAGGGGAATCCTCTGGGTATATGCCCAGGAGTGGTATGACAGGGTCCTCTGGAAGTGTCATGCCCAATTTTCTGAGGAACAGCCAGATTGATTTCCATAGTGGTTGTACCATCTTGCAATACCACCAGCAGTAGAGGAGTGTTCCTCTTTCTCCACAACCTCGCCAATAATTGCTCTCTCCTGAGTCTTCAATCTTAGCCATTCTTACTGGTGTGAGGTGACATTTCAGGGTTGTTTTGATTTCATTTCCCTAATGACTAGTGATGTTGAATATTTCTTAAGGTGCTTCTCAGCCATCTGAATTTCTTCAGGTGAAAATTCTTTGTTTAGCTCTATATTCCATTTTTAATAGGTTTATTTGATTCTCTGGGGTTTAACTTCTCAAATTCTTTGTATATATTGGATATTATCTCTCTGTCAGATGTGGGGTTGGTAAAGATCTTTTCCCAATTTGTTGGTTGCCATATTGTCCTTCTGAAGGTGTCCTTTGCCTTACAGAAACTTTGTAATTTTATGAGGTTTCATTTGTCAATTCTGGATCTTAGAGCATAAGCTATTGGTGTTCTGTTTTGGAACTTTCCCCCTGTGCCCATGTCCTCAAGGGTCTTCCCCAGTTTCTTTTCTAATAGCTTTAGTGTGTCTGGTTTTATGTGGAGGTCCTTGATCCACTTGGAGTTGAGCTTAGTACAAGGAGATAAGAGTGGATCAATTCTTGTTCTTCTGTATGCTGACCTCCAGCTGAACCATCACCATTTGTTGCAAAGGGTATCTTTTTTCCACTGGATGGTTGTAGGTCCTTAAAAGTCTTGGAAAGAATAGAAATTCAAGGCCCATACCTAAACATAGTAAAAGCAATATACAGCAAACCGGTAGCCACCAAACTTATTGGAGAGAAACTTGAAGCAATCCCACTAAAATCAGGGATAGACAAGGCTGCCCTCTCTCTCCATATCTTTTCAATATAGTACTTGAAGTTCTTGCTAGAGTAATTAGACAACATAAGGAGGTCAAAGGGATACAAATTGGAAAGGGAGAAGCCAAACTATCATTATTTGCAGATGATATGATAGTATACTTAAGTGATCAAAAAAAAAAAACTCCACCAGAGAACTCCTACAGCAGATAAACAACTTCAGCAAAGTGGCTGGTATAAAATCAACTCAATCAAATCATTATCCTTTCTATACTCAAAGGATAAGCAGGCTGAGAAAGAAGTTAGGGAAATAACACCCTTCATAATAGCCACAAACAATATAAAGTATCTTGGTGTGACTAACCAAACAAGTGAAAGATCTGTATGAAAAGAACTTCAAGTCTTTGAAGAAAGAAATCGAAGAAGACCTCAGAAGATGGAAAAATCTTCCATTCTCTTGGATTGGCAAGATTAATATAGTAAAAATGGCCATCTTGCCAAAAGCAATCTACAGATTCAATGCAATCCCCATCAAAATTCCAAATCAATTCTTCTTATATTTAGAAAGAGCAATTCTCAAATTCTTCTGGAATAACAAAAAGCCCAGGATAGCTAAAACTATTCTCAACAATAAAAGAACTTCTGGGGGAATCAATATCCCCGATGTCAAGCAGTACTACAGAGCAATTGTGTTAAAAACTGCATGGTATTGGTACAGTGACAGGCAAGTAGATCAATGAAATAGAATCGAAGACCTGGAAATGAACCCGCAAACACCATTTCCAAAGAGAAGTCATATATCTTGTTTTATAGATCTACAAGAGGTTTTCAAATTTTAAGAAGGCTCATAAATCTACATGTATGTATACTATTATTATTGGAATTAAATTGAAATTATTTATATTTTACATATTTGAGCATAGACTCCAAGATAAAAACTAATAAAAAATTTGACTTCTAGTCATAAATATGTATTAACATATAAATCAGAAAATACTGAAAGTTAAACTGAGTTGATTTAATAATATTTTCAGATGCTATGTTTTTTCTTGTGGCAAGAACCGAAGAATCTGCTCCCCAACAAAGATGAAAACATTGGCAGGTTTTTTTTGTTTTTTGTTTTTTGTTTGTTTGTTTTTTTTTTTTTGCCTCTCACAGCACTCTGTTAAAATATTTATTCTTTCAGATTATACTCAAACAACAGATCCTCATGGAGATGATGAAAGTTTCACATAATTACATATCATACAGATGCATAAGTCTAGGAAAATAAGGGAACTATAAATAAGATATCATTATTAAGACTTTACCTTTGTTCTGGAATCGCAGATACACAGGAAGGCTTATTATAGAGTCTATGAAACACAAAGATGGTAGGATTCCTATTATTTTTTTATATTTATATCCACATGAATTATCATATCTAGATACATGTCATAGAACTGAGAGATTTAGACTTAACAAAAGCAGCTTAGGAGTATGACAGTACATCCCAAGGACAAATACCTGAAAAGGTGGGTGTCTTTACCCCACTCTGACTCATCTCATAAATAAAATAGCATCAGGCTTGTTTTGTGACTGCAGTATTTCAGTTGGACTTCTAAGAATAATAAACCAAAGAGAACTTTTCTTTTCTGACATTAGCAACCTAGGGTAGCATAAAGTTATTGGCTTGGGGACTGGAGACAGCTCAACTCACAGGAGTCCTCATCAGATTCAATTGTGGGCAACAGTAACTGTGAGAATATTAGCTGAAGTAAGGAAACAAGTTGGATTTACAAATCTGAAAACAAAAGTGGCTGGCTTATTCAGCAGTGAAGGAAACACTCTCAACTGTCATCTGCTAAAACATTGTTCACAGAATCACTTCCTTAGGTAAACAGAGGGTAGACAATTGTCTCTCCATACATTACAGATTATGTAAATATATTATAGTTAATTTTCAGATCAAATCCCGAAAAGTACAAGATTTTTGAAGTCATTTGAAATATATTTAGACAAGATAGCACAGTTTTTACTTTTAATCTCTTAAAGACAGAATCAGAATTCATTTTCTGTTTTTGAAGAATTACCATTGGACATATCATATAAAAGTTATCTGATACTAAAAGAGAACACATTTTACACAACCACTATAGAATAGATTATTTAAACAACAAAGTGGTCTCCACAATCTTGAAGATGTACAAGAAACTTTAAACCAAATACTGAAAATAACAGCAAAATATCATGAGGCAAATCATACCTAGAGATCAATCTCCCAAGAGGATTCAAGCAATACATTACTGTACTCCAGCTTACAAAATAATTGACAGGTCCTTACAACAGCGGTCATGGTAGGTCTCCATATTGCTACCAGGACATGGCTAGAGAGGCCCAGGTAGACAGATTCAGCTTAATGGAATTGGCATACAAACAGTTGTATTGATAAATGGGATAGAATCAAAGAATTAGAAATAAATGCCCACACGTATAGACACCTAATTTTTGAGGAAGAAGCCAGAAATACACAAACTAAGGAAGAAAGCATCTCCAACAAAGGGTGTTATTCTCACTAGATTTTGGTACTTAGAAAAATGTAAGTAGATCCATATTTATTACCCTGCACAAAACACAAATCTAGAGGAATCAAAGACCTCATCCCACATCCAGATACATTGAACTTGATAGAAGAGAAAGGGGAGTAACTTTGAACATATTAACATAGAAGACAACTTCAGAATACAATATCAATAGCATAGACATCAAGATCAATACTCCTCAGAATGGGAAGATTTTCACCAGTTCCATATCTGACAGAGGACTAATGTGTACAATAAATAAAAATCTCAGGAAACTATACATCAAAAAAACAAAATAATTCAATTAAAATGTATTAGAGTTCTATACAGAGATTTTTCAACAGAGAAATTTCAAATGGCCAAGGAACATTTAAGGAAATGTTTAACATCCTTTGCCATCAGGGAAATACAAATCAAAAAGACTTTTTCATGTATTACTTCTGTCAGAATGGCAATGATACAAAACACAAGTGACAGCTCATGCTGTTGGGAGTGCAAACTTGTATAGCCACATTGAAAATCAGTATAGTACAATATAGCGAAAGATATTTCATTTTGCCTCAAGAATACTTGCTGAACTATGTTCATAGCAGATTTATTTATAAATGACAGAAACTGGAAAGAATTTAGATGTCCCTCAACTGAAAGAAGGTATAAAGATAATGTGGTACAATTACACAATGAAGTAATACTTAGCTATTTTAAACAATGATATCATAAAATTTACAGGAATGGATGAAACTAGAAAAGAACCAACCTTGGTGAGGTAACACAGAAAGACAAAGATGGAATGTACTCACATTTTTTTTGTTTGTGGTTTTCGGGACAGGGTTTCTCTGTGTAGCCCTGGCTGTCCTGAAACTCACTCAAGGCCAGGCTGGCCTTGAACTCAGAAATCTGCCTGCCTCTGCCTCCCAAGTGCTGGGATTAAAGGTGTGTGCCACCACTGCCTGGCATATATACTCACTTATAAGTGAATATTAACTCTAGAGTAAAGGATAGAGAGCTGAGTAATGACAATTTAAGAAGAGTGTAAGGATCTATCTGGGAAGGAAAAACAGAATATGTTTTTCTGATGGAAAGATTTTTGTGGGGGTTGGGAACAGGCACTAACAGGTGGAAGGGAAAGAAATAAAATACTGGGAGAAAAGACTGAATTTGGGTTTACTTTGGGTATGAGATAGAAAAATAATGCAATGCAAACTCCATAGAATTTTTAAATAGTAACTGTGCTAAATATTTGTGGATGCTTCAATCCTACACAGCTGGGGAAAGAAAATAATCACTGGAAGTAGATGGAGGGAGGGACATGGAAGAGAGAGAGGAAGGAGAGGAAGAAGGGGTCAGGATCAGTTATTGGAAGGACAAGAGAAAATACAGAGGGTCAGGAAACCAAATAGAAATATGTAGCAGTGGGGGATGGGAACTGAAGGTAGCCATTAGAATGTCCCAGATGTCAGGGAAGCAAGTGGCTTCCAGGACCCAACTGGGATGACTTTAGACAAAGCACCCAACAAAGGAGAGATAGAGCCTGTAGAGACAATCTCCAGTAGGTAGGAAAGATCCCCAATGAGAGACCACCCATCTCAAATAATTAACCCAGAAATGTTCTTTTCCAAATGAAAGACAGGGACAATAAAAACAGAACAAAGACAGAAGAAAAGACTTCAGAAACTGACCAACTGGGAATTCATCCTATAGGTAGTTATCAAACTGGTTGCTGATGCCAAGAAGTTTGCTGACAGGAGCCTGTTAGGCAGTTTCCTGAAAGGTTCTACCAGAACCTGTTCAATACAAATGCAGATACTCATAGCCAACCATAGAACTGAGCCTGGTGACCTGATGGAAGAACTCGCGGAAGGACTAAAGGAGGAGGAGAAGACTATAACACCATATAAAGAACAATACCAAATAACTGGACCACCCACATCTCCCAGAGACTAAACTGCCAACAAAAGAGTATATATGGAGGTATCCATGGCTCCAGATACATATATAGTAAAGGATGCCCTTATATGACATCAATGGGATAGGAGACCTTGGTCCTGTAGACATTGATGCATCAGCATAGGGAGATGCTGGAGTGGTGAGACTGGAGTAGGTGAGTGGAGGAGTCCCCTCATAGAGGCAAAGGGAAGGGGAGAGAGGGAAGATGGAGTAGGGAAGGGCTCTGGAGGAGTAACATGGAAGGGGGATATGATTTGAAATGTAAAGTCTTAATATGATTAATTTTTTTAAAGTTTTCTAAAAATAGGGGACAGACATGGACCCTGAACTGGCCATATTTTGTAACTAGACAAGGCCGCCTCAAATGGAGGGATTGGGACAATAATCCAACTACAAGACTTTTGAAGTACAGTGTGTCTTGCCTGCAGAATATTCTGGAAATGGAGCTTGCCTAGTTTTTATCTCAGAGATTAGGGAGACTTCATCCAGCATCTAATGGGAGCAGATGTAGCTACCCACAGCCAAAAATTAAACAGAGATTGGGTAGACCTGTGAAGGAGGTAGAAATTGAAGGGGTGAGGGACACCCCCAAAACATGACCAGCAGAATCATCTGTGTGGGACTCATTGGGCTGAAAGAGAACAGGGAGCTTATAGGAGTCAAAACTAGATCATCTGCAGGGCTGAGTAGCATGATTTTCTTATGAGATTCCTAACTGTGTTAGCAGAGGGTTCTCTGTTCCTTGTCTATTCTTTGTATCCTTTCCCCCCTACTCATCAAGCCTTGATGTGCCAGGAGCCATTCTCACATAGATCTCAAAACCTCCTTTCAGCCATTTCTAGCCTGCTTCTTCTAGCCTGCTTTTAGAAGGAAAAGTACTAGCTTAAAGATTATCCAAGTAAGCGAGATGGTGAATACATGCAGAGCACACAGGAGTGGGCTAGAACAAATGAAGCTCACCTGTGTTTGGGTTACCATAGCAACCCCTTTCCACTTCATCTCCTCATGATCAATTTCTAGTGCCAAGTTCCTACAGTAGATGCCAACCTTTCCTTGAGATTGTGAGAGATAATTCTGAGAAACTGTTCCTGAGAAATGATGCTAGCCCCCTGAGATTGTTCCCTGAATACAATGACTTTCCTCCTTTCACCCCTACCCACACCTGCTTGTTCCCATTTAAAAAGCCTTGTGTAAAAAATAAAAATTGACAGCTGATCAGAATACTGTCTTGCTGTCCATCTCTCATGTCTCTTGTCTCTTGTCTTCTCTTAGGTGGTTCAGGGACCCTGTTGACTGTCCTAAGGGTTGGGACATTGATGTGTTGGCACATGCCTGGTCTTATTGTAAATCATTATGCCCTGTTTGGCTGATTTTTCTGGGAGACTTTTTCTGAGGGGAGTCAGAGGATGGATGGATCTGGGATCAAGGGGAGATGGGAGGAAGATACTGGTAGGAGGGGAGTTAGGGAAAATTGCATTTAGGATATAATATATGAGAGAAGAATGAAAATAATATTAAAAAGAGTTTTTAACAGATCAAAGAACTGAGAATAAATAAATGTTTATTCACCAAATAAGGCATATATATCAATATACTTGGGACTTAGGGAATATAGTGGAATGGGAGAAGCACATATAATCGATATAAGAACTCCAAGATAAGGCAGGAGTTCTATAATATGCTATATTCTGGACGTGATATGGCTGCTAAACTTATGAATTACAGCAGCTGTTATTGCCAGCAGAAAAATTGAAAAAAAAAGTCAGTCAATAATCAAACTCATAAAGCCCCATGATAGGGTGTGAAACTTATTACCATGTGATGGATGTTGGAGGAGGAGTAGCAAATTTTCTTGTAGTTGTGGCAGCAAGCAATTGTCCATGCTTCAGAGGATGTGCACACCTCACACCCATGTGAATAAAAATGATACTAATGGGATTAAGAAAAAAAGAAGGTAATTTAATGATGAAGGGGAATATATTGGTATAAACTGAATTGAGTAAGGCAGGGTATAATTAAGATGCATTGTGTGTATATATATATACATATATATATATCAAAGAATAAATTTTAAAATTCTAATGTTACTGAAAATTCTAGTAGAAAAATAGGAAAGACATATTATAAATATAAGAATGGAGCTTGTAATTTACAAAATAAATGAAAGTAAATGTAAAATAATTCTATATCTTCAAAATGTATTTAGTGGATATTTTCAAATATTATAATGTAAAATTATAGAAAATATATTGTAAAGCAAAAACATAATTCTTAATATCAATGATTTCTTTAAAAATCACATCAGTTTACTACCAGACACACTTATAAGACCCTATCACTAATGATAACCCAAATGGGTTGCAGAATGTAAAGAAAAACAAACAGAACTGAGCTGGAAACTTCTTTCCTGTTAGGTAACTCTCAAAATGCCAGAAGGTTTAAACATGCCTGCAGATAGGAGAAAATGCATGAGGTCTAACACAGCTGCGAATTATAATCTGAACACAGGAAAGATGTGCCTATTGGTGTAATAATGGTGTGATTGTTATTGGCAACTGACTACTTTCCTAGATTCTAACTGTAATTTTAGGTAAACATAAACTAGTATGATTCTTCAAGGTCTTTTCAAATATTATTAGTGTTTTTTTATCCTTCTTTCTCTGTGGTTCCATACTGACTACTTATTCTCTCCCTTCCCTATTTGAAATCTCCCTCCTCATTTTTTCCATTTCTTTCATAATATTTATATACTTCCTTTCCTATCTGTAGCCTCTGCCATGAACTTTTTTCTCCTTGTTTCTGAAGTTACTGTAGGTTATACACTCACATCTCCATATTTAGAGCTAGGAACCATGGATAAAGGGATAACATGTTGCATTTGTCTTTCTGGGTCAATGTGTTACCTTCTTTCTAGTTTCATCTGTTTACCTGAACTTCATGATTTAAATGATAATTTTTCTTTACAGCAGAATAACATTCTGTAGTGTATATATACCACATTTTCATTACCCATTAATGTGTTGTTCCTGTTCCTAGATATTGTGAGTGGGGTGTAAATTAACATCGTTGAGCAAATTGTGTTCTGTATATGGTCAATTTCTTCAGGCATATGCCAAGGATTGGTGAAGCTTGGTGATGTGGTAGATTTATTTTATTTTTTTAAAGAGTTCTCCACACTGTCTGCACCAGTTTTCAGTTCCATCAAGACTGAATGAGAGTTATGGTTTTCTCACATCCTTATCACCATTTGTTATTGCTTTTTTTTTATCTTAGCCCTTCTGGATGGTATGAGATGAAATCTCAAAGCTGTTCCAATTTATATTTATATAATTGCCAAACGTGAAACCCTTACCTATTTTGATTTTTTCGAGAACTCTGTCTTTAGATATATAGCTTGTTTTTCAATTGAATTGGTTTTTTTGACTGTTTTGTCAGATCCTTAAATACTCAGAGTATTAGTCTTCTGACACATACATAGTTAGTGAAGATCCTCTACTGCTATGCAAATTTCCTCTTCAGTTGAGTGATTGTTTCCTTAGGTAAAGAGTTTTAGTTTTCAAAGGTCCCACTTAATTGTTGCTCTTAATTTCTGGTCACATGGATTCCCATTCAGAAAGCACTTTCCTACATCTATGTCTTGTAGAATACTGACCATGCTTTCTTTGAGCAGTTCCAGCATTTCAGATTTCAATTTAAGGTCATTGATCTTCTTGGACTTATTTTAATGTAAATAACAGATATTAGTATAATTTCATATGTTTCCAATTTTCCCAGCACCTTTTGTCAAAGATACTATCTTCCTACATGTATGATTTTGGTGTACTTGTCAAATGTCAGATGGTTGTAGCTGTGCATACTTATGTTTAGATCTTCTATTTTGTTTCATTGATCTATAAGCTAGATATTGTACCAGTTCTACACTGTTTTCTATTAAGATATGTCCATAATATATTTGGAAATCTCAAATGATAATAATTCCTCCATCATCATTGATTTTGCTCAGAATTGCATTGGCTATCTTTGGTCTTTTATGTTTCCATATAAATTCTAGTATATTTTTGTTAAGAGTGCTATGGGGATTTTGGTTAATGTTGTGTTCAATCTATCAACTATTTTGGTATAATCATTTTCATAATAATCTACCAGTCTTTGAGTATGAGAGGTCTTCCCATGTCCTGATATCTTTTCTAATTTCTTTTTCAGGGGTTTTGAAGCAATCACTGTAAAGTTATTTCGCCTCCT
Organism: Apodemus agrarius; assembly: GCA_964023405.1. NCBI lineage: Eukaryota > Metazoa > Chordata > Mammalia > Rodentia > Muridae > Apodemus > Apodemus agrarius. The sequence continues at coordinate 41,507,356 of OZ030009.1, forward strand.
TTGTTATATTTATTCAATTCGAGGATAATTGCTTTATATGGTGATTGTAAATGAAAGGGTGCTCATGATCTCTTTCTCAGATGCTTGTTCTGAGAAATAGTCTGACATTTACAATATATTGACCCATAGAAATTATGATTTTTTGTATGTTGATTTTTGTATCATATCATTTTCTAAAACTATTAGTCATTTATAGAAATTTTATGATGATGTGTTGGGCCCTCTTGTATAGTTAATACTATGTAGTATAAAATAGTGATAATTTGGATTTTTCCCTGTTTGTATCCCTTCAATTTCCTTCTCTTAACTTATTGCCCCAGCTACTTCTTCACTCACTATTTAGAGGGGAGTGGGAATAGTGAGTAGCTCTAAGTGCTAGTTTTAATAGGTTTTCTTCAAGTTTTCTCCATTTAGGATGATGTTTGCTGCAGCTTTGCCATGTATATTATGTATATTATCATGTTAAGGTAAGTTCTACTTTTAGTCCTATTCCCTCTAGAACATTAAACATTAAAGAATGTTGGATTTTGGGAATGCTTTTTCTGCGTTCATTGAAATAATTATGTAAATTTTGTCTTCAGCACATGTAAGGCAATAAATATATTACCAAAAAATAAACCTTTGATGTTATATAATAAAAGGCATTTTTTGTTTTCTTTAAAACAATTTGTTGTTCTGTTCCTTTATGCTCATTTATATTACTTTGCAGCTCTCACTTTCATCCATCCCCAGTCATTTTTCACTTTCCCCAGTTGAAATTCTGCTCATTATATACTATACCACTTTATTCATATTTGTAATGCTCTGTAATAATTTCTGGATTTATTTCCTTAATTCAGTCATCAAATTATATGAGTACTTTATGTGACCATTCACATTTCTTAGAAGTAGAACTCTGAATAAAATAACCAATAATAAAAAAGAACAGAAGAAGAGATTCATTGCAATTGTTTCTGCTATTAACAGCAGGATGACTAGGATAGTACTGTATTTCAAGACAGGGATCTCCTATGCAGGTCATAAAATTGTCAGAGCCCCAGAAACTAGAGTTATAATTAGTTGTGAACAATAAGTCATGGGTGTGGGGAAGCATATTTCTGTACTCTGTAATTCTATTAACTACTCTTGACTGTTGAGCCATCTCTCCAGATCACCAGATTGATAATTTAATGTATATTGCTCACATTGGCATAATAGCGATCACATTTCATTAAATGCTGTAAATTTTGCTTCAAACTTAGCTCTTTCATTTATTTGACAAACATAATAGATTTTTTTGTAAAAGTACTTATACTAACTGAGCTTATTCTTTCTAAATAACTATCTTTTGATATCTATAATTAAGCCCTTCTCAAACCTGCCATGGCCTGTATTCTTCTCAGCTTTTAGTGACAACCATACTACTTTCTCCTATAAAATTAACTTAAGAACTTTCTTAGATGAGTAAGAATGTGCAACCCTTCATTTCTCTGAAGGTCTAGTTAAGAAAGTAAAAACATATAAACAAACAACCCTAAAACAAAAGAATCAGTTATCTTTTTTTTAAAAAAAAGACAACTACAAGCATATCACATCAATGCATTTCCCTTTTGCTTTCTCCCTTTCTTAGTAACAACTCTCTACAATAAAGAAGATATACTGATTTCAAAGAAAATTATGGGGATGAACCCAGTTTTATGACTCTGGGCCTGATAATTTAGCAGAAGAACAAACATACGTTTTTTTTTATCTAATCTTATATTCTAGAAATAGAGCCAACAATTGCTGAGTCTCTATACAACACAAGAAGTGCCTAAGGAAAGCACACACACAAAAAAAATCCCAGAGGTTTCTAAAACTTCATCCTCTGAATTTTGAGATCTCAAAAACCTTCAAGCACAGTTCTGCAGCCTCCTTAGAAATGCAAGTACAAGAAGTTTTTCAATGTTTCAAGCCAACAGTTAGGGAATGATAGAAGAAAACTTTCACAAATAAACTAATAGGTAAATAATATTATATCTTGACACTTACCTGAGCCTAATATTTTCAAGTCAGCTCTCCACTGTTCTGATAGATAATCCCAGTTGGGTCACCAGGATTTCTGATAATGTTCAGAATTTTTGTTGTTGTTATATCCAGAGAAAATGCACCCGATCCAGCTAAAGAGTATGTGTAAACCAAAACACCTAATTCTCTTTTGTTCTCAAATTTGGCTGTATGCTTTTCCCAACCTGATAATTCGCTTTTCCAGAGAAATTCTTAGTGAACTTATTGCAACAACTGACATGGGAAACATTTGTTCAGCTTGCTCCTCTTATTGCATAAGTACTAATGAGGTTTATGTCATCAAGGGAAGAAACAAAACAAAATCTGACTCATACCTGTCATGCACTCAGTGCTGGACAAAAAAAAATATGATTAATTTATTTGGCATGGGAGAAGACTTGATTTATGACAGTACAAGAAAGACTCTCAATTCAACTTTTAGAGAGAAGAAAATGGTTTTCAATTTTCCAGAAATGAAACAACCAGTTAGCCTAAGGAAGCATAGGAGCCAAACAACTTTCCAGGGTAATAGAATCATCTGATCTTCAAGACATAATAAAATGTGAAGGAATCAGAACATATAAAATAGTTAACAATGAATGGAATAGCAGAGAGATTGGGGAAGTAAAATAAGTGATAAAATGCTGGAAGTAAAAGTATAAATTTATAAAAAGGACAATCTTTATATACACATATATAATATATATTATATATAATGTTTATTTTTATCAGATATTTGGTCAGAGCAATGATTATAGTAACTAATGCAGTATATATAATTATATATGCATTTATATAAACACATATATGCGCATGTATAACATTACAACATATATACAGTAAACACACATACACACACACATATATATATATGACATACACGCACACATATATATATATGATAACAAGAAACAAGAAAATAAGGATTCATGTTATATGCTGTAAAATATGTTATAAAAGTACTTTTGAAAATAATTACTTACATTTATTTTTGTAAACTTATAAAAATAATCATGTATATTTATGTATGTATAATGACATATGTAGAAGTTTAAGAAAATGAATATATGTTTACATACAAACATATAATCATGAATATAAATTTAACATGTGTATTAGTTATGATACATTCATATATCTGTATATACATTTGTGAAATGTTACAGTAACTTTCTTGCATGCCCACAAATATTCACCCACACAAAATTTGTATGTATGAGTTACTATTCAAGTTGCTATGACCAAATACCTGACAAAAACCAACTTCATGGAATGATTGGTTTTGGCTTACAGATCCATTAAAGTACATCATTGTGTCGAGGAATGCTGACATGGCAGCAGGATACTGAGGCTGCTGGTCATATTATGGTCAAAATCATCAAGGAAAATTTAATGAATGCTGCTACTTAGTTTGCTTTTTCCTTTTTCTTAGTTATAAAGTCTTTTAAAAATAGTCTCCCTTCTCAAAAATTTGACCCAGAATTGCTCCTGACTAAAGGAAATACAGGGACAAAGAGTGGAGCAGAACATGAAGGAAAGGCCATCAAGAGACTGCTACACCTGGGATCTATCCCATATGCAGACACCAAACTCAGTCACTATTGTGGACACCAAGAAGTTCTTGCTGACAGGAGCCTGACATGGATGTCTCCTGAGAAGCTCTGCCAGAGCACTATAGATTGCATTGTCAATGCTTATAGCCCCGTTTTACAGAGCATGGGAACCTCAATGGAAGAGTTAGAGGAAGGATTCAAGGAGCCAAAGGGGTTTGCAATCCCATAGGAAGAACAATATGAAACAACCAGATCCCCCAGAGCTCTCAGGGACTAACCCACCAACCAAAGAATACACGTGGAGGGACCCATGGCTCCAGCTCTATATCTAGCAGAGGATGGCCTTATCTGGCATCAATTAGAGGGGAGGCCCTTTGTCCTGTGAAGACTTGATGCCCCAGCCTAGGGGAATGCTAGGCTGGTAAGGCCAAAGTGGGTGGGTGGGTGAGGGAGCATACTCATAGAAATCAGGGAGGAGTAGGAAACCAAAAGGAGGATAACATCTGAAATGAAAATAAATAAAATAACCAATAATTTTTTTTAAAAACTCACACTCTTTGACTAAAAAACATAATGTTTTTATTTAGCCTTTGAGAACGTCATGTAATTCATTTTGATCATATTCATTCTACTCTCTTGACTCCTCCAGATCCCCTTAAACTCTCTGTCCCTTACCCAACTTCATGTTCTATCATTCAAAAAAAAGGGACAGAAAAGAAGGAAGGCAGAAAGAACAAAGAAAGAAAGAAAGGAAGGAAGGAAGGAAGGAAGGAAGAAGGAAACAAATAAATACATAAATACATAAATACATAAAAAAAAACGGCTTCTGTTGACTGACTACTCTTTGTTTAGAGGCTTGCCCTGGAGTATGGTTTATATGTTTAGCACCATTCCATTAGAAAAAACCTGACTTTCTTTCTCCCTGAAGCTCTCAGTTGCTAATATCTCCTTGAGTATGGGTAGAACTTTGTGTCTACTGTTTCATATTGGAATTATTTTTAATTAAGAGATTATGCAGGCTTTTCATATATTATTATAGTCTCTGTGACATCATTTGATCATCTACCCTGTTGTATCTTGAACACTTTGTTGCCTTGAAGTCAGCCATCACCTTTGTGTCTCACAATCTTCCTGACTCCTCTTCTGCATAGATACCTGAGCTTTGAGGAGAGGAGTGTGATATAGCCATCTCGTTTACGGCTGATTATTCCAAAGTTGATTGTTCCTTGAATGTTGACCAGTTTGCGTTTTCTGTGTTAATTACTACCTACTGCAATAAATTTCTTTGATGGGGTTTAAACTTTGCATTGATCTGTGGGTATAGCAATATGCCATGGGAAGTGTTTTATTGATCATTTAGAATGATAAGAATGGGTTTTCCCTAAGGCTCATGGCGGCCTTTATTGCCCTCATAGACAGTTAATGTATGGTTCCATTTTATCAAGTTGGTCTGAAATGGTTGGTTATTCTCATTACATTTAAAAGTCATCTTGCAGCCGGGCGTGGTGGCGCACGCCTGTAATCCCAGCACTTGGGAGGCAGAGGCAGGCGGATTTCTGAGTTCGAGGCCAGCCTGGTCTACAGAGTGAGTTCCAGGACAGTCAGGACTACACGGAGAAACCCTGTCTCAAAAATCCAAAAAAAAAAAAAAAAAAAAAAAGAGAGAGAGAGATTTAAAAAAAAGTCATCTTGCAGGAAGGTCATTGTCTTAGTCACTGTTTAACTACTGTGAAGAAACACCATGTACAAGGCAACTCTTATAAGAGAAAGTATTTAATGGAGGGATTGCTTATACTTTCAGAAGTTTAGTCTATTATCATCACAGTGGGGGAGCATATCAACAGGAAAGGCAGACACAGTGCTAAAGTAGTTGAGAACTATATGCTTATCTGTAGACAGAGAAGAAACACTGAAGTTGGTATGTGTGCCCTTCCCCCAGCCTTGAGCAGGCTAAATAGACCTTAAGTGTTTGCCACAGTTGAACCTTAACAACTCAGGTGAAGTCAGTTTCCTACACAAGTTGACTGCCTGCTGAGCTTGCTTTACAATAGAATCCAGCTGAAACAAAGGATGGGTCTTTCAGTTTACCCTATATAAATGCAGTGCTGACTATTAAACTTTGAGCCTTGATCAGAAACTTTTGTCTTGGCTTCATGCTTCTCTTGCACCCTGTTCTTTCTCATTTCCAGCCCCCCTTTCATATAACTCAGTTCATCTATGGGTGCTGGACAGCTACAGGTATGGTCTTTTGAGAACTCAAAGCTTATGTTCAGTGACACATTTCCTCCAGCAATATCACATCTCCTAATCTTCCTAATCCTTCAAGCAGCCCCACTCCACGGTGACTAAACATTCTAATATGTGATCCTATGGGACAATTTTTACTCAAGGCATCACTGTCATTATAGCTCACAGGGTTCAAAGCATGGCAAGATTTATGTTTTTTTTTTCTCTTCAGGTAGCTTATAGAGCACCTTCCAGCCCTATGAATGCTATCTAGTATGGATGAAACTTCTAGTTGAGTATCAAATTTTTCAATGTTATGTTACATAAATATGTAATGTTTTCATCAATGGTGTCTTACTGTCAAGGTCTGGAGGATAACTAATAACACTGGCTGTAGCCTGTAGTTTTGAGAGTTCTATGGAATCCTATTAACCAATAATTAAATGTTACAACTCAGTCCCAACTTTGGAAGCTTTATTTGGTGATATGATATCTAGTTTGGGTATTGTTTCCCCATTACATGATAACTCCATTTAAATTTCTTTCATATATATATATATATATGTATATATATATACACATATATATACATATATATATATATATATATATATATATATATGAAGCTTCTAGAGTGTTTCCATATATTTTTCAAAAGGACTTTAATGTCTCTTCTTTTTATCCTCTCCTTTACCATTCTGTCCAAACCCTCTCTTCATTTTGTCCTCCTATTCTTGTTCCTCATTTATCCTTCAGTAGGACCTTACTTTATTTCCTCTTTATTGAATATTCTCTCCTCACCTTATTCTCTTACTAAGTAAATAATCTATAGTTATTCAAAATTTAGCACACACATTAAAATATTAAAAGCTTCATCCACATATGAGAAAACATACACTAGTTTTCAATTTGGGTCTGTGTTACCTCACCATGGATGAATTATTTTAGTTTCATCCATTATCCAAAATGGTCTCATGGAACCATGCAAACATCACAGCTTATTGCCAGGCTACTTGGTTGCTCTCTGTGATAATGATGAGTCTATGTTTCTGAAGATACTATTTACTAATGCCATTGAGCATGGAGATAATAGATTGTATTCAGCTAGATGCTTCACCCCTACTGATGAACATTTATTGTGCTAGAAAGTGTTCTTCATGCTACTGGAGGATAAATGTTGTGCTTTCATTTTCATTCGATTCTAGAAAGTTTTTGTCTCGATTTATATATTATTTAGCATTGTGTTGTTTAGCTTACATAAGTTTGCATAAGTCTGCCATTTTTATTTCTATTGTTGCTGATGTTTAGCTTTATTTCTGTGTGATGAAATTGAATTAAGGCTTAAGACTTATTTTATGTAATAATTTGTGGTTAATTTCTAGGAAATTAATTAAATATGGACAAAAAAGTGTATTATTTAGTGTTTGGGTAGAATGTTCAGTAGATTTCTGTTAAGTCCACTAGTTTTATGATACTAGTTATTTCCAGGCTTTTATATTTAGTTTTGTTTGTATGTGAAGTAGAAACTTAAGAGTTCTTTGAAAAATCAATTCTGTTGGATGGTATTTTGTTCGGGCAAATACATGAAGGAGTGTTTTTCTGAAGTTGTCCCAGGTGAAAGAATAAGACTGACTTGTGAGGGAACATTTCCCCGAAGCAGACACAAGAGAAATGATGCTCTGCAAAAGGAAACACATGATAAAGATTCTTTGCTAACAACACACATATATTGGTTCACCTTTCATTGCCTTGCTGATCTACATTGTCAGGACTCCATGAACTAGGGCTGATTGGATGCACATGCTGAGGCAAAACACATGTTTAGGCAAGACACCTTGAGGACATGTGATATTTGGAGAGTATAAATAGGACTTGACGGACAGTGACAGAGACAGAACTTGGCTTGTTGATACAGCTGTCTGTGCAACACCTGGATCCCAAATTTTCACTGATCTTTGCTTCCCTGAGAGAGGCACAGCCAAGAACATCTCCTGGTGTTCCTGCTAGTACCTTATGCTGACTGGTGGTGAGGTTGAAGACTGCCTGTCTCTGCTAAGTAGTGCCACCACTTCTGATTTATATTTGCTATCCTAGTTCTACCAAACTAGATTGCTGGTATATCCTCGAAGTGTTTGTGATTATATTGAACTACTACTGCTCACATACGGATTGAACTGCTGATTTCTAGACAACATAGATGCGAGTTGCTCCAGGCAACCTTTTTAACAAGTCTACTTCTTCCCATAACCTTTCTCACTTTCTCTGGTGGGTTGTGGGCTAAAAAGGAGGTGAAATCATATAAGAATCATCATTAAAAATGAGGTTTGAAAAACTTAAAGTTACATGTATGATTTATTAATTTCTGTGAATAAATTTTTTATTTAATTTTTATTTTCTATATTCTATGTTTACATTCCAAAGGCTTTCCCCTTTCCCAGTTCCCCCCCACCATATGTCCCATAATTCCTCCCCCCCAGCTATTCCCCAATCATCCCCCCCCACGATTTCTCTGTTCTGGGTCTACAATACTGGATCCAATCTTTACAGGCCCAGGGTCCTCTCCTTTCTTCTTCTTGGGATTCATTTGACTTGCTAATTGTGCCTTGAGTATTTAGGGCTTCTGGGCTCATTAATATCCACTTATCAGTTATTGCATTTCATTTGTATTCTTTTGTGATTGGGTTAGCTCACTTAGGATGATATTTTCCAGATCTAACCATTTACCTACAAATTGCATGAGTTCATTATTTTTAATTGCTGAGTAGTACTCCATTGTATAAATATACCACATTTTCTGTATCCATTCCTCTTTTGAGAGATATCTGGGCTCCTTCTACAGGTGCTGGCGAGGATGTGGAGAAAGAGGAACACTCCTTCACTGTTGGTGGGATTGCAAAATGGTAAAACCGCTCTGGAAATCAGTGTGGCGGTTCCTCAGAAAATTGGGCATGTCACTTCCAGAGGACCCTGGCATACCACTCCTGGGCATATACCCAGAGGATTCCCCTGCATACAATAAAGACACATGCTCCACTATGTTTATAGCAGCCTTGTTTATAATAGCCAGAATTTTTTTAAAAACAAAATTTAAGACTATTAAGATTGCTTTTCTTTCATTTTTTTCTTTGTAAGCTTTATTTTATCACTTTTATCCACCACACATCAGGAAGCTATCAACAGTGCATCGCATGGCAAGTCAGTTTACAGTGAAACTCAACAAGGCAATTGTGTTTACAAAGTTTTCAGCAAAAGTATGCAATGCAACTCGCTGAAACACAGTGCTCACACTTTATAGGGAGGTGGAAATAAAGTCCTCTGATATTCAGCAAGAAAATAGACATCTGAAAGACTGATAATGAAGTCAGAAATTTAGGGATTTGACAAAAGGACATCTTGGTACTAAAACACATCTATCTACATTTATAGTCCCACTTAGTTCATACAAACAAACAAACAAACAAACAACACCATAAAAAACCACAAGCAGTAAAACACCACAAAAACCAGAATCATAGCATCAGCAAATTTAGGAATGGGAAAGAGCAACATGCTACTGAAGCCGGGGTAGAGACGTTCCAGACAAGCACTCACTGTGCACTGAAATGCTCCTGTTGTTCAAGGGAACCCACAGGAGTCAATGCCCCTTACAGCAGGCTTTGGTCTAGGTGATTGCTCACATGTTGCTTAAACCAGACTTTCTATGCTGTAAATGGGAATTCCATGTCTCCAAAGACAAGCAGTAGTCGGTTCGATATTCACAACCAACAACTCCAGTGCTGTCATAGTCTAGAGACCAGAAACTATTAAAATGTACTGATCATAAATTTTTAAGAGTGACAAACAGATCAAAAAGATGGAGCCCTTTTTAGGATGGGAAAAAGCCTTCTACCCTAAGTTTGATGCTACTTAAGGAATGTTAAAGTATTTTTAGATTTTTTTTTCAAAGAGTTAAGAATGAAAAGTCAATTGTGCTGGGAATGTGACAGCTTTATCCTCTTCAGGTTCACAGACATGCAGACTGAAGTGTTCCTGATAGACACTGCTCACACTCCTTTCACAAGATGCTGTGACTGCATTAGAACACAAGGATGTCACCACTCCACGTGCCACAGGAGGACAGAGGTGGCTGAGCCCAGTTTCTCTCTGAGACTTGATTCGCAAGAATAGTAGTGAAATTCTAGCCCAAATACACAAGGGCTAGAATTCAAATACTTCTTTAAAAATCAGAGAAACTGAATATGGGTATTTAATCTGGCCTCATAAACACTGATAATAATCTTTCTGGGGAACAAGGATGAGGAATGTATAAGAAAGACAATGGTTTTAAACTACAGGTAACAAGTCTAGATTCTTAGACTATGACCTCTGTGTGGAAGATAACTGACACCAGTAAGGGAGTCACTTTTCATCCTCTCTGCTCATATCAGTCTTCCTTGTTCTTACCTCTGACAGCCTTCTGATGACCCACCTAATAGCATAACATGGCTGAAAGAATTCTAGTCACTGAAGAGCATCTGAGTCAACATATGCATGTTGTTTCTGCATGCTGTCTTCATATCATGAACAGTAAGAGGAGCTGACAGAGAGAAGGGAAGTGATTCCGACCAAGGATCTTAAATAATGGTTAGAGCTGCTCACTGATCATCATTAGCTGAAGATGGCAGTAGCTGCTGCTTAAACAGGTTCTCTACATCAGGTGACTCAGATGCTCTTCAGTGACTAGAATTCTTTCAGCCATGTTACTCTATTAGGTGGGTCATCAGAACGCTGTCAGAGGTAAGAACAAGGAAGATTGATATGAGCAGAGAGGATGAAAAATGACTTCCTTACTGGTGTCAGTTATCTTCCACACAGAGGTCATGGTCTAAGAATCTAGACTTGTTACCTATAGTCTAAAGAAACAACAACAACAACAACAACAAAAAGAACAAACAATTCCAGTCTTCTCCCAAGAATGTAGCTTGCTTTGCTTTAACAGAGAAATAGAGCAGAATCAGCTGTTTTCTGTACAACAGAGATGAAAGACCTTGTAAGTAAAACCGTGTCTGCCTCTCCATGAAAACACTGGGAACTCAGTTCAGAAAGCCCACACAGCCTTTAAAAGAGCCACCAAATTGCCCTTCACACCATCATGACTGCTACCCAGTCTAACACCCGACAATCATTTAGTGAGGCTCCATGAACTCCAGCATCTAGAGTGGTGCCAGCGAACACAACTACCATGATTATGACTCTCTGAAAGGCACAAATACAGCAAATTTAAAACAATCATTCCCATAAGTGGCACAAAAATCAGAGAAAGTGCTGAGCTATAGAAAATGAATAGTTTTTTATCAGGACAACATAATGTGTGTAAACTTTTGTGTTAAGTCTTACATCCTGACAAATCACCTAAATGACCATCTATAAAACAGCTTCCTAATAGAGCCAGGCAAGATGGTGCACATCTGTGACAAACAGCACTTGGGAGGCTGAGACAGAAGATGCTGAGCTGGAGGCCTGTCTAGGCTACACTGCAAAATCCTGTCTCCAAAAACATATTTCTTTTGACAGCTCATTTTCTCCTATAAAGTCATAGCAAAAATACTCTAAGTTGTTTACCTTCTTAAATACTTAGTACCTGCCTGTCATAGTATGAGGCACTAGTCATTGGTGAACACCATCTGGGGGAGGTGGTAAGGATAAAAATCATCATCCCTCCTATCACATAAGGTAGAGAAAAGATCAAAATTCATTTAAAAAATGGGGACACTCTAAAAACTAAAATATCCAAGTTTCTCTGATTGAGAATCTAAAATCTAGTTCCAAGTCAGACAAGGCTACACAGAGAACCCCTGCCTTGAACATCAACCCCCCCAAAATCTAAAATCTAGACATACCAGGTAAGCTCTACATGACAGTGTATGCTTGAGGAGACAGGTAATGCCAAGGGAAAAGAGTGGCAGACCCTAGGCAAAGAAAGGCGACTTGCTGAGCACCTCAAGAAATCAGGATTCTGCTGAGCTAGAAGTGACCAAGGTCTGGTGTGTAAGTGACCACAACTTACTAGAAGTATAGAGCTGGATCAGTAAGCATTGAGAAAGGAACCTGATAAATGAAACTAGATCTCTGAATTGGATGTGACATATAATGGGTGTTTCCATCAATGTGCAATTCTGAAATAAGTCAAACTGAAATAGTTTTATACATTTTTATGGTAAGCTAAGAAAATTCTGCACTCACATGAATGAATCCAAGTTATTCCAAGAAAAAGGCGACAGTGCAGTTATTCCCTAAAGCTTTCAGCCAGATGAGATTTAGTATTTGCCAAGAACCACAAGGCACTTGCCCAAAACGTTAGCTAGCTACACATCCAACAGATGGAAAGTCACGATCTGTACCCTAACCTGAATGAACAGCCCAGCCCGTGCTCTTGGTGTGAGTCTAGGTAAAATGCATGGTCACCAGTGTGTCCCCACCTACCATGCTGTTACAGTTTCTCCCGGGTAGGCCTGATGATGCTCATTCTCAGTGACTGTTGTCAGCCACCTGCCTCTGATCCATACATTCACAAGAGCCATGAAGCAGCATGATCCTAAGCCTGCTTCTAAGCTATCCTGTAACTGACACCTTACCTGAGGCACAGCCTAAAGTACTAAGACAGAGGGATGCCTTATGCCCCTGATGCTTCTGTACTCCTCTCTCTGGGTGGCAGCACAGCTGTTGACAGGTTAACATATATCAGCACTCTTCAGCAGCTACATCACAACGAGAGGACCACAATTCTCTCAATTAAAACAGAGGCAGATAAGTAAAACTATGGTAGTCATTTGATTCTAAAAGCAGCCATGAATTTAGTTCAAGAGATAGCAGAAAAGAAGAGTTCCCAAAGAGAGACACTGGTCACAAAGGTAAGAGTCTCCAGTCAAAATAAATGCAGACTTATGATGAAATGCAGACAATACCTTACTGCGGTGTCCAACTCTATTATTCTCTTCAAACTTCAGAATTATAGTTTTGATAATGGCTACAAGTCACCTCCTCCAAATACTTCTAAAGAACCCAAAACATTTTCTCATGGGCAATCGCTTTCTCTACCTTATCAGGGACAAAATGTATCATTGTACAGTAGTACCATGGAAAAATAAAGAAGAACCTAAGAAGGCAAGAGGGAAGGAAGGACAAGTGTTAATACAGGGAGAGAAAAACTACCTGAGATAAAATTTGCCCCGAAAGACGGGGTCTAAGCCACATGGACTCTTGTTCTTTACTCATCAGGAAGAGAATTCTAGGTTTTTAATAAATTCAAAGAATTAAAATTCCTGTGCATATATTTATGTGAAAATTGCATCTTTTGTAGTATTTATTTGGTCCCAGTTTAAGAAAGATATTAAAATGAAAGTCCTGAAAGTATCAGAGGAGGAATCTGCAGCTGTCCTCTTTGGTAAAATGGGTGAAGACCTATCACACAATGGTTTAGATCATAGTAGGTTATCTTTTGTTTTCAAGTCTGTGGCTTTAATATTAACTATTTAATTCAATGAATTCAATGTAATTACTTGGGCTCATTCATTTACTTCCTCTGCTCCCTTAAAATCTGGCTAGCATCATCTGTAACAAGTGTACAGTGTCACACCCTACACACATGCATAACTACCTCTGCAATGACGAGGCTCACAGAATGCTGTGAGTACAGCAATGTTAGCAGCATACTGCATGATAAGGCCTGGAAGCCTACCAGCAGTTTATTTGCAAGGATCTCTATTTTATGAGATGTTTGAACAGGTGCTAACCATACTTGCTCTTCAAAAGAATTCACTTGTATCTTGTGTTCATTAGTAGAAACTTAGAGACCTGATACTAATGACCACAGAAGCAACTCCTCATGTAAGTATTTATGTTTTAGGAAAGCTTAGTTAGGACTCACAGTCCTGATTCTATGTTCTTCAAGTTTGACTTGAAAACCAACCACCCAATGAACCCCTGAAAAGGCCTTCTTCCTAAGACTCACATCAGGGACCACAACATAAAAGCAGAGGTATTTCATCATTAAATCCCCTTATACCCAATTTAACTTCATAACAGGGAGATCTGAGTAATTTGATTATACTAATAAATGTTGAACAGTAAATGTCTAAACAGGGTAAAATAATTCATCCTCTAAAATGCAAGTTTTAGTGGACTTTTCAGAATCCTGAACAGCATGGACAAGAGACTATATAAGCAGGCTGCAAACAGGAAAAGAAACAAACTCTCTTTCTTAAGGGAAAATAAGTAAATAAAACTTTCATTCAGGTAAAAAAATAAGAAAAACTCTGTAACAAGTGTAGAATTTGAGGGTTATCTTATATAATTAATGCTTTACAAAAGTTTCCTAAGTTTACACCATTCAAGGCAATCTACTACAGAGTAGGAAGAATCCACACTCATATTCCTCAACCAAGTCAGGCTGTGCCCACAGACTCATGACAACAGGCATCCTCTATCATGACACACTAGATTGTTATTGTTCTTTTAGAAACTGAGTTTTCTTCCTTTCTACTTCAACCTTATAATACATCAATGTTTCTTCCCCTTACAGTCAAAAGCAGATGACTCAGGACACTGCCCTCCAGCTGCAGAGGCCATGGGGAAAGAAGAGGAAGGTGGCAGGGCAGCAGGGCAGACGGGGAGGAGGGTCTGTGATAGCTGCCTTCTCTGTACTTTTCTCTTTCCCCATCACTGTGCATCTAACTTTTCTGTGATCCACTTCAATTTCCCATTATAGCAGAAAGAATCACAACTGGAAACACTTTACAATTATCACAATAGATTCAGTACAAAAGAGATAAGCCAATCTTGGGTCTAACATAGAGCAGAGAACTGGGTAACTTACATTCTGAAGAACCGTGTGGAACCCTGGTCTAGCCTCCACTTTGTTCTGCACTTTACAGTAATGAACTCTGTAATTTACATTCTATGTGTTAGACCAACTTTCAAGACACATTAGCCCAAGTCTCTCAAGTGTGAAACAGGTAGGAAGAAATGATTATCAACTGTATTAGCTCGCAAGACTCACACTGTAAAGTATACTGACTCAGATTTCTCTATTATCTTTCATACCTGCACACCTACTCAAGCACACACACTAGACATAAAAATTGTACAAGATCAAGCATCAACTTTCTATTTTAAAAGCCTTAATAGTAATTTTAAAAACATTGATAGGCTCAACTGCAGTTTCTTCAGAAGAATATTAAGTCCTACAGTACTCCTTTAGAAAAATTCACAACTCATTGCTAAGAACACAGTAGGTAACTGCTGCTTGCCAATGACGTAACATTATTAGAGCATCTAGTGCCAGCTAGAACAACAAGGAAATACACCTGACAATATAAACACATATTCTGTGATGTCACTAACCCTAACAAATTTGTTACTAATATTCACTATGACAAATGACCATCTCTGATTCATCATCACATGATATGACATCTTTTTAGGTTACATAGTAAAGAGCAACACCTGCATTACTGCACAAATAAAGGGTGCCCATGTGGGTATGCTAAGCCCCTCAATGCATAGCTGAGAGGTCGTGTCCTACTCAGTGTCATGTTTGCAATGCAGTTACCATTTAGGCAATGGCAGCACATTAGTAGGATTAAATAAATGTACAAGGTACCTTTTAAAATGGGTAAAGGGGTGCTCCTGCATTCAGTTGTGGAATATGATAATCCAAGAAATGGAAGAGGAGAATGGGAAATAGTCCTTAGGTTACTGGTTAAAGCAAGGTTTGATAAAGATATCCACTCTTATAGGCACTCAGTGGGTAGAATGTAGCCATAACAAACTTCCTGTCAAACATCTTCCCAGTCAGCAATTTCTGAGCAACTTTGGACTTGCCACCATTTGTGTACTCAAAAAAGACTTGTCCTTTGCCAGGATTTTCCTTTGGAACAAGCAGAGAAACCACTGGTCCATATTCCTGACATTCCTATTTTACATCTTCTACAACATCTTCATATTCACTTTCATTCTCAAGATAGTCATCATCCAGTGCCAGGAGCCATTCTCACTTATATCTCAAAACCTTCCTTTCAACAATCTTACATGCTCAAGCCTGCCTTTAGAAAGAAAAATATTAGCTTTCAGGTTTGCAAATATCAAGTTGGTCAGCACATATAGAGCTCATGTTGGTTAGAACAGACAGAGCTCACCTGCAGTTAGGTTACTATAACAATCTTTTTCTACGTGAATGATCTCTTCGTGATCATTTTAGTTTGCCAGCTTCCTTGAAACCCAAGCCAGCTTTGTCATGAGATTCTGAGAGAAAATTCTAAGAAACTATTTCCTAGAGACAATGTTTAGAGACAACATTGCCCCCTGAGAGACTGTTCCCCGAGACAATGTTTCCCCCCTCATACCCCCTCCCTACATTCTGCACCATTTACATTGTGGTGTGTAAAACAATAAAATTTGACAGCTTGATCAGAATACTGTCTTGCTCTCCTTCCGGCTTTCTCCACATGGTCATGGCTGGCCTCTACTTCTCTACACACACTCTCTCTGCCTTTCTCTGCCTCCACTCTCGTATCTTCTCTTAACTCTCATATCTTCTGTCTGGAATAAACTCTATTCTGTACCATGTCTGTGTATGTCTGCCTAGGCACCCCCTTCCCTATACTGCTGTATGCTATATTCTTTAAACATTGTTCTCTTTTTATGAACACAACAGAGGTTAAAAAAACAGGGTGTTGGGGAACAACTATCAGTGGCTGCCACTGTGGTTCTTCTCCCTTCTCTGGCAGAATTCCCAGAAGAAACAGAAGACAAGCAAGGAGTTAAATCTTAAACAAGAGAGAGAGAGAGAGAGAGAGAGAGAGAGAGAGAGAGAGAGAGAGAGAGAAAGTAGGTTTCAGAAAAGCAATTTTTCCATGTGCAGGAAGTTGTATAAAAAAATGGTTAAGCACTATTTCAGAACTCTCCTGGGGAGGAGAGGAAAGCAGGAGATGTCCTGCTTTCTCTCTGGATCCTACTGGAGATATCCTTAGTTCTAGTTAGGATATTTAGATCTCTTTGGGACATCAAGTTCTCTTCTCTCTATATATATTGTCTGTCTATTGGTGCACAAATCCATTTATATGTATGTCAATTTATGTTCCTCTTTGTTGTTTGAGTAATTGTTGTTTGATGTTTCATGTTGAAAGGAAAAAAATGGTAAAAAAAAAAACAAACCAAAAACATTATCTGCTGGCAGTTTACACATCTGATTTAAGGTGCCTCGCATTCTTAACTATGAGTCAAACACAGGTGGAGAAAAAGCTGCTTCTTAAAGCAGTTCTGGAACAAGTGGACTAATGAATATTTTTCCTAGAAAATTTTCTACAGTGGTGAAGATTGGGTTCTGTGCTTTTTTTCCCTTAAAAAAATAAAAGAAAAATTTGTTTGGTTTAAATTTATGAGATTCATGTAATCGCTTCATTTTTATTTCTAATTGGTCTTAAAGGTATAAATGTTTTCAATGTCTTAACTACAGAGTATTTGCTCATAAGTTATTGGACATGTTTTAAAAGGTATAATGATGGTAACAAAAGTTAGTTTAAAACTGATAATTCAGGCTTAGAGCTATCTTAAGCAACATGTGGCATGACACAACCCAAGAAAAACAGGCCTCTAAGATATTTTTAAATTGACATAATGTTTTATGTAGATCTTATTCTAGAAATTAGACTTATAAGGAATAAGATTTAAAATAATGTCTCTTCAATAAGTTACACCGACATACATTCGAACATAAGAACTGGTAGACAAAATTTTTTAGTGTGAAAGGAATGTGTTTGCAATTAGTTTTAAGGAGAAAAGATTGTTTACAACTGGGTTTTGCTTTAAAAAATTGTAGTTATGCTTTAGTATTACAGGTTTCTTTTGTTATTTAACCTTCATACAATGGAGTCTGATTACAGGCTGCTCCATGTAGGACTGGTGGGTATAGGTCTGGCCTTAGAGATAATAGACTCTGATCAGAAGATAATTATATCTAAGTTGATACAAAGCTCAGAGCTGCCTCAGCAGAGGCTTGAGAGATGGTGCGTTCATCTTGCAGGCCTCACCTAGAGAGTTTCTGGCAAAAAGAACATTTTTAACAGATTCATACCGATGTTTTTCAAAATACAGTTCAAACAGATCTATAAAAGATTAAAAAGGCTATATAGAAATTATGAAGCCTTTAAAATTTGGCCTGCCTACTACATACAAAATTATTATAGATTTAAAGGGTTGTTTTTTGCTTTGCAGATCCTGATAATTTCAAAACAGCGTAAGCTAACTTTAAAAAACCAATACAACATATTGCCTGCAGCTTCCCGCCCAGCTGGTGGTGGGGAAGCCGGAGGGTCACCCAGCGTGCCAGGTGCTCAGAACCATCCGGCGGCGGCGGCAGAACCAGGTACCCGACACAGCCCGAGCTTAAGACCTTCGGGGACTCAGGCCTGGAGTGGGAATTGGGCACAGAATAGCGGGTGCACTCTGCACTCGCGCGCGGGGCGGACCCCGAGCTCCCTGCAGGCAGCTGCCATATTGCCTGCAGCTTCCCGCCCAGCTGGCGGTGGGGAAGCCGGAGGGTCACCCAGCATCCCAGGTGCTCAGAACCATCCGGCGGCGGCGGCAGAACCAGGTACCCGACACAGCCCGAGCTTAAGACCTTCGGGGACTCAGGCCTGGAGTGGGAGTTGGGCACAGAATAGAGGGTGCACTCTGCACTCGCGCGGCGGACCCCGAGCTCCCTGCAGGCAGCTGCCATATTGCCTGCAGCTTCCCGCCCAGCTGGTGGTGGGGAAGCCGGAGGGTCACCCAGCGTGCCAGGTGCTCAGAACCATCCGGCGGCGGCGGCAGAACCAGGTACCCGACACAGCCCGAGCTTAAGACCTTCGGGGACTCAGGCCTGGAGTGGGAGTTGGGCACAGAATAGAGGGTGCACTCTGCACTCGCGCGGCGGACCCCGAGCTCCCTGCAGGCAGCTGCCATATTGCCTGCAGCTTCCCGCCCAGCTGGTGGTGGGGAAGCCGGAGGGTCACCCAGCGTGCCAGGTGCTCAGAACCATCCGGCGGCGGCGGCAGAACCAGGTACCCGACACAGCCCGAGCTTAAGACCTTCGGGGACTCAGGCCTGGAGTGGGAATTGGGCACAGAATAGCGGGTGCACTCTGCACTCGCACGCGGGGCGGACCCCGAGCTCCCTGCAGGCAGCTGCCATATTGCCTGCAGCTTCCCGCCCAGCTGGCGGTGGGGAAGCCGGAGGGTCACCCAGCGTCCCAGGTGCTCAGAACCATCCGGCGGCGGCGGCAGAACCAGGTACCCGACACAGCCCGAGCTTAAGACCTTCGGGGACTCAGGCCTGGAGTGGGAATTGGGCACAGAATAGCGGGTGCACTCTGCACTCGCGCGCGGGGCGGACCCCGAGCTCCCTGCAGGCAGCTGCCATATTGTCTGCAGCTTCCCGTCCAGCTGGTGGTGAGGAAGCCAGAGTCAGCCAGTGTGCCAGGTACCCAGACCCAGCCGGAGGCCGAACCAGCCTCCCATCCAGCCAGTGGCAGGGAAGCTGGAAACCGGACCCAGCCAGCTTCCCAGCAGCTTGGGACCAGCAGGCGGAACCAGATAACTGAGATATCCCAACTTTAAGACCCCTGGGGAAACAGGATATCAGACAGCGAACCCTGAGCAGGAGCAGTGCAGAGCAGCCGCCCAACAGGCGGAACCAAATACCTGGGATATCCTGAGGTTAAGACCTCGGGGGACTCAGGCCACCTGTCAGCAATCTGTGAGCAAGAGCCCCGCAGGACAGTGATTCAGGTATCCCAGTCACTGGGAAATAGCCTTACAACCCCACAGGAGGGTCAAGCACCAGCTAGTATCTACTGGACCAACTAACACCAGAGTTAACCAGATGGCAAAAGGCAAACGTAAGATCGCTACTAACAAAAATCAAGGCAATATGGCGGCATCCGAACCCAGTTCCCCAACAGCAATAAATATTGGATACCCCGAAACACCAGAAAAACAAGACTCAGATCTAAAATCACTGGTCAGGATGCTGATAGAGGAACACTTAGATAAATCTCTTAAAGTAATACATGAGAAAATAGATCAAAAGCTAGAAGCCATTGCAAGACAAACACAATTAAATCCCAGATATCTCAACACACCAGAAAAACAAGACTCAGATCTAAAATCACTGGTAAAGATGCAGATTGAGGATCACTTAGATAAATTTCTTAAAGTAATAGAGGAGAAAATAGATCAAAAACTAGAAGCCCATACAAGGCAGACACAAAAATCACTTAAAGAAATCCAGGAGAATATAGAGCAAAAAGTGAATCCCAATAAGGGGGAGAAACAAAAATCACCCAAAGAAATACAAGAGAACATGGGTCAACGAGTAGAAGTCATAAAGGAGGAAACACAAAAATCCCTTAAAGAATTACAGGAAAACACAAACAAGCAACTGAAAGATCTGAGCAAAACCATACAAAATCTAAAAACAGAAGTAGAAACAACTAAGCAATCGCAAAGGGAGACAATGTTGGAAATAGAAAACCTTGGGAAGAAATCAGGAGTCATAGATGCAAATATCAACAATAGAATACAAGAGATAGAAGACAGAATCTCAGATGCTGAAGATACCATAGGAACCATGGATTCAACAATTAAAGAAAATGCAAAATGCAAAAAGCTGGTAACCCAAAACATTCAGGAAATCCAGGACACAATGAGAAGACCAAACCTAAGGATTATAGGGATAGATGAGAATGAAGATCTACAACTTAAAGGGCCAGCAAATATCTTCTACAAAATTATGGAAGAAAATTTCCCCAACCTAAAGAGAGAGATGCCCATGAATATACAAGAAGCCTATAGAACCCCAAATAGACTGGACCAGAACAGAAATACTTCCCGTCACATAATAGTCAAAACCCCAAATGTACTAAACAAAGAAAGAATATTAAAGGCAGTAAGAGAAAAAGGACAAGTAACATATAAAGGAAGACCTATCAGAATTACACCAGACTTCTCACCTGAGACCATGAAAGCTAGAAGATCCTGGGCAGACCTTATGCAGACCCTAAGAGAACACAAACTTCAGCCAAGACTACTATACCCAGCGAAACTCTCAATTGCCATAGATGGGGAAACCAAGATATTCCACGACAAAACCAAATTTGCAAGATACTTATCTACAAACCCAGCCCTACAAAGGATAATAGGGGAAAAATACCAACACAAGGGGGGAAACAACACCCCAGAAGAAACAAGATAGAAACCCCATCTCATCCAACCCAAAAGAAGAGAACCACTCAAATACAAATAATAATAACAATTCCCAAAATGTCAGGAAGTAATAATTACTATTCCTTAATATCTCTTAATATCAATGGACTCAATTCCCCAATCAAAAGACACAGACTAACAGACTGGATACGGAAACAGGACCCTACATTTTGCTGCATACAGGAAACACATCTCAGTGTCAAAGACAAACACCTCCTTAGAGTAAAAGGCTGGAAGACAGTTCTACAAGCAAATGGTCCCAGGAAACAAGCTGGAGTAGCCATTCTAATATCAGATAAAATCGACTTTCAACCTAAAGTCATCAAAAGAGACACAGAAGGTCACTTCCTGCTTGTCAAAGGGAAAATCCACCAAGAAGAATTCTCAATACTGAACATCTATGCACCAAATGCAAGGGCACCCTCATTCGTAAAAGAAACTTTACTAAAGCTTAAAGCACACATCGCACCTAACACAATGATTGTAGGTGACTTCAACACTCCACTCTCCTCAATGGACCGATCAGGAAAGCAGAAACTAAACAGGGACACAGTGAAACTAATTGAAGCTTTGGACCAATTGGATTTAACAGATATATATAGAACATTCCATCCTAAAACAAAAGAGTATACCTTTTTCTCAGCACCGCACGGTACCTTCTCAAAAATTGATCATATAATTGGTCACAAGACAGACCTCAACAAATACAAGAAGACCGAACTAATCCCATGTCTCCTATCGGATCACTATGGAGTAAAAGTGGTCTTCAATAGCAAGAAGAACTACAGAAAGCCCACATACACATGGAAACTGAACAATACTCTACTCAATGACACCCTGGTCAAGGAAGAAATAAAGAAAGAAATCAAAGACTTTTTAGACTTCAATGAAAATGAAGGTACGACCTACCCAAATCTCTGGGATACAATGAAAGCAGTGCTAAGAGGAAAACTCATAGCCCTGAGTGCCTCCAAAAAGAAACTGGAAAGAGCATACACTAACAACTTAACAGCACACCTGAAGGCGCTGGAACAAAAAGAAGCTAACTCACCCAGGAGGAGTAGAAGAGAGGAAATCATCAAACTAAGGGCTGAAATCAATCAAGCAGAAACAAAGAGAACCATACAAAGAATCAACAAAACCAAGAGCTGGTTCTTCGAGAAAATCAACAAGATAGATAAGCCCTTAGCTAGACTAACCAAAGGGCACAGAGATAGTATCCAAATTAACAAAATTAAAAATGAAAAGGGGGATATAACAACAGAAACAGAGGAAATTCAAAAGATCATCAGATCCTACTACAAAGGCCTATACTCAAAACAACTGGACAATCTGGAGGAAATGGACAATTTCCTAGACAGATACCAAATACTAAAATTAAATCAGCATCAAGTAGACCAGCTAAACAGTCCCATAACCCTTAAAGAAATAGAAGGGGTTATAGAAAGCCTCCCAACCAAAAAAAGTACGGGACCAGATGGTTTTAGTGCAGAATTCTACCAGACCTTCAAAGAAGACTTAACACCAATACTCTTCAAACTATTCCACAAAATAGAGACAGAAGGGACACTGCCCAACTCATTCTTCGAAACCACAATTACGCTGATACCTAAACCACAAAAAGATCCAACAAAAAAAGAGAACTACAGGCCAATTTCTCTTATGAATATAGATGCAAAAATACTAAATAAAATCCTTGCCAACCGAATCCAAGAGCATATCAAAACGATCATTCACCATGATCAAGTAGGCTTCATTCCAGGAATGCAGGGATGGTTCAATATACGGAAATCCATCAATGTAATCCACTACATAAACAAACTAAAAGAAAAAAACCACATGGTCATCTCATTAGATGCTGAAAAAGCATTTGACAAAATTCAGCATCCTTTCATGCTAAAAGTCTTGGAAAGAGCAGGAATTCAAGGCCCATACCTAAACATAGTAAAAGCAATCTACAGCAAACCAGTAGCCAACATCAAAATAAATGGAGAGAAACTTGAAGCAATTCCACTAAAATCAGGGACTAGACAAGGCTGTCCTCTCTCTCCATATCTTTTCAATATAGTACTTGAAGTTCTAGCGAGAGCAATCAGACAACATAAGGAAGTCAAAGGGATACAAATTGGAAAGGAAGAAGTCAAAGTATCATTATTTGCAGATGATATGATAGTCTACTTAAGCGACCCAAAAAACTCCACCAGAGAACTTCTACAGCTGATAAACAACTTCAGCAACGTGGCTGGTTATAAAATTAACTCAAGCAAATCAGTAGCCTTCTTGTACTCAAAGGACAAGCAGGCTGAGAAAGAAGTTAGGGAAATAACACCCTTCACAATAGCCACAAACAACATAAAGTACCTTGGCGTAACTCTAACCAAACAAGTGAAAGATCTGTATGACAGGAACTTCAAGTCCCTGAAGAAAGAAATCGAAGAAGACCTCAGGAGATGGAAAAATATTTCTTGCTCCTGGATTGGCAGGATCAATATAGTAAAAATGGCCATCTTGCCAAAAGCAATCTACAGATTCAATGCAATCCCCATCAAAATCCCAAATCAATTCTTCATAGATCTAGAAAGAGCAATTCTCAAATTCATCTGGAGCAACAAAAAACCCAGGATAGCTAAAACTATTCTCAACAATAAAAGGACTTCTGGGGGAATCAATATCCCTGACCTCAAGCAGTACTACAGAGCAATTGTGTTAAAAACTGCATGGTATTGGTACAGCAACAGGCAGGTAGATCAATGGAATAGGATTGAAGACCCAGAAATTAACCCACAGACTTATGGTCACTTGATCTTTGATAAAGGAGCCACAACCATCCGGTGGAAAAAAGATAGCCTTTTCAACAAATGGTGCTGGTTCAACTGGAGGTCAACATGCAGAAGAATGCGAATTGACCCACTCTTATCTCCTTGTACTAAGATCAACTCCAAGTGGATCAAGGACCTCCACATAAAACCAGACACACTGAAACTATTAGAAAAGAAACTTGGGAAGACCCTGGAGGACTTGGGCACAGGGGAAAAGTTCCTGAACAGAACACCAATAGCTTATGCTCTAAGATCAAGAATCGACAAATGGGACCTCATAAAATTACAAAGTTTCTGCAAAGCAAAGGACACTGTCAGAAGGACAAAACGGCAACCAACAAAGTGGGAAAAGATCTTCACCAACCCCACATCCGACAGAGGGCTAATATCCAATATATACAAAGAACTCAAGAAGTTAGACCGCAAAGAACCAAATAACCCTATCAAAAAATGGGGCACAGAGCTAAACAAAGAATTCTCACCAGAAGAAATTCGGATGGCCGAGAAACACCTTAAAAGATGTTCAACATCATTAGTCATCAGGGAAATGCAAATCAAAACAACCCTGAGATTCCACCTCACACCAGTCAGAATGGCTAAGATTAAAAACTCAAGAGACAACAAGTGCTGGCGAGGATGTGGAGAAAGAGGAACACTCCTCCACTGTTGGTGGGATTGCAAAATGGTAAAACCGCTCTGGAAATCAGTTTGGCGGTTCCTCAGAAAATTGGGCATGTTACTTCCAGAGGACCCTGGCATACCACTCCTGGGCATATACCCAGAGGATTCCCCTGCATGCAATAAGGACACATGCTCCACTATGTTTATAGCAGCCTTGTTTATAATAGCCAGAAATTGGAAGCAGCCCAAATATCCCTCAAAGGAGGAATGGATACAGAAAATGTGGTATATTTATACAATGGAATACTACACAGCAATTAAAAATAATGAATTCATGCAATTTGTAGGTAAATGGTTAGACCTGGAAAATATCATCCTGAGTGAATTAACCCAATCACAAAAGAATGCACCTGAAATGCAATCACTGATAAGTGGATATTAATGAGCCCAGAAGCCCTAAATACTCAAGACACAAATAGCAAGTCAAATGATTCCCAAGAAGAAGAAAGGAGAGGACCCTGGGCCTGTAAAGATTGCTTCCAGTTTAGTAAAGAAACCGAGGGGGGAGGGGGAATTATTGGGGAACAGATGGGGGGGAGAGGAACTATGGGAACTATGGTGGGTGGGAACTGGGAAAGGGGAAAGCCTTTGGAATGTAAACATAGAATATAGAAAATAAAATTAAAAAAAAAAAAAAACCAATACAACAATTTCATTAGAAAGTTCTTTCTCAAAAATATGGCTAAGAGCCTTACCGTATGTGGAAAAAAATTGTTTTGTCTCTGCTTCAATACAAGAAGCTAAGATCTTAAATTTTTCAATATACATTGTTTATAGAATTTCAGTACAGGCTTTTGCTGTTAACAATGGGCTTTTAATATTTTTAAGTAAATGATTTTCAAAAGGCATTAAGATACATTATTTGGCTAAGACACTGCTTTCAACTTCCCACAAGAGGATTTAAGCCTCTGATCTTCTCAAGGTAAATGCCAAGTAAATATTGAGAGGCATAACTTGGAGAAAGCTACCTAAGTATTTGTCAACAGTTTATGACATACTTCCATTCCTTGACATAGAGAACATTAATGTAAAATCTCTCCAAATAAAGTTTTAACATCCTCAATTAAAGATTTGGTGTGATAATAAATTGTTTCAAGATAAAATCATAAAAATATTTTTATAAGGAATGTTTTAAGATCCTGATAAAACATTTGTTCCTTGTTTCAAACAGCAATTAAATTGATTAATAGAATGTCAATTTATTGCATGACAAGCCTTTTTTGACAAGATTAATAATTATTATCCAAAAGATAAATTTTAAAATTTGCCTCCATACATGCTCTTATATTTCTGTAGATTTATACATGCATTTAATAAAGAATGCATCAAATGTGGGAATAAAGCTCATATAATTAGATCACATATTTATTCTTTTGAATTTCTCCTTGCTTCAGCACAGATAATTGAATTGGGTGCGGTAGCTATTTTTAAAATGTTAAAAATCAAACAAATATATATATATATTTATAGTCTTACAATTGCTTGAAATTATTTCTTTTTTTAAAATTCTGCTAATTCTTAAATTTTACAAAAAAAAAATTAAAAAAAATACATATGACTACTGACAGCTTTTCATGTTTTCTAGTTACAACTGTTTTACAGAAGAAGCAATTAAAAATATTAGTCATTACATATATTACTTTTCTATATTGGATGTTCCAAACCAGAATTGGACAAGTCTTATAACTGACTATTATAGTCAGTCATTTGAGATGTTTTATTAACAATTTATTATTAGTCATATTACTGAGATTCCTTATTACCCTCAAGGACAAGATATTATGGAACAGACCCATAGAACTTTAAAACAGTATTTTTATAAATAAAAGAGGGAGAATCACATTTCTGTATACCACAAAAAATTTTAAATTTTTATGCCAGGGAACTCTCTGAGTGTGGAGAAGAGGTCATGTTTGTGTTTTTCTGCAGGATGCCAAAAACATGCTAGCTGCCAGAGTATACTAATGCTGAGACAGAGAATGATGCTGATTATAATCACTGAAAATAGCCATGGTCCTCAACACCTTTGGATGCCTCCTACTAAGGTTGACGCCATAGACATCTACAGACTCAACATCCCTTTTTACATTGTGATTTTATTTAACTGAAAATTGGACAAATTATAAACAGATTGAAGGGAAGATATTGGCTACTGCTGATTGCCTCCCTTCAGGGTGTCAAAAGACCATATATTTGAGTTTTACAGATTTTAAGCATAGACCAGATAGAATGTGGCCTGCCATTTGTTTTCTTTAAGACATCTACAAGATTTACATTGCTGGTTTGTGACCCTTGGGATAGTTGCTAGACTTCTCCTCATGGGATTACGTTCAAGTAAAACACAATTTTACACCCCCAGCTAGTTTTCTAACAGATGGTGAGTCCTGCAAGGCCTCTAATCCCTCTACAAAGGAGCGGTATGTAAAATCTCCCAATATGTATTGGCAAAAAGGTTATGAATGGGGTCTTTGCCTCTATGAATTTGTCTTAGGTGCAGGTATTATTTTCTCTATTAAACTTCTTAAAGAACCTTCACATCATGCCCAGCCAGTCCCAATGGAGCCTAATCCTGTGTTGGTACCTTGCTCTGCTCCTCATAAAGGAATTGACCAGGATACTACCCATGCTCCTTCTCTTAAAGGCACCTCCCTACCTTCTGTATTTGCCCTCTGGCCACCAGCTAGGCCTCTAGCCACTATTCTGCCTGTACCACTTCCACAGCCAGCTTTCACTAAAATTCTTGTCCTTTCTTTATTAATCAGACCTTTCTTACCTTAATGAAACTTCCCCTGAACTTGTTGAAGATTGCTAGTTGTGCTACCATTCCTAACCACCCTTTTATGAAGGAATTGCCATTCTCAGTGATCTTCTCCAAGTTGATGATCCATGGCACTGCTGCTGGCAGAAGGGTGCTTGTCCAGGTCTTTCATTAATCCAAATATCTGGCCTGGGACTTTGTGTGATCTCTAGTGGA
The DNA here is from genome assembly GCA_964023405.1 of Apodemus agrarius. Taxonomy (NCBI): domain Eukaryota; kingdom Metazoa; phylum Chordata; class Mammalia; order Rodentia; family Muridae; genus Apodemus; species Apodemus agrarius. Next base: position 41,534,915 of record OZ030009.1, read on the forward strand.
ACAAATGTCCCCTTGGTTTATGCTCATTTGTATAATGAAACCTTTTCTCTCCCTCCTGGCAATTTTTTTTTTATTCTCTCTGTGAATGGAACCTGGTGGGCTTGCCTTGATGGCCTCACACCTTGCCTCTCTGCCTCGGTTTTTCAAAATCAAAAGGATGGAGAGAGCTCTTAGTTTTGCATCCTTATTAAGATGGTTCCTTGTTTAGTTTATTATCATTCTGAGGAATTTTTTCACCTGTGGGATCTAGCCACATCCACCAGTGGTCCCACCTCTCTGTGTCACTCCCACAGAAAACCTATCTCTGCTGTTAAAATCTCTGTCTTACTTGGCCTCAGAGCTGTGGGAGCAGGGACAGGTATTTCTTCCCTTGTTCTTTCTAACTCTAGGTACACAGAGCTAAGTGCCACCTTTGATCAAGATGTCCAACACCTTCAGCAGGGGATAATTGATCTCTCTGACTCCATTGACTCCCTAGCTGAGGTTGTTCTCCAAAATAGGTGAGTACTTGATCTCCTGTTCTTTCAATAGGGCAGCCTTTGTACAGCTTTAAAAGAATGCTGTTTCTATACTAGTAAAATAGGAGTTGTAAGAGATAGCATGAAAAAAATCAGAGACGGACTAGAAACACAAAAGAGAGAAAGAAAAGACAGAAAGTTGGAAGGAAAATTGGTTTTCCACCTCTCCATGGCTCACAACACTTTTACCCAGGACCCTTTGTAGGTCTATTATTGTTACTTCAGCAAAGTGGCTGGTTATAAAATTAATTCAAGCAAATCAGTAGCCTTCTTGTACTCAAAGGACAAGCAGGCAGAGAAAGAAGTTAGGGAAATAGCACCCTTCACAATAGCCACAAAAACCATAAAGTACCTTGGTGTAACTCTAACCAAACAAGCTAAAGATCTGTATGACAGGAACTTCAAGCCCTTGAAGAAAGAAATCGAAGAAGACCTCAGAAGATGGAAAAATATTTCTTGCTCCTGGATTGGCAGGATCAATACAGTAAAAATGGCCATCTTGCCAAAAGCAACCTACAGATTCAATGCAATCCCCATCAAAATCCCAACTCAATTCTTCATAGATCTAGAAAGAGCAATTCTCAAATTCATCTGGAGCAATAAAAACCCCAGGATAGCTAAAACTATTCTCAACAATAAAAGGACTTCCGGGGGAATCAATATCCCTGACCTCAAGCAGTACTACAGAGCAATTGTGTTAAAAACTGCATGGTATTGGTACAGCAACAGGCAAGTAGATCAATGGAATAGGATTGAAGGCCCAGAAATGAACCCACAGACTTATGGTTAATTGATCTTTGATAAAGGAGGCACAACCATCCAGTGGAAAAAAGATAGCCTTTTCAACAAATGGTGCTGGTTCAACTGGAGGTCAACATGCAGAAGAATGCAAATTGACCCACTCTTATCTCCTTGTACTAAGATCAACTCCAAGTGGATCAAAGACCTCCACATAAAACCAGACACACTGAAACTATTAACTTGGGAAGACCCTGGAGGACATGGGCACAGGGGGAAAGTTCCTGAACAGAACACCAATAGCTTATGCTCTAAGATCAAGAATTGACAAATGGGACCTCATAAAATTACAAAGTTTCTGTAAGGCAAAGGACACTGTCAGAAGGACAAAACGGCAACCAACAAAGTAGAAATGATCTTCCTCTACCCCACATCCGACAGAGGACTAATATCCAATATATACAAAGAACTCAAGAAGTTAGACCCCAAAGAACCAAATAACCCTATCAAAAAATGGGGTATAGAGCTAAACAAAGAATTTTTACCAGAAGAAATTCTGATGGCCAAGAAACACCTTAAGAGATGTTCAACATCATTAGTCATCAGGGAAATGCCAATCAAAACAACCCTGAGATTCCACCTCATACCAGTCAGAATGGCTAAGATTAAAAACTCAAGAGACAACAAGTGCTGGCGAGGATGTGGAGAAAGGAGAACACTCCTCCACTGTTGGTGGGATTGCAAAATGGTAAAAGCGCTCTGGAAATCAGTTTGGCGGTTCCTCAGATAATTGGGCCTGTCACTTCCAGAGGACCCTGGCATACCACTCCTGGGCATATACCCAGAGGATTCCCCTGCATACAATAAAGACACATGCTCCACTATGTTTATAGCAGCCATGTTTATAATAGCCAGAAATTGGAAGGAGCCCAGATATCCCTCAAAGGAATGGATACAGAAAATGTGGTATATTTATACAATGGAACACTACTCAGCAATTAAAAATAATGAATTCATGTAATCTGTAGGTAAATGGTTAGATCTGGAAAATATCATCCTAAGTGAGTTAACTCAATCACAAAAGAATACACATGAAATGCAATCACTGATAAGTGAATATTAATGAGCCCAGAAGCCCTAAATACTCAAGGGACAATTAGCAAGTCAAATGATTCCCAAGAAGAAGAAAGGAGAGGACCCTGGGCCTGAAAACATGAGATCCAGTTTTGTAGACCCAGAACAGAGAAATGGTGGGTGGGGGGATGATTGGGGAATAGTTGGGGGGCGAGAGGAATTGTGGGAGGTATGTTGGGGGGGAAGCTGGGAAAGCGGAAAGCCTTTGGAATGTAAACAAAGAATGTAGATAATAAAAATTAAAAAAATAAATAAATAAATAAAATGAAGTCAAGCAAATCAGTAGCCTTCCTATACTCAAAGGATAAGCAGACTAAGAAAGAAATTAGGGAAATGACACCCTTCACAATAGCCACAAACAATATAAAGTATCTTGGTGTGACTCTAACCAAACAAGTGAAAGTTCTGTATGACAAGAACTTCAGGTCTCTGAAGAAGGAAATTGAAGATGACCTCAGAAAATTTAAAAAATCTTCCATGCTCATGGATTGGCAGGATTAATGTAGTAAAAATGGTCCTCTTGTGAAAAGCAATGTATAGGTTCAGTGCAACCCTCATCAAAATCCCAACTCAGTTCTTCATAGAGTTAGAAAGAGCAATTCTTAAACTCATCTGGAAAAACAAAAAACACAGGATATCTAAAATTATTCTCAACATTAAAAAAAAAAACCATCTGGGGGAATCAGTATCCCAAACCTCAAGCAATACTACAGAACAATAGTGTTAAAAACTGCATGGTATGGCTACAGTGACAGGCAGGTGGATCAATGGAGTAAGATTGAAGGCTCAGAAATGAACGCACACACCTAAGGCCACTTTATCTTAGACAAAGGAGCTGAAAACCTCCATTGAAAAAAAAGATAGCCTTTTCAACAAATGGTGCTGGTTAAATTGGAGGTCAGCATGCAGGGGATTGTGAACTGGTCCATTCTTATCTCCTTGTACTAAGCTCAAGTCCAAGTTGATCAAGGACCTCCACATAAAGCCAGACGCACTGAAACTAATAGAAAAGAACTGTGGAAGACCCTTGAGGGCATCAACACAGGGAGAAAGTTCCTAAACAGAACACCAATAGCTTATGCTCTAAGATCAAGAATTCACAAAAAGGACCTCATAAAATTACAAAGTTTCTGTAAGGCAAAGGACACTGTCAAAAGGATAAATCAGCAACCAAAAAATTGGGAAAAGATCTTCACCAACCCTACATCTGACAGAGGGCTACTATCCAGTATATACAAAGAACTTAAGAAGTTAGATCTCAGAAAACCAAATAACCCTATTAAAAAGGGGATACAGAGTTAAATAAGGAATTTTCTCTTGAAGAACTTCAGATGGCTGATTAGCACTTTAAGAATTCGGATGGCTCTTGCCCCAGACCCCCCCGCGCGCAAACAGCAGGCACACTGGATGCAGTGAGCGGCTGGAATCAGGTGCGCGGCCAGAGTTATAGCTTAGCTTAGCTCTGCAGGAGATCCGGGCACAGAAAGCTCAGCTGTGGGTGCAGACTACCGGCCAGGACCAGCTCTCTGAGCGGAGTAGCAGCGAGGGGCCACCTGGCCGCCTCAGGGCACAGCTCGGAACTCTAGCAGCTGGAGTCAGGGGCCTGGACTCAGAGCAAGCATAGTCCAGCACGGACAACGCAGCCAGAAGGGATCAGCAGAGCCGGGTACCAGCAGCTCAGCCAAGTCACGCGGTGCCTTCAGCTGGGGCAGCCATCTTGCCCCAGACCCCCGTGCTCAAACAGCGGGCACACTGGACGCAGTGAGCAGCTGGAATCAGGTGCGTGGCCAGAGTTATACCTTAGCTTAGCTCTGCAGGAGATCCGGGCACAGAAAGCTCAGCTGCGGGTGCAGACTACCTCAGCCGGGACCAGCTCTCTGAGCTGACTAGCAGTGAGGGGCAACCTTGCCGCCTCGGGGCACAGCTCAGAACTCTAGCAACTGGAGTCAGGGGCCTGGACTCAGAGCAAGCATAGTCCAGCACAGACAAGCTGCCAGAAGGGATCTGTCTCCTGGGGACAGGCGTGCTGTGCTTTGAGCAGGGTGCCATCTACAATAAGACCAACTAATGCCAGAGATAAAGAGATGGCAAAAGGCAAATGTAGGAACGTTATTAACAGAAACCAAGGCAATATGGCACCATCTGAACCCAATTCACCAACCACAGCAAGTCCAGGATACCCCAGCACACCAGAAAAACAAGAGTTAGATATAAAAGCACAGGTCATGATGCTCCTAGAGGAACACAAAAAAAACATAAACAAATCTCTTAAAGAAATGCAGGGGAACATCAATAGGGTAGAAGCTCTTACAATCCAAACACAAAAAAACACTTAAAGAACTCCAGGAGAATATGGGCCATCAGACAGAAACCAATAAAGAGGAAATGAGAAAATCAGTTAAAGAAATGCAGGAGAACTTGAAACAACAGGCAGAAGTCATGAAAGAGGGAGCACAAAAATATATTAAAGAATTACATGAAAACACAAACAAATGATGGAACTGAGCAAAACCATCCAAGATCTGAACACAGAGGTAGAAACAACTAAGAAATCACAAAAGGAGGCAAACTTGGAGATAGAAAACCTTGGGAAGAAATCAGGGGTCGTAGATGCAAACATAAACAACAGAATACAAGAGATAGAAATAAGAATCTCTGATGCTGAAGATAACATAGTAACCATTGACTCCACAGTCAAAGAAAACGCAAAATCCAAAAGGCTTGTAACCCAAAACATCCAGGAAATCCAGGACACAATGAGAAGACCAAACCTAAGGATTATAGGGATAGATGAGAGTGAAGATCTACAACTTAAAGGGCCAGCAAATATCTTTAACAAAATTATGGAAGAAAACTTTCCTAACTTAAAGAGAGACATGCCCATGAATATACAAGAAGCCTACAGAACTCCAAACAGACTGGACCAGAACAGAAACACCTCCCGACACATAATAATCAAAACCCCAAATGTACTAAACAAAGAAAGAATATTAAAGGCAGTAAGAGAAAAGGGCCAAGTAACATATAAAGGAAGACCTATCAGAATCACACCAGACTTCTCTCCAGAAACCATGAAAACTAGAAGATCCTGGGCAGACCTCATGCAGACCCTAAGAGAAAACAAATGTCAGCCAAGACTACTATACCCAGCAAAACTCTCAATCAACATAGATGGAGAAATCAAAATATTCCATGACAGGACCAAATTTACACAATATCTTTCCACTAAACCAGCTCTACAAAGGATAATAGGAGGAAAACTCCAACACAAGGAAGGGAATGGCACCCAAGAAAAAGCAAGACAGTAAACTTCTTCCATCAAACTCAAAGGAAGATAACTACTCAAAAACAAAAATAACATCAAAAATGTCAGGAAGTAATAATCTCTATTCCTTAATATCTCTTAACATCAATGGACTCAACTCCCCAATAAAAAGACATAGACTAACAGACTGGATACGGAAACAGGACCCTACATTTTGCTGCTTACAGGAAACACACCTCAGAGTCAAAGACAAATACTACCTTAGAGTAAAAGGATGGAAGACAATTTTGCAAGCAAATGGTCACAGGAAGCAAGCTGGAGTAGTCATTTTAATATCAGATAAAATTGACTTTCAACCCAAAGTCATCAAAAGAGACACAGAAGGTCACTTCCTGCTAGTCAAAGGAAGAATCCACCAAGAAGAACTCACAATTCTAAACATTTACGCTCCCAATGTAAGGGCACCCTCATTTGTAAAAGAAACCTTACTAAAGCTCAAAGCACACATTGCACCTAACACAATGATTGTGGGGGACCTCAATACTCCACTATCTACAGTGGACCGACCAGAAAAACAGAAACTAAACAGAGACACGGAGAAACTCATTGAAACTTTGGAGCAATGGATTTAACAGATATATATAGAACATTTCACCCTAAAGCAAAAGACTATACCTTTTTCTCAGCCCCTCATGGTACCTTCTCCAAAATCGACCATATAATTGGACACAAGACAGATCTCAACAAATATAAAAAGATCGAACTAATCCCATGCCTCTTATCAGATCACCATGGAGTAAGAGTGTTCTTCAATAGCAACAAAAACAACAGAAAATCCCCCTACGCTTGGAGGCTGAACAATATTCTACTCAATGATACCTTAGTCCAGGAAGAAATAAAGAAAGAAATCAAAGAATTCTTAGAACTTAATGACAATGAAGGCACAACATACCCAAATCTATTGGACACAATGAAAGCAGTGCTTAGAGGAAAACTCATAGCCCTGAGTGTCTCCAAAAAGAAACAGGAGAGAGCATATACTAGCAACTTAATGGCACACTTGAAAGCTCTGGAACAAAAAGAAGCAATTTCACCCAGGAGGAGTAGAAGACAGGAAATCATCAAACTCAGGGCTGAAATCAATCAAGTTGAAACAAAGAGAACCATACAAAGAATCAACAAAACCAGGAGCTGGTTCTTTGAGAAGATCAACAACATAGTTAAACCCCTAGCCAGACTTACTAAAGGGCACAGAGACAGTATTCAAATTAACAAAATTAGAAATGAAAAGGGAGATATAACAACAGAAACTGAGGAAATTCAAAAAATCATCAGATCCTACTACAAAAACCTATACTCAACACAACTGGAGAATCTGGAGGAAATGGACAATTTCCTCGACAGTTACCAAATACCAAAATTAAACCAGGATCAAATAGATCATCTAAACAGACCCATAACCCCCAAAGAAATAGAAGGGGTCATAGACAGTCTTCCAACCAAAAAGAGCACAGGACCAGACAGTTTTAGTGCAGAATTCTATCAGACCTTCAAAGAAGTCCTGATACCGATACTCTTCAAATTATTCCACAAAATAGAAACAGAAGGAACACTACCCAACTCATTCTATGAAGCCACAATTACCCTGATACCTAAACCACACAAAGATCCAACTAAGAAAGAGAACTACAGGCCAATTTCTCTTATGAATATCGATGCAAAAATACTAAACAAAATACTTGCCAACCGAATCCAAGAACACATCAAAACGATCATTCACCATGATCAAGTTGGCTTCATCCCAGGGATGCAGGGATGGTTCAATATACGGAAATCCATCAACGTAATCCACTACATAAACAAACTCAAAGAAAAAAACCACATGGTCATCTCATTGGATGCTGAAAAAGCATTTGACAAAATTCAGCATCCTTTCATGCTAAAGGTCCTAGAAAGAACAGGAATTCAAGGCCCATATCTAAACATAGTAAAAGCAATATACAGCAGACCAGTAGCCAACATCAAGGTAAATGGAGAAAAACTTGAAGCAATCCCTCTAAAATCAGGGACTAGACAAGGCTGTCCCCTCTCACCATATCTCTTCAATATAGTACTTGAGGTACTAGCTAGAGCAATTCGACAACAGAGGGAAGTCAAAGGGAAACAAATCGGAAAGGAAGAAGTCATACTATCACTATTTGCAGATGATATGATAGTTTACTTAAGTGACCCAAAAACCTCCACCAGAGAACTCCTGCAACTGATAAACAACTTCAGCAAAGTGGCTGGCTATAAAATCAACTCAAGTAAATCAGTAGCCTTCCTATACGCGAAGGATAAGCAGGCCGAGAAAGAAATTAGGGAAATAACACCCTTCACAATAGCCACAAATGATATAAAGTATCTTGGAGTGACGCTAACCAAACATGTGAAAGATTTATACGACAAAAACTTCAGGTCTCTGAAGAGGGAAATTGAAGAAGACATCAGAAAATGGGAAAATCTTCCATGCTCGTGGGTTGGCAGGACTAATATAGTCAAAATGGCAATCTTGCCCAAAGCAATATACAGATTCAATGCAATACCCATCAAAATCCCAACTCAGTTCTTCATAGAGCTAGAAAGAGCAATTCTCAAATTCATCTGGAATAACAAAAAACCCAGGATAGCTAAAACTATCATCAACAGCAAAAGAACTTCTGGGGGAATCAATATCCCGGACCTCAAGCAATATTACAGAGCAGTGGTATTAAAAACTGCATGGTATTGGTTCAGTGACAGGGAAGCGGATCAATGGAATAGGATTGAAGAACCAGAATTGAACCCACACATCTATGGCCAATTGATCTTCGACAAAGGAGCTGAAAACATCCAGTGGAAAAAAGATAGCCTTTTCAACAGATGGTGCTGGCTCAACTGGAGGTCAACATGCAGAAGAAAGAGAATTGATCCACTCTTATCTCCTTGCACTAAACTCAACTCCAAGTGGATCAAGGATCTCCACATAAAACCAGACACACTAAAACTAATAGAAAAGAAACTGGGGAAGACCCTTGAAGACATCAGCTCAGGGGAAAAATTCCTGAACAGAACACCAATTGCTTATACTCTAAGAACAAGAATAGACAAATGGGACCTCATAAAACTACAAAGTTTCTGTAAGGCAAAAGACACTGTCAAAAGGATAAATCGGCAACCAACAAATTGGGAAAAAATCTTCACCAACCCCACATCCGACAGAGGGCTAATCTCCAATGTATACAAAGAACTCAAGTGGTTAGACCCCAGAAAACCAAATAACCCTATCCAAAAATGGGGTACAGAGCTAAACAGAGACTTTTCACCTGAAGAAATTCGGATGGCTGAGAAACACCTTAAAAAATGTTCAACATCACTAGTCATTAGGGAAATGCAAATTAAAACAACCCTGAGATTTCACCTCACACCAGTCAGAATGGCTAAGATTAAAAACTCAGAAGACATCAGGTGTTGGCGAGGATGTGGAGAAAGAGGAACACTCCTCCACTGCTGGTGGGAATGCAAGCTGGTACAACCACTCTGGAAATCAGTATGGCGGTTCCTCAGAAAACTGGGCGTGATACTTCCGGAGGACCCAGCCATACCACTCCTGGGAATATACCCAGAAGATTCACCAGCATGCAATAAGGATACATGCTCCACTATGTTCATAGCATCCCTATATATAATAGCCAGAAGCTGGAAAGAACCCAGATGTCCCTCAACAGAGGAATGGATACAAAAAAATGTGGTATATATACACAATGGAGTACTATTCAGCCATTAGAAACAATGAATTCATGAAATTCTTAGAGAAATGGATGGAGCTGGAGAACGTCATACTAAGTGAGGTGACCCAGTCTCAAAAGAATACCCATGGTATACAGTCACTGATAAGTGGATATTAGCCTAGAAGCTTGGAACACCAAAGACACAAATCACATATCAAGTGATGTCTCATAAGAAGAAAGGAATGGACACTGGTGCTAGAATGGACCAAAACATCATTGTGGGAGAGTACAAGAGTAAAGTGGGAGGGGGTGGATGCGGGAGCAGGGGGAGAGAAAAGGACATGTGGGACCTTTGGGGGTGGGGAACCAGAAAAAGGGAAATGAATTGTAAATATAGAATATATACAATAAAAAAAAAGGAAAAAAAAACCTCAAGAGACAACAGGTGCTGGCCAGGATGTGGAGAAAGAGGAACACTCTTCCACTGTTGGTGGGATTGCAAGATGGTACAACTGCTCTAGAAATCAGTCTGGTGGTTCCTCAGAAAATTGAGCATGACACTTCCAGAGGACACTGTCATACCACTCCTGGGCATATAACCTGAGGATTCCCCTGCATGCAATAAAGACATGCTCCATTATATCCATAGCAGCCTTATTTGTAATAGCCAGAGGCTGGAAAGAACCCAGATGTCCCTCAATGGAGGAATGGGTACAGAAAATGTGGTATATTTATACAATGGAAAACTACTCAGCAATTAAAAATAATGAATTCATGCAATTTGTAGGTAAATGGTTGGATCTGCAAAATATCATCCTAAGTGAGTTAACCCAATCACAACAGAATACACATGAAATGCAATCACTGATAAGTGGATATTAATGAGCCCAGAAATTCTGAATACTCAAGACACAATTAGCTAAGCAAAACATTCCCAAGAAAAAGGATGGAGAGGACCCTGGTCCAGAAAAGACTAAATCCAGTTTTGTAGGAGAGTACCAGAACAGAGAAATGGTGGGGAGGGAGGGTGATTGAGGAATGGGCAGGAGGGGGGAACGGACTTATGGGACATATGGTGGGGGGGAACTGGAAAGGGGAAAGCCTTTGGAATGTAAACAAAGAATATAGAAAATAAAAAAAATAAAGTAAAAAAAAAGGAAATGTTCAACATCATTAGTCATTAGGGAAATGCAAATCCAAACAACCCTGAGATTTCACCTCACTCCAGTCAGAATGGTTAAGATGAAAAACTCAGGAGACAGCAGGTATTGGTGAGGATGTGGTTAAGTAGGAACAGTCCTCCACTGCTGGTGTCATTGCAAGCTGGTACACCCACTCTGGAAATCAGGCTGGCGGTTCCTCAGAAAACTGGGCACAACACTTCCAGAGGACCCTTTTACACCACTCCTGGGCATATACCCAGGATTCCCCAGCATGTAATAAGGATACATGCTCCACTATATTCATAGCCCTCTTTATAATAGCCAGAAGCTGGAAAGATCCCAGATGTCCCTCAGTGGTGGAATGGATACAAAAATGTGGTACATATACACAATGGAGTACTATTCAGCCATTAGAAACAATGAATTAATGAAATTCTTAGACAAATGGATGGAGTTGGAGAATATCATCCTAAGTGAAGTAACCCAGTCTCAGAAGAACACTCATGGTATGCACTCACTGATAAGCGGATATTAGCCTAGAAACTTGGAATACCCAAGACACAATCCACATAGCAAATGATGTCCAAGAAGAAGGAAGGAGTGGACTCTGTTTCTGGAAAGGCTCAGTGCAGCAGTGTAGGTGATTACCAGAACAGGGAAATGGGAAGGGGTGGATGGGGGAACAGTGGGAGGGAAGAGGGATTATGGGACTTTAGGGGCAGGGGGAACCAGGAAATGAGAAATCATTTGAAATGTAAATAAAGAATATATTGAATAAAAAAAATTGAAAAAAAGAGAACAGGACAAAACAAAACAAAAAAAACCCAAAAAACAAAAAAACAAAACAAACAAACAAACAAAAAACCCAAACAACCAGCCAAACAAACAAACAAACTGCATGGTATTGGTAAAGTGACAGGCAGGTTGATCAATGGAATAGAATTGAAGACCCAGAAATGAACCCACACATCTATGGTCACTTGATCTTTCATAAAGGAGCTAAATTCATCCAGGGGAAAAAAGACAACCTTTTCAACAAACTGATGCTGGTTCAACTGGAGGTCAGTATGCAGAAAAATGCAAATTGATCCATTCTTATATCCTTGTACTAAGCTCATCTCCAAATGGATCAAGGACATCCACATAAAACCAGACACACTGAATCTAATAGAAGAGAATGGCAATTCTTAGCCCAATAGGCCTAGCTGAGCGGAAGTCCTGTCTGAGGTAATCAGACTTGCCATAGCCCCCACAGGTGTGATCAGGCTGTCCTTCAGGAGGAGGGTGCATAGTCTGTATATGCTCATGATCCTGGTGTCAATGGAGGCAGTCAGGAATGCAATTATGCCCACACCATAATCCAAATTTCAAGTGGCAATAACACATTTATGGATATCATCATTCCTTATGGCTGCCACAGCATTGCCAGTGGGTTCATTAAGACACTCCCATGCAAGATGCTTGATGAGCATGACTCTAATGGGGCCACCATAAACCCAGTTTTCTATTTTATCAGTCATATGGGACAGGAAATCCAGGAAGGACACCCTAGACTTCTAGAAAAGATTGAGAAAGTATGCAGAAGGATCCCGAGGGGTTCAGGCCTTAAGGGCCTTAAAGGCAAGATCAGCAACCTGGTTAAAATAAGCACACAGTTCAATAGGGGCCCAGGTGACAGTGTTAATGTATGTCCCATGGCCAGTAAGTATGTCAAAAGTAACATTGAGGTTATACTATAGGTTAATCCTAGTCTGATTCTCAGCCAAATCATGATATTTAGACCTACAAATAAGAAACACAACAGGATCAAGTACCTTAAGGAGCTTATACCAATCATAATTGGTCTGGAGGTTCATGGCTCACTGCTTCGGTACTTGTTCAAAATAAGGGGAATATGGGCCAGAATCATTGGCAACTTTTCTGACTAGTGCCAAGTCTGCCAGAAGAGTGGGAATCCAGGGTCACATCACTGCATCAGGGCCAAGATTGACAGGAAAAGCCTCAAGATATACCTGGGGAGAATGAGGCCCCTGGGGGAGAGGCAGTCTAGCACTAGCACAGGCATGGGCATAGCACTCCTGGACCACTGCTGCAGTGATCACCAGAAGGTAATATATCCCTAGATCACACCAGGGGTAAGCTGGGGGTAACTCTAATGGGTCAGGAGCAGAAGGGCTTATGTGTGAGGATTCTGGTACAACAGGAATAGAGGACAGCTTGGAGTCTGATGGCATGAAGGCCAGAGCAAACGTGCCCTTTCTCTTCATGGCTAAGATCATCTTGTTTGTCCTGAGAAAATGGGATGGGATCAGTAATGGAAAGGTGAATATTAGCCTAATCCTGGCAGTGTTTTTATGGGCAGCTAACACTTCCTCTGGGGAAGAATTCTTAAGATTGGTGATGACTGTATGGAGGCTAGGGACAAAGAACAAGGGAAAGCCCAGACTATACTTCGTGCTTGCAGGCATAAAAGAAAATATACATCTAGAAGTCAGGTTCTCTCATATTCTTCATTGATCTCCAGAGGACCAAAATTATTGGCCTCCTCCCAAAATTGTTCCAGGTCATGAGTCAAACTTGAGACCACACATAACCTGTATGGTTTTACAGTGCCCTATCTGGAGTTCCTTGATGGTAGATGGAAGGGAACCTATAATAACTACCACCCAGGAGACAATGAACAGATATGACAGACAAAGTGATCAAAGTCTCATACTAAGCAGGGACCTCCTTTAGGTATAGTTCAAAGGCCCTATGCCTGTAAGGTGTCCCCAAAATAGAAAGGCATTCAGGAGATGATACCCAGTACCACTACCTGGGAGATTAGCCCTATGTCAGGTACAGGGATGAATCCAAACTGAAAGTGAAAGTCACTCATAGAAATGAGCAGAAAAGGACAAAGAAGGCAGAAAACCTGTCCAGCAAGCTTACCCACAAACCAAGACCAAAAGTGAGACTATGTCAGTTTCCACAGTAAGCAAACAAAGACAAAGAAGAAAAGTTGTTCACTATATGCTTACTCTCAAAGAAAAACTAGAAGTGAAAGGTCGACGGTCACATGAAGAAACAGTAAAAAAATACAAAGACAATCTTCCCAATCTTCCCAGAATGGAGACTGTGAAGGGGGACAACATTTGAAATGTGAATAAATAAAAAAAAGAAAAAAATAAGAAAACAAAACAGGAAAAATGAGGTCCCCAGACTCACCTTCACAGGACCCACAACATCAAACACTAAGGGCCAACAATAAAGCAACTGAAGGAGGTGAAACAGCAGCACTGTGAGAAGTGTAGTGCAAACTTCTGGTTCTTTGGAGGGTTAGTTTTGCCAAATGATGTTTTGATGAACAGGTGAAAGAATGTCTTGCTAAACAAACACATGAAAGACTGTTTTCCTGAAGCAGACATAAGTGAAAAGATGTTTGGATATGACAGACATGTGAGAGGACCTTTGATCAAAGAATATAAATCTGACCCCACAAACAGTAGGAGATGAGCACTGAGCATTGATTTAATTCACTCTGCATTGCTATCCTTCCCTAAAGACACACATATATGCCTTACAAAGGGTTGTTGAGGTCAACTTGTAATAACTCCACCTTTAACAGAAACTTGCCCAAGCACTGCTTATGAGTTTCCTGTGGCAGCTTGTTTTTTCAATGTCCTCACCTCAAGCTGATTGGTGAGCCTGATAATTTCATCAAGATTGAACTGTAGCTGCCAGTTTGTGCCTAATATCTGCATGCTGAAAGGACTGGTCTGTAGCTGCTGGTTCATGCCTGTTTTCTGCTTGCCTAGAGGACTGGACTGCAGCTGCTAAGCATTATTTGGTGTTTGCTGCATGACTGAGCTGCTGCCCCCCCTCCCCTGCCCAAATCAAGCTCAACCTTGAAGAACTATTGCTAAAGTGGTCCACTTCCAGTGTATTCTAATATCTTTTCTCTTCCTCTGCCTCAGTTGGGTGGTGGGCTAGAGGAGAGGTTGAACCCTTATTAAAAGCAGGCTGCAAAATAATTATGCCTACAAAGAAGAGATCATATAGAACTATGAGCACAGTCCTTGCAGAAATAGGCCAAAATGAGCCCCAAGAAGAAGAAAACAGTGACAAAATGAGGATGATGAAGTAGGCCATAGACGATGTTGGGTGCTACATGCTGCCTGTATTCTGGACTGGCCACTGTCTGACCCTATTTACCTTTGGGGATTGAAGGTGAAGTGGTGAGGCAGAGACTCTACAGTCTCCTGGAACAGGTAAGAAACATCACGGCAAGCTCATGTGAACACCACTGCAAGCTCATTTAATACCCTCCACCTACTCCTTATTGTTTCCAAGAAAGCATTTTCTCTAAACAACAGTTCCTGATTGGCTGGCACTGTCTGTATCAGCAATTCTTGGTCTCCCAGGAAGTCTTCAATTAGATCCTTCTTCAAGGCTATGCCTTTGTGGTGTGCAGCCCTTAATGTTTATGCTGAGGCAGCCACTGCTGTTCCTCCTACAGTCATGTTGCAATTGCATTCAAGAAAGATATCTTGGGGGCTGGAGAGACAGCTCAGTGGTTCAAATATATCAGTCTTATTACTGACAATCCAAACATCCAGAGGTCAATTCCCAGCAACTCTATTGTTCATCATATTCATGTTCATCATATTCTTCTATAGTATGATGTGTGACTTTTCTGTTGTGTCTGAAGACATCTATAGTAAACAAGCAAAATGATTAATAAAAACAAACAAACAAACAAACAAAATATTCCATGACAAAACCAAATTTACACAATATCTTTCCACAAATCCAGCCCTACAAAGGATAATAGGAGGAAAACTCCAATACAAGGAGTGAAACTACAACCTGGAAAAAGTGAGATAGTAACCTTCTTCCATCAAAATCAAAAGAAGATAACCACTCAGAAACAAAAATAACATCAAAAATGACAGGAAGAAATAATCACTATTCCTTAATATCTCTTAACATCAATGGACTCAATTCCCCAATAAAAAGACATATAACAGACTGGATACAGACACAGGACCCTACATTTTGCTGCATATAGGAAACACACCTCAGAGTCAAAGACAAACACTACCTTAGAGTAAGACAATTTTGCAAGCAAATGGTCGCAGAAAGCAAGCTGGAATAGCCATTCTAATATCAGATAAAATTGATTTTCAACTCAAGTCATCAAAAGAGACACAGAAGATCACTTCTTGCTAGTCAAAGAAAGAATCCACCAAGAAGAACTCACAATTCTAAACATCTATGCTCCAAATGCAAGGGCACCCTCATTCATAAAAGAAACTTTACTAAAGCTCAAAGCACACATTGCACCTAACACAATAATTGTGGGGGCTCCACTATCCTCAATGGACCGATCAGGAAAACAGAAACTAAACATGGACACAGGGAAACTCATTGAAACTTTGGACCAATTGGATTTAACAGAATATATATATATCCTTTCATCCTAAGGCAAAAGACTATACCTTTTTGTTCAGCACCTCATGATACCTTCTCCAAAATCGATCATATAATTGGTCACAAAACAGACGTCAACAAATATAAAAAGATTGAACTAATCCCATTCCTCCTATCAGATCACCATGGAGTAAGAGTGTTCTTCAATAGCAACAAAAACAACAGAAAAGCCTCATATACATGGAGGCCGAATAATATTCTACTCAATGATACCTTAGTCAAGGAAGAAATAAAGAAAGAAATCAAAGACTTTTTAGAATTTAATGAAAATGAAGGCACAACATACACAAATCTATGGGACACAATGAAAGCAGTGCTAAGAGGAAAACTCATAACCCCAAGTGTCTCCAAAAAGAAACAGGAGGGAGCATATACTAGCAACTTAATGGTACACCTGAAAGCTCTGGAACAAAAAGAAGCAATTTCACCCAGGAGGAGTAGAAGACAGGAAATCATCAAACTCAGGGCTGAAATCAATCAAGTTGAAACAAAGAGAACCATACAAAGAATCAACAAAACCAGGAGCTGGTTCTTTGAGAAGATCAACAACATAGTTAAACCCCTAGCCAGACTTACTAAAGGGCACAGAGACAGTATTCAAATTAACAAAATTAGAAATGAAAAGGGAGATATAACAACAGAAACTGAGGAAATTCAAAAAATCATCAGATCCTACTACAAAAACCTATACTCAACACAACTGGAGAATCTGGAGGAAATGGACAATTTCCTCGACAGTTACCAAATACCAAAATTAAACCAGGATCAAATAGATCGTCTAAACAGACCCATAACCCCCAAAGAAATAGAAGGGGTCATAGACAGTCTTCCAACCAAAAAGAGCACAGGACCAGACAGTTTTAGTGCAGAATTCTATCAGACCTTCAAAGAAGTCCTGATACCGATACTCTTCAAATTATTCCACAAAATAGAAACAGAAGGAACACTACCCAACTCATTCTATGAAGTCACAATTACCCTGATACCAAAAGCACACAAAGATCCAACTAAAAAAGAGAACTTCAGACCAATCTCCCTTATGAACATCGATGCAAAAATACTCAATAAAATTCTTACCAACCGAATCCAAGAACACATCAAAATGATCATTCACCGCGATCAAGTTGGCTTCATCCCAGGAATGCAGGGATGGTTCAATATATGGAAATACATCAATGTAATCCACTACATAAACAAACTAAAAGAAAAAACCCACATGGTCATCTCATTGGATGCTGAAAAAGCATTTGAAAAAAATCAGCATCCTTTAATGTTAAAAGTCTTGGAAAGTACAGTAATTCAAGGCCCTTACCTAAACATAATAAAAGCCATCTACAGCAGACCAGTAGCCAACATCAAAGTAAATGGAGAGAAACTTGAAGCAATCCCACTAAAATCAGGGACTAGACAAGGCTGCCCCATCTCGCCATATCTCTTCAATATAGTACTTGATGTGCTAGCTAGAGCAATTCGACAACATAAGGAAGTCAAAGGGATACAAATTGGAAAGGAAGAAGTCAAACTATACTATTCGCAGATGATATGATAGTATACTTAAGTGACCCAAAAAACTCCACCAGAGAACTCCTACAACTGATAAACAACTTCAGCAAAGTGGCTGGTAATAAAATCAACTGAAGCAAATCAATAGCCTTCCTATACTCAAAGGATAAGTAGGCTGAGAAAAAAATTAGGGAAATGACACCCTTCACAATAGCCACAAACAATATAAAGTATCTTGGTGTGACTCTAACCAAACAAGTGAAAGATTTATATGACAAAAACTTCAGGTCTCTGAAGAAGGTAATGGAAGAAGACCTCAGAAAATGGAAAAGTATTCCATGCTTGTGGGTTGGCAGGATTAATATAGTTAAAATGGCAATCTTGCCAAAATCAATATACAAATTCAATGCAGTCCCCATCAAAATCCAAACTCAGTTCTTCATAGAGTTAGAAAGAGCAATTCTCAAATTCATCTGGAATAACAAAAAACCCAGGATAGCTAAAACTATAATCAACAGTAAAAGAACTTCTGGGGGAATCAGTATCCCAGCCTTCATACAATACTACAGAGCAGTAGTGGTAAAAACTGCATGGTATTGGTACAGTGACAGGGAGGTGGATTAATGGAATAGAATTGAAGACTCAGATGTAAACCCACACATCTATGGCCAATTGATCTTTGACAAAGGAGCTGAAAACATCCAGTGGAAAAAAGATAGCCTTTTCAACAAATGGTGCTGGCTCAACTGGAGGTCAACATGCAGAAGAATAAGAATTGATCCACTCTTTCTCCTTGTATCCCCCTTTTTAATAGGGTTATTTGGTTTTCTGAGATCTAACTTCTTTAGTTCTTTGTATATATTGGATAGTAGCCCTCTGTTAGACGTAGGGTTGGTGAAGATCTTTTCCCAATTTTTTGGTTGCAGATTTATCCTTTTGACAGTGTCCTTTGCCTTACAGAAACTTTGTAATTTTATGAGGTCCGTTTTGTGAATTCTTGATCTTAGAGCATAAGCTATTGGTATGCTGTTTAGGAACTTTCCCCCTGAGCCAATGTCCTCAAAGGTCTTCCACAGTTCTTTTCTATTAGTTTCAGTGTGTCTGGTTTATGTGGAGGTGCTTGATCCACTTGGAGTTGAGCTTAGTACAAGGAGATAAGAATGGATCAATTCTCACTTCTGCATGTTGACCTCCAGTTGAGCCAGCACCATTTGTTGAAAAGGCTATCTTTTTTTCCACTGGATGCTTTCAGCTCCTTTGTTGAAGATCAATTGGCAATAGATGTGTGGGTTCAATTCTGGGTCTTCAGTCCTATTCCACTGATCCACCTCCCTGTCACTGTACCAACACCATGCAGTTTTTAACACTACTCTTCTGTAGTATTGCTTGAGGTTCAGGATACTGATCCCCCCAGAAGTTCTTTTATTGTTGAAAATAGTTTTAGCTATCCTGGATTTTTTGTTATTCCAGATGAATTTGAGAATTGTCTTTCTAACTCTATGAAGAACTGAGTTGGGATTTTGATGGGGATTGCATTGAACTGCATATGGCTTTTGGCAAGATTGCCATTTTAACTATATTAATCCTGTCAATCCACGAGCATGGAAGATTTTTTTCCATTTTCTGAGGTCTTCTTCCATTTCCTTCTTCAGAGACCTGAAATTCTTGTCATACAAATCTTTCACTTGTTTGGTTAGAGTCATACCAAGATACTTTCTATTTTTTGTTGCTATTGTAAAGGGTGTCATTTGCCTAATTTCTTTCTCAGCCTGATTATCCTTTGAGTATAGGAAGGCTACTGATTTGCTTGAGTTGATTTTATAACCAGCCACTTTGCTGAAGTTGATAAATGAGGACCTTCAAGATAAGTGCTCTGTGTTAGGCTTAATGTAATGGACATTCTTATTTACTTACATCTTAGGTATAACCATAATGTTGAAATAGTTTCAACATTGAAAATAATCAGTAGAAATCCTAGAACCAGTCCCATGTTCACCATCCACCCATTGTACAAGGAAAATAAGGGATCTGAAAAAGAAACTAAGAAAATTTAAAAATTAGAAAATTAATGAGTCTGTGTACAAGAAAAAGAGAAGTTGAATGATATAATTTAATGTAATTTAACTGCCACTTAGAATTTTCAGAGTGGAGGAAAATATTCAATCATATAGGAGATTTAGGCAAGTGTACAGAGTCCAGCCTCTGATATATAATGAACTTATCTATCAAAAAAGAAGAGAAGAAACAAAGAAAATCAATGAAAGGAGAAAGAAGATCAAAGTAATATAAAATGTAGCTACATTGTTTTGCTAATTAAAGTGGACTGATTCAACCATCCTTACAACTGTACAAAATAGATATTTACATCATTTTTGTTTTTATCCACTATTGTAAATTTTAATGTGATGATACAATTGTCTAAAAATTTGAGGAGATAATTAGAATAAATTGAGTGAATTTTCTGCTTATATGGATAAGTTTGGGGAACCATATTGTAGTGATCAACGTTAACCTCTAAAATATCCTTATATACTCTCTGGAAATTTATAATATGTTATATTATGTGGAAAAATAAATCTTCAGGAGTAACTAAAGAAAACGAGGCTCTCTAACCATAGGTCCAATGAACTAAAATGATCCTATACTATAAACAAACTCAAAGTGCATAAATAAAGCTCTGGTTAACAACAGAAATACATAGTTTTTATAATTAGAAAGTATACAAGGCAAGTACATTGGTTCTTCCTAGACCCTTTGGGAAAGAATTTACTTAGTGTAGTGAAAACCATTTCAGACTTTGATTCCCAGAGCTATGAGAGCAAACATTTCCTGACTTAAGACATCAAATTTAAGGTAATTTGTGTGCTTATAAGAAAAAACAATGTATTATAAAATGCACATAATGAATTCTAGTAGATAGAATTCAAATAGAATACATCTTAAGAAAATGTGGACTTATAAATATCCTGAAAATAGCTCCACATTTATTTTTAAGCTGTCCAAGTGAACTACAAAAGAACATTGAAAATTGGGGAAATAATTGCTGAGAAAATGAGAAGTTTACTAGAGAGAAATCATAAAACAGGGACAAAGAAGAATCCTAAATTGAATGGCATAATGAAGGAAATAAAAAGCATCAGAGAGAATCAAAAACTTAAGAAATATTTTTTAAAAAGAGAAAATATTACTCAAGCTAAAGAAATGTAGATGCTTTGGAATTATTCAGAGAAGGGAAGTATAAAATGGAAAAATGAAAAATTATAATGTATTATAGACATATTCAGAGTGCTAAGTTTTACATAATAAAAATTATGGGAGGAAAATATTATTTAGAAAAACAGATTAAAATTTCACAAATCTAGGAAAACATAGGAGCCTCAGGCTACACAAAGCTCAATGACATCTAGTTTAATCCAAGAAAGTTTTCTGTAGGAAATCTTACATACATGCTGTCAAAAATAAAAGAGTAACTCTTGATACAAAGCTGAATCCATGGTACCTACTATAACACTGCAATCCATGAATCTTGAACAACACTTAGATATAGGTAATACTATCTGATGAAGAATATGACTGTCATTAATGAATATATAACACAGAATATAGGATATAGAGAGGCAATAAATACCAATGAGGAAAATTTCTGAAGATTCAAATATAGAATTGAGAATATGACTTTCAGTGGTATTGTTGATCATAGAATGGCTAATATTAAAATAATAATGTTAGTTACTGTACTAAGTATGACTACAAAAACACAGTAGAGGGAAGAGAGATTAAGCAGAACTACAGATAAGTAAAATTGTTATTCACAAGAAAGGAAAATGAACAAAGAGTGTAAAGGCCCCAAGACCTAAAGGATACCAGAAAACCATTTTATGAACCATAGACCTGATAAAGTAATATCACATAGACAGATAGAAGCACATACACACACACACACACACACACACACACACACACACACAGACACACACACCCATACACACTTTCACACACACACACCAATAGTTATTCACTGTTAGTGATATGCAAAGCGATACCATATTCAGTTGCTTATAAAGTACTTGTGCACCAAAATGAGTACACATCATCACTAATCCTTTCAAGATAGCTGACTGCAGCTATGAAATTGATAAATCTTTAATTATCAGGAGGATGTAAACACTGTTCACTCTTGAAATTCCCCACATTATCTGTATTCTCTCTCTCTCTCTCTCTCCATATATATATGTACATATATATATATATATATATATATATGTGTGTGTGTGTGTGTGTGTGTGTGTGTGTATGTATATGTATATGTTTAACACATATATATTTTATACAATATATAATACATTAAAATCCACTCATACACTTCACCTTTTGCACTAACTGTTCTGTATAAGCATTCACATACAAGCCTTTAAAGAATAAAATATTGTCAAATTTCAAAATCATATTAGTGTTATTATATTCAATAAAACCTCTATTTTCTAATAGATGTCATATTTCCTATTTAATACATCCTCAAATATATTTTTCTCCTGCAGAGTCTTCAGAAGTTATAATAAGCAATTACTGAAATGAAGGTATTTGGGATAGTTTGGCCTTACGTATTTGATTGTGAATATAAATTCAAATTGTTTGGCTTTATTAATAAAATCATAGGGAAATTGATGTCCTGGTGTTATAAATTCTTAGAATTTTACATGGGAATGGCAGTAGTACTATATAGCAAGAGGTTGGAAAAAGAGAACAAGGAGACCCTGATGCTGACCACTATGATTCTGAGGGCCTTTCTTTTACTTGAAAAATGTGTACATTATTATCCACTCATGCTCTTCACTGTTTACCACCAAATCTTCTGTACAAGCATTCACATATAAGCCTTTAAAGAATAAAATATTGTTAAATATTGAAATCATATTTAGTGTTATTATATTCATCACAAACTATTTTCAAATAGATATCATATTTAATAGATACTCAAAATTTTAAGAATCCTCATGAAATTGCATATAAATAAAATATTATAATTATATTGAACATTTTTTATATTTCACATTTTTTCAGAATGGACTCTAAATAAAAACTGATAACAATTTTTGACCTGTAGTCATATACTTATATTGACAAATAAGTGACAAAAATAATGAAAGTAAATATGACTTGATTTAATAATACTTTCTGAAGCTCTGTTTCTTCTTTGGCAGGAGCAGAAGCATCTTGTCCTGAACAAAGCTGAAAACACTGGCAGATTTAGGTGTTGCCTCCCACAGCACTCTCTTAGAATATGGTAATTTAAGATTACACCAAACCACAGATTCTCATGGCAATGATGAAAATTTCACATAAATAACAATCACACAGGACATTAATTTAGGAAAACAGAACTGAAGATATGCTACTAATAATAATTCTACCTGTGTTCCGTAATTGCAGATTCATAAGAAGGATTATTGCAGAGGAGATAATGAAAAACAGAGGTTGTGAGAATCTTAGTATGTTGTTTACTATACGTTTACATGCTTCACCATTAGGTAAATATCCTAGAACAGAGAGTTAGAATTAGCAAAAGGCATTTATGCAAATGGCAACAGCCAACTCAAGGACAGCCATCAGACAACAAGATGGGCATCATTATCCACTCCCATTCATCTCATAAACAGAACTATAGCATCAGGCTTGTTTGGGGACTAGCACACCTTGGTTGGAGTTCTAAGACTACCATACCTAAAAGAATTTATTTTTCTGACCCTAACAACCTATGGTAGCACAAAATTCATGGAGTGGAGGACTGGCAACAGCTTAACTCATACAAGCTTTCATCAGATTCAATCTTTTTGCAAGAGTAGCTGTGAGAAGTGCATGAGTTGAAATAAGTGAACTGAGTTGGATCCACAGATTCTGAAAACAAAAGTGGCTTTCTCCTTCAGATGTGCAGGAAATACACTCTCATATTTCATTTGCTAAGACTATGCTCAGAAACTTCCCTCCTTTATTTTTTAGCTTTTTCTCATTGTATAATTTCTTTATTTACATTTCAAATGTTAGTCCCTTTGCCAGTTCCCCTGCCCCCCCAGAAATCCCCTATCCCAACCCCTCTCCCTGATTCTATAAGAGTGTTCCCCCACCAACCCACCCACTGTCCCTCCCCATCCTCGAATTCCTCTACACCGGGGCATTGAGCCTTCACAAGACCAAGGGCCTGTCCTCCCATTGATGCCAGACAATGCCATCCTCTGCTACATATATGTGTCTGGCTCCCTCCATGTATACTCTTTGGTTGGTGGTTTAGTCACCGGGAGCTATGGGAGGGTCTGGTTGGTTGATATTGTGGTTCTTCCAATAAAGAACGGCTTGCAAACCCCTTCAGCGTCTTCAGTTCATTCTCTAACTCCTCCATTAGGGACCCTATGATCAGTACAATGGCGGGTGGCAAGCATCTTCCTCTGTATTTGTCAGGCTCTGCACCTTCACCAATGGCCTTTCATGGCCTCTCAGAGAGATGAACCTCATCTGATTTCAGGACCCATTCATACCTTCAAAACCAGTACCACCTGGATGACTCTTACATATTACCAAGTTCTGCTGTACTATGAGGTACAGCCCTGGCTATTTCTGGAACACAGCCTCTCTGTGCTCTCAGAAAACACTTCCCAGAAGATTTAACATCAATAATGCAGGTCTCTTCCTAATCACCACTAATTTGTTAGTTCCAGCTGATCAGCATTTATAGTCCCAGTAATGCAGTTTTTGCTTCAGTATTTCTGGTATCTTGTTAATCACATTTGTTGTTCAGCCCCAGCTAAGAAAAATCATAGAACCTTAAAATCAAAATAGCAATGGCCCTGATAAGAGTCTTTAATCTTCCCTTTGAAATTTCACAAGCCAGGCTTCATTTTCTGCATTATTCTCAATATTATCTTCTAAGCTCCAACACAACATCCCACAGAGCTCCTAACACCAAATGGATCTTCTAGCCCAAAGTTCCAAAGTCCTTCCACAGTTCTTCCCAAAGCATGGTCAGGTTCTCACAGGAATCCCCACTATGCTGGTACCAACTTGTCTTAGTCAAGGTTTCTCTTCCTGAACACACATCATGACCAAAAATCAAGTTGGGGAGGAAATTATTTATTTAACTTCCACTTCCACATTACTGTTCATCACCAAAGGAAGTCAGGACTGGAACTCAAACAGGTCAGGAAGCATGAACTGATGCAGAAGCCATGGAGGGTTGTTACTTACTATCTTGCTTCACCTGGTTTGCTCAGCTTGCTTTCTTATAGAACCCAAGACTACCAGGCCAGGGATGGCACCATCCACTATGGGCCCTCTCCCCTTGATCACTAGTTGAGAAAATGCTTGACAGCTGGACCTCATGGAGGCATTTTGTCAACTGAAACTCATTTCTCTGTGATAACTCAAGCTTTTTTTAAGTTGACACACAAAACCAGCCAGTATCATCTTCCATAAAGAAAGGTTCTATAAATTAACTAAGGAAGCAGTTTCAAAGTAAAAAAGGTCATGGGTCAAGTCCATGGAAAGGTGACACTATAGACTGATTGAGATAAACAGGGTCAAAACAACAGTCTTGGGGTGCTGGTATGCCTTGGTGATACAAAAATGCACAGAGACCTCCAGGATATAAATCACTTAAGTTCACACAATTTTAGGCAGAAAATAGGTAAAACACGTTTTCCTTTGAAGGACCAGCACTGTGTGTTTAATATTTCTGGTTTACCTAATGCTTATTTTTGAGCACAGGTCCCTTTATTTCACGTATAAAATGATATGCATATAGAATATGAAGTTCTCAAACCACATAATTTAAAAAAATATCAGCAAGTACTCTTAACTACCGAACAACTACTCCAATATCATGTGAATACATTTCTATTAGAATATTTTCAGACTGTATGTTGTTGAGAAATTAAAGGAATCTATTATAGAATTTTTTCTTCTATAATAAGGGCATCAGTTCTACTCTCTCTTCCATGTGCAAATGGAAAATGACTTTGCCCTGTAAGAACAGGGCTGTCTTTTAGCTTTAGATATGAGTCAAAGGATGTTTCAAAGATGCAGCTTTCATAAACACAAGTTTATCAGTGTTGTAGGTCTGGCAGTTAGAGGCATTTACATGGTTTTGAAAGAGAATGCTACAAAAATGAAATGAATATTTGTCCTATTGAATATTTTACTTCAAACTCTCAGGAATAAAATTTCAAAAATTCATTCAGTTTTAGAGAAGAGCTCAATATAAAGGGTTTTGGGAGATGCATGGATAAAATAACTGCCTTTCAATCTATATCTGGGAGGGTTATAATAAATGTAGAGTAAGATCTGAGACAGTTTTTTTTTTGTTTTTTTCGAGACAGGGTTTCTCTGTGTAACCCTGGCTGTCCTGGAACTCACTCTGTAGACCAGGCTGGCCTTGAACTCAGAAATCTGCCTGCCTCTGCCTCCCAAGTGCTGGGATTAAAGGCATGCGCCACCACCACCCAGCCTGAGACAGTTTTTTTTTTTTTACAATTTTTTTATTTTCTATATTCTTTGTTTACATTCCGAAGGCTTTCCCCTTTCCCCGTTCCCCCCTCACCATATGTCCCATATGTCCTCTTCCACCCCACCCCACCCCCCGCCTATTCCCCAATCACCACCTCACCATTTCTCTGCTCTATTCTGGTACTCTCCTACAAAACTGTAACCACACAGGCACAAACACTCTTATCAGTAAAACAAAAAAACCTCAGTAGACCTCCCAAAAGGAGTCTATAATCTATAGGCTTTATACAACTCACAATTCTTCCTATGGATTTTATTATAGTTATTAGGTTAAAAAATTAGAGAGGTAATTTTATAGACATTTGAGCCTTAGTCACATGTACCAGATCTTCTGAATAGCTACCATTCCCATCATATTTACCATACATCCTGAAGTAAATCAATGACATGAGCTTGATGTTGAACACTATCAGCACACACAGGATCACAGTAATATCTTCCAACCACAAAGTGTTCAATTCAAAATGTTGGTCTGAAACTGGGATTGGGACAAGAGGAAGGAATAAGCACAGTTGCAGCAAAAAGGATAGGCTAGCTTATGCAAGACTGTAGATTTGATTTTTGGGTTCCTGTGGTTCCTTCCTCCTGCATGTACAAGAATAATAGAGAAGAAATTGTGCCTACTTATTTTGGAGATGAGCATCTTTGTGTCAAGCCTAGAAGAGGCTATGAGAATCCTGGCACTCATTTTTTTCTCAAGCAGCATGGCTCTTTTTCTTGCTAGTTTATCTGAAGATTACATGGGTATATTATGTTTTTATTTGTTTTAATTGGTGCTGAGGTTCTACAAAATTTCTGACCCATGTAGAGTATAGTGAAACACCATTCTTAGATGGTCAGGATCTCTGAAATGGAAGAGGTCTTAAAATTCTCAAACATCTTACTCCCTGGGAAGCACTCTCTATTTGCTCCCTATTTTCACATTACAGCCTACTGCACATCTTCCCTGATTCCTCTCTGTACCATTCCTTCTCTAATCCACTCAGTGACAGTCTAGAATCTTGTTAATAGGAAATTTTGGCACATCTCCATTAATCCAAACATGTGCTCTCTAATGGAGGGCACAGAGATTCATTCAGTGAATAGTTTAAAAATGTTTTAGGTGAAGTTTCTGGTCTTTTCTCAGGTTGGTGATTAGCTCTGAAATTAAACTTAAAAAGACAGATTCATAGGAGAAAAAGAATAACTAATATATGCAATCAACATTTTTATGATAAAGCATATTTTAGAACAACAACACTAGGCTCAGAGGTCTTATCCATCTTTATGCTTCTGTTTTATATAGCATGGGTAGCTATGTGGAAACATTATTGGACTCAAGAACAAACACATTAGGGTCTGTCCTTCTGGAATCTTTTGAATATTCTTTTTTTCTCAGTGATGTAGAATGTTGTAAGATAGAGTTCATATGGCTTATTGTCAAAGATCTGGAGGAGGGTTTTTATTGGTCCAGGTCTTATAAACCAAAGTCAGGAAGTTATAACAGGGTCTCCAGGTTGCGGGAGCGAAAGTAACAGTTCCTGAACCATTTTGGAAAAGATGAGTTCTTTCACTTTCTTGAAAGAAAATGGGAAAAGGAGAAAGTAGGGCAAAGGGAAGGTGCTAGGGTATCTCACTTATGTTTTGGTGGGGGAATCTCCTTCAATTACAATGCACAGTGTCTTCAGTGGTGTGTTTTGTATTATCATGCTAAAAATCTCAACAATACCTACTATTTTCCAGCTACAGCTTCAGATATGATTGGAGGCATCAGTAAGCTGAACAGATGGATTTTTTTCTAAAGCTCCACACAAAGCTTACAGTGTGTTTAGGGGTTGGTGTGGTGTGGGGGTAAAAAGACAAAAAAATGAATAGTGTTGCCACTTGCATGAAGAAATGGACATTCTTGTGCACCATGGATGGGAATGTCAATGAAGAGGGATGGTGTGTTATCTACTCCACATAAAATAACATTAACTTGTGGTTCAGAAACTCCATGGTATGGATATATGACCAGAGAAGTGAAAAACATACTCTAGAAGAGGTATTTTTAGGTCTTTGTTTATAAAAGGATCATAGGCAATAATGAACAGATGCACAATCCAGACTTTTATGCTTTAGGTCTTGTCTAAAGCACCAGAGTCTATGATTATAGAAAAAGAAGACAAAATAGCATGAGTAGTAAGTGATGTTTTGTCCCAGTGTCTTGTAAAAAAAAGAAATAAACTATTCTAGATTTGGTTTATTTGTCAATATATTTCAAAATCTTCTTTCCAGCCTATACTGGTAATTTATAACTATAACAAGGTATCTTAGAAAGAAAAAAAGACTAATTTTATTATGGCAAAAGATATTTCTGTGACATTAAATACATCCATATTGTACAACTCTCATCACCAATCTTCTCTGTAAATTCTATCATTTCTTCAAAATTTATCCATCAAGCAGTAATTCTACCTTTTCTCCTTCTAACTCCTTTATACCTCACTCTACTTTCTAAATATAGTGTCTGGGCTACTTTAAGTGTCTCATAAGTGGAATTACAGTGTCTTTGCATGACTGGATTATTATACTAAATATAAAGCTCTGAAACTTATTTCTTTACATGGCATATTGCCCAATTTGAAATTTACTCTTACCTGTTTTAAGACTATTGTGTTTATTTTACAGTAGAAAATTAATGAAAATCTAATCCAAGAGTTACCAATCCAGTTTGTGATATTACATTATGATATGGGCTATATCTCTGGCTTATGCTAATAAAACAAGTGTTATCAATGATCTTAGGGTCCTCTAACCATAAATTTATTTTTGTCTCAACTTTATAACTGTAATTTTGCTAAGGAGAAATGTCTCTGCTCCTAAGACTATGGGAAATGTGTGTTTAGCATTGGTTGTGACCCATAGGTTGAGAACCACTATATTATATAGATTCACTTTCTGTCATTGTTCTGTGCATTTGTAAGTAATTTCCATATGATTTTAAGGATAAAAGGGAAGACAATACTTTTCAAATAGATTTGCCTTGATTTTTTAAATTTTCATTTTGATTTTGCCTTCAGATATAACAAGAAAGAATTTCTATTAACATCACTGAAATAAAATAATTTTAAAATAAGGTAAATTTGACACTGATATTTTTCATTTGTATCAATTTATAAACAAACATTTTGAATTTAGAAGTATATTATCACAATAGACATACAATTTCACTTTGAAAATTATACTTTGTACTATTTTTGCTTTTGTGGAGTATTTATTTTATTTTGAATTTATTCTTTGAAAAGTTTATTTTTAACTGAAAATAAAATTTATAGTACATTCTGATTACAGATTTTATCTCCCATTACGGTTCTCAGGTTTCTCCTTGCAACCTTACCCACCCTACTCCAAGCCTTCTTTTGTTCTTTGCCTTTGCAAAAGTTCATATTTGATACTCTCTCACCCCACTGCTCTCTCATTCCAACATACTCTGAGATCTCTAACACATTTTCCTCCTAACTTCAACTCTCCGTTTTATTTGTTGTTAATGAGTTTACGAGTTTAAAGAGCTTTCCCCTATGTGTGTTTATGGTCATTATTATTTCCTTTACTCTAAAAGTATAAACTATTCAGAACAATTTATTAAGAACTAACATTAGCTGAATTTTTGAAAATAAAGGGGTGGGAAGAAGGAAAAGAAAGAAACAACCAACACAACAACAACAACATACTACTATGAATTTGAATTTGAAAAAAAGTCTTTCTCAGAAGAGAATAATCATATGCCTCTACTATTAAGCTTTTAAAATTCAGGGATCTGTGCTTATCCTTGTTCCTTCTGACCTTGTCCTTCAAGCAGCAATCATTCTTTTGCTAAATGTCTTACTCCACATCTGAGAGAGGGCTTTTAAAGGATGGCACCAGCATCTTACATACCTCTTTGTTTTAAATGCAAAATGAGCATGACTCCTGTAATTGCAAGCACTGAAATTATGAGGTCCATTGCACACTTTTTCCAAAGGGGAATTCTCTTAGAGCAGGTATCTTTAAAAAAAAGTTATAATTACTTGATATTTGTATGGATGCATTCTACTTCAGAAAAAAACATTTATCATAAGTAGACTTTATTAAAGACTTCACACAGACTTGTGTATTCCTTATGAATTTCTTTTCAGATTGAAAGAGACTGTCAGGAGAATAGTTCTGAAGAATTTAAACTGCTTAACAAACACTAATTTCCATGATGTAAGAACTTGGCACTAGAGGTAGTTTCCATTCTTCTGCCAAAGCGTTTTACTCATTGTGGTGGTTTGAAAGAACATGGAGTGGAGTGGGTAGGGTGGCAAGGAGGAACTGAGAACAGTAGTAGGAGTGGAAATTAAAATCAGAAAATAGTGTAAATTTTAGTTTCAGTACACACACACACACACACACACATGAGAGAGAGAGAGAGAGAGAGAGAGAGAGAGAGAGAGAGAGAGAGAGAAAGAGAAAGAGAGGTGATCTTGTGGGAGGTGTATCAATGGGGAAAGATTATCAGGTTTCAAAAAATATTCTCCTTTCCCCGTCTCTTGTTCTCTCTCTCTCTCTCTCTCTCTCTCTCTCTCTCTCTCTCTCTCTCACACACACACACACACACACACACACACTCATTTTCTATTACTTGCTAAGAAAATATAAAATCTTGCATAATATTAATGTTTTCTGAGAAAGCTTATCTCTACAGGGTATTAAATAGCAGATTTCAAATAAATGGGCCCCCTCTTTGTCCCACAAAAAGTTGAAAATGAGAATTGATTTAGACATATTGAATTGTTCAGAGTGTCAACTAGACAGATAAAATAAGAAATAAAGAAACTTTAGAGAAATGAAGAAATGTTCTTTGTCAAATCTGTATGTTATGGCCATATAGCATACATTGGAGGAGATCTAGAGGGCATGAACACTCCTCAGAAAATTGGGCATGACACTTCCAGAGGACCCTGTCATACCACTCCTGGGCATATACCCAGAAGATTCCCCTGCATACAATAAAGACACATGGTCCACTATGTTCATAGCAACCTTATTTATAATAGCCAGAAGCTGGAAAGAACCCAGATGACCCTCAACGGAGATATTGATACAAAATGTGGTATATTTATACAAAGGAATACTACTCAGCAATTAAAAATAATGAATTCATGCAATTTGTAGGCAAATGGTTGGATCTGGAAAATATCATCCTAAGTGAGTCAACCCAATCACAAAAGAATACACATGAATTGCAATCACTGATAAGTGGATATTAATGAGCCCAGAAGCTCTGAATACTCAATACACAATTAGCTAAGGAAAAGATTCCCAAGAAAAGGGATGGAGAAGACCCTGGTCCGGAAAAGACTAAATCTGGTTTTATAGGAGAGTATCAGAACAGAGAAATGGTGGGGAGGGGGGTGATTGGGCAATGGGGGAGGGGAAGAGGACTTATGGGATATATGGTGAGGGGGGAACTGGAAAGGGGAAAACCTTTGGAATGTAAACAAAGAATATAGAAAATAATTTAAAAAAGGAAAAAAAAGAAGGTTACTATCTTGCTTTTTCTACGGTGTAGTTTCCTTCCTTGTATTGGTGTTTTCCCCCTATTATCCTTTGTAGTGCTATGTTTGTGGAAAGATATTGTGTAAATTTGGTTTTGTCATGGAATATCTTGATTTCTCCATCTATAGTGATTGAGAGTTTTACTGGGTATAGTAGTTTTGGCTGGCATTTGTGTTCTCTTAGCATCTGCATGAGATCTGCCCAGGATCTTCTAGCTTTCATGGTCTCTGGTGAGAATTCTGGTGTAGTTCTGATAGGTCTTCCTTTGTATGTTACTTGGCCTTTTTTCTCTTGCTGCCTTTAATATTCTTTCTTTGTTTTGTACAATTGTGATTTTGATTATTATGTGATAGGAGGTATTTCTGTTCTGGTCCAGTCTGTTTGGAGTTCTGTAGGCTTCTTGTATATTCATGGGCATCTCTCTTTTTTTAGGTTAGGGAAGTTTTCTTCCGTAATTTTGTTGAAGATGTTTGCTGGCCCTTTAAATTGTAAATCTACACTCTCATCTATACCTATAATCCTTAGGTTTGGTCTTCACATTGTTTCCTAGATTTCCTGATGTTTTGGGTTACAAGCTTTTTGCACTTTGCCTTTTCTTTGACTGTTGAGTCAATGGTTACTATGGTCTCTTCGGCATCTGAGATTCTTTCTTCTGTCTCTTGTATTCTGTTGTTGATATTTGAATCTATGGCCCCTGATTTCTTCCCAAGGTTTTCTATCTCCAAAGTTGTCTCCATTTGCAATTTCTTAGTTGTTTCTGCTTCTGTTTTTAGATCCTGGATGGATTTGCTCAGTTCCTTCACTTGCTTGTTTGTGTTTTCCTGTAATTCTTTAAGAGATTTTTGTGTTTCCTCTTTCATGACTTCTGACTGTTGACCCAAGTTCTCCTGTATTTCTTTAAGTGAGTTTTGCATTTCCTCCTCATTGGCCCCTATCTTTGACCCATATTCTCCTGAATTTCTTTAAATGATTTTTGTGTTTCCCTTGTAAGGGTTTCTAACTTTTTATCCATTTTCTCCTGCATTTCTTTAAGAGATTTATGTATGTCCTTCTTGTGTTCCTCTAACCGTATCATGACCAGTGATTTTAAATCTAAATCTTGTTTTTCTGGTGTGTTTAGGTTTCCAGGACTTCCTGTTGTAGGAGAATTGGGTTCAGATGCTGCCATATGGCCTTGATTTTTGTTAGTAGTGTTCCTACGTTTGCCCTTTGCCATCTGGTTATCTCTGGAGTTAGTTGGTCCTGTTGTCAATGGCTGGTGCTTGAACACCCTGTGACCCTGTAAAGCTATTTCCACACCACTGAATGACTGGGTTTCCCCTGGCACAGATTGCTGATGTGCTGCTCTCCTCTTGGGTGCTGTTGGAGCCCCGGTGTATCTTTCCCCCAAGCAATATTATACTCAGGTTGTCTTTGTGAACCTGGTGCTGCTTGTCTGCTCCATCAGGGAGTGAAGATGTCAGCGGGGAGTCCCTTCAAATGCTGACCATTCCACAGGGCACAGGACCCACACCTGGCTGGCACACCGACAAAGCACAGATCTGCCCAGGTTCTTTGCCTATGCGCAGGTAGCAGCCTGGCAGTCTGTGTCCCCAGAGATCTTAAACTTGGTATATCTTCATACCTGGGGCCCCACTTGTCCTGTCCGACCAGGACTGAAGTTGGTGGCAGGGCAGTCCTTCTGATTTCTGACCACCCTGCAGGGAACAGGAACCAGGTCTGGCTGGCACACAGATGATCCGCCCATCTGTCCAGTTCCTGTGGGCAGGTAGCAGTCCGGTGGTGGTCTGTGTCCCCAGAGATATTAAACTCGGGTATCTCTGTACCTGGGGCCTCGCTTGTCCTGTCGGACCATGAGTGAAGATGGCGGCGGGGGAGTCCCTCCTATTGCTGACCACACCCTAAACAGTTTAAATTCTATCATCCTCAATAGAGAAAAATCATGATATCTCTCTATCTTAGTTATATGAGTTAAAATCATAATTAATTTCTGTTGCATTCACTTCATGCCTAACATAACAATTATACTATGTATAATGAAATGAACTCAACCATGAACATATATGACAATCTCATATGTTTGATCTAGTACTGTTTTTACAGACTTCAAAACGATCTCATACTTGGCTGTAGAGAGTAGTGCTAGACTAAATGGAAATATACAGTTATTTTAGTTGCAAATGACTTTGAGACTTTGAAGCATACAAAAAGAGTCGTGGCAATGTTGGGACATCCAAAATTCTAATTTTAGGTTTTTGAGGTACCTTGTTTTATGATTGGTTATGGGGAAATGTGAGCAAATTGTAATCCCAGATATAAAATCTTCAAGAAAAGAAAGAAAGCATTCTACTCAGGTCCAGTTAAGTAGAGCAGTATATTTCCTGGGATTATTCAGAGGAATATAGGTGACTCAAGAGTAACTTAAATAAAAGGTCCTCAGAAGTATGAATGGTGAGTACTGAAAATTGCTTCCATACAGCTCTGCATTCACTTTACATACACACCCATGAAAGACATTTTCTCCAGAAATTGTCTACCAATTATATAAACAACAATGAGGATAGAATCATGAGATTTCTTAGTTGTGTGTGCTTCCAGACCACCTTCCTTTTCTAGGAAAGAATGTTTCTGTTTAAAGTATAAAACTACACATTCCTAAACCCCTTCATTCACCACTCTTATGCTTTTGCTTCACTTTTATAACAGTTTCTTAACTTTGGAGATAATTATGGTTTTCTTTATGGCTGATAATTGCTACACTTTGTTTTAACAAAAGTCACTTATCTTCAAGTTCATGGATACAAGTATCCACAGAGACTGCAAAAGACAGATTTCCCTCTACATTCTAGGAGTAGAAGTACTTTGTGAATGAAACACTGGTGCTTTGAATGCAGTTTTGTGGGCACTCCACAAGTGTTTATCAAAATAATAGTGGTCACATAGCATGTTCTGGCACTATGAGACAACAGTCAGGGAGGGAGCTTCAAGCCCTGCCTTATGTGCTTTTATAATGTTATGTAGCCAAAGGTTCAGTGTCTTCACATAAAAGCTCTTGTCAACTAGTTTTGGCATATAACCCACAGCAGCAGAAATAGTCCTCTTGTTTGCAAAGATATAGGTCTTCATTGTCCTCAGTGGCTTTCTATAGTATTAGTTCTACAGAACATTTCATCTAAAATGATTTTGGTTCCTAACAGTGCCTTTTTGTTGGATTTTTAGTACATATGAATGCTTACAAAAAAATCCTCAACTGTTGATTTCAGGACAGCTTTTCCAAATCTATAACATACTTACGTGTTATTCTTACATCATGAAGTTGCTTTTACAAAGGATGGACTAGATCTTTGAAGGTACACCATGCAACCAACTGTCAATTGGTTATAGAGGACTAAAATAACACTAGTGGAGATACACAGATCAGGAGTGATAGAGGACATTTTCATCAAAGTAAAAAAAATGCTATATACCACTGAGTTTCTAGGAGGCTTTAAAGCCTGAGAAATTGGATGAATACTGTCGTATAAAAAGCAGTACTGGTACAAATGCATGGATATGAGTGACTGACCATCTACCTATCAAGATTCCAATCAAAATCAAAAAGCCACCTGAACTCAACATCTTGGGGTGCTTATATTGCACAGATCCTGAGGATATTTCAACCTGTGCTGACCCCAAGTCTGTGCAAGTTTATGGTGCTCATTCTGTTTAAGTCCTATGGCAGCACAGGGTGATATATAACCTATTGCAGCTAGTTACTCTGGTTCTGACCAGCTTTTTGCCTCATGGAGTCTTTACTTCATTACCCATAACTGATTATTGAAAGATGATGAATGAAAATCATCCCTTCTGGTAGACCTATTTACCCAGAAAAAACACACTACATACTCTGACAAGAGACACCTGCCAATCTCTATTATAAGCTAAATCATTTCCCTATTCTATTTTATCATTTATGTTATCTATGACCAATTTGTCAGGCTTTAAAGCCTCATAGCTCAATGATATATAGCATTTGTTACTTTGATGGAAATGTCACCAGTCATTCCTGGTGCCACATTTGTGTTTGAGAAAAACTAGAAGACCATTTTGTCTTTGTCCTCTGCTTATGCCATTTTGATCGCATTACTTCTTAAGAACACAATCTAAATAAAAATGTTAGTCATTCAGATCTATCAAAACCTTTTCTACCTAACAAAGATCACATCCCACCATGGGGCACAATAAAGCTACTATAGTTCTACATGAGGATCAGAATCACATCTTTTTTTTTAGTTTCTGTAAATATGGTATAACCAGCATTGTAACCTGGGCATTGGGGACTTCTATAACAAAATTGCCTGGTGATGCCTATCCATTTGCAATTATCTTGCAGTCTCTGATAATTATGTGAATTATGGTTGGAGACAGTTAAGGATTCCCAGTAACACATGTGAATCCATTCATCCATACTGATGTTCTTGTATTTCCTTGGTTCATGCAGAAAGGTTAGATATATTACTGTATCCCCTGTTCTGTGGGACCTACATTTTCTTATGTGTTCCCATATCCCACAGCCTCACAAGCCAAGTTCAGAAAATTCATTACTATTTTAAAGACTTGGAAATTTTCAACAGTTCATATGTAGATGATTCCCTAAATATCATATTTTTCCTTTCCAGTCCTAATATTGAAAATCATGCTTGATCTGAATATTCTTTTATGGTTACCTTGAGTTTTACCTCCTTATAATCTGAATTTTTTATTTGACAGTTAGTTATAAATTATTATTCCAAAAGATGGATCCTTATAATGATCTAACTTGTTCTGTCCTTTCAAATGTAGGAAATTGCATCTGGATATCTTCGATATGTTTTTTTAAATTTTTTATTAGATGGATTCTTTATTTACATTTCGAATGATTTCACCTTTACTGGTTCCCCCATCCCTGAAAGTCCCATAGGCCTCTCCACTTCCCCTGTTCCCCAGTCAACCCACTCCAGCTTCCCTATCCTGGTATTCCCCTATACTGTTTCATTGAGCCTTTCCAGAACCAGGGGCCTCTCCTTCCTTCTTCCAGGACATTGTTTGATATGTGAATTGTGTCTTGGATATTTCAAGCTTCTGGGCTAATATCCAATTATCTGTGAGTGCATACCATATGTGTTCTTTTGTGATTGGCTTACCTCACTTAGGATGATATTTTCCAGTTCCAACTATTTTATTTGACTAAGAATTTCATGAACACATTGTTTTTAATAGTTGAATAGTATTCCATAGGGTAAATATACTCTGTTTTCTGTATCCATTTCTGTGTCGAGTGATGTCTGGTTTGTTTCCAGCTGTTGGCTATTATAAATAGGGCTGCTATGAACATAGTGGAACATGTGTCCTTATTACATGCCTGGAACCCTTTTGGGTATATGCCCAGGAATGGTATAGCGGGGTCCTCAAGTAGTATCATGCCTGGTTTTCAGAGGAACCTCCAGACTGGTTTCCAGAGTGGTTGTACCAGATTGCAATCCCACCAGCAGTGGAGGAATGTTCTTCTTTCTCCACATCCTCAATATCACCAGTTTTCCCCTGAGTTGTTGATCTTAGCCATTCTGACTGGGATGAGGTGAAATCTCAGGGTTGTTTTGATTTGCATTTCCCTGATGACTAAGGATGTTGAACATTTCCTTGAATTCCTGTTCTTTCCAAGAACTTTAACATGAAAGGATGTTGAATTTTTGTCAAATGCCTTTTCAGAATCTAATGAAATGACCATGTGTCTTTTTTCTCTGAGTTTATTTATGTAGTGGATTGCATTGATGGATTTCTGTATATTGAACCATCCCTGCATCCCTGGGATAAAGCCTACTTGATCATGGTGAATGATCACTTTGAAATGTTCTTGGATTCAGTTGGCAAGAATTTTATTGAGTATTTTTCCATCGATATTCATAAGGGAAATTGGTATAAAGTTCTATTTTTTGTTGGATCTTTGTGTGGTTTTGGTATCTGTGAAGATATGGCTTCATTCAACGAGTGGGGTAATGTTCCTTCTGTTTCTATTTTGTGTAATAGTTTGAAGAGTATTGGTATTAGGTCTCCTTTGATGGTCTGATATAATTCTGCACTAAACCATCTGGTCTTGTGCTTTTGTTGTTGTTGTTGGGAGACTATCAATGACCACTTCTATTTCTTTAGGAATTATGGGACCATTTAGATGGTCTATCTGATCCTGATTAATCCTTGATATTTGGTATCTGTCTAGGGAATTGTCCACTTCATCCAGATTTTCCAGTTGTGTTGAGAATAGGCTTTTGTAGTAGGATATGATATATTTTTTAATTTCCTCAGTTTCTATTGTTATCCTTTTCATTTCTGATTTTGTTAATTTGGATACTATCTCTGTGCCCTCTGGTTAGTCTGGCTAAAGGTTTATCTATCTTGCTGATTTTCTCAAAGAACCAGTTCCTGGTTTTGTTGATTCTTTGTATAGTTCTCTTTGTCTCTACTTGGTTGATTTCAGCCCCAAATTTGATGATTTCCTGCTCATCTTGGGTGTATAAACTTCTTTTCATTCTAAAGTGTTCATGTATGCATGCTCTCTCCAGCTTTTTTTGGAGGCCCTCAGAGGTATGGGTATTCCTCTTAGCATTACTTTTTTGTGTCCCATAAATTTGGGTATATTTTGACTTCATTTTCATTAAATTCTAAAATGGTTTTATTTCTTTCCTTATTTCTTCTTTGACCAAGGTATCATTGAGTAGAGCTTTGTTCAGCTTCCATGTATATGTGGGCTTTCTGTTATTATTTTTGCTTGCTCTTGAAGACCACCCTTA
Organism: Apodemus agrarius; assembly: GCA_964023405.1. Lineage (NCBI taxonomy): Eukaryota > Metazoa > Chordata > Mammalia > Rodentia > Muridae > Apodemus > Apodemus agrarius. The sequence continues at coordinate 41,573,357 of OZ030009.1, forward strand.
CTCCATTGTGGTCTGATAGGAGGCATGGAATTATTTGGATCTTCTATCTGTTAAGGTCTGTTTTGTGACCAATTATATGCTCAATTTTGGAGAAGGTACCATGAGGTGCTAAGAAGAAGGTATATTCTTTTGATTTAGGATGAAACATTCTATAGATATCTATTAAATCCATTTGGTCCACAACTTCTGTTAGTTTCACCATGTCTCTGTTTAATTTGTATTTCCCTGATTTGTCCATTGAAGTGAGTGGGGTGATTAAGTCACCCACAATTACTGTGTGGAGTGTGATGTGTGCGTTAAGCTTTAGTAAAGTTTCCTTTACAAATGAGGGCACCCTTGTATTTTGGGCATTGACGTTCAAAATTGAGAGTTCTTGGTAGATTTTTCCTTTGATGAGTATTAAGTGTCCTGTTTTTCTTGTTGTTTGTTTTTGTTTTCTGATGACTTCTGGTTGAAAATATATTTGCTTGGTTATTAGAATGACTACTCCACCTTGTTTCCTGGGACCATTTGCTTAGAAAAATGTTTTCTAGCCTTATGCTGTGAGGTAGTATTTGTCTTTGACATTGAAATGCGTTTCCAGTATGCAAAATGTTGGGTCTTGTTTATTAATCCAGACTTTTAGTCTATGTGTTTTATTGGGGAATTGAGTTCATTGATGTTAAGAGATATTAAGGAATAAGGATTGTTGCTTCCTGCTATTTTTTCATGGAATTTGTATGTTTTTGTGGTTATCTTCTTTTGGGTTTGTTGAAAGAAGATTACTTTCTTGTTTTCTTGTGTGTAGTTTCCTCCTTTTGTCAGTGTTTTCCATTCATTATCCTTTGAAAGACTGGATTTGTGGAAAGATACTGTGTAAATTTGTTTTTGTCATGAAATACCTTGGTTTCTTCATCTATGGTAATTGAGAGATTTGCTGGATATAGCAGCCTGTGTTGGCATTTGTGTTCCCTTAGGGTCTGCATGGCATCTGCCAAGGCTATTCTGGCTTTCATAGTCTCTGGTGAGAATTCCAGTGTAATTCTGATAGGTCTACCTTTATATGCTACTTGACTTTTTCCCTCACCCCTTTTAATATCTCTTTGTTTAGTACATTTGGTGTTTTAATTATTATATGATGGGAGGAATTTCTTTTGTGGTCAAATCTATTTGGAGTTCTATTGGCTTCTTGTATGTTCATGGGCATCTCTTTCTTTAGGTTAGGGAAGTTTTCTTCTATAATTTTGTTGAAGACAATTACTGGCCGTTTAAGTTGGAAATCTTCACCTCTTTTCTATACCTATAATTGTTAGGTTTGGTCTTCTCACTTTGTCCTGGATTTCCTGGTTGTTTTGGGTCAGGAGCTTTTTGCATTTTTCATTTTCTTTGACTGTTGTATCAGTGCTTTCTATGGTATCTTCTGCATCTGAGATTCTCTCTTCTATCTCTTGTATTCTGTTGTTGATGCTTGTATCCATGACTCCTGACTTCTTTCCTAGGTTTTCTATGTCTTGAGTTGTTTCCCTCTGTGATTTCATTATTGTTTCTACCTCCTTCTTATTTTTTTAATTTTTTTTATCTTTTTGGCTTTTTTCAAGACAGGGTTTTTCTGTGTAGCCCTGCCTGTCCTGGAACTCACTCTGTAGACCAGGTTAGCCTTGAACTCAGAAATCTGCCTGCCTCTGCCTCTGCCTCCCAAGTGCTGGGATTAAAGGCATGTGCCACCACCACCCAGGTCTAGATCCTGGATGGCTTTGTTCAATTCCTTCACCTGTTTTCTTATATTTCCCTTAGTTCTTCAAGGGCTTCTCCCTGTTTATTTGTGTTCTCCTATATTTCTTTAAGGGCGTTATTTATGTCCTTCTTGAAGCCCTCCATGAAGCCCTCCTTCAGCATCATGACCTGTGGTTTTTAAATACAAATCTTCCTTTCCTGGTGTGTTGGGGTATCACTTACTTGCTTTTCTGGGAGAATAGGTTTCTGATGGTGCCATATGGCCTTGATTTCAGTTAGCAATGTTTGTACATTTGCCTTCCATCTGGTTATCTCTGTTGTTAGTTGATCTTGCTGTCACTGGCTGGTGCTTGCCCCTCCTCTTTGGCTGCAGGCCTATCTCAGCAACCCTGGGTGAGTTGCTTTCCTGGGGTACAGATTGCTCTGGTGCTGCCTAGCTCCTGGGTGCAGGTAGAGTCCTTGCGGGGTGTGTCCCATGTGTTCCTCTACTCTGGTGATTCCTGCCTACTATTCTGCCCCTCTACACAGTTACTGAAGCACAAATGGAGGGGCCTCACCTCCAAGTATGGGATTCCCTCTACCAACCTCCTTGCAGGGCAGATGATTCCTGGCAGCTGGCTGGTTGTGTTGCTATTTAGCTCCTGAATACAGGTAGAGTCCTGGAAGGGTGTGTCCCAAGTGATCCTCTATTATGGTAATCCCTGCCCACCAATGTGTTACATCTTCACAAGAGCATAATTGGTGGCTGAGACCAACTCTCATGTTGTATTTGGGTATGTAGCTCTGTGGCCCTGATCAACTCTGGATGTAGGCTGTGCTGGCTGTCTCCTCCACGCTACTGGGTGTATAGCTGGCTTCCTGAGCCACTTGGAGATGGTGCACTGTGGCAGGGGATGTTCCCAATCGAGAGGCAAAACCAGGAAGGCTCCTGTCAGAGGCTTCTGGACAGGATTCTCTGATCTGCAGGGCAGGTCGCATCTCTGCAGGCTGTCTCTTTCACACTGGCTGCTGGGTGGATATCTGTCTTCCTGTACCACTTGGAAATGGAGCATTGTGGCAAGGGATCAAGTCTCCTTTTCATGTTTTAGAGTCTATAGTAAAGTAACATGGCTACTGACAGTGGCTAATTTTTATATTCTGTGATATGTGTTGCTTACAGATATTGTAATATGCATTTAACCATTAATTTGAAATTAATTTCTAAATTACATGAAACCATCCCCATTTATCAATGAGGCATTCTTACTGATGCCATATGAAAAAGCTTTGTTCACTCAGAATATCCTTCCCAAAGAAGGACCTACTCTGAGATACCTCAGCCTTTCTTGGATGTTTGATAACTTGTCACAATAAACATGCAATTGTCACTATAGGAAAGAAGCTCTTCATTTCATATCACATGGGACAAAGTATAGACATTGAGTATGGCTTGTTAATATGCCTTAACTTGAGATTAATCTGTCTCACATTTCTTTTGTTAAACATAGGTGATGATTCCTTTGGAAATAGTCATAAAGAGATAAACAAAAATTTAGTCACTTCACCAAAGTACACGTGAGAAATCAAGGATTTCATGAGGGTTGACATTATGAATCAAAGAGTTTTGGGGATAACTCACATGATTTTGGGTAAGAGGTTACTGACTTGAGCATGGATGATAAAAAATTAGCTACATTACAGAATATTTATCTGCAGCATGGGTAGTGAAACACATGAGTTAAATCTTATAGTGCTCTCATAAAATTGAATGGGAATCACCACTGTTAAAGTAGTTTCATCTATATTATTATGAAGGCAACCCTAGCTTTTAAAAACAGTATTGACAGAAGAATAATCAGAAAAGCAGAGAATATAGGAAGAAAAGTAGGTAAAGGCGTTGCATTCAGAAACATTCATTTCCAACTAATTAGATGATGGACATACTGCTTTGATTAGGGGACATCTAGGACAAGTATGGGCTCTTGTGAGTGAGAACGTTGACAAGAATTTACATGAGTTTGAGATTATTATTTGTGACATGCATCACAAATAGTGATAATTTTCTTTCAGATTTTTCAGGGAGACATATCACAAAAATTTGCAATTTGTGCCCCTTCCCCCCAAAACAATTCTCAAGAATTCTGTTGGGTTCCTTTTACCTCTGAGACAATCTTGTTTTTAAATTAATATTACACACACACACACACACACACACACACACACATATATATATATATATATATATATATATATATACATATATATATATATTCATATGTTCTCCAGTGCACAAAGGGAATAATTGTGATATCTGTAGTTCTGTGCTATATAAGTTAAAATATTAATTTTGGTTACACTCAGCATATGCACTAAAAATGACAATTGTGTTATTTATAGCTCAATTAAACACTATCATGCATGCAAACCATATTTTCATGAACATGTTTCTACTTATCTGTTCACAGACATCAAATACTCTCCTATGCATGGACACTTTAAATTGCAGTATATCAATTTTTCACAGACAGCATAGTAGAGGGGTTTGTTTTCCTTAAAGATTTTCTCTGAAGTATATGTGCCAGAAGCAGCTAACAAAAATATCATCCATGTAATGAAAACTAATGTATTGAAGAAATTATCTACAGATTATTTCCAGTAGTTATTTCTTGAAATATTGACATAGACTTCTTAACATTCCAAGTAGAGGAATATTCCCCTGATACATTTTTAGAGATTAAGAATTGCTTTAAGTAGGTACAATAAAGCAAACTATTCTTTATTCTGCTCAGTGAAAAGGATAGGAAAAAATTCAGTCTTTTAAAGCAATTACTAAAAATTACTTAGATAATAAAGAAAGTAAAGGAAATACATGTCTGTAACAACGATATTTGCTGAATTATAGTATTCTCAGCTCTAAAATCTATTGACATTCTCAAATTTTCCTAATAGTTTTGCATAAAAATGCATGGGGTTTCCATGGACTGCCAGACTCCTCTATATATCTGGCTTCTAGTTGCTCTTGTACCAGATGGCCAAACTCCTGTAATATTTCCTTGGTCAAAGGCCACTGATCTACTCATACAGGCTTGTGAGTTAACCATTTTCAGGTAGGGTTCTTGGCATTTCAGCCATGGCTGCTACATAAATTTTAGAAACTCAGATCCTGTTATATCTTGTGTTTGAATAATTGGTAAAGCCTATTTTTTGTTTGGTTTTTTTTGGTCATATATATATATATATATATATATATATATATATATATATATAAAATCTTCACCTGGAGCAGCCATCTTTTCACCCCAAATTTCATCACAGGCTGTGTCTTGGATCACAGGATTATTAGTCCGTGTACCCTACTGTTGTAAAAGATTTCTTTCCCATAAATTCATGGGCATGTCATCTAAGTAAGGCTTTTACTTTCACATTTGTCCTTCTGGCCCTACACATTTGACACATGGCAAACTTATTTTATCTGTGAAAAATTTCCACTTCTAATTAACTGTGTATAAACCTTTAAATGTACCAATTCTGAGTTCCAAGATTTCTGTGAAATCATAGTTATATAAGCTCCTATTTCTAACAAGCCTCCTTCTTTAGAACATTTTACTTGCAATGTTAATTTTGGCTTCTGATAATTAAGAACTGAATATTAGCATATTTTGCTATTCTTCTAAACACTCCTGTTCTTTCATCTGGAGCAGCTTTGACCTAGACCTGGGGATTCTGTAGTAGCTGGGCAACTAACTGCATTATATTATATCGCTATTTTTAAGAGATCATGGTTTCATTTTTTATTTGATATATTCTTTATTTACATTTCAAATGATTTGCACTTTCCTGGATCCCCTTTCCCCCGAAAGTCCCATAAGCCCTCTTTCCTCTCCCTGTTCCCCAATCAACCCCTTCCTGTTTCCCTGTCCTGGTATTCCCCTATACTACTGCACTGAGCCTTTCCAGGATCAAGGGCCTCTTCTTCCTTCTTTTTGGGCATCTTTTGATATATGAATTGTTTCTTGGGTATTCCCAGCTTCTGGGATAATATCTGCTTATCAGTGAGTGCATACCATGTGTGTTCTTTTGTGTTTGGGTCAGCTCACTCAGCATGACATTCTCCAGTTCTGCCCACTTGCCTAAGAATTTCATTAATTCATTGTTTTTAATAGCTGAGTAGTATTCCATAGTGTAAATATAACACATTTTCTGTATCCATTCTTCTATTGACAGACATCTGGGTTCTTTCCAGCTTCTGTCTATCATAAATAGAGCTGCTATGAACATAGTGGAGCATGAATTCTTATTACGTGCTGGGGAATACTTTGGGTATATGCCCAGGAGTGGTATAGTGGGGTCCTCTGGTAGAATCATGCCCAGTTTTCTGAGGAACCACCAGAATGATTTCCACAGTGGTCTTACGAGCTTGCAAACCTACCAGCAGTGGAGGAGTGCACCTCTTCCTCCACATCCAGCACCTGTTTTCTCCTGAGTTTTTTATCTTAGCCATTCTGACTGGTATGAGGTGAAAACTGCATGGTATTGGTAAAATGAAAGGCAGGCAGATCAAAGTGATAGAATTGAAAACCCAAAAATGAACCCACACACCTATGGCCATTTCATCTTTGACAAAGGAGCTATAAGCCTCCAATGGAAAAGATAGCCTTTTCAACAAATGGTGCTGGTTCAACTGGAGGTCAGCATGCAGAAAAATGCAAATCAATCCATTCTTTTTTTTTTCTTTTTTTTATTGTATATATTCTATATTTACAATTCATTTCCCTTTTTCTGGTTCCCCACCCCCAAAGGTCCCACATGTCCTTTTCCCTCCCCCTGCTCCCGTATCCACCCCCTCCCACTTTACTGTTCTTGTACTCTCCCACCATGATGTTTTGGTCCATTCTAGCACCAGTGTCCACTCCTTTCTTCTTGTGAGACATCACTTGATATGTGATTTGTGTCTTTGGTGTTCTAAGCTTCTAGGCTAATATCCACTTATCAGTGACTGTATACCATGGGTATTCTTTTGAGACTGGGTCACCTCACTTAGTATGACATTCTCCAGCTCCATCCATTTCTCTAAGAATTTCATGAATTCATTGTTTCTAATGGCTGTATAGTACTCCATTGTGTATATATACCACATTTTTTGTATCCATTCTTCTGTTGAGGGACATCTGGGTTCTTTCCAGCTTCTGGCTATTATATATAAAGCTGCTATGAACATAGTGGAGCATGTATCCTTATTGCATGCTGGGGAATCTTCTGGGTATATTCCCAGGAGTGGTATGGCTGGGTCCTCCGGAAGTATCACGCCCAGTTTTCTGAGGAGCCGCCATACTGATTTCCAGAGTGGTTGTACCAGCTTGCATTCCCACCAGCAGTGGAGGAGTGTTCCTCTTTCTCCACATCCTCGCCAACACCTGATGTCTTCTGAGTTTTATCTCCTTGTACTAAGCTCAAGTCCAAGTGGATCAAGGAACTCCACATAAAATTAGTCACACTTAAACTAATAGAAAAGAAACTGGGGAAGTGCCTTGAGTACATGGGCACAGGGGAATTTTTCCTGAACAGAATACCAATAGCTTATGCTCTAAGACCAAGAATTGATAAATGGGACCTGATAAAATTACAAAGTTTTTGTAAAGCAAAGGACACTGTCAAAACAACAAAATTGCAACCAACAAATTGGGGAAAGATCTTTACCAACCCTATATCTGACTGAGTGCTAATATCCAAGATATACAAAGAACTCAAGAAGGTAGACTCCAGAGAGCCAAATAACCCCATGAAAAATTGTGGTACAGAGCTAAACAAAGAATTTTCACCTGAGGACTATTGAATGGCTGAGAACCACCTAAAGAAATGTTCAACATCCTTAGTCATCAGGGAAATGCAAATCAAAACAACCCTGAGATTTCACCTTCATTTTTCTTTTTAAATCTTGTATCATACCTGCATTCACACTGGAACTTGGATGAATACATTCAATTACTTCTGACAGCAACTCTTTTGTCTCTGTGGGCAAATGACAGTAAATTCAATTAGTTATACTTATAAAATTGAGTTTTGGTGGGATAGAGAATGATGTTTATCTGTTGCCAAGGTTAAAGCAGAAATGTCTGCAGCACCATTCATTTAATTTGCATTTCTTTGAGGTATTTCTACATGCTTACTCTTTCCGGACTCACAAGAGACAAATGGCCTGTACTTTTTGCTGTGCCCTCCCAATTTCATTTTCTCATGGCAGGAAACTACTCATGTATCTCTCTTTGACCTACACTTGTTCCAATGATAAATTGCTTAACTAATGAACACACCTGAGAGTAGGCTTGCTTTCAGATTTATGCCTAGGATATCTACTGCCTTTTGAGATGCTGTATTTCCAATTGTGTTGCAAACAACAAAATTTCCCACAATAAAACCATCAGGCATTTTGAGATCAAAGACTTGTAGGGGACTTATTCACAATATCTTTGCAGATGACCATGTTTCCTGTAACTGGATCACTAGGAATAAAGAAATCATGGATCTCTAGATATAGAATAACATTATATTATATATTGTTTATTAGCAAGATACATAGTAGAAGCATTATCAGTCCTATCCCTCTACATTCCTATATAGATGGTACCTTGGTCTTTAATGGCTGAAGAATTTGTTTTTCAACACCATGATCCATATCTGAACCTGCCTTGACTATGGTTCTCATATGGTTTTGTTCACAGCTGAGACTAATATTTAGTTTAAAATCATGGAAGAATTTTCCAAGGTTTCTAGAATCTTTGTAAATGAGGTAGGCCATTTACTGGTTCTTGAACTTTTCCCCCAAGATCTTAAAGCTGCAAAGCAACATTGTTCTTTCTATTTTAGAGTGATCAAATAGAATCTGAATTTGAATATCGGAGTACAACCATACACCTAGCAACTGCTCTCTGAGTATCCTCATTCTGCTTGCTCTGCTTAATGGGGCAATATTCCCAGCTTTGTCACTTTGTCATATTAACCATTATAAATGCAAATAGGTTTCTAATACCACTAATGCCAGTACTCTTCAGTGTAATTCTATTTGAGCAATCTAATTATTTATAACGTATTTCAATTAAAGCAAGTTCATCCCATAGGATATCATGGTTTCTTTAAAAATTTTTAGATGTAGTCTTTCTCTATGATACCATCCTAACTTTTCATAATTTTGTTGGGTATAATCAGCAGGTATATTGTAAACAAGTACTGTGAAAAGCTGAGCTTGATCTGGTAATCCCAGTATGATCCTCCTCTAATTTTGTTGTCCTAGTTGGTGTGAGTTTAACTCTTTCTTTTCAAAAGGACTGTTTTTATCAAATTTTCCTACTTCTTGTTCTATATTTCCCCAAGCCACCACACTTCAGCAGTTTCTTTTCCTTTTTCCTCCATGGGAAACTCCTGTAAGCTAGCTCATTTATCAACACTGAGCATTTTTGTTTTCTCTTTCTTGATGCTGCACACTTCACACACTATTCCAATACCCAAAATAATCTTTCCAGGTCCTTTGGAAATTCTGCCATCCTTTCAAAAAGGAGGGAGCACAGTGATCCCATTTGTTTTCCCATTACAAGCAACTTTTGCTTCCCAGACTCCTCTATTTACACATTGTTTTATTTATTTATTTATTTATTTATTTATTTATTTATTTTAATTTTTATTTTTTTAGAAATGCAATATAGAAGGTAGAAAAGAAAAAAGCCTACCTCTGGGAGCAAATCCCATGCAAAATAAAATCTTTTTTTTTCTTTTTTTTTTGGATTTGGTTTTTTTGAGACAGGGTTTCTCTGTATAGCCCTGGCTGTCCTGGAACTCACTTTGTAGTCCAGGCTGGCCTTGAACTCAGAAATCCGCCTGCCTCTGCCTCCCAAGTGCTGGGATTACAGGCGTGTGCCACCACAGCCCGGCAATAAAATCTTTTTGATGTCTTGTATAAAACAAAATATGCATCTGTCTTTCCCTGCCATTTTGTCCATATCTTTTAGCATCAATTTTCCCTTTTGACCTAGCCTTGTATTTTGATGGCCCTTGTAGCTGGTCTTTTCTCCTTTGTGGATTTTTCTTTCATCCCAACTCTCTTTTTCAACACCTTACTGGTAACTGGTATATTATCCTTTGTGGTTTATTCTTTTTTTCCATTCCTTCACCCCTCTTTCAGCCATTCATCCCCCTAATATTAGTTAGAAGAAAAAATGTAAAAATAGGAAGAGAGAAAAGAAAAATCTTTAATTACTTTTCTGTTGTTTCTCCTTTATGCATGAATACTAGGAAACTACAACCAAACCATGAACAACTAATTACAGACAACCAAAACCAGCACTCAGAGACCTAGAAGGTAAGCCCCATCTCTGTAAATATTTTACATTTGTAGAACCTATTTGCAGTATCTGACAAAATCACATCTCTGCTAGAGCATGGGGCAAATCATAGTCAGCTTCTGTGGACAATGTGAAGCAGACCAGTATCACCACATCAGGAATAAAAACAAAATCACTCTTATCACATTTTTGTGTTTGTTAGGGAATGCAAAATTCTGAAATTTTCAGTACACTGTATTCAGCTTACAGACAAGTTCAATATAAGATCTTATTTACCAGGTGCTTTTCCTTTATTTTATAGACAAAAAGGGAATAAAAATCATGAGATTTCTAAGTTGTTTATGATTCCTGATAATTTTAAAATTTCTTTGTTTAATGAGTATTATGATCCTTACATCATTATTTATAAAGTAAAGTTTCTTTTTAAAGGAAAAAATATAAACAATGCTCCAGCACTTTATTCTGCTCTTATATTAATTTGATGAAGGTTTATTGACAGTTTTTGTACGTTGGAAATATTTGATAACATTTTATGGTTGATAATTTAGTTCCTTTGTTAAAAAAGTCACTTATTTTCAGGAGCTTGGTCAGTTATGATGGTATTCCTCACACTGAAGCAGTAGTACTCTATGGTTAGAAACACAAATGTTTTAAATCCAGTTTAATGGGCACTCCACGGCTGTTTATCAAAACAATGATAGTCTACATTGTATCTTCTGGATCTATGAAAGTCAACCCACAAAGAGGGATATTCCAGCTCTATTCTACCCTGGATTTTGTTTTTCATGAAATATCAACTAAGAGTGTAGTGTTTTTAGATTTATGGCTTTATCATCTAGTTTAGACATATTCAACAACAGTAAAACTAGCCTAAGTGGTTTATGAGGCTTGAGGACTTTGTTGGTTTCAGAGATTTTCTATCGAGTTAGTTTTCCCATGGCATTGAGCTACTGCTCTCATTCCCTTTTGACTCCTACCAGTGACTTTTTATTCATTTTTAGTTCCATATTGTGGCTTGCAGAAAACACCCTAACTGTTGTTTTCATGGCTACTTTTGCAAATATATAAAACACTTACGAGTTAGCCTTATGTCAAAAGCCATCAAGGAAAGGATATGGCAAGCATATTTTCTTGAGATGGCCCACCATTTTCTATAACTTTGATGGTGTGCTCTGAGATGCAGGCACCCCTGAGGCTTCATCCCAGGAGTTATACTTGTTGCTGATATTCAATTCCTGCCAATATTACCTAGCCTGATTATTCAGAGCATCAGCTTTTCCTACTGTGCAAATTTCCTTCAGGTTCAACATGAATATGTGCTTTGATACCATGATGCATCAAGTTTGATTTCAATTTAATTCCCAATAATGATTTTATAGAACTCCTACATTGATACAAGTAATCTCAAGCTACCTACAGAATAAAAACTACAAATAGAGCACTGTCAACCTTTATTTGTCCCATGCTAATTGCACTAGGAAAAGAATGTGGCCTTGGAAGAAATTAGAATCCAAGGTAAAGTTCAATCTAGATTAGAAATAAGTCTAACTAACTTGACCCTAAAACTCCTAAACTAGAAATAGGCAGCTTATTGTAGGCCAAAGGACAGAATATAAATCATGGACTAGTTTCCATACTCAAGTCCTCAGTGTAATAAGACATATGGTTGATTTGTCTCTTCACAACCCATGCTAAATTATGACATAAAATTGTTGCTTCAAATTTATAATAGACTTATGAGGATAGAAAAACTTAATAAACCTCTAGTCAGGTAGTAGTCTTAATGGAAAAATTCTGGTGCAATTCCTTAAGCCTTATTGATGAATGACATAAATGTAGTTAGATATAAAAATGAAGACCAATGATAAATTTGTGATGTAGCCCTTATGTGCTTCATCCACTACTCATATCTATGTATACTCACCAAACTACAAAGTGGAAAAACAATTATATCTGTAGATCTGCACTATATCATTTAAAATGCTAATTTTCCATTATGTACATGTTATGCCTTAAAAACTAATATCTGTTATTTATAGCCAAATTAAACACTACCTTGCATGCACACTATATACTCTTGTAAACTTTTCTATTCATCTATTCACAGACATAAAATAATTTCCCATGCATGTCCAACAAAGTTTCTGGGTCAGAAGCTGCCAACAAAATACCTTACATGTAATGAAACTAATGAATTGAGTAAACCATGTACAGATTATTTCCAATGGTTATTGCACAAAATATTGACATAGAGTTAGATTAACTAATCATCCCAGTAAATAACATTCCGCTGGTATATTTTGCAGGTTAAGCATTGTTATAAGTAGGTACAGTAAACATTTTTTAATCTGGATCACTAAAAGGATAGTGAAAAAATTTTTTCAATCCCTTATTATCATTTACTTAGACAAAATGATAAAGAAATGCATGGCTATAATGGATGTATTAGTTGAATTACTCTATTCTCAGCTCTAAAATCTGTTAACATTCTCAATTTTCCTTAATTCTTTTTCATAACAAGTGCATGGGATTTCCATGGGCTGGCAGACTCTTCTATATATTTGGCCTCTAGTTGCTTTTGTACCAGATGGTCAAACTCCTATCATAGTTCCTTGGTCAAGGGCCATTGACCTACCTATAATGACTTATGACGTAAACTTTTTCAGGGTAGGGCTCTTGGCATTTCAGCTATGTCTCCTCCTGTAATTTTGGAAATTCAGTTCATGTTATGTCGTGTGTTAGGAAAATTGGCAAAGTATAGGATTGTTGAAAGATATAAATATCGTCCACTGGTGCATCAACCATTTCTTCCTAAATTGTATCTTGTGCTCTCTCTTGGATTATAGGAATATTAAGCCAAGTATTCCACTGCTATAAAAGATCCTTTTCCATTTAATCTTTGGGTATGTCATTGAAATAGGGACTTAATTTTCAGATTTGATTTTCTGGTCTAACATATTTTACTCATCTCACATATTGTTTTATCTGTATATCTTTACACTTCTTAGGAAATTGGCATAAACCATTTAAAGGAGCCATTCTGAATTCCAAGATTTCTGGGAAATTATAGTTACATAATCTCCCATTTCCACTCAGCCTCTTACTTGAATACATTTACTTTCAATTTTAATTTTGGCCTTTGCTCATTAACTGCTGAAAATTAACTCATTTTCTTGTCTTTCACAATGTTACTTTTCTTTCTCCAGGAGGACCTTTGCCCTAGAGCTAGAGATCCCTTCTAGGCTGGGCAATCCTAGTAACTTCATTAAATTATATCAATTTTTTCATACACCATGGGTTTAATTTCTCTTTTGAAACCTTCATTTATCATACCTGAATAGATAATTAAACTTTGAAGATTCGAAATATTTCGTAACAACAGCAACAGTTGTGTCTCTATGGGGAAAAAGAAAAAAAAACAACATCAATTCAATTAGTTATTTCTAAATCATTGAGGTTATGGAATATAGAGTAAGTTAGTTATCTATTGTTAAGTCTAGAACAGCACTGTCTACAGTAGCATGCATTAACTTTGCATTACTTCATTTTACTATTTCTACCTGCTTATTCCTTCCTGGCTGACAATTGTCAAATAATATGTTTTTTTTGTTGTTTGTTTGTTTGTTTGTTTGTTTATGGCTTCGAGCTATGTCCCCATTTCATTTTCTGATGGCATGAGAAAGGCCTTGGGTATCTCTCTTGGACCTATACTCATTGTTCCAATGGTAACCCTTGCCTCATCAAATGAACACAACCCTAGAGTAGACTCTGATTTACATCTAGGATAACCATTGCCTTTGGAGATGCCTAGTTTGCACTTGTGTCACAAATGAACAATTCCCCACAATAAAAGTACCAGGTATTTTGAAACAGGAGAGCTATAGTGTCTTGTTCAAAACCTCTTTGCATCTTACCATGTTCCCTGTAACTAAATCACTAGGCATTAAGGCATCTGAGATCTCTAGGTATAGAATGACCTTGTATATTAGCAAGATACATATTAGAACCAATATCAGTTGTATGCCTCTAGACTTCTCCATAAGTGGCCTGGGCTTTTAATGTTCTAAGGAATTGTTTTTCAGAAATATTCACATTTTCAAACACTAAGGTCCATAGTAAAGCCTGCCTAGCAACTGATTTGTATTTGATTTTGTTCACTACTGAGACTAATAATAATTTAAAATCAGTGAAGGATTCTCCAGAGATTGTATAATCTTTGTAAATGACATAGAGCTTTTCCTGGTTTCTGAACTCCACGTTCCCCCCAAAAAACCTTCAAGGTACAAAGTAACATTGTTCTTTATATTTTAGAATGATCAGATTGATTCTAAATTTGGATATAAGAGTACTGTCCTTCACCTAGCAACTGTTCTCTGAGTATCTTCATTTCACTTGCACTGCTTTATAGTTCAATATTCCCAGCTTTGTCCCTTGGCCATGTTATCCATTGCATATTTAAACTGGCATTTATTACTATACTTTGCAATACTTTCTAGCCTAATCCTATTTTAGGTAACCCAGTTATTTATAATTTGTTTCAATTAAGGTGACCCCATTCTATAGGAAATCATGGCTTAATTAAAAAATCCTTAGATCTAGCCTTTCTATAGGATACTATCCTATCTCATCATAAATTTGTTCAACACCTTCAGCAGACATATTTTATACAATTACTATGAAAGCTGATGGTTGTATTAGTCAAGGACAATGGTGATCTAGTAACCCCAGCATGACCTTCTAACTCTGTTAGTGTGGTTGGTGCTAGCTAACCCCCCCTTTTTTTTTAAACAGAAAGTGGTATCAGTTCTTCCTCCTTCTTTTCCAGTATTTTCAAGGCTCCACCCTTCTGAACAACTTTTTATTTTTCCTTGGGTGGGAAACCCCTGTAATCTACCTCCATCACTAAGACTGAGCTTTTTTCTGGTGTTACACACTTCTTACATGATTCTCAAAACAGGGATAATCTCTCTAAGTCCCTAGGAATTTCTGCCATTCTTTCAGAAAACACGGAATAAATTGACACAATTTGTTATCACAATTCATTTTTATTTTGATACTCAGACCCCTCTATTTCCACTTGCAGCTTTTTCAACTATTCAGCCATTATTCCAACCCCTTTTTTGAAACAGAATATATGAAGAGGGGAAAAAATAGAAAATCTCACTCTCAGAGCAAAGCAGGGAATATCCCAGCTTTAGCAGACACAATAGTATTTCTGGTGTCTTATAAAAAAAGAAAATACTCTTCTCTTTCTCTGCAATTTTCCTCAAGTCATTTGACCTCAAATATTCTCTTCTACCTAGCATTATATTTTGGTGCCCTGTGTAGCTGGTCTTTGCTCCTTTGTGGGTTCTTGTTTCTTCTAATTTCTCTCACTTTAAACATACTACTTGTAGCTAGTCTACTCTCCTTTGTGGGTTATTCATTCTTTTACCCTCCACCCCGTTTTTACCCATATAACATTCTAAAGCTAGATAGAAGAATCAAAGTAAAAAATTGAAAGAGCAAAGAACAAAAACTCCTGAAACTAATTTATTTTCTTCAGCTTTCTTTTTTAATTATTAATACTAACAAACTGCAACAAACCCCTGAAAAACCAGTATTAGACAACCTAAATTAGCACTCACAGCCCTAAAATGTATATGCCCTTTGAAAAGTCTCCATAATGGTAAATGTCACATAATTTCAGACACTAGTGTCAGCTTACAAAATCACTCTCATCCTAGAGCACCGGGAAAATCATATTCAGCTACTGTGGACAATGTGAGACAACCAAATATCCCCACATTGGTGACAGAAACAAATTCATGCACATATCACATTTCTGTATTTGATAATAATTGCAAAATTCCAAAATTCTCATTACCCAGTATTCAGCTTACAAACAAATTGAATCAACCATCTTTTTACCAGATGTTTTTGTTGATTTTATAGACAAACAAGGGAATGAGAATCATGAAGGCATGTGTGATTTCTGATCATTTTAGATTTCCTTTGCTTAATAAATGTTATGAGTCTTACATATCTTTAGACAGTAACGTTTCAACTTAAAGGAAAGACAAACAATGTTCTACTCTGTCATTTTGCTCTTATATCAATTCCATGAAGTTTTATGACAATTTCTTTTTGGAGATGGTAAATATATATTATTTTTATGGTTAATATGTCTCTATGTTAGAAAAAATCACTTAATTTCAGGAACTTGGCCAATTGTGATTGGATTCCTGATAGGGATTGCCAAAGTCAGATTTTCTTCTAAATCCTAATAGCAGAAGTCTATGGTTAGAAACACAGGTGTTTTAAATCCAGTTTGATGGGCACTCTACAGCCTTTTCTCAAAACAATGATAGTCTACTTTGTATCTTCTGTAACTATGAAAGCACACATAGAAGGTTATTAGTTCTATCTTATCCTGTTTTATTTTGACGTTGTTGCTGCTCATGTAATAAAGGGTGTCACATCTTTAATTTTAGAGCCTTATCATCTAGTTTTGGCATATCCAAAAACAGGAGAAATAGCTTAAGTGATTTATGAGGATTTAGGGCTTCACTGGCCTAAGGGGCTTTCTATAGAGTTTGTTTCCTCATGGAACTAAGCATCTGCTCTAATATCCTTTTGGCTCTTACCAGTGACTTTCTGTTTAATTTTAGTACATATTTTGGCTTGCAAAAATCATCCCAACTGTTGTTTCCTTGGTTGCTTTTACAAATCTATAAAACATTTACAAGTTAGCCTTATGACAGAAGCCATCTTTCTTTCCTTTCTATTCTATTTTTCTTTGAATAGTTAATGAAATCAGAGCATCTACCCTGGCCAGTGATGTTCTCCTAGTCAAAAAGAAAAGACAGCATTTAACTAAGCAAGCAACTGAGCACGTTTCTATGAGATGGACCACCACTTTCCATGACAGTGATGAATATCCTCTGAGATTCAGGGTCCTCTGAGACTTCATCGCAGGGTTGCTACTTGCTGCTGATAAGTCTTTCCCACCAATATTGCATAGTCTGATGACACCTGAGCATCTTCCCTCCCTATTGGGCAGATTTCCTATAGAATCTATATGAAGATGTACTTTGATTCAGTAAGGCATCAAGTTTGATTTCATAATTTTGATAATGATTTTATAGAACAACTATATTGAAACAGGTAATCTCAAGCCCTCTATAGAATAAAAGCTGCAAATAGATCTGTCAATCTTCATTATCTCATGCTAATTGTAATAGGAAAGGAAATCAGTCTTGGAACAAACTGGAATCACAGGTAAAGTTCCATCTAGATTAGAAATGAGGCCACTACCTTGTCACTAAAGGCCCTAAATTAGGAATGAGAAGTTTATTGTAGGTAGGGACAGAAAATAAATCATGAAATAGTTTCTCTATAAAAGATTTCAAATTGTAAGATACAAGGCAGGTGATTTGTCTCTTGACAAATCCATGCTAGCTTCTAAAAATATTGCTTTATACTTATAATGGACTTATGGGGATAGGAAAACAGTTAATAAACATTTAGTCAGGCAATAATCTTAATGGAAAGACATGTAAACAATTCTGCTGCAACTCCTTAAGCCTTATAGACCAATGACATAAAATATTGCTTTAAACATACTATGACTCACTGAATATAAAAAATAATTTTTAAATTGTGTGATCAATTATAGTAGTCAGATATAAAAATGAAGAGCAACAGTAAATATGTGATGTAGCCTTATTTGCTTCATCCACTATTCATGTATCTATGTGTTCCTTCCTTCTTCCTTTCTTTCTTTCTTTCTTTCTTTCTTTCTCTCTCTCTCTCTCTCTCTCTCTCTCTCTCTCTTTCTTGCTTGCTTTTTTTTCATTCTCTTCCTCTACTACTGGTTTTTGAATTGTTAGTTTTATTTGAGTATCTAGTCTTTGCAGTGATGTTCTGAAAGTCTATGTTTAAAAAGCCTAGTAACATTTATTACCACCTGCTCCTATCATTTGGAAGTAATTGCTAGAAACAAGAATCTTTTAGCCCCATTCACCATTGTCATAGCCCTTTGCTGCATAAATCAGTTTACTCTGCCATGTCAAACCTGGTATTTGACTGCCTTACACAGTGAAATGTCTTTTACAAGGGGTGGAAAGGAGCTTGGAAGTCTGAATATGGTCCACGTTAAGAAGAATCAATTGGTTCTGGAGGGACAAAAAACACTAATCAACAAATTTGAGACATGTTGTATGCTGTATATAAAGATGTCAATATTTGTATCAATTGTTTAATTATAACAAGCAGTGTTGGTTCAAATGCATGGACATGAGAGATGACACCTCTGTTCATTAACAACTTAATCATATTCTGTAAGTTTTCTGTCCCCCAAATTTTGAGTACTGTTATTTCGTTGATTTGGCAGATATCCCCCTCTTGACATTGCTAAGTCTTTGCCATGTTGTTCTGCTCCATTTTTGAAAGACCCGAGGATGTACAGAGTGGTTGCAGCCTGCTTATCCTATAGCACTAATCCTAACATTCCCTGCACTGCACCACAGCTTCTTTTCTTTATCAGCTCTATCTTGTTATTTAAATATAATGGATGAAAATCTTCATATGTGGTATTTCTATTTTCCTGGAGGAAACATACATCACATATCCTGGGATGGAATTTCTGATCTTCAACATGAAAAGCACAATAATTTCACTATGCTCTTTAATCTATTATGCTTTCTATGAACTCTTTGTCAGGCTTTAAAGACTCCTATAAGCTCACTGGTATATAGTATTTGATATTTCTTTGAAAATATCCCTAGCATGCCAGCTGTCACATTCATTTTCGAGTGAGCCTAGCAGACTCTTGTGTTCTTTGTCATATATATATATATATATATATATATATATATATATATTCTTGATTGCATTAGCTTTTGTAGAACTCAACCTAAATAACAATGTAAGTCGCTCAGTTCTCTCAAAGCCTTTTCTACCTCTCAAAGATCACATCCCATCACAAGGCTCAGCAAAACAAATGATGTTCCAAGTCAGAATAAAATTATGTTTATATTTGAGATTATCTAAATTGCCTATAACCAGCATTGTAACCTGGGCACTGACAGCCTCCTATATAACAAAATTGCTTGGTGATATCTATCCATTTGCTATTATATTCCAATCCTTGAGAAATATGAGAATCGTGGCTGGAGATAGTTAAGTGTTTCCACTGTGTCTTGTGAGTCAGTCCATCCAGACTGATGTCCTTCCTTGCATTGCCTCAGGTCATGTAGAATGGATAGTTAAATTACTATTTCTCTAGTTCTGTGGGACCTACACTGTCCTATGTTTTGATGTCCAATATTCTCTTAAGCCCCTTTTTCAGAGTATTACAGTTATTTTAAAGTTTTCACATTTTTTCAACAGCTCAGATAAAGACTGTTCCAGAAATATCATAATTTCTAAGCCTTTCCAGTCATGGTATTGAAATGTTGTGCTTGATCTGTATATTATGTCATGCTTAACATGTGTCCTTATTCCTTCTCATTTCAATACTTTTTACAATATGTTGGGTTCTAAATATGTATCCCAAAAGAGGTCTCCTTAGCAAAGTTCTAACTCATTCATTCATTCCAAATATTTGAAATTACAAGTTGTCAACCTCTTAAAAGGAACCACACACAATACTTTTTGATTTTGGCCTGGGTTATTTTTGATGGCATATATCAATATCTTCCCCTGGAGACTCAAATATTTCTCCTCAGATTTTATCATGGGCTGTCTCTTGGATCATAGGAATATTAACATTTATATACTACTGTTGTAAAAGATCCCTTTCCCATAAATTTATGGACATGTCATTGTAATAAGGCCTTAACTTTCACATTTGTCCTTCTGATCCCACAAATTTAACTCATCACATACATATTTTATCTGTGATAATTTTTTCACTTCCAATTAACTGGGTATAAACCATTTAAAGAAACAATTCTGAGTTCCAAGATTTCTGTGAAATCTTAGTAACATGAGGTGCTATTTCCACCAAGCCACCTTCTTCAGTAAATTTTACTGGCAACTTTAATTTTGGTCTCTGACAATAAACAGCTGAATATTAAAATATTTCCCTGTACTTCCAAGCATTCCTCTTCTTTTACCTGGAGCTGCTTTGATCTAGAGGTGGGGATATTGTAGCAGCTAGGCAATCTTACTAATTGCATTATATTGAATCCTTATTTTCTCAGACCATTGGTTTAATTTCTTCATGAAATCTCCATTGATCTTACCTGGATTCATACTGAAACTTTGAAATGTCCATTGGATTCTTTCCAACAATATCTCTTTTGTCCCTGTGAGCAAAAGACCATAAATGCAATTATTTATATTTATAATACTGAGTTTTGAGAGAATAGTTTTGAGAAAATATGTTTTTCTATTGCCAAGTCTAGAGCACCATGCCTGCAGTAGCAGGCATTAAAATTGTATTACTTTATTGAGGTATTTCCGCCTGCTTAACTCCTTCCTGGAAGAAAAGAAACAAATGGCATGTACTTTTTACTGTGTAGTTTTCAGCTATGTCCTCCTTTTATTTTCTTATACAGAAGTTCATTGGGATCTTTGTTGTTGTTGTTTTTTAATTATTAGATTTATTCTTTATTTATACTTCAAATGTTGTCCCCTTTCCTGGTTCTCCCATCTCCCAAAAATACCATAAGACATCTCCCCTTCCCCAATCAACCTACCCCTGCTTCCCTGTCCTGGTATTCCACTACACTATAGTATCAAGTCTTTCCAGGACCAAGGGCCCTCCCCCATTTGGTGTACAACAATATCATCTTCTGCTGTCGATATGTCTGGGGCCATGGGTAACTCCAAGTGTACTCTTTGGTGGATGGTTTTGTCCCTGGGAGCTCTGGGAGTACTTGGTGACTCATATTGTTGTTCCGTCTATAGTACTGCAAACCCTTTCAGCTCCTTTGGTCCTTTATCTATCTCATCCATTGGGGACCCTGTGCTCAGTTCAGTGGCTGGCTGAGATTTCCCCCTCTGTATTTGTCATGCACTAGCAGAGCCTCCCAGGTGACAGCTATATCCGGCTCCTGTCAGTAAACACTTGTGAGCATCCACGATAGTGTCTGGGTTTTGTAATTGTATATGCGATGGATCCTTAGGTGGGGTAGTTTCTGTATGGTCTTTCCTTCAGACTCTGCTCCACACTTTGTCTCTGTATCTCCTTCTGTGGGTATTTTGTTCCTCCTTCTAAGAAGGACTAGAGTATCCATATTTTGTACCTCCTCCTTCTTGGGCATCATCTGATATGTGAATTGTGTCTTGGGGATTACAAACTTCTAGGCTAATATCCACTTATCAGTGACTGCATACCATGAGTGTTGTTTTGGGACTGGGTTACCTCACTCAGGATGATATTCTCCAGTTCCATCCATTTGTCTAAGAATTTCACAGAAAGTGTGATATATATACACAATGGAGTACTATTCAGCTGTTAAAAACAATGAATTCATGAAATTCTTAGACAAAGGGATCTTTCCTGTACCTACACTCATTGTTTGAATGATAATCCTTGCCTCATCAAGTGAACACACATGGGAGATTAGGCTTTCTTTCTGATTTATACCTAGGATATCCATTTCCTTTAGAGATGCCTTGTTTACAATTTTGTTGCCCACAATAAAAATACCAGGCAGTTTGAGACAGGAGAATTATAGTAGCTTGTTCAAAATCTTTGCATATTACCATGTTTCCAATAACTAAATTATTATGCATTAAGACAACTGAGATCTCTAGAGATAGGAAGACCTTGCATTTTAGCAAGATATATATTAGAATGAATATCAGTTGTATCTCTATCCACTCCTCCCTAATAGTTGCCTAGGTCTTTAATGGTCTAAGGAATTGTATTTCAGAATACTTTCACATTTCAAACACCAAGGTCCATATTAAAATCTACCTTGCTTCTGTTTCCTTATATTATTTTGTTCACCACTGAAACCAACATTAGTTTAAAACCAGTGAAGGATACTCCAGAGTGTATAATCTTTGTAAATGAGGTAGACCTTTTCCTGGCTCCTGAATGTTTTCCCCAAGATATAAAGCTACCAAGCACTGTTATTATTTCTATTTTAGAATGATCAAATTGAATCTGAATTTGTATATCAGAATACTGCCTTTCTTCTAGCAACTTCTCTGTGAGTATCCTTATTCCACTTGCTCTGCTTAATGGTTCAATACTCCCAGCTTCATCCCTTTGTCATTAACCATTGCAAATCCTTACCCCGCCTCTAATATTGAAGTTGCCATTACTTTCAAGTCTAATTCTATTTTGAGTAACCAAGTTAACATTTATAATTTGTGTCAATTAAGGTGAGTCTTTCACTCAGGAAATTATGGCCTGTTTAAAATGCATTAGATAAAGCCTTTCTATATGATAGCACCCCATTGCATCATAACTTTGTCCAATGCCATCAGCAGGCATATTTTATACAACTACTGTGAAAGCTGGTGACCTCCTATAACTCTGTTAGCATGGTTAGTTTGAGTTTAACCCTTTCTTTTCAAAATGACTGTTTTATCCGATTTTCCTCCTCCTTGTTCAATATTTCCCCAAGTCATCACGCTCTAGCTATTTCTTTTCCTTCTTCCTCCTGTTGGAAACTCTAACAAGCTAGTTCCTTTATCAAAACAAAGTTTTTCAGCTCTCTTTTTTGATGTGCCTCACTTCCCAGGTGATTCAAACACCAAGAATAATCTCTCCAGGTTCCTAGGAAATTCTGCCATGCTTTCAGAAAAGAGGAAGCAAAGTGACCCCATTCGTTTTCCCATTTCAGGAATGTTTTTCTTCTCAGACTCCTCTATTTCCACCCACATTTATTCCAACTGGTCAGCCATTCTTCCAACAATTTTTTTGAAACAGTATATATAAGAGGGAAAAGAAAAAAACAATCCACCTCTGGGACAAAGCAGAGAATACCCCAGCTATATCAGGCCAAACAAACGATTTCTTGTATCTTATAAAAAAAGTCCATCTCTCTTTCCCTGCTATTTTGCCCATGGTACTTGACATCAAATTTCCTATTCTGCCTAGGCTCATATTTGGATGCCTCATATAACTTGTCTTTGCTCATTTATGGGTTCTTCTTTCTTCTACCCTCTCTAACTTTCAACACCTTACTTTTAGCTGGTGTTTTCCTCTTTGTGGTTTATTCTTAATTTCATCATCCTCCATCCCTCTTCCATACATTCATCCCCTAATACTAGATAGACAAAATTAAAGTAAAACCTGGAGAGAACAAAGAACAGAGGATTCTTAATCTAATTTCTTTTCTTCTTTTTCTTACACATGAATACTATCAAACTACAACCAAACCCTGAAAAACAAATGAAAGACAAAGAAAACCAGAACTCAAAGCCCTAGATTTTATATTCCCTCTAAATAGCCCCCATAACTCTAAATGTTTCACACTTGCAGAACCTATTTACAACTGACGATGTCACACCCCTGCTTACGCATGGGGTAAATCTTAGTCAGCTGCTGTGGACAATGTGTGCATCCCAATGTTCCCACATCAGTGATAAAAAAATATCATGGTCTTATCACATTTCTGTTTATTAAGAAACAGAAAATCCCCAAATTCTCACTACACTACGTTCAGTTAACAGACAAGTTGAAAGAAAGATCTTTTTACCAGATGTTATTTTCATTGATTTTATAGACAATAATGGAAATGAGAATCATAAAATTTCTAAGTTGTGGATGCTTACTAATCATTTGAAATTTCCTTTGTTTAGTAAATGTTGAGTCTTCATCATTCTTTATGAAGTAATGTTTCTTTTTTCTCTTTTTAATTTTCCTTCCTTTTATTTTATTTTTTTTAATTTTTTTTGTTTTTTTTTAGTTATTTTTATTTTCTATATTCTATGTTTACATTTCAAAGGCTTTCCCCTTTCCCAGTTCCTACCCACCATAGTTCCCATAGTTCTTCTCCCCCCCAACTATTCCCCAATCATTCCCCCTCCCCCCTCGGTTTCTTTACTAAAATGGATGCAATCTTTACATGCCCAGGGTCCTCTCCTTTCTTCTTCTTGGGAATCATTTGACTTGCTATTTGTGTCTTGAGTATTTAGTGCTTCTGGGCTCATTAATATCCACTTATCAGTGATTGCATTTCATGTGCATTCTTTTGTGATTGGGTTAGCTCACTCAGGATGATATTTTCCAGGTCTAACCATTTACCTACAAATTGCATGAATTCATTATTTTTAATTGCTGAGTAGTATTCCATTGTATAAATAT
Organism: Apodemus agrarius; assembly: GCA_964023405.1. Classification (NCBI taxonomy): domain Eukaryota; kingdom Metazoa; phylum Chordata; class Mammalia; order Rodentia; family Muridae; genus Apodemus; species Apodemus agrarius. Next base: position 41,597,636 of record OZ030009.1, read on the forward strand.
ACCACATTTTCTGTATCCATTCCTCCTTTGAGGGATATTTGGGCTCCTTCCAATTTCTGGCTATTATAAACAAGGCTGCTATAAACATAGTGGAGCATGTGTCTTTATTGCATGTAGGGGAATCCTCTGGGTATATGCCCAGGAGTGGTATGCCAGGGTCCTCTGGAAGTGACAGGCCCAATTTTCTGAGGAACCGCCAAACTGATTTCCAGAGTGGTTTTACCATTTTGCAATCCCACCAACAGTGGAGGAGTGTTCCTCTTTCTCCACATCCTCGCCAGCACTTGTTGTCTCTTGAGTTTTTAATCTTAGCCATTCTGACTGGTGTGAGGTGGAATCTCAGGGTTGTTTTGATTTGCATTTCCCTGATGACTAATGATGTTGAACATCTCTTAAGGTGTTTCTCGGCCATCCGAATTTCTTCTGGTGAAAATTCTTTTTTTAGCTCTGTGCCCCATTTTTTGATAGGGTTATTTGGTTCTTTGCGGTCTAACTTCTTGAGTTCTTTGTATATATTGGATATTAGCCCTCTGTCGGATGTGGGGTTGGTAAAGATCTTTTCCCACTTTGTTGGTTGCCGTTTTGTCCTTCGGACAGTGTCCTTTGCTTTGCAGAAACTTTGTAATTTTATGAGGTCCCATTTGTCGATTCTTGATCTTAGTGCGTAAGCTATTGGTGTTCTGTTCAGGAACTTTTCCCCTGTGCCCAAGTCCTCCAGGGTCTTCCCAAGTTTCTTTTCTAATAGTTTCAGTGTGTCTGGTTTTATGTGGAGGTCCTTGATCCACTTGGAGTTGATCTTAGAGCAAAGAGATAAGAGTGGGTCAATTCGCATTCTTCTGCATGTTGACCTCCAGTTGAACCAGCACCATTTGTTGAAAAGGCTATCTTTATTCCATCGGATGGTTGTGGCTCCTTTATCAAAGATCAAGTGACCATAAGTCTGTGGGTTAATTTCAGGGTCTTCAATCCTGTTCCATTGATCTGTTTGCCTGTTGCTATACCAATACCATGCAGTTTTTAACACAGTTGCTCTGTAGTACTGCTTGAAGTCAGGGATATTGATTCCCCCAGAAGTCTTTTTATTGTTGAGAATAGTTTTAGCTATCCTGGTTTTTTTGTTGCTCCAGATGAATTTGAGAATTGCTCTTTCTAGATCTATGAAGAATTGAGTTGGGATTTTGATGGGGATTGCATTGAATCTGTATATTGCTTTTGGCAAGATGGCCATTTTTACTATATTGATCCTGCCAATCCAGGAGCAAGAAATATTTTTCCATCTTCTGAGGTCTTCTTCGATTTCTTTCTTCAAGGACTTGAAGTTCCTGTTGTACAGATCTTTCGCTTGTTTGGTTAGAGTTACGCCAAGATACTTTATGTTGTTTGTGGCTATTGTGAAGGGTGTTATTTCCCTAATTTCTTTCTCAGCCTGCTTGTCCTTTGAGTACAAGAAGGCCACTGACTTGCTTGAGTTAATTTTATAACCTGCCACTTTGCTGAAGTTGTTTATCAGCTGTAGAAGTTCTCTGGTGGAGTTTTTTGGGTCGCTTAGGTAAACTATCATATCGTCTGCAAATAATGATAGTTTCACTTCTTCCTTTCCAATTTGTATCCCTTTGACTTCCTTATGTTGTCTAATTGCTCTTGCTAGAACTTCAAGTACTATATTGAAAAGATATGGAGAGAGAGGGCAGCCTTGTCTAGTCCCTGATTTTAGTGGGAATGCTTCAAGTTTCTCTCCATTTATTTTGATGTTGGCTACTGGTTTGCTGTAGATTGCTTTTACTATGTTTAGGTATGGGCCTTGAATTCCTGCTCTTTCCAAGGCTTTTAGCATGAAAGGATGCTGAATTTTGTCGAATGCTTTTTCAGCATCTAATGAGATGACCATGTGGTTTTTTTCTTTCAGTTTGTTTATGTAGTGGATTACATTGATGGATTTCCGTATATTGAACCATCCCTGCATCCCGGGGATGAAGCCTACTTGATCATGGTGGATGATCGTTTTGATGTGCTCTTGGATTCGGTTAGCAAGAATTTTATTTAGTATTTTTGCATCTATATTCATCAGAGAAATTGGCCTGAAGTTCTCTTTCTTTGTTGGATCTTTTTGTGGTTTAGGTATTAGCGTAATTGTGGCTTCGAAGAATGAGTTGGGCAGTGTCCCTTCTGTCTCTATTTTGTGGAATAGTTTGGAGAGTATTGGTGTTAAGTCTTCTTTGAAGGTCTGGTAGAATTCTGCACTAAAACCATCTGGTCCCGTACTTTTTTTGGTTGGGAGGCTTTCTATAACCCCTTCTATTTCTTTAGGGGTTATGGGACTATTTAGCTGGTCTACTTGATGCTGATTAAATTTTGGTATTTGATATCTGTCTAGGAAATCGTCCATTTCCTCCAGATTCTCCAGTTGTTTTGAGTATAGACCTTTGTAGTAGGATCTGATGATCTTTTGAATTTCCTCAGTTTCTGTTGTTATGTCTCCCTTTTCATTTCTAATTTTGTTAATTTGTATACTGTCTCTGTGTCCTTTGGTTAGTCTGGCTAAGGGTTTATCTATCTTGTTGATTTTCTCAAAGAACCAGCTCCTGGTCTTGTTGATTCTTTGTATGGTTCTCTTTGTTTCTATTTGATTGATTTCAGCCCTGAGTTTGATGATTTCTTGTCTTCTACTCCTCCTGGGTGAATTAACTTGTTTTTCTTCCAGGGCTTTAAGGTGTGCCATTAAGCTGCTAGTGTATGCTCTCTCCAGTTTCTTTTTGGATGCACTTAGAGCTATGAGTTTTCCTCTTAGCACTGCTTTCATTGTGTCCCATAGATTTGGGTAGGTTGTACCTTCATTTTCATTGAATTCTAAAAAGTCTTTGATTTCTTTTTTTATTTCTTCCTTGACCAAGGTGTCATTGAGTAGAGTATTGTTCAGTTTCCATGTGTATGTGGGCTTTCTGTTGTTTTTGTTGCTATTGAAGACCACTCTTACTCCATGGTGATCTGATAAGAGGCATGGGATTAACTCGATCTTCTTGTATTTGTTGACATCTGTCTTGTGACCGATTATATGGTCTATTTTGGAGAAGGTACCATGCGGTGCTGAGAAAAAGGTATATTCTTTAGCTTTAGGATGAAATGTTCTATATATATCTGTTAAATCCAATTGGTCCAGAGTTTCAATTAGTTTCACTGTGTCCCTGTTTAGTTTCTGCTTTCCTGATTGGTCCATTGAGGAGAGTGGGGTGTTGAAGTCACCCACAATTATTGTGTTAGGTGTAATGTGTGCTTTAAGCTTTAGTAAGGTTTCTTTTACGAAGGAGGGTGCCCTTGCATTTGGAGCATAGATGTTCAGTATTGAGAGCTCTTCCTGGTGGATTTTCCCTTTGGCCAGTAAGAAGTGACCTTCTGAGTCTCTTTGGATGATTTTAGGTTGAAAGTCAATTTTATCTGATATTAGAATGGCTACTCCAGCTTGTTTCCTGAGACCATTTGCTTGTAAAATTGTCCTCCAGCCTTTTACTCTAAGGTAGTGTTTGTCTTTAACACTGAGATGTGTTTCCTGTATGCAGCAAAATGTAGGGTCCTGTTTCCTTATCCAGTCTGTTAATCTATGTCTTTTTATTGGGGAATTGAGTCCATTGACGTTAAGAGATATTAAGGAATAGTAATTATTACCTCCAGACATTTTTGAAATTATATTTATTTATCTTATTTATTTTTTATATTCGAGAGGTTATCTTCTTTTGGGTTTGATGAGAGGAGGTTTCTATCTTGCTTCTTCCCGGGTGTAGTTTCCGTCCTTGTCTTGGTGTTTTCCCCCTATTATCCTTTGTAGGGCTGGATTTGTGGAGAGATATCTTGCAAATTTGGTTTTGTCATGGAATACCTTTATGTCTCCATCAATGGCAATTGAGAGTTTTGCTGGGTAAAGTAGTTTTGGCTGAAGTTTGTGTTCTCTTAGAGTTTGCATGATATCTGCCCAGGATCTTCTAGCTTTCATGGTCTCAGGTGAGAAGTCTGGTGTTATTCTGATAGGTTTTCCTTTATATGTTACTTGGCCTTTTTCTCTTGCTGCCTTTAGTATTCTTTCTTTGTTTATTACATTTGGAGTTTTGATTATTATGTGACGGGATGTATTTCTGTTCTGGTCCAGTCTGTTTGGGGTTCTATAGGCTTCTTGTATATTCATGGGCATCTCTCTCCTTAGGTTGGGGAAGTTTTCTTCCATAATTTTATAGAAGATATTAGCTGGCCCTTTAACTTGTAAATCTTCACTCTCGTCTATACCTATAATCCTTAGGTTTGGTCTTCTCATAGTGTCTTGGATTTCCTGGATGTTTTGGGTTACCACCTTTTTGCATTTAGTATTTTCTTTGACTGTTGAATCAATGGTTCCTATGGTATCTTCGGCTTCTGAGATTCTGTCTTCTATCTCTTGTATTCTATTGTTGATACTTGCGTCTATGGCCCCTGATTTCTTCCCCAGGTTTTCTATCTCCAATGTTGTCTCCCTCTGTGATTTCTTAGTTGTTTCTACTTCTGTTTTTAGTATCTGGATGGATGTGCTCAGATCTTTCGCTTGCTTGATTGTGTTTTCATGAATTTCTTTAATAGATTTTTGTGCTTCCTCTTTCATAGCTTCTACTTGTTGGCCCACGTTCTTCTGTAGTTCTTTAAGTGACTTTTGTCTTTCTTCCTTATTGTCTTCTTCTCTTTGATCCATCTTCTCCTGCATTTCTTGAAGTGATTTTTGTATTTGCCTCGTAAAGGCTTCTAACTTTTGATCCATTTTCTCCTCTATTTCTTTACGAGATTTTTCTATGTGTTCAGCTACCAGCATCCTGACCAGTGATTTTATATCCAAGTCTTGTTTTGCTGGTGTTTTAGGGTATCCAGGGATTCCTGTTGTTGGAGAACTGGGTTCAGATGCTGTCATGTTGCCTTGATTTTTGTTAGTAACGTTCCTTCGTTTTCCTTTTGCCATCTGGTTATTTCTGGTTTTAGTTGGCCTTGTTGTCAGTGGCTGGTGTTTGAATCTCCTTTGAGGCTGGGCTCACCTGTTGTTTCTCTATTGGTGAATATGTGTGACTGCTGCTTTAAGGGATCATAAGCTGGCTGCCACCCATGCGATTGTGGCCCCTGTTGGAGTCTGTCTACCTGGGCTTCTCCAGCTGTATCCTGGTTGCAAGGAACTCCGAGAGCCTAGCAGATCCCCTGTGAGGGTAGCCCTGGAAGGGGTGTTTACCTGGGCCTTTCCAGCTATGTCCTGGTTGCAATATGGAGGCCCGTTGCTACCACTGGTCCAGGGGCCGGCGAGCTGGTTGCAGAATGCAGCCTCGGTGCTCACCAGAGGGCACGGGAATGTCCTACAGAGCCTGGGCCTTTCCAGCTGTGTCCTGGTTGCAATATGGAGGCCCGCCGCTACACTGCTGGTCTAGGGGCCGGCGAGCTGGTTGCAGAACGCAGCCTTGGTGCTCACCAGAGGGCTCGGGGATGTCCCACAGAGCCTAGGCGGGACTCCGCCTGCTTGGCTCCGAGACCCTAGCAGATACCCCCGTGAGTGTAGCCCTGGAAGGGGTGTTTACCTGGGCCTTTCCAGCTGTTTCCTGGTTGCAATATGGAGGCCCGCCGCTACACCGCTGGTCTAGGGGCCAGCGAGCTGGTTGCAGAACGCAGCTTAGTTGCTCACCAGAGGGCGGGGATGTCCCACAGAGCCTGGGCCTTTCCAGCTGTGTCCTGGTTGCGATATGGAGGCCCGCCGCTACACCGCTGGTCTAGGGGCCGGCGAGCTGGTTGCAGAACACAGCCTAGGTGCTCACCAGAGGGCAGGGATGTCCCACAGAGCCTGGGCCTTTCCAGCTGTGTCCTGGTTGCGATATGGAGGCCCGCCGCTACACCGCTGGTCTAGGGGCCAGCGAGCTGGTTGCAGAACGCAGCTTAGGTGCTCACCCGAGGGCGGGGATGTCCCACAGAGCCTGGGCCTTTCCAGCTGTGTCCTGGTTGCGATATGGAGGCCCGCCGCTACCCCGCTGGTCTAGGGGCCAGCGAGCTGGTTGCAGAACGCAGCCTTGGTCCTTCCTTTTATTTAATCTTAATTTTTTACACACCAGTATTTATTCCCCTCCTGGTCTACCCTCTGACTGTTACACATCCCATACCTCCTCTCCTCCCCATGTCTTCACAAGGATATCCTCATCACCCCACACCCATCCCCACCAGACCTCCCTGGGGTGTCCAGTCTCTTGAGAGTTAGGTGAATCTTCTATGACTAAACTCAGACCCAATAATTCTCTAATGCATATATGTTGGGGGCCTCATATCAGCTAGTGTATGCTGCCTGTTTAGTGGTGCAGTGTCCGAGGGATCTCTGGGTTCCGGTTAAATGACTCAGCTAGTAAGAATGGGGACAGCTTGAGCTTTGAAGTCAAATTGATGGAACTAGAAAATATCATCCTGAGTGAGGTAACTCAGACCCAAAAGGGCATGTACTCACTAATATGTGGACATTAGCCAAAAAAAAAGTACAGATACCCAAGATACAGTCCACAGAACTCAAAAAGTACAAGCCGAATGGCCCAAGTGAGGGCACCTCAGTCCCACTTGCAAGGGAGAAGAAAGCTGTCACAAGTGGGGAGGGAGGGGCCTGTCACAGGATTTTCCCTGTCCAATCATGTTAGTGCAGAGAAGGTCTGTGATTGGACAGGGAAAAGGAGGTGGAGGAGTTGGGGAGACAGTAAGTCAGAGGAGCAGGGAGCAGAACCAAGATGGCTTCAGACCTGAAACTGTGTGTCATTTACTAGACACAAGAAGCTATGATTTTGTAAGATTAGAAATGTGGGAATAAAGCTTTTATCATTATCAATTGGCTCTAAAATTAATGCATTGACATGTTGTAAACTGTGATATTATTTACACATAATTCTGATTGGTTAGTTAAGCTTTAAGAGTTTTGATGTACTTGGTTACTGAAACGTGGGGTTGCAGTTTACAGGGGTTTCTGCCTGACAGGGAACACAGCAGGGATGCTGTGGGAGCTAGCTGGGAAAGAATAACTCTGTTGAGGACACACAGAGCTGGAACCCACTGGGACAAGGTGTTTTGGCCTTCCAGTGCCTTGTACTAGAGTGGGAACATGTCCCAGTGGAGCGAGAGATGGAGGGTCATTATTTTTTTAATATTTCCCGCAACATGGACCTTGGAGGGAAAAGGGTGGAAATGGGGTATGAGTGGAACATGATCTGTTATTAGATGAGGGAAAAGAACTGAAGCCTGAGGGCCAGCAGAAAGAATGGAAACCTTGGGCAGTAGGAGGTTTGGGGGACCATCCAAAATATTCCAAAGACCTGGTAGTTGAGAGACTCTCAGAACTCAATGAGAGGGACATTAGATGAAATGTCCTACAGTGGGGAGAGGGAACTTGTAAAGTCTATCTCCAACAGAAAACAGGACATCAAGTGAGGGATAGGGTTGCCATCCCACAGTCAAAACTCTGACCTGTAGTTGTTCCTGCCTGAAAGAACTGCGGGGATGAAAATGGAGAGGCACTCAAGGAAAAGAAGGTCCAGCAACAGGCCTAAAGTGTGATCCAGCTCAAGGGTAGGCCCCAAGGCCTGACATTATGACTGAGGTTATGAAGTGCTTACAAAAAGGTACCTGTCATGACTGCCCTGCAAAAGACCCAACAAGCAGCTGAAAGAGTGAGATGCAGATACTTGCACTTAACCAAGGGACAGAAGCTTCTGACTCCTGTGATTGGACTAGAGAAAAGCAGAAAGAAGCTGAAGAGTAAGGCAACCCTATAATGTTTATTCTTAGAGGAAAGAACTAAATGAAGCTCCAACACTTCATTCTTCTCTTATATCAATTTGATAAAGTTCATTTTTTGATAATTTCTGTACTTTGGAGATGTTTGATAACTATTGTTTTTATGGCTGATAACTAAGTCCCTATGTTATAAAAATCGTTTATTTTTTGAGGATGTTGTCAGTTGTGATTAGATTTCTCACAATGACTTCCAAAGACAGATTTCCCTTTAAATCCTAGTAGCAGAAATACTGTATGTTTAGAAACACAAGTGATTTAAATCCAGTTTGATGGGTACTCCACATTGGATTATCTTCACAATGGTATTCTACATTATATCTTCTGGAACTATGAAAGTCAGCATATATAGAGGGGTTTCCAGCTCTATCACTTGTGTTTTCTTTCTTTCTTTCTTTCTTTCTTTCTTTCTTTCTTTCTTTCCTTCCTTCCTTCCTCCCCCCTTCCTTCCTTCCTTCCTTCCTTCCTTCCTTCCTTTCCTCCTCCCTCCCTTTCTTTCTTTCTTTCTTTCTTTCTTTCTTTCTTTCTTTCTTTCCTCCTTTCTTTCATATTTCTTCATTTCTTTCATTTGTTTTTTATTTCCTTCAATTCTTTTGGCTTTTGAATTATTAATCAAATATGAGCATCTAGCCTTCAGGGCTATTTCCAGATTCAAAGAGAAAAGAAGATAATTAACTAGGTTTCTTTTTCCCTGCTATTTTCAATAGGAGGTAACTGATGAAGCAAGAAGCTTCAGGTTCCTGAATACCAAGTGAGTTAAATTGCCAGAAATCATCAACTTTTGGCCCCATTCACCATTGTCATAAAACTTTGCTACCTAACTTGAATTCAGTTTACTCTGTCATGTCAAACTTGGTCTTTGACTGCCTTACACAGTGTAATCTCTATTGTAGATGGTGGACAGGATCTTGAAAGGCTCAGTACTGTACACATCAAGAAGATTGGATTGGTTCTGGAGGGTTAAAGGACACTAATCAACCAGCTTGAGACAGGATGTGTACTGCATATAAAGATGTCAAACTTTGTTTCAATTATTTAATTATAAAACGTTTCGTTGTTTCAAATGCATAGACATGAGTAAAAAAGCAACTATCTATCTACAACCCAATCATAATCTGTAAGTTTTGTGTCCTACTGTTTTTGGGGTGCTGTTATTTCAAGGGAGCCTGGAGATATTGCTTCTATGAAAGTATTTAAGTCTTTGCAATGTTGTGCTGCTCATTCCTGGACAGGCCTGATGAGGAACAGAGTGACTGTAGCCTGTTGATCTTATGACACTGTTCCTAAAATTCCCTGTGCTGAAACACAGCTTTTTTCTTCATCAGCTCTGTTTATTGACAAATGATGGATAAAAACCTTCATGTGAGCCATCTTCTAGAGCTGATGGTGAGTACATCCAGGAGTGTAGGGAAGACAAGAGCACCAGAACAGGTGGGACAGTCCCATAAACCCTAAAGAAATAGAAGCATCATCAACAGTCTCCCAAACAAAACAAGCCCGGGATGAAGTGGATTCAATGCAGAGTTCTACCAGACCTTCAAAGAAGGCTTAACACTAATACTCTTCAAACTGTTCCACAAAATAGAAAAAGAAGAAACACAACCCAACTCATTTTATGAAGCCATAATTACTCTAATACAAAACTATACAAAGACCCAACAAAGAAAGAGAACTTTAGACCAATTTCCCTTATGAATATCGATGCAAAAATACTCAATAAAAGTTTGCCAACTGAATCCAAGAACATATCAAACCAATCATCCACCATGATCAAGTAGGCTTCATCCCAGGGATGCAGGGATGGTTCAATTTATGGAAATCCATCACTGTAATCCACTATAAAAGCAAACTCAAAGAAAAAATAATATGATTATTTCATAAGATGCTGAGAAAGCATTTGACAAAATCCACCACCTCTTCATGATAAAAGTCCTGGAATAAATATATACAAAGAACTCAAGAAGTTAGACCGCAAAGAACCAAATAACCCTATCAAAAAATGGGGTACAGAGCTAAACAAAGAATTTTCACCAGAAGAAATTCAGATGGCCGAGAAACACCTTAAGAAATGTTCAACATCATTAGTCATCAGGGAAATGCAAATCAAAACAACCCTGAGATTCCACCTCACACCAGTCAGAATGGCTAAGATTAAAAACTCAAGAGACAACAAGTGCTGGCATACCACTCCTGGGCATATACCCAGAGGATTCCCCTGCATACAATAAAGACACATGCTCCACTATGTTTATAGCAGCCTTGTTTATAATAGCCAGAAATTGGAAGGAGCCCAAATATCCCTCAAAGGAGGAATGGATACAGAAAATGTGGTATATTTATACAATGGAATACTACTCAGCAATTAAAAATAATGAATTCATGCAATTTGTAGGTAAATGGTTAGACCTGGAAAATATCATCCTGAGTGAGTTAACCCAATCACAAAAGAATACACATGAAATGCAATCACTGATAAATGGATATTAAGGAGCCCAGAAGCCCTAAATACTCAAGGCACAATTAGCAAGTCAAATGATTCCCAAGAAGAAGAAAGGAGAGGACCCTGGGCCTGTAAAGATTGGATCCAGTTTTGTAGACCCAGAACAGAGAAACCGTTGGGGGAGGAGGAATGATTGTGGAATAGTTGGGGGGAAGAGGAATTATGGGACATATGGTGGGGAGGAACTGGGAAAGGGGAAAGCCTTTGGAATGTAAACATAGAATATAGAAAATAAAAATTTTAAAAAAGTCCTGGAATAATCAGGAATTCAAGGTCAATACATAAACTTAGTAAAAGCAATATACAGCAAACCAGTAGCCAACATCAAACAAAATTGAGAGAAACTTGAAGCACTCCCTCTGAAATCAGGGACTAGACAAAGGTGTCTACAATCTCCCTACCTGTTTAATATAGTACTTGAAGTCTTATCCAGAGCAATTGCACAACTAAAGTAGGTCACAGGGACTCAAATTGGAAAGGAAGATGTCAAAGTATCACTATTTGCAGATGATATGATAGTACACTTAAGTGACCCAAAAACTTTCACCAGAGAACTCCTAAACCTGATAAACTACTTCATCAAATTGGCTGGATATAAAATCAACTCAAACAGATCAGTAGCCTTCCTATACTCAAGGGATAAATAGGCTGAGAAAGAAATTAGAGTAATGACACCCTTCACAATAGTCACAAATAATATAAAATATCTAGGTGTGACTCTAACTAAGCATATGAAAGATCTCTATGACAAGAACTTCAAGTCTCTGAAGTAAGAAATTGAAGAAGATCTCAGAAGATGGAAAGTTTTCCCATGCTCATGGATTGGCAAGATTAATATAGTAAAAATGGCCATCTTGCCTAAAGCAATCTACAGATTCAATTCAATCCCCATCAAAATTCCAACTCAATTATCCTTAGAGTTAAGAAGAGCAATTTCCAAATTTATCTGGAATAACAACAACAACAACAACAACAACAACAACAACAACAAAACCCAGATAGCAAAAACTATTCTCAACAATAAAAGAACTTCTGGCAGAATCACCATCCCTGACCTCAAGCTCTCCTACAGAGAAACAGTGATACAAACTGTATGGTATTTGTACAGACACAAGCAGGAAGATCAATAGAATTGAATTGAAGACCCAGAAATGAACCCACATATGTATGGGCACTTGATATTTTACAAAGGAGCTAAAACCACCCAGTGGGAAAAAAGACAGCATTTTAAACAAATGGTGCTGGGTCAACTGGCAGTCAACATGTAGAAGGATGCAAATTGGTCCATTCTTATCTCCCTGTACAAAGCTCAAGTCCAAGTGGATAAAGGACCTCCACATAAAACCAGATATACTGAATCTAATGGAAGAGAAATTGGGGAAGAACCTGGAGAACATAGGTACAGGGGAAATTTTCCTGAATAGAACACCAATAGCTTATGCTCTAAGGTCAAGAATTGACAAATGGGATCTCATAAAATTGCAAAGCTTCTGTGAGGCAAAGGACATTATCAATAGGACAAAATGGCAACCATCAGATTGAGAAAAATTCTTTACCAATTCTATATCCAATAGAGGACTAATATCCAATATATACCAAGAAATCAAGACGTTAAACTCCAGAGTACCAAATAACTCTATTAAAAAAATGAGATACAGAGCTAAGTAAAGAATTCTCAACTGAGGAATACTGGATAGCTGAGAAATGCTCAACATCCTTAGTCATCAGGGAAATGCAAATCAAAAAACCCTGAGATTCCACTTCACACCAGTCAGAATGGCCAAGATCAAAAACTCAGGGGACAGCAAATGCTGGAGAGGATGTGGAGAAAGAGGAACACTCCTCCATTGCTGGTGGGATTGGAAGCTGGTAAAACCACTCTGGAAATCAGTTTGGCGGTGCCTCAGAAAATTAGTCATAGCACTACCTGAGGACCCACCTAACTACTCCAGGGCATATATCCAGAAGATGCTCCAACATGTAATAAGGACCTTGATCCACTGTGTTCATAGCAGCCTTATTTATTATAGCCAAAAGCTGGAAAGAACCCAGGTGTCCCTCAACAGAGAAATAGAAACAGAAAATGTGATACATTTGCACAATGGAGTACTACTCACCTATTAAAAACAATGAATTCATGAAATTCTTAGGCAAATGAATGGAGCTAGAAAATATCATACTGAGTGAGGTAACTCTATCACAAAAGAACAGACATAGTATGCACTCACTGATAAGTGGATATTATCCCAAAAGCTTGGAATACCCAATATACAACTCACAGACCATATGAAGTTCAATAAGAAGGAGGACCAAAGTGTGGATACTTTGATCCTTATTGGAAAGTTGATCAAAATACCCATGGCTCATAGCCAACCAATAGAATTGACATAGCATCCCCAATGAAGCGGCTAGAGGAAGGATCCATGGAGCTGAAGAGGTTTGCAGACCTGCAGGAGGAAAAATAATATGTACCAACCAGTACCCTCAGAGATCTCAGGGACTAAACCATCAACCAAAGAGTACACATGGAGGGACCCATGGTTCCAGCTACATGTGAAACAGAAAATGATATTTTTCAGACATCAGTGAGAGGAGAGATCATTGGTGCTGTGAAGACTCAGTTCCCCAGAATAGGGGAATCCAAGTCAGGAAATTTGGGAGAGGGATGAACAACTGGGGGGGGGGTTAGGGGATTTTTGGAGGGGTAAAGCAGAAAGGTGATACTATTTGAAATGTAAATAAAGGAAATATCTAATAAAAAATCTTCATGTGTGGTTTTCCTATTTCCTTGGAGAAAACATGCTGGGAGGGAATTACTGAACTTCACCATAAAAAGTTTAATAATATCAATATATTCTTTTATCAGGTATGCTTTCCATGAACTCTTTGTCAGACTTTAAAGCCTCCCATAATCTCACTGCTATACAGTATTTGATATTTCTTTGAAAATGTCCCTATCTAGCCACCTGTCACATTTGTCTTTGGGTGAACCTAGCAGACCCTTTTGGCTACCTTGTCCTCTATATATCCCATCTTGAATGCATTAGTTTTTAAAAAAACTCAACTTAAATAACAATGTAAGTCATTCAGATCATTCAAAGCCTTTTCTGTCTCTCAAAGATCATATCCCACTATGGGGCTGAGCAAAACTAATCAAGTTCCAAGTCAGATTCAAATTATCTTTATATTTGAGTTTCTGTAAACAAATTATAACAAGCATTGTAACCTGGGGACTGACCACCTCCTCTATTACAAAATGGCTTGCTGAATGCCCATCCTTTTGCTATTGTCTTCCTATCCCCGATAAGTAAGAGGATCATGGGAATCATGGCTAATGATAGTTAATTACTTTCTGTGAGTCAGTCTATGCAGAGAGATGTTCTAGTATGGCCTCAGTTCATGTAGAGTTAAAATCTATATTACTGTTTCTCCAGGTCTGTGAGACCAACATTGTCCCATGTGTTCCCATGTCCCACAGCCTTGTGCAAGTGAGGTTCTAAGAAAATCACTTTTATTTTAAAGACTTCCCAATTTTCACTATTTAGGTACAGAGTATTCCCCTTATATTATTATTTCTATGCTTTTACTTCTCATGATATTGAAACTCATGCTTGGTCAGAATATTTTATTTTGATTACCATGTGACCTTATTCTTTCTCATTTGAATGTTTTTGACAGTGGGTTGGGTTCTAATTTTTTCCAAAGAGGGCTCCTTAGTAAAGTTCTAACTTATTCCCTCATTCCAAATAAGTGAAATTGCAAGTTGACAGCCTCTTAAAATGCCCCTCCCAACCCTTTTTAATTCTAATCTTGGAGTAGTGTTTCTGATAGAAGAATCCTAGTCTTTCTCTTTCTTATATCTCATGCCTTCTTGCATGATATATAACTCATCACAGAGAGCATGCAACTGATATTCCTAAAAGATTCTCTTCATTTCATATTACATTGCAAAAGATATAGACATTGAGTTTAGTCTGCAAAAAACTTATGTATGGCTTATCCAGATTGATCAGCCTCATATTGCCTATTTTGAAATATAGGTAATGATTCCTCTACAAATAGTTCTCAGAAGACAAAAGAATATTTGTTCATTTTACCAGGGTACCTATGAGAGACCAATTAATTGATATAAGTTGAGTTTGGCAAGTCAGAGTTTATTTGGTAGTTCTCACATGATGATTAGTAAGAGATTACTAACTTGGCCTGAAGGATTAAAAATTAGATGGCTACATTGCTGAACATTCTCTACAACATGGGTAGTGAATCTCACAAGTTACATCTTACAGCTTCCTCATATTCTTGAATGGGGATCACCATTGATAAAGTGGTTTCACCTATATTAATATAAAGACAACAGCTGCTTTTAAAACAGCATTATCAGAAGCTCCACCAGCAAAGGCAGAATATATAGGAAAAAAATGGATGAAGGCATTTAGAAACATTCATTCCCAAGTACTGATGATGGCCATACTGCATACATTCCATGAAATCTAGAGCAAGTAAATGGGATCTTGTGAGAAAGAACCAAGGTAAGAATATACAAGACATTGAGGTTTTAATTTTTGTGGCATATGTTCATTGTATAAGTGATACATTTTTTAGATATTTTCATGAAAATAATTTGCAATTCTTGCCATACCTCCCCCCCAATCACTTCTCTCCCTGTCTTTGGCTTCTCGTTACCTCCCAGAAAATCTTGTTTTTACATTATCACACATATACAAACATTTATTCATATCCATGTAAACTCTCCAATCCATAAAGTGAAAACTCACGATATCTATAGTTCTCTGCTATATTAGTTAAAACATTAGTTTTGTGCAGCATTCAGCTTTTGCCCTAAAAATGGTAATTTTATTATTTAAGGCTGAATTAAACACTATCATGCATGCCTACTATATTCTCATGTACACTTTTCTACTTATCTGTTTACAGACATCAAATACTCCCCCATGCATGGCCACATTGAAGTGAGTTCTATCAACCTTTTACAGACAGTATAGTGGAGTAGTTTACCTTTCCTTAAAGTTTTTCCCTGAATTATCTGTGTCAGAAGCAGCCAACCAAATATCATGCATGTAATGGAAACTAATGGCTTGAGTAAAGTACCTACAAGTTATTTCAAGTGTTTATCACACAAAATATTGACATAGAATTGGACTATTACTACTACCCTGCTTACTAGAAGGGAAAGTAAAAAGCATTCTTTTAAATCAATTACTATTAATTAATTAGATAGTAAAAAAGTAAAGGAATTCCAGGGCTTTTGTGGATTTGAAAACCCATATTCATTGAATCAATCTCTTCTCAGCTCTAAAATCTGTTAGCATTCTGAATTTTTAATGTTTTTTTCATAACAAATGCATGGGATTACCATGGGCATGCAGACTACTCTATATATTTGGCCTCTAGTTGCTCTTGTAACAGATGGTCAACTTTCTACCTTTTTTCCTTTACCACAGGCTAATCGTTTACCCCTACAGGCTTGTGAGGTAACCCTTTTAATTGTACTGCTCTCTGCCTTTCTTCTGTGGCTTCTCCCTTGATTTTGGAAACTCAGTTCCTGTTATGTCCTGTTATGAATAATTTGTTTTGTCTGTGAAAGCTTTCCACTTCCCATAAATTGTCTATAACCTTTTAAAATGGACATTCTGTGTTCCCATATTTCTGTGCAATAATAGTTATATAATCACCCATTTCTACCAATCCTATTTCAATAGCTTTGACTTGAAGTTTTAATTTGGGCCTCTGATCATTAACGACTGAAAATTAATATATTTTCCTGTATATCCAAGCACTCATGTTCTTTTTCCTTGAGAAACTTTGTCCTAGAGCTAGGGATACATTAGCAGCTGTGCCATCCTATTAATTGTATTAAATTAATGTAATGCATTAAATTGTATATAGTCATATGCACAATTTTTTCTCAGACAGTGGGTTTAATTTCTCTTTACAAATCTTCGTCAATCTTACCTGAATTTGCACTGGAATGTTGATGAATCAGTTCAGTTATTTTTACCTGTAACTTTTTTGACTCTGTGAGCAAAAGACCATAAATTCAATTACATATTTTTATAACTGAGTTGTGGCAGGTAGAGTAAAATGTTTATCAATTGCCAAGTCTAAATCAGAATTGCCTACAGTAGCATTCATGAGATTTGCATTGATTCATTGAGATATTTCTGCCTGCTTATCCCTTCCTGGATTACAAGAGGCAAATAGCCTGTACTTTTTGCTGTGTGGCCTCCAGTTGGGTACCCATTCCATTAACTGATGAGATGAAAATGCCTTACTCAGCTTTCTTTACTGGACATATATTCATTGCTTAAATGGTTTTTGCCTCATCAAATATGCATATACTGAAGTGTAGGCTTTCTTTATGATTTGTACCTAGGATAACCACTGCCCTTAGAGATGCCTTGTTCGCAATTGTGTTGCAAATGACCAAATTTTCCACAGTAAATATACCAGGAATTTTGAGACCAGAGACCTATAGCAGCTTGTTCAAATATCTTTGCATATGACTATGTGTTCTGTAAGTGAATCACCAGGCATTTAGGCATCAGAGACCTGTAGGTATAGGATGACCTAGGATATTAGTATGATGAACATTAGAACCAATATCAGTTGGATCCTTCTCCACTCCTCCATAAATGGTGCCTGGGCCTTTAATGGTCTAAGAACTTGTTTTCAATAAGATATTCATATTTTCAAATACCAAGGTCCCTACTAAAACCTGCCTTGAATTTGTTTCTTATATAATTTTGTTCACTGCTGAGACCAAAATTAGTTTAAAATCAGTGAAAAATTCTCCAGAGTGTTAATAATCACTTTAAATGAGGTAGAACTTTTCCTGCCTCCTGAAATTTTTCCCCAATGTCTAAAATCTATAAAGCAATATTGCTCTTTCTATGTTAGCATGATCAAATTGCATCTGACCTTGGATATCAGAGTACTGCCCTTCACCTAGCAACTGTACTCTGAATCTCTTCATTATACTTGTTCTGCTTCATGGTTCAGTAAACCAGACTTTGTACCTTTGCCATTATTACCATTGTAAATGCAAACTGGATACTAGTACTGCAGGTGCCAAAACTTTCCAGCCTAATTCTACTTTGAGTATCCCAGTTATTTATATTTTGTTTCAATGAAGGCAAGTCTATCACATAGGAAATCATGGCCTCATTAAAAAAAGCCTTAGATCAAGCCTTTCTATATGATGCTATCCCATATCATCATAACTTTGTTCCATACCATCAGCAGGCATATTGTAAAAAACTACTATGAACACTGATTATGATCTTATATCCCCAGGATGTACCTCCTCTAACTTGTTTGACATGATTGATGCAAGTTTAACCCTTTCTTTTTAAACTGGCAGTTTTATGAGATTTTCCTCCTTTTTCAGTATTTCTATAAGCTACCAGCCACAGTACAATTTCTTTTCCTTTTTCCTCTTTTGGGAAACTCCTACGCTAGCTCCATGACCAAGACTGACCATTTTTGCTGTTTGTTTTCTGGTACTCCTTACTTCCCAGTTGACCGCAACACCAAGGATGTTTTCTCAAGATCCATTGGAAATTCTGCCATCCTTTCAGAAAAGAGGAAGTTGAGTAAGCACATTTGTTTTCTCATTTCAAGCATCTTTTCCTTCTCAGACCCCTTTGTTTTCACCCACAATTATTCCAACTGAACAGCTATTCTAGCAAGCCTTATTTTGAAACAAGATATATGAGGAGGAAAATAATAAAACAAAATATCCCACATCTGAGGGCAAAGCAGAAAATATCCCAACAACATAGCTGAAATGATAAATGCTTTTTTTATTCGATATATTCTTTATTTGCATTTCAAATGATATCCCATTTCCTGGATCCCCCCTTCCCTGAGAGTCCCATAAGCCCTCTTCCTTCCCCCGGTTCCATAGTCAATGCCTTCCCATTTCCCTGTCCTTATATTCCCCTACACTGATGCACTGAGCCTTTCTAGGACCAGGAGCTTCACCTTCCTTCTTCTTGGGCATCAGTTGGTATGTGAGTTGTTTCTTGGGTATTCTGAACTTCTGGACTAATATCTGCTTATCAGTAAGTGCATACCTTGTGTGTTCTTTTGTGATTGGGTCTCCTCACTCAGAATGACATTCTCCAGTTCCACCCACTTGCCTAAGAATTTCATGAATTCATTGTTTTTAATTGAGTAGTATTCCATAGTGTAAATATACCACATTTTCTGTATCCATTTCTCTGTTGAAAGACATATGGGTTCTTTCCAGCTTCTGGCTATTATAAATAGGGCTCCTATGAACATAGTGGAGCCTATGTCCCTATTACATGCTGGGGAATCCACTGTGTATATACCCAGGAGTGGTATAGTAGGGTACTCCAATAGTATCATGCCCAGTTTGCTGAAGAACCTCCAGACCGATATCTAGAGTGGTTGTACCAGCTTACAACCCCACCAGCAGTGAAGGAGTGTTCCTTTTTCTTCACATCCTTACCAGCACCTGATTTCTCATGAGTTTTTGATCTTAGCCATTCTGACAGGTGTGAGGTGAAATCTCAGGGTTGTTTTGATTTGCATTTTCCTGCTGACTAAGGATATTGAATTTTTCTGTAGGTGCTTCTCAGCCATTTGATATTCTTCAAGGGAAACTATTTTGTTTAGCTCTGTACTACATTTTTTATTAGTGTTATTTGGCTCTCTGGAGTCTACCTTCTTGAGTTCTTTGTATATCTTGGATATTAGCCCTCTGTCGGATGTAGGGTTGGTAAAGATTTTTTCCCAATTTGTTGGTTACCATTTTGTCCTTTTGACAGTGTCCTTTGCCTTACAGAAACTTTGTTATTTTATGAGGTCCCGTTGTCAATTCTTGATATTAGAGCATAAGCTCTGGGTGTTCTGTACAGGAAATTGTCCCCTGTGCCCATGTGCTCACAGCACTTCCTCAGTTTCTTATCTATTAGTTTCAATGTGTCTGGTTTTATGTAGAGGTCTACAGGAAATTGTCCCCTGTGCCCATGTGCTCACAGCACTTCCTCAGTTTCTTATCTATTAGTTTCAATGTGTCTGGTTTTATGTAGAGGTCCTTGATCCACTTGGACTTGATCTTAGTACAAGGAGATAAGAATGGATCATTTTGAATTCTTTTGCATGCTGACCTCCAGTTGAACCAGCACCATATTCCCCCGCTGGATGGTTGTAGCTCCTTTGTCAAAGATCAAAGGACCATAATTGTGTGGGTTCATTTCTGGGTCTTCAATTCCATTACATTGATCTACCTGCCTGTCACTGTACCAATACCATGAAGATTTTAAGACTCTTGCTCTGTAGTACTGCTTGAATTTGGGGATACAGATTCCCCCATAAATTCCTTTACTGTTGAGCATAGTTTTAGCTATCCTGAGTTTTTTGTTATTCCAGATGAATTTGATAATTGCTCTTTCAAATACTATGAAGAATTGGGTTGGGATTTTGATGGGCATTAAATTGAATCTGTATATTGTTTTCAGAAACATGGCCATTTTTACTATATTATTTCTGACAATCCAATAGCATGAAAAATTTTCCATCTTCTGGGGTCTTCTTCAATTTCTTTCTTCAAAGACTTGAATTTCCTGTCATACAGATCTTTCACTTGTTTGGTTAGAGTCACATCAATATTGTTTGTGGCTATGGTGAAGGGTGTCATTTACCTAATTTATTTCTCAGCTTGTATATTCTTTGAGTATAGGAAGACTATTTATTTGCTTGAGTTAATTTTATATCTGGCCACTTTGCTGAAGTTGTTTATCATCTGTAGGAGTTCTCTAGTGGAGTTTTTTTGGGTTGCTTAAGTATGCTATCATATCATCTGCAAATAGTGAGAGTTTGATTTCTTCTTTTCCAGTTTGTTTCCCATTGACCTCCTTTTGTTTTCTAATTGCTCTAGTTAGAACTTCACTTACAATATTGAATAAATATGGAGAGGGCAGCCTTGTCTGGTCCCTGATTTTAGTGGGATTATTTAAGTTTCTCTCCATTTAGTTTGATGTTGGCTACCAGTTTGCTGTATATTGCTTTTATTGTGTTTAGGTATGGGCCTCGAATGTTTGTTCTTTCCATGACTTTTAACATGAAAGTATGCTGATTATTGTCAAATGCTTTTTCAGCATCTAATGAAATGAGAATGTGATTTTTTCTTTGAGTTTGTTTATATAGTGGATTACATTGATGTATTTCCGTATATTGAACCATCCCTGCATCCCTGGCATGAAGCCTACTTGAAAATGGAGAATGATCTTTTTGATGTGTTCTTGGATTGGGTTGACAAGAATTTTATTGAGTAATTTTGCATCGATATTCATAAGGGAAATTGGCCTAAAGTTTTCTTTGTTTGTTGGATCTTTGTGTGGTTTTGTCATCAGCAGTGAAATTGTGACTTCATAGAATGAGTTGGGTACTGTTCCTTCTG
Source organism: Apodemus agrarius (assembly GCA_964023405.1). Lineage (NCBI taxonomy): Eukaryota > Metazoa > Chordata > Mammalia > Rodentia > Muridae > Apodemus > Apodemus agrarius. The sequence goes on from OZ030009.1 coordinate 41,618,392, forward strand.
TTTCTATTTTGTGGAATAGTTTGAAGAATATTGGTGTTATGTCTTCTTTGCAGGTCTGATATAATTCTGCACTAAAACCATCTGATCCTTTGCTTATTTATTTATTTATCTATTTATTTATTTATTTATTTATTTATTTATTTGGTTGGAAGACCGTCAATGACCACTTCTATTTCTTTAGGGGTTAGGGACAATTTAGATGCCCTATCTGATCCTGATTAAACTTTGGTATTTGGTATCTGTCTAGGAAATTGTCCATTTCATCCATATATTCCTGATGTGTGGAGTATATGCTTTTGTAGTAGGATCTGATAATTTTTTAAATTTCCTCACTTTCTCTTGTTATTTCTCCCTTTTCATTTCTGATTTTGTTAATTTGGATAGTGTCTCTGTGCCCTCTTGTTAGTCTGGCTTAAGGTTTATCTATCTTGTTGATTTTCTCAAAGAACCAACTCCTGGTTTTGTTGATTCTTTGTATAGTTCTTTTGTTTCTACTTGGTTGATTTCAGCCCTGAGTTTGATGATTTCCTGCCTTCTACTCCTCTTGGGTGTAATAGTTTCTTTCTGTTCTAAAGCTTTTATGTGTGCTATTAAGCTGCTATTGTATGCTCTCTCCAGCTTCTTTTTGGAGGCACTCAGAGCTATGGGTATTCCTCTTAGCACTGCTTTCATTTTATTCCATACATTTGGAAATGTTGTGCCTTCATTTTCACTAAATTCTAAAAGGTTTTGATTTCTTTCTTTATTTCTTCCTTGACCAAGGTATCATTGAGTAGAACATTGTTCAGCTTACATACATGTATGTGGGCTTTATTTAGGTTTTCTCTTTTTTTTGGTATTGAAGACCACCTTTACTCCATTAAACTTTGGTAGTTGGTATTTGTCTAGGGAATTGTCCATTTCATCCTAATATGATAGGAGGTATGGAATTAGTTAGATCTTATATCTGTTGAGGTTTGTTTTGTGACCAACTATATGGTCAGTTTTGGAGAAGGTACCATGAGATGCTGCGAAAAAGTTATTTTCTTTTGATTTAGTATGGAATGTTCTATAGATATCTATTAAATCCATTTTTTCTAAGGCTTCAGTTAGTTTTACTGTGTCTCTGTTTAGTTTGTGTGTCCATGATCTGTCCATTGATGATGGTGGGGTGATTGAGTCATCCACAATTATTGTGTGGGGTGTGATGTGTGCTTTAAGTTTTAGTAAAGTTTCATTTACTAATGAGAGTGCCCTTGTTTTTTTCATGTTTTTTAATATTTATTTTCTATATTCTATGTTTACATTCCAAAGGCTTTCCCCTTTCCCAGTTCCCCCTCCCCCACCATACGTCCCATAATTCCTCTCCCCCCCAACTATTCCCCAATAATTCCCCCTTCCCCTACGGTTTCTCTACAAAACTGGATTCAATCTTTACAGGCCCAGGGTCCTCTCCTTTCTTCTTCTAGGGAATCATTTGACTTGCTAATTTTGCCTTGAGTATTTAGGGCTTCTGGGCTCATTAATATCCACTTATCAGTGATTGCATTTCATGTGTATTCTTTTGTGATTGGGTTAACTCACTCAGGATGATATTTTCCAGGTCTAACCATTTACCTACAAATTGCATGAATTCATTATTTTTAATTGCTGAGTAGTATTCCATTGTATAAATATACCACATTTTCTGTATCCATTCCTCCTTTGAGGGATATTTGGGCTCCTTCCAATTTCTGGCTATTATAAACAAGGCTGTTATAAACATAGTGGAGCATGTGTCTTTATTGTATGCATGGGAATCCTCTGGGTATATGCCCAGGAGTGGTATGCCAGGGTCCTCTGGAAGTGACAGGCCCAATTTTCTGAGGAACTGCCAAACTGATTTCCAGAGTGGTTTTACCATTTTGCAATCCCACCAACAGTGGAGGAGTGTTCCTCTTTCTCCACATCCTCGCCAGCACTTGTTGTCTCTTGAGTTTTTAATCTTAGCCATTCTGACTGGTGTGAGGTGGAATCTCAGGGTTGTTTTGATTTGCATTTCTCTGATGACTAATGATGTTGAACATCTCTTAAGGTGTTTCTTGGCCATCAGAACTTCTTGTGGTGAAAATTCTTTGTTTAGCCCTGTACCTCATTTTTTTGATAGGGTTATTTGGTTCTTTGTGGTCTAACTTCTTGAGTTCTTTGTATATATTGGATATTAGCCCTCTGTCAGATGTGGGGTTGGTGAAGATCTTTTCCCACTTTGTTGGTTGCCGTTTTGTCCTTCTGACAGTGTCCTTTGCCTTACAGAAACTTTGTAATTTTATGAGGTCCCATTTGTTGATTCTTGATCTTAGTGCGTAAGCTATTGGTGTTCTGTTCAGGAACTTTTCCCCTGTGCCCATGTCCTCCAGGGTCTTCCCAAGTTTCTTTTCTAATAGTTTCAGTGTGTCTGGTTTTATGTGAAGGTCCTTGATCTACTTGGAGTTGATCTTAGTGCAAAGAGATAAGAGTGGGTCAATTCGCATTCTTCTGCATGTTGACCTCCAGTTAAACCAGCTTTAGTAAGGTTTCTTTTACGAATGAGGGTGCCCTTGCATTTGGAGCATAGATGTTCAGTATTGAGAGCTCTTCTTGGTGGATTTTCCCTTTGGCCAGCAAGAAGTGACCTTCTGAGTCTCTTTTGATGACTTTATGTTGGAAGTCAATTTTATCTGATATTAGAATGGCTACTCCAGCTTGTTTCCTGAGACCATTTGCTTGTAAAATTGTCTTCCAGCCTTTTACTCTAAGGCAGTGTTTGTCTTTAACACTGAGATGTGTTTCCTGTATGCAGCAAAATGTAGGGTCCTGTTTCCATATCCAGTCTGTTAATCTGTGTCTTTTTATTGGGGAATTGAGTCCATTGATGTTAAGAGATATTAAGGAATAGTAATTATTACCTCCAGACATTTTTGAAATTATATTTATTTATTTATTTATTTATTCATTCATTCATTCATTCATTTATTTATTTATTTATTTTTATATTCGAGAGGTTATCTTCTTTTGGGTTTGATGAGAGGAGGTTTTTATCTTGCTTCTTCCCAGGTGTAGGTTCCGTCCTTGTCTTGGTGTTTTCCCCCTATTATCCTTTGTAGGGCTGGATTTGTGGAAAGATATTGTGCAAATTTGGTTTTGTCATGGAATACCTTTATGTCTCCATCTCTGGCGATTGAGAGTTTTGCTGGGTAAAGTAGTTTTGGCTGAAGTTTGTGTTCTCTTAGAGTTTGCATGATATCTGCCTAGGATCTTCTAGCTTTCATGGTCTCAGGTGAGAAGTCTGGTGTTATTCTGATAGGTCTTCCTTTATATGTTACTTGGCCTTTTTCCCTTGCTGCCTTTAATATTCTTTCTTTGTTTAGTACATTTGGAGTTTTGATTATTATGTGATGGGATGTATTTCTGTTCTGGTCCAGTCTGTTTGGGGTTCTATAGGCTTCTTGTATATTCATGGGCATCTCTCTCTTTAGGTTGGGGAAGTTTTCTTCCATAATTTTGTAGAAGATATTTGCTGGCCCTTTACCTTTTAAATCTTCACTCTCTTCTACACCTATAATCCTTTGGTTTGGTGTTATCATTGTGTCCTGGATTTCCTGGATGTTTTGGGTTACAACCTTTTTGCATTTAGTATTTTCTTTGACTGTTGAATCAATGGTTCCTATGGTATCTTCGGCTTCTGATATTCTGTCTTCTATCTCTTGTATTCTATTCTTGATATTTGCATCTATGGCCCCTGATTTCTTCCCAAGGTTTTCCATCTCCAGTGTTGTCTCCCTCTGCGATTTCTTAGTTGTTTCTACTTCTGTTTTTAGTACCTAGATGGATATGCTCAGATCTGTCGCTTGCTTGATTGTGTTTTCATGTATTTCCTTAAGAGATTTTTGTGTTTCCTCTTTAATAGCTTCTACTTGTTGGCCCATGTTCTTCTGTACATGTGATTTTTGTCTTTCTTCCTTATTGTCTTCTTCTTTTTGATCCATCTTCTCCTGAATTTCTTGAAGCGATTTTTGTATTTGCCTTTAAAGGCTTCTAACTTTTGACCCATTTTCTCCTCTATTTCTTTATGAGATTTTTCTATGTGTTCAGCTACCAGCATCCTGACCAGTGATTTCATATCCAAGTCTTGTTTTTCTGGTGTTTTGGTGTATCCAGGGCTTCCTGTTGTTGGTGACCTGGGTTCAGATGCTGTCATGTTGCCTTGATTTCTGTTAGTAACGTTCCTTCATTTTCCTTTTGCCATCTGTTTATTTCTGGTGTTAGTTGGCCTTGTTGTCACTGGCTGGTGTTTGAATCTCCCGTGAGGCTGGGCTTACCTGTTGTTTCTCTACTGGTGATTATGTGTGGCTGCTGCTCTAAGGGCTCGCAAGCTGTCTTCCACCTGCTGCCTGGGTGCAAGGCCTGAGGGTGCGGGGAAGTCCCGCAGAGCCTGGGTGGCGCTGGGCCTGCCTGGCAGCGAGAGCCTAGCGGATCCCCCTGTGATGGTAGCCCCAGCTGGAGTCTGTCTACCTGGGCCTCTCTAGCTGTGTCTTGGTTGCAATATGGAGGCCCGCTGCTATGGCTGGTCCAGGGGACTGTGAGCTGGCTGCCACCCACTGCCTTGGTGCAAGGCCGAAGTGCATGGGGAAGTCCCGCAGAGCCTTGGAGGAGCTGGGCCTGCCTGGTGGCAAGAGCCTAGCAGATCCCCCCGCGATGGTAGCCCTGGATGGAGTTGAGAGTGCCCTTATATTTGGAGCATAGATGTTCAGAATTGAGAGTTCTTCCTGGAAGATTTTTCCTTTGGTGTGTATAAAATATCCTTCTGTGTCTTATTTGATGTCTTTTGGTTCAATGTCTATTTTATTGGATATTAGAATGGATACTCCAGCTGGTTTCCTGGGACCATTTGCTTGGGAAACTGTTTTCCTGCCTTTTACTCTGAGGTAGTTTTTGTCTTTGACACTGAGGTATTTTTCCTGTATGCAGCAAAATGTTGGGTCTTGTTTATGTATCCAGTCTGTTAGTGTATGTCTTTATATTGGGGAATTGAGTCCATTAATATAAAGAGATATTAAGGAATAGGGATTGTTGCTTCCTGATATTTTTTATGTAATTTTTATGTTTTTATGGTTATCTTATTTTGGGTTTGTTGAAAGAGGATTAATTTCTTGCATTTTCTAGTGTGTAGTTTCCCTCCTTTTGTTGGTGTTTTCCATTTATTATCCTTTGAAGGGTTGGATTTGTGGAAAGATACTGTGTAAATTTGTTTTTGTCATGAAATACCTTGTGTTTTCTGTTTATGGTAATTGAGAGATTGGCTGGATATAGCAGTTTGGGTTGGCATTTGTGTTCCCATAGGGTCTGTATGACATCTGCCCAGGCTCATATGGCTTTCATAGTCTCTGTTGAGAAGTCTGGTGTAATTCTGGTAGGTCTATCTTTATATGTTACTGGACCATTTTCCCTTCCCGCTTTTAATATTCTTTCTTTATTTAGTACATTCGATGTTTTATTTATTATGTGATGGGAGGAATTTCTTTTCTGGTCCAATCTATTTGGAGTTCTGTAGGCTTCTTGTATGTTCATGGACATCTCTTTATGGTAGGGAAGTTTTCTTCTATAATTTTGTTGAAGACATTTACTGGCCCTTTCAGTTGGAAATCTTCACTCTCTTCTATACCTATAATTCTTAGGTTTGTTCTTCTCATTTTGTCCTGGATTTCCTGGATGTTTTGGGTTAGGAGCTTTTTGTATTTTTCATTTTCTTTGACTGTTGTATAATGCTTTCTATGGTATCTTCTGCATCTGAGATTCTTTCTTCTATCTCTCGTTTTCTCTTGTTGATGCTTGGATCCATGACTCCTGCTTTCTTTCCTAGGTTTCCTATGTCCCGAGTTGTCTCCCTTTGTGATTTCATTATTTTTTCTACCTCCTTATTTAGATGCTGGATGGCTTTGTTTAATTCCTTCATCTGTTTTGTTGTGTTTTCCTTTAGTTCTTCAAGGGCTTCTCCCTGTTTACTTGTGTTGTCCTGTATTTCTTTAAGGGAGTTATTTATGGTATTCTTGAAGCCCTCCATGAAGCTATCCATCAGCATCATGACATGTGATTTTAAATCCAAATCTTTCTTTCCTGGTGTGTTGGGTTATCTAGTACTTGCTGTTGTGGGAGAATTGGGTTCGCATGGTGCCACAATTCCTTGATTTCTGTTAGCAGTGTTCCTACATTTGTCTTTTGCCATCTGGTTATCTCTGGTGTTAGTTGGTCCTGTTGTCACTGGCTGGTGCTTGCCCCTCCTGTTTGCCTGCAAGCTGATCTCAGGAACCCTGGGTGAATTGCTTTCCTCTGGCACAGATTGCTGTGGTGCTGCTGAGCTTCTGGATGAAGCTAGAGTCCTGGCAGGGGGTGTGTCCCAAGAGATTCTCTACTCTGGTGAACTCTGCCTACTAGTCTGCCCCTCCCCACTGTCACAGGAGCAAAGATGGTGGCGGCCTCAAATCTGAATTCAAAACTCCCTCTAACCATGAGTCTTTCTGCAGGTCAGATGCTCCCTGACAGTATAGGTACCCAGAGAACTGTGTGGCTGCCCAGCTCCTGGGTTAAAGTGGAGTCCTGGTGGGCAGTGTCCTAAGTGATCTTTCTTTCTGGTGTTCTCTGTGTACCTGGGTGACCTGTCTGCTTGGTGACAGGAGCTGATAAATGATTTCTTGTGTCTTGTAAACAAAATGCATGTCTTTCCATATCATTTTCTATATGCCAATTAATATCAAATTTTCCTTTCTGCCTATCTACATATTTTGGTGGGAATTTTAGTTGGTCTTTACTCTATTCTTGGTTTTTCTTTTTTCTAACCTCTCTCATTTTCAATACCTTACGTGTAGGTGGTCTTTTCTTTTTTTGTGGTTTACTATTTCCTTCCTCCTCCTACCTCTCTTCCACCCATTTAATCCCCTAATATGGATAGAATCAAGAAATGTGAACTCTGAATCTAATTTCTTTTCTTCTTGTTTCTTCTTTAAGCATGAATACTAGCAAACTACAACCAAATCCTAAACAACCAACAACAGACAACCAAAACCAATTCAGAGACCTAGAATTTATATGCCTTCTGAAAAGTCCCCATAAATGTAGATGTCATACATCTGCATAACTTAGATGCAGCTGACAGAATCACTTCCCAGCTATAGCACAGGGCACATTATAGTCAGCTGTCGTGTTCAATGAGAAGAAGCCCAACATTCCCACACTGGAGATAAAGGCAAAATCATGCTTTTATCATATTTCTATGTTAGTTAAAGAAAGCAGAATTTCAAAATTCTCACTACACTGTGTTCAGGTTAAAGACAACTTTCATGAAAGGGATTTCTACCAGATGTTTTTATTGATTTTATAGACAATAATGGGAATGAGAATCATGAGAGTTCTAAGCCATGTATACTTCCTGATCATTTAAATTATTTTTTGGTTAATAAATGTTATGAATTTTATATCATTCTTTAGAAAGTAATGTTTATTTTTAGTGGCAAATACTAAACAAAACACTACTTCACTCAGCTCTTACATACATTTTGTGAAGCTTTATGACAATTTCTTTCCTTTGGAGATGTTTTCTAACTATTATTTTATGACTGATAATTAAATCCCTCTGTTAAAGAAAAATTTACTCATTTTAAGGAGCTTAATCAGTTTTGATTTTATTATTCACAGTGACTACCAAAGACAGATTTCCCTCTAAATACTAGTAACAGAATTACTCTATGAATGCAAACAAGTCTTTAAAAGCCTGTTTCTTGGGCAGCCCACAGCTGTTTGTCAGAAAAATGGTGAAACATATTGTATCTTCAGAAATATGAAAACTAGTACATGTAGGGCATTTCAACCTCTATCATAGTCTGTGTTGTTGTTGTTTTGTGTTTTTAATTTTTTGTTGTTGTTTTGGTTTGGTTTGGGGTATTTTTTTTACATGTAATGTAGGCAAAGGTTGAAGAGTCTTTAGTTTACGGGCCTTATAATCTAGTTTAGGCATATCTAACAACAATAGAAATACCCTAGGTATTTTGTGAGAATTTAGAGATGCACTGGCCTCAGAGGCTTTCTATAAAGTTAGTTTCCCCATGACATTGAGAATTAGGTCTAATTATCCATTTGGCTTCTACCAGGGACTTTTTATTTACTAGATTTATAATGTAGGCTTGAATAAAACACCTCAACTATTTTTGTCATGGCTGCTTTTGCAAACCTATAACACACTTACAAATTAGCCTTATGTCAGAAGCCATATAAAAAAGGGTAAGGCAGCATTTTTAGACAAAATACAGGAAATAAATGATGCACTAGTTTATCTATGCAAGATTTCAAAATAAAAAGACTTAAGGCAAATGATTTTTCTCTTGGAAAAAAACATTCTAACTTATGATGAACAATTATTGCTTTAGACTTATATTGGAATTATGGGGCTGGGGAAGAGGTGATAAAAGTTTAGTCAGAACCCAGATGTCCCTCAGTGGAGGAATGGATACAGAAAATGTGCTATATTTACACAAAGAATACTACTCAGCAATTAAAAACAATGAATTCATGAAATTCTTAGGCAAATGGTTGGAACTGGAAAATATCATCCTAAGTGAGTTAACCCAATCACAAAAGAACACACATGAAATGAATATGTGAGACACAATTAACATATCAAATGATTTCCAAGAAGAAGGAAGGAGAGGGCCCTGGTCCTGGAAAGGTTTGATGCAGCAATGTAGGGGATTACCTGGACAGAGCAGTGGGAGGGAGTTGATTGGGGAATGGGCAGAGGGAAGAGGGCTTATGGGACTTATGGGGAGACAGGAACTAGGAAAGGGGAAATCATTTGGAATGTAAACAAAGAATGTAGAAAATTAAAAAAAAGTTTAGTTAGGCATGATATTATATGTCTTAATATGAAGATAAGTAAATAATTCTTTTCTTTAAGCCTTATAGCATCTGAAATTAACTATTGACTTAAACTTACTATGAACTCATGGTATAGGAAAATAATTTTAAAATTGTGTGACAAATTATTGTATTTAGACACAAAAATGAAGAGCAACTATAAATTTATGAAATAACTATATCTGCTTCATCTAGTATTCATGTATCTACTTGTGTCTGTCTCTATTTATCTTTTTGTTTTCTTTCTTTCTTTTTCTTTCTTTCTTTCCTTCACTCCTTTGTCCCTTCCTTTGTTCCTCTCTCTATCCCTGCCTTCTCTCTTTCTTTTTCTTCTTTCTTTTTTTCTTTCTTTTCTTGCTATTCTACCAGCTTTTGAATTGTTAATGAAATCTAACTAAGCATCAAACCTTGCTAATAATGCTTCCATGATCAAAGGGAAAAGAAGAAAAGTAATTAAAAAGATTCTTTCTTTGTTTGAAAAGTTTCTTTTCAACTACTGAAATTAGTTCAAGGTAATTGTTGGAAGCAAGAGGCATTTGGCCACTGAATAGCAAGAGTTAAATTTCAAGAACATATCAGCTTTTAGCCTGATTTACTATTGCCATACAACTTCCAAGATGGTACTAGGTTACTTTGCTATCTCAAACCTGGTCTTTGCCTTACAAATGAGATGTCCTTTACAGAGGGTAGACATGATCTGGAAGGCTCACAGATATCCTCTTCAGTAAGAGTCAATTGGTACTGGAGAGCTAAAAAATACTACCAGGAAAACATGAAAGAAATGTTCTTTTTATGTCCTGTGTTTGGAAAACTGGCAAAGTGTGAAGTTGTTTTGATGACATATATAAATATCTTCTCCTGGAACATCCAACATTTCTTCCTAAATTTCATTATGGGCTATCTCTTGGATCACAGGGATATTAACCTGTTTATCCCACTGTTGTCAAAGATCCTTTCCCCATAAATGTATGGCCATGTCAATGACATAAGGACTTAACCTTCACATTTGATCTTCTGATCCCACGCATTAACTCATTGCACACTTTGTTTTTTCTGTGATAAATTTCCACTTCCTATGAACTGTGTATAAACCTGTTAAAGTAGCCATTTTGAGTTCCAAGGTTACTGTGATATCATAGTCACATATTTCTAACAAGCCTATTTTATTATCTTTTACTTGCACTTTTAAATTTGGATTCTGATCAACAGCTGAAAATTAACACATTTTCCTGTAATTCCAAACCGTTCTTTTCCTTCCAGATTGCACTAGAGATTGATATATAATAGCAGCTGGGCAATGCTTCTAACTGCATTAAATTTTATCTCTATTTTTTTCACTGACATGGGTTTAATTTCTCTTTTAAAATCCCCTTGACCATACCTGAATTTATACTGGATACCCGAAGAGTCAATTCAATCATTTCCAACAGCCAATCTACAATACCTATGGGCAAAAGATCATAAATCCAATTAGTTTTTTTTTTTGAGACAGTGTTTCTCCGTGTAGTCCTGGCTGTCCTGGAACTCACTCTGTAGACCAGGCTGGCCTCGAACTCAGAAATCCGCCTGCCTCTGCCTCCCAAGTGCTGGGATTACAGGCATGCACCAACATGCCCGGCTCAATTAGTTATTTTTATATGCTTGAGTTTTCCAGGGATACAGTAAGATGTTTGTCTCTTGAATGATTAGAACAGCACTGTCTACAGTAGCATGCATTATATTGGCATTAGTTCATTAAGGTATTTTTGCCTGTTTATTCATTTTTGTGTTACAAGTGCCAAATTGCCTGTACTTTTCCTGTGAGGCTCCCAGCTTGGTACCCTCTTCAGTTTCTGATGGAAGGGAAAAACCTTGGTGATCTCTTTTGTACCTACACTCATTTTTCCAATGATAACCCTTGCATTTTCAAACCAACAAACTTGAGAGTAGACTTTCTTTCTGACTCATATTTAGAATAAGTACTGCCTTTAGAGATGTCTTGCTTGCAACTATGCTGAATATGTCTAGATTTCACACAATAAAAGCACCAGTCTTTTAAGAATGGAGATATAGGAGCTTGTTCACAATTTATTTTCATATGACCAGGTTTCCTTAAACTGATTCACTAGACATTTAGAGATCTCTAGGTATAGCATGTCCTAGTATATTAGCATGATACATACTAGAAGAAATAACAGCTGTATCCTTCTCTGCTCTTCCATAAATGGTGCCTGGACCTTTAATGACTGAAGGCCTTGCTTTTCATAAGTTATTTACTCTTTCAAACACTGTGGTCCCTATCAAAACCCGCCTAGCATTTGGTTTTCATATGATTTTGGTCACAGATGAGACAAGTATTTTTTTTAAATAAGTGAAAGGTTTTTCAGAGATTTTATAATCTCTGTAAATGAGAGAGATCTTATTCTGTCTCCTGAACTTTTCTCACAAGATATTAAACTGCAAACCAACAATTTTTCTTTCTCTTTTAGCATGATCAAATTGAATCTGCATTTGTATATCACAGTACTGCACTGTACCTTGCAACTGCCCTTGGAGTATTTTCATTATACTTGCATGGTTCATAGTTCAATATTTGAGGCTTTATCCCTTTTCCATATTTGCCATTGTAAATGCAAACTGGACTCTATGACTGCTGTTGCCAATCCTTTCCAGCCTAATTCTATTTTGAGTATCCTGATTATTTATAATTTGTTTCAGTTAAGGTGAGTCAATCCCATAGGAATCCATGGCCCCCTTTAAAAAAAAGCCTTTGCTTTAGTCTTTCTATACAATGTTTTCCTACCTCATCACAACTTTGTTCCACAACCCCAATAGGCATATAGTAAACAATTTTTGTGAAAGCTGATGGTGATGTTTCAATCCCAGGATGACTCTCCTCTAACACTGTTGTCATGCTTGTTTCAAGTTTAGCTCTTACATTTCCAACAGACTGTTTAATCAGATATTCCTTCTTTTTTTAACAGTATTTCTCTTAACCAATAACTACAGCATATTTTCTTTTCCTTTTTCCTCACATAAAAAACTTTTGGTAGCTAGCTCCTTCATGGTGACTGAGGATTTTTACTCTCTTTCCTGGTGCTCTTCACATCCCAAGTGATTCCAACACCAAGGATAATCTCTATAGGCTCATAGGAAATTGTACAGTCCTTTTATGAAAGACAGATTAGAATGTCCTCATTTTTCCCTTTTCAGCCATCTTTTACTTTTCAGATACCTCTATTCCCCCTGTATTTTTCCAAATCTTCAGAAATTATTCCAATCCCTTTTGAAATTAAATATATAAGAGGGTTAAGAAAAAAAACAAAAAAAAATCATGTCTTCTGGGATTCAAGTAGAGAAGATCCTATGAATAGTAGACACAATAAATGCTTTCATGTCTTGTAAAAAAAAATCTGTCTTTCATTACCACTTTCCCTATGGCATTCACAATCAAATTTCTCATTCTGCACAGCCCAATATTTTGGTGCCTTTTGTACTTGATTTTTGCTCATTTCTGGGTTATTCTTTCTTCCACCCTCTTTCACTTTCAACACTGTCTTTGTAGCTGGTTTTTTCTCCCTTTTATCCCTTTGTGAGATATTCTGTCTTTAATCTTCCTCCATCCCGTTTTTCATCCATTCATCCCCCTAAACTAGATAGAAGTAGAAATTTAAAATGTGACAGAGCAAAGAGCAAAGAACTCTGAATCTATTTTTTCTTCTTGTTTCTTCTTTAAGCAAAAATACAAAAAATGCAACCAAACTCTGAACAGCCAATAACAGACAACAAAAACCAGCACTCAGAGCCCTAGAATATAAATGACCTCTGAAAATTACCCATAACTTTCAATGTCACATAATTGCAGAACCCATTTGCAGCTGACAAAAACACTCTCCAGCTAGAGCTAGGGGAAAATCATATTCAGCTTCTGTGGACAATGTGAATTAGTCCATATCCTCACATCTGGATTACAAACAATATCATGTACTTATCACATTTCTATATTTGTTAAAAAAACAAAATTCCCAAACTCTCACTACATTATGTTCAGCTTACAGACAAGTTCCTTGAAAGATCTTTTTACAGATGGTTTTCCTTGATTTTATATACAACAATGGGAATGAGTATCATGAGATTTCTAAGTCATGTGTGCTTCATGATCATTTTAAATTTCCTTTGATTAATCAATGTTATGAGTCTTACATCATTCTTTAGACAGTAATGTTTTTTTGACATAAAAATAAACAATCCTCAACCACTTCATTCAACTCTTACATGAATTCTGTGAAGTTTGATGACAATTTCTGTACTTTGGAGATGGTTGGCATCTATCATTTCTAAATGCTGGTAATTAAAACCTTATGGTAAAACAAAATTCATTTTTTGTCAGGAGTTTTGTCCGTTGTGGTTCTATTCTTCACAGTGACTTTCAAAGTCAGATTTCCCTCTAAATTCCAGTAGTAGAAATATTCTCTGTGTAGAAACAAAACTTTTTAAAATCCAGCTTAATAAGAAATTACAGGTTTTTATCAAAACAATGGTAGTGTGCATTGTACCTTTTGGAGCTATAAAAGTCAGCACACAGGGAAGAAGTTTTCAGCTTTATCATATCCTAGTTTTTTGTTTTACATGTAATGTAGGCTAAGGGTGTAGTACTATAGGTTTATGACCTTATCATCTAATTTGGGGCATATCAAAAATAGGAGAAATAGCCTAGGTAGTTTATGAGGATTTAGGAATTCATTGGTCTCAGAGGCTTTTATAGAGTTAGCTTCCCCATGGCAATGGACATCTGGTATAATTTACATTTGGCTCTTACCAGTGACATTTCATTGATTTTTGTGACCATATGTTGGCTTATTAAAAAGACCCTAACTGTTGATTTCATGGCTGCTTTTGCAAATCTATAAAACATGTATGAGTTAGCCTTATGCCATCTAGGAGAGGCTATGGCAACAATTTTGTTTTCTCAAGATGGCCTACCATTTTCCATGATTGTTATTTGTGTGCTCAGAAATTCAGTGTCCCCTGAAACTTCATCCCAGTATTGCTACTTGCTGCTAATATGCCTTTCCTGCCACTATTACATAGACTGATGATTCCTGGGTATTAGCTCTTCCTATTGGTCATATTTCCTACAGAGCCATTAGGAAGATGTACTTTGATGTAGTGATGTGAGCACAAAATTGATTTCTTAATTCCTGGTACTGATTTTATAGAACTCTTACTTTGATACGAGTAATCTTAAGCATCCTATATCATAAATGCTGCAAATAGATCTTTGCCAATCTTCATGGGCCCCATACTAATTGTAATAGGAGAAGATAGATTACCAGGGACAAATTAGGACCAAAGGCAACATTCTGCCTACATTAGAAATGAGGCGACTCTCTTGTCACTAAAGGTTCTAAACTTGGAATGGGCAGTTTATTTTAGAGAAAAAATACAGAAAATAAATATTGGATGAGTTTATCTATGTAAGACTTTAAAATAATAAGACAGCAGGCAGATGATTTTTCTCTTGTAAAAACATGGTAATTTATGATGTTTAAATTATTTTTATTAGATATTTTTATTTACATTTCAAATGTTATCCACTTTCCTCATTTCCCCTCTAAAAACTCCCTATCCCATTCTCCCGCCCCCTGTTCACTAACCCACCTACTCCCACTTCCTTGTCCTAGCATTTCCCTACACTAGGGCAACAAGCCTTCACAGTTGCAAGGGCCTCTCCTCTCACTGATGTCCCACCAGGCCATGCCCTGCTACACATGTAGCTGGAGCCATGGGCCCCTACATGTATATTATTTGGTTGGTGATTAAGTCCCTGGGAGCTCTGTTGGTACTGGTTGGTTCATACTCTTGTTCCTCCTCAGGCTGCAACCCCATTCAGATCCTTGGGTTCTTTCTCTAGCTCCTCCACTGGGGACCCTGGGCTCAGTTCAATGGTTGGCTGAGAACATCCCCCTCTGTATTTATCAGACACTTACAGGGCCTATCAGGACTCAGCTATATCAGGATCCTGTCATCAAGTACTTGTTGGCATCCACAATAGTGTCTGGATTTGGTAACTGTATATGGGATGGATTCCCAGGTGGGACAGTCTCTGAATGGCCTTTCCTTCAGTCTCTGCTCCACATTTTGTCTCTGTATTTTCTCCCATGGGTACTCTGTTCTTCCTTCTAAGAAGGACCAAAGTATCCACACTTTGGTCTTCCTTCTTCTTGAGCTTTATGTGGTCGGTGAGACTTATAATGGCCATATGGGTAATAAAAGTTGAGTCTTAATGAAAAGACATATAAAGAACTCTGCTTTAACTCCTTAAGCCTTATAATATTTGACATTAACTATTGCACTAAACTTAATTTGAACCCATAGAACAGAAAATAATTCAAACTATATGTGACCAATGATCATAATTAGATATAAAAATTAAGAGCAAATTGTAATTTAACCATATCTGCTTCATCCAGTTTTCATGAATCTACTTATCTTACTTATTTGAGGTTTTGTAAATGACTGATAACCAGCATTGTAACCTGGGTACTGACCACCTCCTCTATAACATATTTTCATTTTTGCTATTGTCTTCCAATCCCTGCTCATTACAAGAATCATGACAGGAGATACTTAAGGATGCCCATTGTCTCCTGTGAGGCAGTCCATTATACTGATGTCTTTGTATTGCCTCAGATCATGTAGAATGGATAGTTTTACTGCTGTTTCTCCAGTTCTGGGGGAAACATATTGTCCCATGTGTTCCCATTGCCTTGCACAATCCAGTTTATGAGAAACACTTTTCATTTTAAAGTGTTCCCAGGTTTCTACAGTTCATATACAGGCATTCCCTAATTATTATAATTTCTTTGACTTTCAGTCATGATACTGAAAATCAATCTTAATCTGAATATTCTATCATGATTACCATATTTTCTTATTCCTTCTTATTGAATATTTTTTGACAGTGGGTTGGGTTTTAATTTTTTATTCCCCAAAAGGGGCTCCTTTGCAAAGCTTCTACTTGTTCCCAAAGTCCAAATATGGGAAATTGCAAGTTTACATCCTTAACCTTATCCATTCCCCAACCATTTTTATTCAAATCTGGAACTAGTGTTTTGGGTAGAAGAATCCTAGTCTGCACTTTTCCCCTTCAACTG
Source organism: Apodemus agrarius (assembly GCA_964023405.1). Lineage (NCBI taxonomy): Eukaryota > Metazoa > Chordata > Mammalia > Rodentia > Muridae > Apodemus > Apodemus agrarius. The sequence continues at coordinate 41,634,429 of OZ030009.1, forward strand.
CCAATCTGGTGGGAAAATTCTTGGTGGAAATGAAACAAGACTCCTTTTCATGGTTTGTCATCCATAGTAAAGGCATGTAGCTACATACAGTGGTTTATTCTGTCTGTGTTATAACTTACTTGCAAATTTTTAATATATAGTAAGCCATGCATTTGAAGTGCATCTCCACATATACTGAATGTTCATCATTCACCAATGAGGCATTATGCCGATGGCATGTGAAGAAAATTTTCCACAGTCAGAAATTCCTTCTGAAGTGATGACATATTCTACAATATCTCATCCTTCCTTGCATGACTCATAATTCATTACACAGAGCATGCAATTGATATTGCCAAGAAGAGTCTCTACAACTTTTCCATCACATGGAAAAGTTATAGATATTGAGTTCAAGCTGCTTAGAGGCCTTATCTTCAGATTGATCAGCCTTACATTGCCTATTGTTAAAAGTTGGTAATGATTCTTCTGCAAATAGTTCTCTATAAAGAAAAGAAAATTTAGTAATCTCACCAATGAGAGGCCAATGATTCAATGTAAGTAGACTATTGTAAACCAAATAGTTTATTTGGTACTATTAACATGATTACAAATAAGGTGTTACTAAATTGATCCTGGATGATTAAAAATTAGATAGCTATATTGCTGAACATTTGTTTGCAGCATGAGTTTTGACATACACAAGTTATATCTTAGAGCTCACTCATGAACTTGAATGGGAATCACCAATTTAAAAGTGGTTTCAGCTTGACTAACTGAAAGACAACCACAGTTTTTAAGAACAATGTTGTCAGAAACTCTACCAGCAAAAGTGAAGATTATAGGAAGAAAAAAATGGGTAAAGTCATTCGAAAACATTCATTCCCAACTGTCTAGATGATGGGCATACTGCATCTATTCCCTGACATCTAGAGCATATAGATGTGGTATTATGAGAGAGAATTATGGCAAGATTATACATGAGTTTGAGGTTTTTGTTTTTGTGGAATACCTATCTCACATATAGAAATAAATTCCTTTAAGATAATTTAATGGGACATAGTAGAATAATTTGCAATTCATGCCCCTGCCCCATAAATTTCACATCTCTCCCTGTATGCTGGGTTCCCTTCGTTTCCCAAATAAACTTGTTTTTATATTCATATCAAACATATATAATAATTTATTCATATCTCCATAAACTCTCCAAACCACAAAGTAAAAAATCATGATATCTTTAGTTCTGCATTACATCAGTTAAAATATTTCCTGTTGTATCCACCTTATTCTCTAAAAATTACAATTTTATTATTTATAGCTGGTTTACACATGATCATGCATGCATACCATGTTTTCATGTACACATTCTACTTCTCTCTTCACAGACATCAAACACTCTCATATACACACTCACTTTAAATTTAGGTAGATCTATTTTTCACAGCCAGCATAGATTTTTCTCTAAAGTATCTCTGTCAGAACCTCCCAACAACCTATAATCTGTGTTATGAAAACTAATGGATTGAGGAAATTATATTTCAAGTGTTTTTTGTACAAAATATTGACATAGAGTTGGACTATTTAACATTCTCAGTAGAACATTCCCCTGATATCTTTTCACAGGTTAAACATTGGTATAGGTAGGTACAACAAAACAAACATTTTTCTATCATTGTCACCAAGAGCGATAGTGTAAAAGCATTTTTAAAATCAATTATATCACTTAACTAGACAATAAAGAAGGCAACAGAATGTCATGGCTGTAATGTGTATATTAGCTTAATTACTCTATCCTTAGCTCTAAAATATGTTAACAGTCTCAATTTTTCCTACTTATTTTTGTAACAAAGCAGGGGAATTCCATGGGCTGGCAGAGTATTCAATATATTTGGCCTCTAATTGCTATTGTACCAGAGAGTCAAGTTCCTGTCATATTTCCTTTTTCAAGGGCCATTGACCTACACATTCAGGCTTGGGAGATAAACATTTTTAGGACAGGGCCCTTGAAATTTCAGCCATAGTTCTTCCTTTAATTTTGGAAATGCAGTTCCAATAATGTCCTGTGTTTGGAAAACTGGAAAAACCTGAAGTTGTTTTTATGATATATATCAAAGTCTTCCCTTGAAGCACCCCACATTTCTTCCTAAATTTCATCATGGGCTGTCTCTTGGATCACAGGGATATTAACCTGTGTACACCACTTTTGTAAAAGATCCCTTCCCCCGAAATTTATGGGCATGTCAATGACACAAGGCCTTAACCTTCATATTTGATCTTCTGGTCCCACACATTTAATTCATTGTACACTTTCATTTTTCTGTGTTAACTTTACACTTCCTATGAATTGTGTATAAACTTGTTAAAGTAGCCATTTTGAGTTCCAAGGTTTCTGTGATATCATATTTACATAATCTCCTATTTCCACCAAACATCCTATTGTAATACCTTTTACTTGCACTTTTACATTTGGATTCTGATCATCAGCAGCTTAAAATTAATACATTTTTTCTTGCAGTTCCAAACCCTCTTGTTCTTTCTCCTGGAGAGGATTGCATTAGAGCTTGACAAATAGTAACAGTTGAGCATTGCTTATAACTGCATTAAATTGTCTCTAATTTTTTGCTGACCAGGGGTTTAATTTCTCTTTTGAAATTTTGACCATACCTGGATTAATACTAGGTACTTGAAGAATCGGTTCAATGAATTTCGACAGGAACTTTTCTGTCCCTGTGGACAAAAGACCATAAGTTATTTTTATGTGCTTGAGTTTTTCAGAGATACAGTAAGATGTTTGTCTATTGCCAAGTTTAGAAAGGCACTGTCTGCTGTTGCATGTATTAGATTTGTATTACATCATTGAGGTATTTCTGCCTCCTTATTTGTTCCTGCCTGACAAGAGGCAAACCATATGTACTCTCTGCTGTGTGGCCTCCAGTTAGGTACCCACTTCATTTTTTGATGAAAGAAAAAGGCCTTGAGGATCTCTCTTGGACCTACACTGATTGCTCCAACAATAAACCTTGTCTTATCAAATGAATAAACTAGATAGTAGAATTCCTTTCTGGCTCATTCCTAGAACAGCCATTGGCCTTAGAGATATATTGCTTGCAATTTTGCTTAACATACTAAATTTCCCACAATTAAAATATATTTCCACAATAAAAGGTCTTTAATACTAGAAACTTATAGGAGCTTGTTTACAATTTCTTTGCATATAACCATGCACTTTAATTCACTAGCCATTTAGAAATCTGAGATCTCTAGGTACAGCATGACCTAGTATATTAGCTTAATACATATTAGAAGCAATATCAGCTGGATCCTTCTCCACTCCTCTGTTAGTGATGTCTGAGCCTTTAATGGTCATATTTTTTTTCTATAAGATATTCACATTTTCAAGCACCAAGGTTTCTATCAAATCATGCATTGCATTTGGTTTTCTTGTAGAATTTTTTTTGGTTGTCATGTGTTTTTGCTCAATACTGAGACCAATATTTTTTTAAATAAGTGAAGGATTCTCAAGAGTATCAATAATCCAGGCTTCATCCCTTGGCCATGTTGATCATTGTAAATATAAACTGGCCTCTATGGCGGCAGTTGCCATTTCTTTCCAGCTTAATTCTAGCTCAGTTATTTATAATTTGTTTTAGTTAAGGTGAGTCAATCCCATAGGAATCCATGGCCTCTTTAAAAAAGCCTTAGCTAGTCTTTCTATAGGATGCCATCCTACCTCATCACAACTTTGTTTCACAACCTCAATAGGCATATTGTAAACAATTACTGTGAAAGCTGAGGGTGATGTTGCAATGACTCTCTCTAATTCTGTTGCCATACCTGGTTTGAGTTTAATTCTTACTTTTCCAACAGGCTGTTTAATCAGATATTCTTTATTCTTTAACAGTAGTTCTCTTAACCAATGGCTAGAGCATATTTTCTTTTCCTTTTTCCTTTCATAGGAAACTCCTGGTAGCTGGCTCCTACATGGAGACTGAGGTTTTAATTCTCTCTTTCCTGGTGCCCCTCACATCCCAAGTGATTCCAATACCAAGGATAATCTCTATAGGCTCATAGAAGTCTATAATCCTTTCACAAAAGAGAGTAGAATGCCCTCATTTTTCCCTTTTCAGCCATCTTTTGCTTTTCAGACATCTCTATTTCCATCTGTCTTTTTCCAACTGCTCAGACATTATTCCAACCCCTTTTGAAACTGACTATATAATAAGGAAAAGAAAACAAAAAACAAAATTCTGTCTTCTGGGACCCAAGCAAAGACAATCTTATCAATATTAGGCACAGTAAATGCCTTCTTGTAAAAAAAAAATAAACATCAATCTTTCATTACTACTTTCCTTATGCAATTTGACACCAAATTTCCCGTTCTGACTAGCCTTAAATTTTGGTGCTTTCTTTGTATTTGATCTTTGCTCATTTATGTTTTTTCTTTTTTTTCCAATTTCTCACATTTTTTAACACTCTCCTTGTAGCTGGTCTTTTCTCCTTTGTGTGATATACTGTCTCATCTTCCTCCACCACCCTTCCATCCATTTAGCCCCAAATACTAGATTGAAATCAAAATGTAAAATTAGAGAGAGCAGAAACAAAGAACTCTGAATCTAATTTCTTTTCTGTTTCTTCTTTAAGTGTGAATACTAACAAACAGTCCTTGAATATCCAATAACAGACAACCAAAACCAGCACTCAGAGCCCTAGAATATATATGCCCTCTGAAAAGTACCTATAACTGTCAATATCACAGAATTGCAGAACCTATTAGTGCTGAACAAATCACTCCCCTGATAGAGCAATGGATAAATCCTAATCATTTGCTGTGGAGAATGTAAAGCAGCCCAGTATTCCCACATCTGGAATATAAACAAAATCATGTTTTTATCACATTTCTATGTTTGTGAAAGAAAACAAAATTCCAAAATTTTCACTACACTGTTGTCAGCTTACACACAAGATCCATGAAAGTTTTTTTTAACCAGGTGTATTTCCTTGATTTTATAAACAATAATGGTAATGAGAATCATGAGACTTCTAAGTCATGTATGTTTTCTAGTCATTCTATTTTTTTGCTTAGTTTTATGAGTCTTAAAACATTCTTTGGCAGTAATGATTCTTCTCAAAGCAAAGAACTAAACAATCTTCAACCTCTTCATTCAAATCTCATATTAATTCTGTGAAGTTTTATGACAATTGCTGTACTTTGGAAATGGTTGTTATCTATCATTTTTAAAGTCTGGTAATTAAAAACTTATGGTAAAACAAAATTCACTTATTTTCAGGAGCTTGGTCAGTTGTGGTTCTATTCTTCACAGTGACTGTCAGAGTCAGATTGTTCCTCTAAATCCTAGTAGTATAAGTACTCTATGTATAGGATCACAGCTATGTTAAATCCAGTTGAATAGGAAATTACAGTTTTTTTGTGAAAACACTGGTAGTCTACATTGTATCCTTTGAAACTATAAAAGCCAGCATCAAAGGGGAAGTTTCCAGCTTTATTATTGATTTTATTTTTCATATAATGTAGGATAAGGGTTCACTGGCTTTAGGTTTATGGCCTTATCATCTAATTTTTGGCACAACAAAAAACAGGAAAGACAGCCTAGATGATTTATGAGGATTTAGAAATGCATTGATCCCAGAGGTTTTCTATAGTGTTAGTTTCCCCATGGCATTGAGCATATAGTTTAATTTATGTTTGGCTCCTACCAGTGACGTTTTGTTGAGTTTAGTTCCAATGTTGGCTTGCCTAAATGACTCCAACTCTTGTTTTTATGGCTGCTATTGCAAATCTATAGAACTCGTATGAGTTAGCCTTATAGGAAAGGCTATGGCAGCAATTTTGTTTACTCAAGCTGGCCAACCATTTTCCATGACTATGATATGTGTGCTCTGAGATGCAAGGCATGCCGAAACATCATCCCAGTATTGCCACTTGCTGTTAATATGCCTTAATGTTAATATGGTTCCTGCCATCATTACATAGCCTGGTGATTCATGCACATCACTTCTCCCTATTTAGTAGATTTCTTGCAAGAAATATGAAGGTATACTTTGATGCAATGATGTGTATACAAATTTGATTTCTTAGTACATGTTATTGCTTTTATAAAACTCTTACATTGATACTAGTAATCTCAAGCCTTATATAGAAAAAAAAGCTGAAAATAAAGCTCTGTCAACCATCATGGGTCTCATGCTAATTGCACTAGCAAACAAAAACAGGATTGGAACAAAATAGGACCAAGGGTAACATTCCATCTCGATTAGAAATGAGGCCACTATCTTGTCAGTAAAGTCGTAAACTAGGAATGTGCAGTTTATTGTAAACAGAAGCCAAAAATAAATTATAAACTACCTTATCTATGTGAGAGTTCAAAATAATAAGGTACAAGGCAAGATGTCCCTCAATGGGGGAATGGATACAGAAAATCTGGTATATTTACACTATGGAATACTACTCAGCTATTAAAAACAATGAATTCATGAAATTCTTAGGGAAATGGGTGGAGCTTGAAAATATCATCCTAAGTGAGGTACCCAATCACAAAAGAACACACATGATATGCATTCACTGATAAGTGGATATTAGCCTAGAATCTTGGAATGGCCAAGACACAATTCACATATCAAATGATGTCCAAGAAGTAGGAAGGAGAGTTCCCTGGTCCTGGAAAGGCTCGATGCAGCAGTGTAGGGGAATACTAGGACAGGGAAGCAGGAGGAGGTTGACTGGGGAATAGGGAGAGGGAAAAACGTTTATGGGACTTTCAGGGAGGGGGGAACCAGGAAAGGGAAATCATTTGAAATGTAAATAAAGAATATATCTAATAAGAAAGTATACTACTACCTTTTGGTGTAAAATTATTCCTTTAAACTTGTAAAGGACCAATGGGGCTAGAAAATAATAAAGTTTTAGTCAGGTAATAGTCTTAATGGAAAGTCAAACAATTCTGCTTGTAGATCCATGACATGAACTCTATAGCCTTAAACTTACTATGATGTCAGGGAATATAAAAATATTTTTAAAAACTAATTATCAATTATCATAATTAGGTATAATAATGAACAGCAACAATAAATTTGTGCTATTTCTTCATCTACTTTATTGACTATTCATGTATCTATGTCTTTCTATCAATCTTTCTCCCTTCCTTCCTTTCTTTCTTCCTTCCTTCCTCCCTCCCTCCCTCCCTCCCTCCCTCCCTCCCTCCCTCCCTCCCTTCCTTCCTTCCTTCCTTACTTACTTTTCCTTCCTTCCTTTCCTTCCTTCCTTCCATCTTTCTTTCTTTCTTCCTTCCTTCCTTCCTTCCTTCCTTCCTTCCTTCCTTCTTTCCTTCCTTCCTTCCTTCCTTCCTTTCTTTCTTTCTTTCTTTCTTTCTTTCTTTCTTTCTTTCTTTCTTTCTTTCTTGCTATCCTAATGACTTAATCTTCAATGAAATCTGAGCATATAGCCTGGCTAGTCAGATTCCCTGAGTCAAAGAGAAAAGAAGACAAATAACTAGGTTTCTTTTCCCTGCTGCTATAAGGAGGAGGTAATTGATAGAAGAAATATGGTTTTGGCTCCTGAATCACAAGTGAATTTAATTGCCAGAAGTCATCAGCTTTTCTACCTTTTCACTATTCTCATATTCCTCACTGTCTACCCCAGTTTACTCTTCTGTGTCCAAACTGCTATGTGACTTATTTCACAGTATAATCTTTTATAACTAGGGTGGACAGGATCTTGAAAGGCTCACTCCTGTCCACTTTAAGAAGGGTCAATTTGTTCTGGAGGGATAAAAACAGTAATTAAGGAACAAGGACAGGATGTGTAATGCATGTAAAGATGCCAAAGTTCATATCACTTATTTGATTATATAAAGCAGTGTTGGTTCAAATGCATGGGCATGAGAGGTGATTCATCTATCCATCTACAATCTAATCTCATTCTGTAAGTTTTCTGTCATCCAGACTTTTGGGTGCAGTTATTTCAGTCATTCTGCACATATTGCCCCTTTTATATTACCCAGTCTCTGCCATATCATGCTGCTCATTCCTGCACAGGCCTGAGGAGGAACAGAGAGCTTGTAGCTTGATGAGCCCACATCACTGGTCCTAACATTCCCTGAGCTGTATCACAGCTTATTTTCTTCATCAGTTCTATCTGTTTATTAAGGATGACAGATGAAAATCTTCACATGGGATGCGCCTATTTGCCTGTAAGAATCATTCTCCACAGATGCTGGAAAGGAAATACTGACCTTTACCATAAAATGCTCAACAACTTCAATGTGCTGTTTTATCAATTTTGCTTTCCATGAACTCTTTTTCAGTCTTCTAATCCTCCTAATAGCTCACTGACATATAGGATTGATGGATTTTTGTAAATGTCCCTAGCATGTCAGCTGTATTCATCTTTGGGTGAACCTAGCAAACCCTGCTGTCTACCTTATCCTCTACATATCCCAGTTTGATTTCATTAGCTTTTTAATAATTCAACATAAATAACAATGTAAGTCTTTCAGATCAGTCAAAGCCTTTTCTAACTCCTAAACATCACATCCCACCATGGAGGTCAGCAAAGTTAATGGAGTTCCAAACCAGAATCAAATTAACTTTATGTCTGGCTTTCTGTAAATGACTTATAACCAGCATTTTAATCTGGGCACTGACCACCTCCTCTACAACCAAATTGCTTGGTGATACCTATCCTTTTGCTAATGTCTTCCAATTCCTCATTACTATGGGAATCTTTATTGGAGATAGGTAAGGATTCTCAGAGTCTCCTGTGAATCAGTCCATTACACTGATGTTCTTGTACTGCCTCAGGCCATGTACAATTGTTAGTTATTTTCCAATTCTACAGTACCCACATTCCTCACAAAACAGGTTCTGAGAAACTCACTTATATTTTAAAGTCTTTCCAATTTTCACAATTCATAGACTATTCCCTCAATATAATTTATTTGCCCTCCAGTCATATGCTTGATCTGAATATTTTATCACGATGCCATGTTTTATTATTCCTTAAATGTTGAATATTTATCATTTCAACAGAGGGCTCTTAGCATAGTTCTAATTTGTTTTCTTTTCTTCAAATATTGAAATTTCAAGTTAACATCATCTTAACCAGCTCTCCACCCTTTTTATTTCAAATCTGGGCTAATGTTGTTGATAGAAAAAATACGTGCACTATTTTTATTTACTTCATCCTTCAGTACTATGGGAAAACTCTTGGTGAGAATGAAAACAAAACAAAAAACAAACAAACCAAAAAGTATCCTACCTTTCATGTTATAGCATCTATATTAAAGGCATATGACTGCTTACAATGGTTTCTTCTGATTTTCTATGTCATGATTTGCTTGCCGATATTGCAAGAGATAATGAACCATGCATTTGAAGTGCATCTCCATACTTACTGGTACAGTTAATATTCACAAATGAGGCATTCCATGTGAAGACATTTGAAGAAAAATTTCCACATTCAGAACATCCTTCTGAAAGAAAGCCCTATTCTGAAATATCTTAACCTTCCTTGAGTGGCTCAACTCATCACAGAGAGCATGCATGTGATACTGCTGAAAAGAGGCTCTTTGTTTCATATCACATTTCAAAAGGTGTAGACATTGTGTTAAGCCTTCTAATCAGGTTTATATTGTCTATTGTTAAAAGTAGGTAATGATTCCTCTGCAAATAATTCTCTGTAGACAAAAGAAAATTTAGTCACTTCACCAGGGCACCCATAAGAAAGCAATGATTCGAGGTAAGTCAACTTTGGTGAAACAAAGAGTTTTCAATTGCTCACATGATTATGGGTAAGAAGTTATTGACATGAGCATGGAAGATTAAAAATTTGATAGCTATATTGCTGAATATTTCTCTACAGCATGGATATTGACACACACACGTTACATCTTACAGCTCCCTCTTTAACTATAATAAGAACCACTAATTTTAAAGTGATTGATAGAAGGAACCCCAGCTTTTAAAAACAGCATTGGCAGAAGCTCCACAAGGAAAGGAAAAGAATATAGGAAGAAAAATTTGGGTAAAGGCATTCAAAATTATTATTTATTCACAATTGCTTAGATGATGGCCAGGAACAGATAGGTTGAGGCACGGTTGACTCTTCAGTGCTCTGCCAGGGAATAATCATCATGACACAGGTCATTCCATAACATCTAGAGCATATAGATGGGCTCTTGTAAGAAATAATTATGGCAAAAATATGTATGAATTTGCAGTTTTTATTTTTGACATAAATATATATGTATATATGTATGTATATATGTGTGTATATATACATACATACATAAATATATATACACGTATGTATATATGCATAAATATTGTATATGTAAATTCATATATTGCCAGGAGCCATTCTCGCATAGACCTCAAAACATCCTCCTTTCATTTTACATGCTCAAGCTGCTTTTAGAAGGAAAAATACTAGATTTCAAGTTAGCAAAGTAGCCAGGTGGTCAGCACATAGAGAGCTCACACGAATGGGCTAGAACAAACAGAGCTCACCTGTGGTTAGGTTACTATAGCAACTCCTTTCCTCTTCACCTCCTCATGATCATTTTATTGAGCCAATTTCCTGCAGCAATGGCCAGCTTTTTCATCAGATTCTGAGAGACAATTCTGAGAAACTGTTCCCAAGAAACAATGCTTGCCCCTGAGATTGTTCCCCAAAAAAACAATGTCTTGTTCCCTTTACCCCTCCCTATACCTTGTATGGTTTCCTTTATATTGCAATGTGTGCAATAAAATTTGACAACTTGATCAGAACACTGTATTGCTCTCTGTCTCTTTTCTCTACCCTTGATGGTCCAGGGAACCCCACTGACTGTCCTGAAGGTTGGGACACTCTGACACCCAACAGTGAGGCTCCCTGTGTAGTCCTCAAGGAGAGAATGTAGTGCTACATGTTGGAAGAACCCTTCGAGTGCAGCTCCAGGAACAGATAGGTTGAGGCACGGTTGACTCTTCAGTGCTCTGCCAGGGAATAATCATCACGGCACAGGTCTTGGAAAGTAAGACATGGGACAAGCATTCACTCAGCAATCACTGTCCATTTCAGGGCTTAAAGAATCTCTCAAGATATGAGGGACTAGGGTTAAGAAAAAATATCTCAAGTACTTTTTAGACTTTGTCAGACAATTTGTCCTTGCTTCCCAGAGGAAGGGACAATAGATAAGAAAACATGGGCTAGAATAGGTGATTGCTTTAGAGATTACTATGAGAATTTTGGTTCTGAAAAAAATCCTTGTTATTGCCTTTAACTACTGGTCTCTGATTAATGATATTATTCAGAATTCCTCCTGCTTCCAGGATCTAGTTTCTTAGGGAGAATGTTCTCTGAAAAAGCGTTCATTCAGGACACTGTCTCTGTAAACTCTTACCCCTCCCGCCTCTGTTGTGATTGAAATGGAGGAGGGAAATTTAAAATGGTCTCTGTCTATGTGTGCTCTTTCTCCTGATCCCTCAAAAGAACCATATAGCAGGAAACACTATCCTTCTCTACAAACTCTGATATTGGGTCATGGTCCTGAAGATGACATTCTATCCCCCCTGGGGAGGAAGCCTACTTAGAGGAGAAAGTGGTGAGATCTTGTGACCCAGACTTACCTAAGGTTGCTGCTCCCACTACTACCATTGCCTTTGCTTTAGCACCCCCATAATAGACTTGGTTCTACCTTTTGTCCCTTCACCTTTTGGGCCTTTTGATGGTGTTTTTGCTTCCCCCTCAGTTTCTGCTGACTGCAGGAGAGAAACTGAAGAGATTTCTTCTCTCTGTCAAATGGTAGAAAGCCTCAGGGAGCAAGTAGCCCTCTTAAAGTTGCTACAGGATTTAGAGGGAGACATGGTCACTCTAACTTCAGGGTTTTATTCAAAGAAACCCAGAGAAATCCAGAGCCAAAATCCTTGCAGAAAAGTCCAGTCCTGGCTTTTCCACTCTCCTTACACAGTGGGGCCACTGTTCCCTGTGAAGCCCCTGACTCTGATGAGGAGAGGAGAGTATGGGTGAGAATGAGGAAGAGGGGGAAGGAAAAGTAGGAGATCAATCTCCAGGTACTCTACCCCTGCACTCCCCAGATAATCTGACCCTGGATAAGGGCAGGGACGGTCATGTATCGAATTACTCTTACAAGCCACTTGACTTTGAAATTCTAGAAAAATTAAAGTCCGCAGTCACAGCCTATGGGCCGACTGCTCCTTTCATTTTGGCACTCTTAGAATCTTCCACTGAAGGCTGGCTCACACCAAAAGAATTTATCCAGCTTGCCTGAGCCTCACTCTGGGGGAGAATTTGTTCTCTGCAAGTCAGAGGCAGCTCAAGCAGCCAGAGAAATCAAAAGTAAAAACCTCTTGAGGGTAGAGTATAAGTCCTGGACTGCAAAGAAACTCCTGGGTGATTCTCCTTTCAATACACTAGAAGCCCAAATGAAATATCCCCCAGGACTCCTGGCCCAAGTAAGACAAGTCTTCCTCACAGCTTGGCGAAAATTACTCCCCAAAACAGGGTCATCTGCCATTGTAACTAAGGTTCTTCAGGGACCAGACAAACCCTATAGCTCATTTGTCAGCCACCATATGGAGACTGCTGAGCATAACTTTGAGCCCCAGGACCCTGGTAGTTCATTCCTGAAACAGCTTGCCTTTGAGAATGCAAACCCAGCCTGCCAGAATGTGCTTAAACATCATCGTTCTAAATCCTTGGCCAAAGACATTCACTTATGTGCGGGCATGGGACCCAGCCATGCCATAGGGCTGGCAATAGGAGTCATGCGTCAGAAAGCAGGCATTCAGACACAGTCAAAGACTTGCTTTAATTGCAAATAGCCCGGACACTTCCAACATGAATGTCCTCATCCCCAAGCCACCAGAAAATCTTTGCCTAAAACTTCAGCTCCTTAGTCCACAGGCCCACCTGCCCTAGGATAAAGACCTCCAACTACCCTTTGTCTCTACCACAGAGGTTGTCATTGGCAACGGGAATGCCATATCAAGACAGATAATTTTGGCCATCCTCTCCTTTCCCTGACATCAGGAAATGGCCTGTGGGAGCAGCCACTGGCCCCCTACCTACGGACCAACCCCAGGGCCATTGGGTTTATCCCACAGCAACAATTAGCAATACTTCTAGCCAACAGCCCTGTTCAATCTCCCAACTGCAACGGGCCACCCCAAGCAGCACAGGCCTGGACTTGTGTGCCACCACCAGCTTCAATATTAAAACCTGAGGATGGTGTGCAAGTGTTTCCAACTGGAGTTTATGGTCCCCTGTTATCCAGGACATTTGGCTTAGTCATAGAAGGGCTCCCTTGTCTAAGGGGGGATTTCAAGTTATTCCCACTCCTGTAGACTTGCCACATGATGGTGAGATTGTAGTCCTAGCCAGAGTTCTAGAAAGACTTATGTCCATCTCTCCAGAACAGCCTATAGGCCATTTACTCCTTCCACAAGCTGCCCTCCACAACCCTGTTAATAAGGAACACAGAGGCCAGGGAGAAATGGGAATAGCAGATGTTTTCTGGGCACACAAGATTACTCCTTCCTGCCCCATGTTCACTTTGAAATTAGATGGCAAGGCTTTTCAGGTCTCCTTGACTCAGGAGTAGCTAGCCATTGACAGTCTCTACCACACATCTTCAAGGTATAGGCCACTCAAATAACCCACAGATCAGTGCCAAGACACTTACTTGGACAGAGCAGGAAGGAAATTTGGGGACAGGCATCCCATTTGTCATCAGGGACCTCCCTGTTAACCTTTGGGGCTGAGATATTCTTTCTCAAATGAATGTTATCATGTGCAGCCTCAGTGAAGTCCTTACCAAACAAATGTTGTCACAAGGGTTCCTCCCAGGATGCAGACTGGGTAAGGAAGCTCATTGATGCCCAATACAAGTCCAACAAAGACCAGATAAGCAAGGAATGGGCTTCCCAGGTTCAGGTTTTTTTTTTTTTTTGAATGGCCATTTTCAAGTCTGAACCTTCCATTCATGCAGATAACATCTGCTGGAAGGGCTCCCCTCCTGTGTGGGTTGATCAGTGGCCCCTAACTCAAGAATAATTAAAAGTGGCTCAAGAGCTATTGCAGAAGCAACTCCTCGCCGGTCATATAGAATCTTCTTCTTCCCTCTGCAGTACACCCGTCTTTGTAATTAAGAAAAAAATCTGGTAGATGGAGATTCTGCAATATCTCAGGACTGTCAATAAAGTCATGATCCCTATGGGGGCTCTTTAGCCTGGACTGCCTACCCCAGCAGCTACTTCCAAAGACCTTTTTAAAATTGTTATTGACTTAAAGGATTGTATCTTCACTATTCCCTTACATCCTGATGACTGCCCTCATTTTGCTTTCAGTCTCCCACAAATTAACTTTCAGGGACCCATGGATCGGTTCCAGTGATGGGTACTTCCCCAGGGCATGGTTAATAATCCTACCCAGGCCCAGAAGTATGTTGATCAAGCCATCTTGTGTGGCTACAAATTTATTTTCTTCATTACATGGATGATATTTTTCTTGGAGCTCCTACTGAGACTCAAGCCTTACAATGCTTCCAGCAACTCCAGACAGCTTTGTCCTCTCATGGTTTGAAAATTGCCCCCAATAAGATTCAATTCCAAGCTCCTTACTCTTACTTAGGCTTTCAGTTTACACAAGATCGTGTCCTTACCCCAAAGAAAGAACTCCATTTAGCTTCCCTAAAAACTTTACACGACTTTCAGAAACTTTTGGGTAATTTGCAGTTCAGTCGACTGTTATGGTTTGTATATGCTTTTCCCAGGGAGTGGCACTATTAGGAAGTGTGGCCTTGTTGGAGTAGGTGTGGCACTGTGGGTGTGGGCTTAAGATCTTCACCGTAATTTGCCTGGAAGTCAGTCTTCTACTAGCAGCCTTCAGATGAAGATGTAGAACTCTCAGCTTTTCCTGCACCATATCTGCCTGGATTCTGTCATGTTTCTGCCTTGATGACAATGGACTGAACCTCTGAGCCTGTAAGCCAACCCCAATTAAATGTTGTCTTTTATAAAACTTGCATTGGTCATGGTGTCTGTTCACAGTAGTGAAACCCTAACTAAGACAGTCGACCCTATCTTAAAATTTTGCTTCCCCTTCATGGTCTATTGACAGAAGACCCCCATCCACATTCCACTTACTCACTTAACCCTCAGGCTCTAACAGCTCTTATGCAAATTGGGCAAGCTATATCCTCACAGACTACTTTTCAGTTTAATCTCTACTTCCCCCTACAATTTATTGTGTGTGCTACTTCTCATTCTCCTTTGGATGTTTTTTGCAAAGGGGTTCAGCAGCTTCTTCAGCGTGCCCCCTGATGTGGGTCCCCCTCCATTCTAAGCCTAGCAAAGGTTTAGCCACCTATTACTCCTTATTTGCTAATTTAATTTTAAAAGGCAGGAAACTGGCCAGACAATATTTTGGCAAGGACCCTGACATCCTTATGTTCCTTATACCTCAGAACATGTTGACTGGCTTTTTCAGACAGGCAATGATTGGGCCATCGCATGTGCTGCCTTTGCTGGCACCATTGACAATCATTTTCCCAATGACCCCCTCATACAGTTTGCTAGAATTCACCCATTTGTGTTCTGCAGTCACCTCCAAGCAACCATTTAAAGAGGGAGTTACTGTTTTCACTGATGGTTCATCAAATGAATATGCTGCTCATGTCCTAGGTGATGAAGCTTTTGTGTCCCATTCTCTGTATTCCTTAGCACAGCTAGTTGAATTATTTGCTGTACAATAGGTCTTTGAAAGATTATGTTCTTCTTCCTTGAACCTATACATGGACAGTGCCTATGTAGCTAACTCCATCCCACTCCTTGAGACGGTCCCATACATATGGAACACCTCCACTGCCTAATATCTATTTGCTAAAATTCAACAGCTTATCCTTACAAGATCCACTCCCGTTTGTTATGGGCCATCTAAAAGTCCATACAGGCCTAAAGGGCCCCTTCTCTGAAGGTAATGCTAAGGCAGATGAAGCCACCCCTCTTGTTTCCATTGTCTGCTGTTTTGTCCACTCCTTTGATAAAGGCTCAACAAGCATATGCTCTCCATTACCTCAATGCCTCTACATTGAGGCAGATGTTTAAAATTTCTAGAGAATAAGCTCTATCCATAGTCAAAGACTGCCCAGCTTGTGTCTCTCTACTCCACACTCCTCATTTGGGAGTCAATCCAAGAGGTCTGCTTCCAAATGAACATTGGCAGATGGATGTGACTCACTTCCCTTCATTTGGAAGGTACAAATTTGTTCATGTCAAAATTGATACTTTTAGTGGGTTTCTCTTTGCTTCTCCCCTTTCGGGTGAGGCCTCTTGGGATATTTCGCATGGTATCCAAAGTATTATGGTTATGGGAAAACCTCAAATCATTAAGACTGACAATGGACCAGGATACACAGGCACCAAGTTCCAAAAATTTTGCTCACTCTTTGGTATTAAACACATCACTGGTATTCCTTACAAACTTCAAGGTCAAGGAATTGTTGAAAGAGCACATCAGGCTTTAAAAAATATGTTTCAAAGTCTTTCCACCTCCACAGAGACCTTCATGACCCCTTCACCTCGCAATAAACTTGCTTATTCCTTGTTTGTCCTTAATTTCTTGATATTAGATAATGGACATTCAGCTGCTGATCATCATTGGCATTTTTGGCTCCAAACATTCTCATGCCATGGTACTTTGGAGGGAACCCCTTAATAACCAGTGGAAGGAACCTGATCCTGTACTTATTTGGGGTCATGTTTCAGTGTGCATTTATGATCAACAGAACTCTGAGGCCAGATTGTTCCCAGAACACCTTGCAAAACAAGTTAATCCTATGTCCAGAGTGGAGCACTTGCCTCCCCCTGAGACTCATTCTCATTCTCTTGCACATGCTGCTACCTCACCTGATCCAGATGCTTCTGATGACACTACCATGGCAAGATGCACTGGCGATGATGGCAATCAAATTGCCAGTAAGCCCTCTTCAGGAATGTCCTCTAGACACATGACTTGGAATTTTACATGGGTAGTCCTCTCAGAAAGAAAGGACCCTCTGTATGGTCTATCTCCAAATTGCCTAGTCAAGTTTGGTGACCAGACGTTTTGACCCCTGGCCTTTGCAAACTTGTCACACTTGATGAAGGAGTGCCTTGGGGAGTTGAAGATCTTTTAGATATCTCCATCACCCCAGAAATCTCTGCATGCTGCAGCTCTAAGCCTGATTGTGGCAACTCAGTTTGATGCACTCTACTGAAGGGAACTGAGTTTTATGTCTGCCCTGGGTACCATTGAGGCAGATCCATACATTATACGTGTGAGGGAAAAACAGATCTTTTCTGTGCCTCCTGGGGCTATGAGAGCACAGAAGAGGTATATTGGAAACCCACCTCCTCATGGGATTACATCCAAGTAAAATGCAATTTCATAACCACCTCCCCGCCCCAGTCAGTACTCTAATAATTGATGAGTCTACAAAGGGGTGGTCCACACTTTTGCAAATTAAGCTAACTACCTATGCAAAATCTCTAAATTTAAATTGGCAAAAATTATGAATGGGGCCTTTACCTCTATCAATCTGGTTACTACAGGTACTACTACTACAGGTACTATTTTCTCTATTAAGCTCCTTAAAGAGTCTTTACATCTTGCCTAGCCAGTCCCAATGGGGCCTAATCCTGTGTTGGTAGCTTGTCCTGCTCCTCCTAAAGGAATTGACCAGGACACCACCTGTGCTCTCTCTCTTAAACGCACCTCTCTATCTTCTGTATTTAACCTCCGGCCACCAGCCAGGCCAGGCTGCTAGCCACTATTCTGTTTGTACTACCTCCACAACCAGCTTCCACTAAAAATCTTGTCCTTTCTTTAGTTAATCAGACCTTTCTTACCTTAAGTGAAACTTCCCCTGAACTTGTTGAAGATTGCTGGTTGTGCTACCATTCTCAACCACCCTTTTATGAAGGAGTTGCTGTTCTCAGTGATCTCCTCCAAGTTGATGATCCATGACACTGCCGTTGGCAGAAGGGCACTTGGCCAGATCTTTCATTAACCCAAATATCTGGCCTGGGACTTTGTGTGATCTGTAGTGGAACAAATGTCCCCTCAGCCTATGCTAACTTGTGTAATGAAACCTTTTCCCCCCTACTGGCAATTTTTTTAATCTCCCACCGGATGGAACCTGGTGGGTGTGCCTTGATAGCTTCACACCTTGCCTCTCTGACTGGGTTTTTCTAAATCAAAAGGATGGGGAAACCCCTGAGTTTTGCCTCTTTATTAAGATGACTCCTCGTTTAGTTTATTATCACTCTGAAGATTTTTTTCATCTGTGGGATCAATCCACATCCACTGATGGCTCCACCTCTTTGAGGCGCTCCTGAAGAGAATTTATCTCTGCCATTACTATCTCTGTCCTACTTGGCCTCGGAGCTGTGGGAGCAGGGACAGGTATCTTTTCCCTAGTTCATTCTAATTCCAGGTACACAGAGTTCAGTGCCACCATTGATCAAGATGTCCAATGCCTTTATCAGTGGATAGATGATCTCTCAGACTCCATTGACTCCCTAGCTGAGGTCATCCTCCAAATTAGGCAAGGAATTGATCTCCTGTTCCTTAAACAAGGTGGATTTGTGCAGCTTTAAAAGAAGAATGCTGTTTCTAGTAAAACAAGAGTTGTAAGAGATAGCATGAGAAAAGTCATATAAGGACTAGAAAAATGTAAGAGAGAAAGAGAGCAGAAAGAAAGTTGGCATGAAAATTGGCTTTCCACCTCTCCATTGCTCCATACCCTTTTACCCAGTATCCTAGGACCCTTTGTAAGTCTATTATTGTTATGTTCTTTTGGACCATGAGCTTTTAATTGCCTCACTACCTTAATTAAAAAACAGGGAGATGATTTGGCAGCCTAGCCCATGCAGATACATTACCATCATTTGACTATGGAGGATTAAGAGATGGCTACCCAGGCCCCCAGGGCAGTTACAGAACAGCCCAAATGGCACATTCAAGTGCCCTGGCAGAAAGAGCATTCTTATCACAGCCATTCCAGACAGGACTCCAGAAGGAGCCCTCAAACTCAAGGCACCTGTAATAATATACTTGCTGAGTAGTTAGCTAAGGACAGACACCTTCCCAGGGTCACTCCCCCATAAGACAAGAATCTCTGGAGACTGTCAGAGATATCCAATGACATATAAGAGATGATGGATGACTGGGTCGATTCCTAAGCCATGTGCTGCTCCATCTTTCTGGTGCCTCATCTGCTTTTCATCAATGGCTGTCTGACCTCTGCTCTCTTTAATACAGAGAAGGGGGAGATGCCAGGAGCCATTCTCACATAGATCTCAAAACCTCCTCCTTTCATTTTACATGCTCAAGCTTGCTTTTCAAAGGAAATATACTAGCTTTCAAGTTAGCCAAGTAGCCAGGTGGTCAGCACATAGAGAGCTCACATGAATGGGCTAGAACAAACTGAGCTCACCTGTGGTTAGGTTACCATAGCAACTCCTTTCCTCTTCACCTCCTCATGATCATTTTATTGAGCCAATTTCCTGCAGCAATGGCCAGCTTTTTCATGGGGTTCTGAGAGAAAATTCCAGAGAAACCATGCTTGCCCCTGAGATTGTTCCCCCAAAACAATACCTTGCTCCCTTTACTCCTCCCTATACCTTGCTTGCTTTCCTTTATATTGCAATGTGTAAAACAATAAAATTTGACAGCTTGATCAGAATACTGTCTTGCTGTCCATCTCTTGTGTCTCTTGTCCCTACATTCTTTCCCCTAGGTGGTCCAGGGAACCCAGTTATTTGTCCTGCAGCTTGGGAATATATATATATATATATATATATATATATATATATATGTGTGTGTGTGTGTGTGTGTGTGTGTGTGTGTGTGTGTATGTGTATTTCCTTCAGATAATTTCATGGAGTCATATCACCATAATTTGCAATTAATTCCCCTCTCTCCCTCTCTCCAAATCACTCCTCTCTCTGTTGGATTTCCTTTAGCACCCAGACAATATTGTTTTATATTAATATCAAACATATATAACAATCAACTAGTATCTATGTAAGCTCTCCAAACTACAAAATGAAAAATTATATTTTAGTTCTTCACTATATCAGTAAAAATATTAATTTCTGTTGCATTCAACTTGTGGTTGAAAATGACAATTCTACTATTTATAGCTGAATTAAAAACCACCATGCATGCATAACATATTCTCTTGTATACATTTCTACTTATCTGTTCACAGACATCAAATACTGTCCCATGCATGGTCACATTGAATTGAGTATATCAATCTTACAAAGCTAGGATAGTGGAGTGGTTTTTGTTTCCTTAAAGATTTTTTTCTGAAGTATCTCAGACAGAATTATCTAATAATATATCATCCATGAAACAAAACGAATGGATTGAGGAAATCATCTACAAATTATTTTCGGTGACTATCACACAAAATATTGACATAAAGTTGAACTATTTAACAATTCCAAAAGAACACTCTCTGATATCTTTTTACAGGTCAAGCATTGCTATAAGTAAGTAAAATAAAGCAAACTTTTCTTTATATTGCTCACTAAAAGGGATAGTGAAAAAAGCTGTCTTTAAGTTGATGCTATGGCTTAATTGGATAATAAAGAAAGTAAGATAATTCCATGGCTAAAATGAATATGTTCATTGAATTACTCTATCCATATCTTTAAAATCTGTTAACATTCTCATTTTCCCCTAATAGTTTTTTTCATAACAAATGCATGGGATTTCCATGGGCTGGCAGACTCCTCTATATATTTGGCCTCTAGTTGCTCTTGTAATATACAATCAAGCTCCTATCATATTTCCTTTTTCAAGTGCCATTGATTACCCACATATGCATAGTCACATTGAATTGAGTATATCAATCTTACAAAGCTAGGATAGTGGAGTGGTTTTTGTTTCCTTAAAGATTCTGTCATAGATCCTCCTTTAATTTTGGAAACTCAGTTCCTGTAATGCCAGTGTTTGTACAATTGGCAAAAACTGGGGTTGTTCTTGATGACATACAACAATATCTTCCTCCAGAGCATCCCACATTTTACCTGGAGCATCCAACATGTCTTCCTAATTTCAGTATGGGCTGTCTCTTGGATCACAGGTATATTAAAACATGTCGTAAAAGATCCCTTCCCCATAAACTTATGTGCATATGTTTGAAATAAGACCTTAACTTTCACATTTGACTCTAGTCCCACAGATTTAACTCATTGTACACTTTGTTTTACCCATGGTAAAGTCTTACTTTCTATGCACTGGCATAAAACCTTTTAAAGTGACATTCTAAGTTCCAAGATTTTTATAAAATCATACATACATAAACTTCTATTTCCACCAAGCCTCCTATTTTAGTACCTTTTTCTTGCTATTTTAATTTTGGCTTCTGATCAGTTTAACAGTTGAAAATTCACATATTTTCCTGTACTTCCAAACATTCTTCTTTCTCCTGGAGCATATTGCCCTGGATCTAGGAACATATGGGCAATCCTAATAATTGCAATAGATTGAGTATCTCTATTCTTCATAGATCATGTATTTTATTTTCTTTTTTGAAATCTTTACTGATCATACCTGGATAATGAAAGTAACATGGCTCTTCAGCAGTCAAAAAAATTCCTTTAAATAGCTCCGTTTCTATTTATAAGGGGGAAAAACATAAATTCAATTAGTTTTGAGGGGAATGGAATAAGATGCTTATCTATTGCTAAGTCTAAAGCAGCACCGCCTCCAGCAGCATACATTAGATTTGTATTACTTCATTGAGTTATTTCTCCCTTCTTATGCATTCCTGGCTGAAAAGAGACAAATGTACTGTTCTTTTTTGTTGTGTGAAATCCTAGGTACACATTTCATTTTTGATGGCAGGTATAGGACTTGGAGATCTCTTTTATTCCTAGATTCCATGTTTCAATATTAATATTTGCATTACCACATGAACACACCTGGAAAAGTAGCTCTTCTTTATGATTTAAACCTAGGATACTCATTGCACTTAGAGATGCCTTATGCACAATTGTGTTTCAAATGGCCAAATTTCTCACAGTAAAAGCACCAAGCATTTTGAGAGGAAAGACCTATAGTGGCTTGTTCACAATATCTTTGCAAATTATGGCCATATAATTGCATATCTAATCATATATCCTGTAACTGAATCAGTAGACATTAACATCAGAGATCTCTAGATATAGGATGACCTTGTATATTAGAAGTTACATATTAGAACCACTTTCAGTTGTATCCCTCTCAATGCCTCCAAGGGTAGTGCCTAGGATGTTAATGTTCTATGAACTTGTTTTAAAGAAGATATTCACATTTTCAAACACCAAGGTCCCTATCAAAATCTGCCTTACATCTGTTTCTCATATGATTTGGTTCACTGCAGAGACCAATATTAGTTTAAAAATCAGTGAAGGTTTCTCCAGAGATTGTTTAATCTTTGTAAATGAGTTAGAAATTTTCCTGGGACCTGAATTTTGCCCCCCTCCAAGATTTTAAAGCTGCAAAGCAACATTGATTTTTCTATTTCATCATGATCAACTTGAATCTGAATTTGTATATTAGAGTACTGCCCTCTTCTAGCAATTGCCCTCTAACTATCTTTATTCCACTTGCTCTCATTCATGGTTCAGTATTCTCAGCCTTGTTTCTTTGGCATGTTAATCATTACAAATGCAAACTGGCCTGTAGTACTGTTGTTATGTCCTCTGTTTGGGCAATTGGCAAAGCCTGGAGTTGTTTTTGAGGATATATAGTAATGTCTTCCCCTGGAGCATCCACCATTTTACCCTAAGTTTTACCAAGAGCTGCCTCTTGG
Source organism: Apodemus agrarius (assembly GCA_964023405.1). NCBI lineage: Eukaryota > Metazoa > Chordata > Mammalia > Rodentia > Muridae > Apodemus > Apodemus agrarius. Next base: position 41,657,270 of record OZ030009.1, read on the forward strand.
ATCATAGGAATATTAAAGATTTTAAAGTGGCCTTTCTAATTTCCATGATTCCTATAAAATCATAGTTACATAAGCTCCAATTTCCACCAGGTCTCCCATTTCAATACCTTTTACTTGCAATTTTAATTTTAGTGGTTGATCATTAAGTACTGAAAATTAACACATTTCCCTGTACAGTCAGAGACTCCTTTTCTGTCTCTTGGAGCAGAGTTACACTAGAGTTATGGATACACTAGCAGATGGCCAATCCTAAAAGCTGCATCACATTGTATCTCCATTTTTTAATGGACAAAGGACTTATTTTCTCTTTTGAAAAATTCTCATTGATCATACCTGGATTCTCATTGTCAACTTCAAACAACACGTCAGCTATTTGCTTCATCAACTCTATTCTACCTGTGGGTAAAAGAGCATAAATTCAATTAGCTATTTATTATATCCTTGTGTTTTCTGGTAGTGCAGTAATATGGTTATCCATTGCCAAATCTAGAGCATCTCTGCCTTCAGTAGCATGCATTAATTTTGCACTACTTCATTGAGGTATTTCTGCCTGCTTATTCCTTCCCGGCTGACAAAAGCAAATGGCCTATATTTTTTACTGTGTGCCCACCAGCTTGATCCCCATTTCATTTACTGATGTCAGGAAAAGACCTTGGCTATCTCTCTTGGACCTACACTCATTGTTCTAATGACAACCTTTGCCTCATCCAATGAGCCCAGATTAGTAGGCTTTCATTATGAGTTACACCTAGTACAACCATTGCCCTTAGAGATGCCTTGTTCACAATTGTGTTGCAAATGAAAAAATATCCCATAGCAAAAACTTCAGGCATTTTGAGACTGGAGACCTATAGTGAGTTGTTCATAATATCTATTCATATGACCATGTTTCCTACAACTGAGCCACTAGGGATTTAGGCATCAAAATTTCTAAGTATAAAATGACCTTGTATATTATCATGATACATCCTAAAGTCAGTATCAGTATTATCCTTTACAACTCCTCTATAGGTGGCGCTGAGACTTTAGTGGTCTATGAACTTGCTTTTCAGAAAATATTCACTCTTTCAAACATCAAAGTCCTTATCAAAACCTGTTTTCCATATGATTCCCATAAGACTTTTATCACTATTGAGATCAATATTAATTTAAAATCAGCAGAGTCTTCTCCAGTTTCTTTTATATTTGCAAACGATGTAGACCTTTTCCTGGCTCCAAAACTTTCCACCTAAGTCATAAAGTTGCAAAGGAACATTGTTCTTTTTATTTTGGCATGATCAAATTAAATCTGACTTGGGTATCAGAGTACTGCCATTCACCTAGCATCTGCTTTCTGAATATTTTCATTCCACTTGCTCTGCTTCATGGTTTAATATACCTGGTTTAGTCTTCGCCATGTTAAAGATTGCAAGTGCCAACTGACCTCTAGTACTGTTGCTGCCAATCCTTCCTAGCCTAATTCTATTTTGAGTAACACAGTTATTTATAATTTCAAATAAGGGACTCTTAGTCTTAGAATTAGCCTTCTATAGGATGCCATCTTATCTCATTTTAACTTTGTTCTACACTCACAACAGGCACATTTTATACAACTATTGAGTAAGGTGATGGTGCTTTTGTAACCCCAGGATGGATGATCCTTCTCTAACTCCAATGGCATGGTTGGTGTGAGTTTAACCCTCTTTTTGATAAAGGATGTTTTGTCAGATTTTCCTCCTTCATTTTAAGTATCTCAATGCTACCAACTTATGGTACAGTTTCTTTTCATGTTTCCTTCTGTGGGAAACAACTGTAAGTTAGCTCCTTCACCAAGATTAAGCTGTTTTGCTCTTTCTTTTCTGGTGCTACTCACACCCCAAGTGATTCCAGCACCAAGGAAAATCTCTCAAGTTCCATAGGATATTTTGCCATCCTTTCAGAAAAGAGGGAACAGAGTAACCCATTTTTTCTATTTTGGGCATCTTTTAATTCTCACACTCCTCTATTTCCAAGTGCAATCTTTCCAACTGCGGACGCATTCTTTCATCAAAACAAACAAACAAACAAACAAACAAAAAACCACCACCAACAACAACAACAACAACAACAAAACCAGAATATATGAGGAGGAAAAAAACAAACATAAAATCACCCTCTTGGAGCAAAACAGGAAATGTCCCAGCAATAGCAGACACAACAAATGCTTTCTAGTGTTTTGTAAAAGAATAAAAAAGAATCCTTCCTTTCTCTATAGTATGTGACATCAAATTTCCTGTTCTGCCTAGGTTCATATTTCCAGGCCTATTATAACTGTTCTTTGATCCTTTCTTCTTTCTCCATTCTTCCAATCACTCACTTTCAACACCTTATTTGTATCTGCCTTTTATCCTTTGTTGGTTATTCTTTCTTTCAACAACTGCCACCTGTGTTCCATCATGTCTGTCTCCTAATAGTAGATAAAAGTAAAATTTTAAAAATGGAGAGAAGATAGAACACAGAATCTGAATATAATTTATTTTCTTCTTGTTTCTTCTGTAAGCATGAATGGCAATAAACTGCAACCAAACCCTGAACAACCAACAACAGACAACTAAACCAAAACCAAAACTCAGAGGCCTAGAATTTATATGCCTACTGAAAAGTCTGCAAAATTGTAAGTGTCACACATTTGCAGCTGACGAAATTCTCCCCTGCTAGAGCACGGGGTAAATCATAGTCAGTTACTGTTGTCTTTGTGAAGCAGCCCAACATTCACCAAACTGGAGATAAAAGAAAAATAACATTCTTATCACATTTCTGAGTTTGTTAAAGAAATCCATGTTTCAAAATTCTCAGCACACTGTATTCAACTTACAGACAAGTTCCATGAAATGTCTTTTGACCAGATGTTTTACATTGATTTTATAGACACTAATGGGAATGAGAACCATGACATTTCTTATTCATGTCTGCTTCCAGATCATTTTAATTTTTCTTTGCTTAATATGTGTTTTGAGTTTTACATCATTCTGTTTTTCTTTTTTTTTATTGGATATATTCTATATTTACAATTCATTTCCCTTTTTCTGGTTCCCCACCCCCAAGGGTCCCACATGCCCTTTTCCCTCCCCCTGCTCCCTCATCCACCCCCTCCCACCTCACTGTTCTTGTACTCCCCCACAATGACACTTTGGTCCATTCTAGCTCCAGTGTCCACTCTTTTCTTCTTGTCAGACCTCACTTGGTATGTGATTTATGTCTTTGGTGTTCCAAGATTCTAGGCTAATATCCACTTATCAATGACTGCATACCATGGGTATTCTTTTGAGACTGGGTAACCTCACTTAGTATGACATTCTCCAGCTCCATCCATTTCTCTAAGAATTTCATGAATTCATTGTTTCTAATGGCTGAATAGTACTCCATTGTGTATATATACCACATTTTTTGTATCCATTCCTCCATTGAGGGACATCTGGGTTCTTTCCAGCTTCTGGCTATTATATATAAGGCTGCTATGAACATAGTGGAGCATGTATCCTTATTGCATGCTGGGGAATCTTCTGGGTATATTCCCCGGAGTGGTATGGCTAGTGCCTCTTCTTATTAAAGGAAAGAACTAAACAACCCTGCTCACTTCATTTGGCTGTTATATCAATTTGATGAAGTTTTATGACAATTTCTCTACTTTGGAGACAGTTTACAATCTATCATTTTAAAGACTGGTAATTAAATCCCTATGGTAAAAAAAAATTGGCTTATTCTCAGGAGCTTGGTCATTTGTGATTCAATTCTTCACAGTGACTACCAAAGACAGATTTCCCTCTAAATCATAGTAGCAGACATACTCTATGGATAGAATCACAAGTGCTTTAAATCCAGTTGGAAGAGTACTCCACAGCTGTTTATCAAAACAATAGTAGTCTACATTGTATATTCTGGAATTATGAAAGCTAGTGCATATCAAGAGAGTTTCCAGATCTATCCTATATTGGTTTTTGTTTTTCATATAATGTAGGCTAATGGTGCAGTCTTTAGGTTTTGGGCCTTATCATCTTGTATAGGCATATCCAGCATCAGTAGAACTAGCTCAGTTTCTTTCTGATGATTTAGGGCTTCATTGGCTTCAAAGACTTTCTATAAAGTTAATTTCCCAAGGGCATTGAGCATTTGGTCTAGTTTAAGTTTGTCTTCTACCAGTAACAGTTTGTTGTTTTTACTTTCATATGTTCGCTTGCAAAAAATACAAATGTTGTTTCTATAGCTATTTTTGCAAGTCTATAACACCATAAGAGTTAGCTTTATGTCAAAAACCATCTAAAAAGGCTGTGGTAAGCAAATATGATTTCTTTTTCATTTATTGGATATATTCCATATTTACATTTCACTTCCTTTTTCCTGGTTCCCTGCTCCCCAAAGGTCCCACATGCCTTTTTCCCTCCCCCTGTTCCCCATCCACCCCTTCCCACTTCCCTGTTTTGGTATTGCCCTACACTGATGCTTTGAGCCTTTCCAGTACCAGGGTCCACTCCTTCTTTCTTGTCGGACATCATTTGATATGTGGATTGTGTCTTCGGTGTCCCAAGATTCTAGACTAGTATCCACTTATCAGTGAGTGCATACCATGGGTATTCTTTTGAGACTGGGTTACCTCTCTTAGTATGATGTTTCAGCTCCATCCATTTCTCTAAGGAATTCATGAATTCATTGTTTCTAATGGCTGAATAGTACTTCATTGTGTGCATATACCACATTTTTTGTATCCATTCATCTGTTGAGGGACATCTGGGTTCTTTCCAGCTTATGGCTACTATAAATAGGGCTTCTATGAACATAGTGGAGCATGTATCATTATTGCATGTTGGGGAATCTTCTGGGTGTATGCCCAGGAGTGGTATGGCTCGGTCCTCTGGAAGTATCATGTCCAGTTTTCTGAGGAACCAACAGACTGATTTCCAGAGTGGTTGTAGCAGCTTGCAGTCCCACCAGCAGTGGAGGAGTGTTCCTCTTTCTCTGCATCCTCACCAACATCTGCTGTTTCCTGAGTTTTTAATCTTAGCCATTCTGACTGGTGTGAGGTAAAATCTCAGGGTTGTTTTGATTTGCATTTCTCTAATGACTAATGATGTTGAACATTTTTTAAGGTGTTTCTCAGCCATCTGAATTTCTTCAGTTGAAAAGTCTTTGTTTAGCTCTGTACCCCATTTTTTGATAGGGTTATTTGGTTTCCTGGAGTCTAACCTCTTGAGTTCTTTGTATACATTGGATATTAGCCCTTTGTCAGATGTAGGGTTGGTGAAGATATTTTCACAATTTGTTTGTTGCTGATTTGTCCTTTTGACAGTGTTTTTTGCCTTACAGAAACTTTGTAATTTTATGAGGTCCCATTTGTCCATTCTTGATCTTAGAGCATAAGCTATTTGTGTTCTGTTCAGGAACATTCCCCCTGAGCCAATGTCCTCAAGGGTCTTCCCCAGTTTCTTTTCTATTAGTTTTAGTGTGTCTGGTTTTATGTGGAGTTCCTTGATCTACTTGGAGTTGAGCTTAGTACAAGGAGATAAGAGTGGATCAATTCTCATTCTTCTGCATGTTGACCTCCACTTGAGCCAGCACCATTTGTTTAAAAGCCTATCTTTTTTCCTCTGGATGTTTTCAGCTCCTTTGTCGAAGATCAATTGGCCATAGATGTGTGGGTTCAATTCTGTGTCTTCAATCCTATTCCATTGATCCACCTTCCTGTCACTGTACCAATACCATGCAGTTTTTAACACTACTGCTCTGTAGTATTGCTTGAGGTCTGGGATACTGATTTCCCCCAGAAGTTCTTTTACTGTTGATAATAGTTTTAGCTATCCTGGGTTTTTGTTATTCCAGGTGAATTTGAGAATTGCTCTTTCTAACTCTATGAAGAACTGAGTTGGGATTTTGATGGGGATTGCACTGAATCTGTATATTGCTTCTGGCAAAATTGCCATTTTAATTATATTAATCCTGCCAACCTATGAGCATGGAAGATTTTTCCAGTTTCTGAGGTCTTCTTCCATTTCCTTCTTCAGAGACCTGAAGTTCTTGTCATACAAATCTTTCATTTGTTTGGTTAGAGTCACACCAAGATACTTTATATTGTTTGTGGCTATTGTGAAGGGTGTCACTTCCCTAATTTCTTTCTCAGCCTGCTTATCCTTTGAGTATAGGAAAGCTACTGATTTGCTTGAGTTGATTTTATAACCAGCCACTTTGCTGAAGTTGTTTATCAGCTGTAGGAGTTCTCTGGTGGAGTTTTTTGGGTTACAAAGCCACAATTACCCTGATACCAAAACCTCGCAAAGATCCAACCAAGAAAGAGAACTTCAGACCAATTTCCCTTACAAACATCGATGCAAAAATACTCAATAAAATTCTTGCCAACTGAATCCAAGAATACATCAAAAAGGTCATTCACCATGATCAAGTTGGCTTCATCCCAGGAATGCAGGGGTGGTTCAATATACAGAAGTCCATGAATGTAATCCACTACATTATCAATGGTCATCTCATTGGATGCTGAAAAAGCATTTGACAAAATTCGGCATCCTTTCCTGCTAAAAGTCTTGGAAAGAACAGAAATTCAAGGCCCATACATAAACATAGTAAAAGCAATATACAGCAGACCGGTAGCCAACATCAAAGTAAATGGAGAGAAAATTGAAGCAATCACAATAAAATCAGGGACTAGACAAGGCTGCCCCCTCTCACCATATCTTTTCAATATAGTACTTGAGGTACTGGCTAGAGCAATTTGACAACGTAAGGAAGTCAAAGGGATACAAATTGGAAATGAAGAATTCAAACTATCAGTATTCACAGATAGCAAGTATGTTTTCTTAAGATGTCCCACCATTTTCCATGGCTGTGATGAGAATCCTCTGAGATTCTGGGTTCCATGACACTTGTCCCAGTATTACTACTTGTTGCTGATATGCTTTTTCTGCCACTAATGTATAAACTAATGATTCCTGGTCATCAGCCCTCTCTGTTGAGCAGAATCCATGCAGATTCAATATGAATATGTTCTTAGTTGTGGTAATGCATCAAGTTTGAATTCATAATCTCCTATAATGTTTTTATAGTACTATTATATTGATGCTATTATATTTGGCCTCCTATAGATGAAAATCTGCAAATATTGCTCTGACAACCTAATTGCATTAGCAAAATAAATAGGTTTAGAACAAATTAGGATCAAGAGCAACATTCTGTGTAGGTTAGAAATGAGGCCACTATTTAGTCACTAAAGAACCTATACTAAGAATGGACAGTTTATTCTAGGTATATGGACAGAAAATAAATGATGTAATATTTTATTTGTGCAAAACTTCAAAATAGAAGACACAAGGCAGATGATTTACAAAGTCATACTCTTAACAAAAACATACTAACTTATTAAATAAAAATTATTACTTTAAACTCATAATGGACTTATGGGGCTAGAAAATAGGTTATAAATTTTGTCAGATTGTAGTCTAAATGGAAAGACAAGTATACAATTCTCTTGCAAATTCTGAAGCTTTGTAGACCTATGAAATGAACTATTGCTTCAAAATTACTATGAATACATTGAATATAAAATAATTTTAAAATCATATTATCAACTATCATAACTAGATGTAAAAATGAAGATCATAAATAAATTTGTGATTTAGCCTCATCTCTTTCATCCAGAATTCATCTCCTCCCCTTCTTTCTTTCTTACTTCTTCTTTTCTACTGGATTTTGAATTGTTAATAAAATTTGAGCAGCTAGTCTGGCTAATGATATTCCCAGAGACAAAGAGAAAAGAAGTAACTAATTTTAATTTCTGATCCCTATGCCCACTCTAGTCCTGTGGATAGGGAGCTAACAATTACAGGACTTACAAAATAAAAAAAAATAAACAAAAAACAAGCATACCTCTGCCTTCTACCAATACCAGCCTTAACACACACACACACACACACACACACACACACACACACGAGAAACTGCTAGAACAAATGGCCAACTCAATGATGGGAAAGAGCAGGCTCCTTCCTCTCGACTTAGGTGAAAAGAGCTCATTGCAAAACAAAATAGCAAAAATGTATTCTAGAATACATAAAAACCACACCTAACCCTTTAACTCTAAAATGTTCATGCCTCTTTGTTGACATGCTTGTTCTTCTCAGTCACAAGAACACCTAAAACAATGTTTATGCCTTTTAACCCACAATATTCATATGTCTTTGTTTAGATATTTATTTTCCTCTCTAACAGAAACATCTGAAATTATGTTCATGTTTTTAACCCAAAATTATTATAAACTCTTCAATTTATATAAAATTTTTTAAGCTTCAAAAAATGTGTTTAATCTACCCTCACAGATCCAAATTACTAAACATATTTAATCCTTAATCAATAAAAATACTATCCCCTTAATCAGTTTCCTGTTACAGAAAAGTTGTTACTACTTATCCTGGATACATATTTACCATAATATTTTCTTTCTCTGACATTTAATACAGATAATATCCCACCTCTTCCTCCTGTTTTCCTTAATACAACACAGATAACTCTTTACTTAAAAGATTCTTTCCAGGACCAAAATTTCTCAAATACTTTTGCATTTTTCTAGAACTACAACAATAGACCACTGATGTGCTCCCAATCCAGCTATTACAGGCTTTATTATACATAACCTCCCTGTACAGACATTCTGCTACTGTGGTTTTGCTCCCCTATAATGCTTATTCTACGGGTTTAGATGCATAAAAGGGAAAAAAGACAGCACTGGTACCACAGGCCACACAGATACTGACTCCCCATCTCCTTGAATGTGCTAGGGGACACAAAGCTGCCTTTGTCCAGGTACTTCATCTGACTAAAGACTTTTAAGAAGAGCAGATGCTGAGACAGATGACAGACTTGAGACCTTTCAGTGACAGATAAACTCTCTTACCAGAGGCTAATGTCTACCATCCTTGGGAAAACTTACATGAGAATAAGAAAAATGTTGTGTCTATATAGATAAATCAAACAACATTTGTAACCATTGTTAATACCCTCACAAACTCTGTACAAGCTCATTCTCAATTTCAGCCCACTAAACAATTAATTGGTTCAATAGTCCTTTGTCTTCCTAGACTCCACCCTTAATTACCCTTCTGGATCATGTTCTGATTTATTTTAATATTCACTTGTTACCTACCCAAAATTTTACTAGAAGTATCATAAGTGAGGGACACTCCAATGAGACCTGACCTTTAAAAAAAGAGAAAAAAAGAGGAGCTGTAAGGCAAGTGGAACTGTGTCATCAGACAAACACTGAGAAGGTTGAGTGGATTCCTAAACCCTGTAATTCTCATATCTGAGAACAGTAAGCTTTTCATCTATTCTGGCCTGCTTCCTGTACTGGAGCATATGACCTCAGCACTGACATGTGGATCATAACTACTCAGGTAACATACGGCACAGAGTTCTACATGCTAATGAGGTATTTAGATAGGCTGACCAACCCAGAGGGTTTAGACAATGTTTTCTTTCTAGGACATACCTTCCTGGAAAAGGTATTTAACATTTGGCCTGTCCTGAGTAAGTTGTATGCACAATTTTATATGATAAATAAACAGTGTAGAGAAGTAAGATTCATCTTTCTCATCAAGAACAAATCAGCACTACCTAAGTCTCCCAAAGAAGATCCCTCTGTGCTCTAGACACCTACCCCTGAGATAAGCTGGATTCTCCTTACCACTCACTACCCTGGGATCAATTGCAGGCCTGCAGGAAACTGATCCTGAGTCCTTGTAGTGCTCATTCTCTTCACCAGGGTACTCATGAGAGACCAAGATTCTATGCAAGTTGACTTTGGTGAACCAAAGAGCTTATTTGGCATGGCTCACATGTAGTAAGAAGTTATTGTCTTGAGCATGGATTATTAAAATATAAAAAGCTATATTGTTGAACATTTCTCTGTAGCATTGGTATTGACATATAAAAGTTATATCTTAAAGCTCCCTCATAAACTTGAATGAGAATCACCATTGGTAAAATGACTGCAACTTGATTAATGTAAAAGCAAGACCAGATTTTAAAAACAGCATAATTGGAAACTTTACTTGAATAAGCAGAGAATGTAGGATAAAAAAATGTATAAAGACATTCAGAAACTTTTATTTCTAACAGCTTAGATGATGACCATAACTGCTTCCATTTGAGGTAATCTAGAGAAAGTAGGTGGGCTCTTGTGAGAGAGAATGATTTAAAGACTATAATTGAGTTTAAAGTTTTTAATTTTTATTGGCAAACATACATCACATATAGTGATAAATTTTGTACAGATTTATTCACGGAGACATATCACAGTCACTTGCCCTATCGTGCCCTCTCCAGTAATGCCATCTCTTCCAGTTCCCTTTACCCCCCCAGACAATCTTGTTTTTAAATTAATATTACACATATATAAATTGTGTCTCATATCTATGTAAACTCTCCAAACCAGAAAGTGTCAGATCATGAAATCTGTAGTCTGAGTTATATCAACTCAATTATATCAATTAATAAAATATTAATTTTCTGTTGCATTCACTATATTCCCTACAAATTGCAATTCTATTATTTATAACTGAATTAAACTCTACCATGCAATCATGGGGGGTAGAGGGAGGGAGGAACCTGGGTGAAAGCAGAAAGGGGAAGGTTAAATGGGAACATGATAATGTTTTTTGGGGGGGAGCAAAAGTGAACTCCTGAGGGCCAACAGAATGAAAAGAAACAGTACACCTCTGAAGTAGGAGAGGGGGGACTATCTAGAAAGTACTAGAGACCTGGTAGGTGAGAGACTCTCAGGACTCAAAGGGAGGGATTGTAGCTGAACTGTACAACATTGGGGATAGGGCACTTGTACTGTCTACCTCTGTTAGAAAGATAAGCCATCAAGTGGATGGATGGGGCTTGCTATCCCACAACCAAAAACTTTGACCCAAAATTGTTCCTGTCTAAAAAATAGCTGTAGGGACAGCAAAGAAGAGATGGAAGAAAAGGAAGTCCAGTAAATGGCCAAAATTATGTTCTATCTCAAGTAGGTGCCCCAAGGCCTGATACTATTACTGATGCTATGGTGTGCTTTCAGACAAGAGCCTAGCATGGCTACCACCCTAGAGGCCCAACAAGCAGCTGAATGAGACAAATGCAGATACTTACACCCAACAAATGGATTGTGTCTGGGACCCCTGTTGTTAAATTAGGAAAAGGCTGAAAGCAATTGTGGAGGAGAGCTGTCGGTCATAACGCTGTGACCATCAGTCACATAGGGCAATGCCTGCCCCAAGCCCTTGGTACTCCACCCCCAAAATTACTGGGCTACATTCAGATATGCCACACAGACAAGAGCCTAGCATGGCTGCCCTCCTAGAGGCCCAACAATCAGGTGAATGAGACAAATGCAGATACTTACACCCAACAAATGGATTGTATCTGGGACCCCTGTTGTTGAATTAGGAAAAGGCAAAAAGAAATTGTGGAGGAGAGCTATCGGTTATAATGCTGTGACCATCAGTCACAAAGGGCAATGCCTGCCCCAAGCCCTTGGTACTCTACCCCTACAATTACCTGGCTACATTCAGGTATGTCCCACCCCACAGTTACCTGGCAATATCCAGGTAGCCTGGTCCACTATAAAAGGATGCTTGCCCCCTCCTTTCTCTTTCTCTTGCCCTTTCTCTTGCCCTCTTCTCTTCTCTTCTCTTCTCTTCTCTTCTCTTCTCTTCTCTTCTCTTCTCTTCTCTTCTCTTCTCTTCTCTTCTCTTCTCTTCTCTTTCTTCTCTCATGCTCTCTCTCTCTCTCTCTCTCTCTCTCTCTCTCTCTCTCCCTCTCTCTTAACTTTCTCTTTCCCCATTCCCTTCCCCTCTTTCCATGTGGTCATGGCTCACTTTTATCTCTATATCTCCCCCTTTTCACCCTACTCTTCTATAATAAAGCTGAAAACCCATGGGCTGTCTCCTTTCATTTAAACACACTGTGTTGGAGCATTGGAACAGGCCTCTTAGCATTTCCAGCTGACAGATTAGACCAAGGACTTTCACTGCTACCCTCAACCCCCTCCCCCAGGCTGAGTCTCCTTCATAGGTACCCAACCCACAGAGGGCAACTCTATAGGAAGACTAGAAGTCTCAACTAACCTGGATCCCTGAGATCTCTCAGACTCTGAGCCACAAACCAGGCAGCATATACTAGCTGGTATAAGGCCCTGACACATATACAGCAGAGAACTGCTTGGCCTGCCCTTGGTGTGAGAAGACTAACCTAACCCTAAAGAGACTTGAGACCTCAGGGAGTGGGAAGTGGTATCAGGCTGGGGTAGAGTTGGAGGTGTGGCGGTGGTTGTTGTGGATATCATCTTAGAGGATGATATCCTCCTCCTCCTGGAGGAGAGGAGGAATGGGATGAAGAACGGTTTTCGGGAAGACGGGGAGGGGCATAACCACTGGAGTGAAGAAAAGATTAAAGATAATAATAATAATAATAATAATAATAATAATAATAATAAATAGAAAAATAAATTATAATTTGATAAAAATAAAAACAAATTGATACATAAAGATGAGAAACATAACAAATCCCTTTGGGTTTTAGGTGATGTTATTTTGCACTTTTTTAAAGGAATGGATTTAAAGGAAATTAACACCTCTCCAGTCATTATTAAAATGTTAAATTTCATTCATATCATAATAAGCATCTTGATTTACCATGTCTCCAAAAAAACAGGGCCCAAGAAAAAATTTGCAAGTCACAGAAAAAATAATGAAAGATTTTTATAAAACAGAGTGACACTATAGGGGAAAATACATAAAATTATAAATCAGAGGATGGAGATTGTTTAGTCAGGTAATAGTCTTAATGGAAAGACATGTAAACAATTCTGCTGTAACTTCTTAAGCCTTTTTCAAACTATATCATAAACTATTGCATTAAACTTACTATGTAATTATAGAATGTAAAAATGCTTAAAAATCTAATGGATCAATAATCCTGATAAGGGTTAAAAACTAAAAAAAAAAAAAAGGAAAATTAGTGGTTTAGACTCATGTGCTTCATCCACTATGCATGTATCTGTAACTTTCTTCTTTCCATCTTCTTTCTTTCCTTCCTTCCTTTTTGCTTCCTTCCTTTCTTCTCACCAGCCTGCCCACCCATCTACCTGTCTGCTACCTTCCCTCTACTTCCTTTTCTCCTTCCTTCCTTCCTTCCTTCCTTCCTTCCTTCCTTCCTTCCTTCCTTCCTTCTTTCATTCATTCCTTCCTTTCTACCTGTCTTTCTTTCCTGCCTTCTTTTTTTCTGTCTTATGAAGGCTTAACTCTGAGCCTCTCACTAGTCAGGTAAACATGGGTTCCCAGATTCAAAGGAAAAAGAAACCTGTAGATAAGTCTTTACCCCTGCTTTTAACAGGAGCTAATTGCTAAATGTCAGAAGCTTTTGACCCATAAATAGTAAGAGAGGGTAATTTTTCAGAAGTCATCACCTTTTAGCCTTGATCTCTGTCTTAGGGTTTCACTGCTGTGAACAGACACCATGACCAATGCAAGTTTTATAAAAGACAACAGTTAATTGGGGTTGGCTTACAGGCTCAGAGGTTCAGTCCATTGTCATCAAGGCAGAAACATTGCAGAATCCTGGCAGGCATGGTACAGGAGTTGCTGAGAGGTCTACATCTTCATCTGAAGGCTGCTAGTAGAAGACTGACTTCCAGGCAGCCAGGGGGAGGGTCTTAAGCCCACACCCACAGTGACACACCTACTCCAACAAGGCCACACCTCCTAATAGGTTCACTTCCTGGGCCAATCATATACAAACCATCACAATCTCCAATACCATGCCCTTTCACTGCCCACTTTAGTTTACCTGCCAAGTCAAAGCTGGTCTTTGACAGTCTTATGCAGTAAAATATCTTTTAGAGAGGTTGGAAGGATCTTGGAAGATTCACTACTGCACAGTTTAAGAAAAGTCAATTGGTATAGAAGGGCTAACAGAACACTTAGTGAGAAGCAATCCAGGATGTGTACTGCATTTAAGATGGCAGCATCTCTATCAATTGCTTAATTATAAAAAGCAAAGATGCTTTTTATGCATTGACATGAGAGACAAGTCACACATCAAATTGTATTCCATGTTATCTGGCCTCCATATTCTATGGCATTGCTTTTTCACTGATAGTGCAGACATAGCTAATTTTAACAATCCACAGGCTGTACAATTTTATGCTGCTTAAGTTGGCACAGGCCTATGGAGGAACAGCGTGGTTGTAACCTGTTGAGCCTAATGCAACTGTCCTAACATTCTCTAAGCCAATACCATAGGTTCTTTCCTCATCACCTATATCTGATTATTGAAAGATGGTAGATAAAATCTTCACTTGTGCTGTCCCTATTTGTTTGGAAGAATTGTACAAAAATATTCTGGGAGGGAATTATTGACCTTCACGTTGAAAAACTCAATAATTTATGTAAGCAGTTTTATCAATTATGCTTTCCATGTACTTTTTCTCAGGCTTTAAAGCCTTCCATAAGCTCACTGTTATATAGCATTTGTTATATCTGAAAATTTCCCTATCATTCCAGCTGTTATATTGGTCTTTGGGTGATCTTATTAGACACTTATGGCTGCTTCGACCTCTGTATATCCCATGTTGATGGCATTAACATGTAAAGAACCCAATTTAAACAACAATGTAAATGATTCAGATCTGTCAAAGCCTTTTCTACCTCTCATACATCACACTCCACTATAGGGTTAAACAAAACTAATGAAGTTCCAATCAAGGGTCAAATTACCTTTATATTTGAATTTCTGTAAACAATTTATAACCAGCATTGTAACCTGGGCACTGATCACTTCCTCTGATAACAAAATTGCTTGGTGATCTCTATCCCAAATTATTGGATTCTTGGATGGAGAAAGTTAAGGGTCCCCACTCTCTCCTGTCAGTTAGTCCTTCCAGACTGTTATCTATGTATTGTCTCAGATTATGTAGAATGGTTAGTTATATTACCATTTCTCTAGTTCTGTGTTGCCCATATTGTACAATGTGTTCCTATGTCCCACAGCCTTGAAAACCATGTTCTGAAAAACTCAACTTTTATAGTGCAAGTATATATATATATATATATAATTGTGTCATTCCAGAAAAAAATGAAGTTTGAGCTGACTCTGAAACCCTGGCAAATCTAATATCTGAGAACAATAAGCATTTTATCTACTTCTGACTGTGATTTTGTCCTGAAGCATATATCCACAATACCCCACATGAAGGTCATGATAAATAGTTCTGTAACATTAAGCACAGAATTTCTCATGCTAATGAGTTATCTAGATGGTTTGACCCCATGCGTTTAGCCAATAAATTTCCCTTTCAGAACATTCCTTCCTGCGAATGACATTTAAACTCTGATCTACCCAGAGTAAGATGTATACACTATTTTTTCATGATAAACAGTTTGGACAACCAAGGATAGTCTCTCTCATCAACAACAGCCCTGGTAGAAAGCCTTTGTCATACAGAGCCATGGTACCTAAGTCTCCTGCAGAAGGCTCCTCTGTGCTCCACTTACTCTGAGCTAAGCCAGATTTCCCACCTCCTTTGGGATGACAATAGATATTTAACCATGCATTTTAGGTGTATCTCTCTCTCTCTCTCTCTCTCTCTCTATATATATATATATATATATATATATATATATATATATATATATGTATATATATATACAAAACAGTTCCCATTTACTAATGAGGTATCCCATCTGATGTTATGTGAAGAAAAATTTCTTCAGTCAGAATAACTTTTTCAAAGGAGGCCCTACTTTGAGATATCTCAGCCCTCATTGATGATTGATAACCCTTCTCAGTAAGCATGCAACTGTCATTACAAAGCGAGACTTTTCATTTTATATCACATAGAAAAATAGATAGATATTGAATTTTCTCCAAACACATGCCTTACCTTTAGATTGATCAGGCTCACATTGCCTATTGTTAAGGGTAGGTGATGATTCCTTCAGAAATATTCCTAGATAGAGAAAAGAAAATTTACTCATTTCACCAGGGTACACATGAGAGACCAAAGATAACATGTAAGTTGACATTGGTAGACAAAAGAATTTATTTGGTATTGCTCACATGATTATGGGTAAGAGGTTACCGACTTGAGCCTGGATGATTAAAATATAAATAGCAATATTGCTGAATATTTCCCTGCAGCATGGTGTTAACTATACAGGTTACATATTGCACCTCCTTCATAAACCTGGATGGGAATCACCAATTTTAAAGTGGTGTCAACCTGATTAATGTAAAGATAACACCAGCTTTTTAAAACATTATTGTCAGAAGTTCTACTAGCAAAGGAAGAGAATATAGGATGAAAAATAGCTAAGGATAGTTCAAAACATTCATTCACAATTTCTTAGCTTATGCCTATTCTGCCTCCATTGGAAGATATCTAGAGGGCTTAAATGTACTCTTGCAAGATAGAACATTGGCAAAAAGTACACATGGATTTAATTATTTTAATTGTTTGGAACATATTCATCACAAATAGCAATGAAAAATTTAAAATAATTTAACTGAGACATATCACATCCATTGCCTTATCATGCCTCTCTATAATATCTTTGGTCTTGCTCTCCATTCAGGTTCTTTTTACTTCCCAAACAATCTTCCTTTTATATTAACATCACACATACTTAAAAAGTTCTCATATCTATGCAAACTCTCAAGTCCCCAAAGAGAAAATTTACAATATCTACATTTCTAAGTTATAGCATGTAAAATATTAATTTTCTGTTGCATTCACTTTATACCTTACAAAAGACAATTTAATTATTTAGAGGTCAATATACCAGACACACTAAAACTAATAGAAAAGAAACTGGGGAAGACTCTTGAGGACATTGGCTCAGGGGGAAAATTCCTGAACAGAACACAATTGCTTATGCACTAAGAGCAAGAATAGACAAATGGGATCTCATAAAATTACAAAGTTTCTGTAAGGCAAAAGACACTGTCAAAAGGACAAATCGGCAACCAACAAATTGGGAAAAGATCTTCACCAACGCCACATCCGACATAGGGCCAATATCCAATGTGTAAAAAGAACTTAAGAAGTTAGACCCCAGAAAACCAATTAACCCTATCCAAAAATGGGGTACAGAGCTAAACAAATACTTTTCACATGAAGAAATTCAGATGGCCGAGAAACACCTTAAAAAATGTTCAACATCATTAGTCATTAGAGAAATGCAAATCAAAACAACCCTGAGATTTCACCTCACACCAGTCAGAATGGCTAAGATTAAAAACTCAGAAGACATCAGGTGTTGGCGAGGATGTGGAGAAAGAGGAATACTCCTCCACTGCTGGTGGGACTGCAAGCTGGTACAACCACTCTGGAAATCAGTCTGGCAGTTTCTCAGAAAACTGGACATAATACTTCCTGAGGACCCAGCCATACCACTCCTGGGCATATACCCAGAAGACTCCCCAGCATGCAATAAGGATACATGGTCCACTATGTTCATAACACCCTTATTTATAATAGCCAGAAGCTGGAAAGAACCCAGATGTCCCTCAATGGAGGAATGGATACAAAAAATGTGGTATATATACACAATGGAATACTATTCAGCCATTAGAAACAATGAATTAATGAAATTCTTAGAGAAATGGATGGAGCTGGAGAACATCATACTAAGTGAGGTAACCCAGTCTCAAAAGAATACCCATGTTATGCAGTCACTGATAAATGGATATTAGCCTAGAATCTTGGGACACCAAAGACACAATTCACATACCAAATGATGTCTGACAAGAAAGGAATGGACACTGGTGCTGGAAAGGATCAAATCATCAGTGTAGGGGAATACCAGACAGGGAAGTGGGAAGGGGTGGATGAGGGAACAGGGGGAGGGAAAAGGGCATGTGGGACCTTTGGAGGGTGGAGAACCAGAAAAAGAAAAATGAATTGTAAATATAGAATATATCCAATAAAAAAATAAAAAAATCTGCCCTGCATGTATTTTATATTTTCTTATACTCCTATCTTTCTGTTCATAGACATCAAATACTATCCCAGGCATGGCCACTTTGAATAGAGGTACAATACATTAGTCTTTCACCTCTAGCATGGAAAGATCATTGTGTTTCCTTAAACTTTTTCTCTAAAATATCTGTGTGAGAAGCAACCAACAAAATATCATCTGGGTAACGATAAAGTATTGAAGAATTTTTCTACAAATTATTTCTAGCTGTTATTGCAGTAAATATTGACATAGTTAGACTATATAACATTATCTGTGGAAGAACTTTCCACTGATTTCATTTTAAAGGCTCAACATTGCTATAGGCAGGTACAATGAAAGCAAACTTTCTCTATAATGCTAATGCAAGTGGATAGTAAAATATCAGTCTGTTAAATCAATTACTCAGAGGCCATGACTTAGTAAATATGAAGTTAAAGGTATTCCCTGACTGCAGTGAACACATTCATTGAATTACTCTATTCACAGTACTGAAATCTTGTTAACATTCTCGATTTTCCCTATCTCTTTTTCATAACAAATGCAGGGGATGTCAATGAACTGGTAGACTCCTCTGTATATTTATCTTCTACCTGTTCTAGTACCAGATGATTGAGCTCCTGTCATATTTCCTCAGTTGAGGGTCATTGATCTACCCATACATGCTTGTGAGATAACCATTTTCAGGGTAGACTTTTGGCATTTTTATCAGTGGCTTCTATAAATTTGGAAACTCAGTTCCTGTTATGTCCTGTGTTTGGAGAATTGGCAAAATCTGAGGATCCTTTTGATAAAATATATCAATATCTTTCCCAAGAGCATCTACAATTACAATTTCACCCTAAATTTCATCATGGACTATCTCGTGGATCATAGGATGATTAGCCTGTGTACCTGATTGTTGTAAAGGATCCCTTCCCAATAAATTTTTGGGCATGCAATTCTTAAAAGGCCTTAAACTTCATATTCTACCTTCTGATCTTGACCAACTATCCTGTCTTTAAAAAAAAATCATCCCGCAATCATTTCGATAAATTCTTTGTGGAATTGCAGATAAATTTCCTTTTCAAGTTTTATCATCAACAGTAAAGGCCTGTGACTCCAGCTAGTGATTTCTCATGATTTTCAGGGATAAGGGTTTATTTCAAATATTGCAATATACAATTAACCATTTATTTGAAGTGCGTCTCCATACTCACATGAAATAGACCCCATTCAACCACTCAGCCTTTCCCTTATATTATATAATAGTTGCACATTAACAAGATCCTTTTCAAATGATGCTATATTCTCTAATATCTCAGTCTTAGTTGCATGATTTATACCTCACCACACTGTGTGAGCAACTGTCACTACAGATAAGAAACTCCTCATTTCATTTCGCATGGGCAAAAATATAGATATTAAGTTTGGCATATATAGAGTCATGCTTTCTGATTGACAATGCACATATTGTATGTTTTTAAAGGTAGGTGATGATTCCTTTGCAAATACTCCTAGGTTGAGAAAAGAAAACATAGTCTCTTCACCAGTGCTCCCAAGACTACAGAAGATTCCTTGTAAGTCTACATTAGTGAACTAATGGGATTATTTGTGATTGTTTACATGATTATGGTTTAAAAAGTATTTATCTCTGCCTAGATTATTCAAAGATAGATAGCTGTATTTCTGAAAGGTTTACTAGAGCATGGATGACTACATTCATAACTTGGATGGCAATCACCACAGATAAATGTTGTATGAAAGTTATTACCATAAATGCAACCCCCTCTTTTTTTTAAAAAAAAGGAGCATTGTGAGAAGTTGCATGAGCAATCACAGCCTACATAAAACATGTGAATCAGGAGTTTAAGACTTCCTGTCAAAACTGACTTGTAAAACATTGAGTTGATAGCTTTAACTATTTACTTCCATCCTACTTAAGTTCCCCAGCACTCAACCCTACTTACCGTGCATTACATGTTCTTTAACACAGTATGTCATGTGGAAGGCAATCAGCACAGATAATAATGTACTCAGAATCACTATCCAAACAGTTTTCCATGAAAACAGTTTACCTAAAAGAGTAAATCACAAATCTTACCCCGAGAAACCTTGGAATGGACATATCTAGTTAGAAATGCTGGACTTATCTGATTCATGCTACTATTTAAGAGACTACCACATGGAATATTGGGCATAGGCAAGTATGTTGAGGTAGTAGTATTGAGTTGGGCTAAGAGCAGGACATGACCTAAGTAGAAATAAACCAGGAAGAATTTAGAGTGAGGCTGCTATAAGGGTATGTAGAGGTGACCTTCCTCATTTCTTCCCATCAATCCTGTCTCTAAAGATTACTTGGTAAAAGGAAGAGGCTTTTAATCTTTTGGAGCTTATTATGATCAAAATCTTCCCTAATTCTCAGATGTAGGCTTCCAAGATTTAGTATAAAGTCAGGCCAATTTAGTGTTGTAATACTCATGTCTGAAGTAACATGATACATGCACTTCTCACTTTAATGTATTGAATGTTGGGCTACTGCTACTGTATATATCTAAACACTTAAGTATGTGTAAGATTTCCTTTTCTGTTACTCATATGAATTTTCATATCTCTATTTCTAGGTAAAAATTCTACAATGTTTAAAATTTTTCATTATGTCTAGCAGTATGCTGATTCTTTAAATGAATTCTCCTACATCATTTTGAGTATTTGTTTCTTGTGGAATAAACCTGTATTTAGCTCTTACTTTCTTACATGTAATTCACAAGAATTAGTTCCTTTCCCAGATAAATTATCATGCTTTGTAACACAATGAGCTCAAAGTGGAATTTTGCCAGCTGACTAGTCAGTAGCAAATTTCTACATAATTAAATTTGACCAAGACCTTTTCTTTGTCATCCACCTTCATTCTTCTTTCTGTTCAATGAATTCAAAATATGCTTAAATGTCATATTTCCTAAAGTACAACACAATTTCTGAAGCTTGTGTTAATTAAAATTACCTTAAAATATTCTGTTTAGAATTCACAAATGCATAAAGATATTTCTGTCATGAAATATACATTTTGTTATTCAGTCAAGGTACTAATAAACTAAAAATATTTCACTTTTACCTTATTTATATAAATATATTCAAGTACTATAAATTATATATATATATAGGTGAATATATACACAAATAGCTGTACAAACATATCTTTCAACTCAATCAGTAGACTTAGTAATTTTAATAGTCTCTTCCAGATAGTAAATAGTTATTTCATGGATGGAAATCAAATGAATGTTTACAACCCATTTTTGTTTGCTTGTTTCATTTAATCCAAACATCACATATTGCTTCATTAATTATAACATGGTATCTAATGTTTAAATTAATCAGGTGGGTTAGGGAATAAAACCAACAAGGATTTATTTTTCCAGTGGACACAGATATAAGAAAATATCATAATCCTGCAGTTACATAAGAGATTTTAAAAAACTAATAAAAATTAAGTAGAGTTAAAATGGTAAAGAAACGGGATCTCACTGATACTTGGGGGCAGGCAGGTTATATGCTTCGGGTTGGCTATTCAAGTTAATACTTTTAGGTTGTAAGATTTGAATATGGAATTAAAGTGTTGGAAGGGGAAACTGTTAGATAGAAAATCTTTTTTGTTTGTTTGTTTTTTAGAGACAGGGCTTCTCTGTGTAGCCCTGTCTATCCTGGAACTCATCTGTAGACCAGGCTGGCTTCCAGCTCAGAAATCTGCCTGCCTCTTCCTCCAAAGTGCTAGGATTAAAGTCGTGCATCACCAATGCCTTGCTAGATTAAAAAAAAAAAGAAAAGAAAAGAAAAGAAAGGAAAAGAAAAGAAAGGAAAAGAAAAGAAAAGAAAAGAAAAGAAAAGAAAAGAAAAGAAAAGAAAAGAAAAGAAAACTTTAGTCTGAGCACTTGTCTACATGATGTGTGAGTAGACAAGATGGAAATGGAAAACATTAGGAGGTGAGGCCATAAGTTACAGATGAGTTAAATACTGAGAGATGTTTAAATATAGGTGAACAGAGAACAAATTCAGGATATTATACACAGATGATATCTTAAGTAAATTATCCTATCTCTATGTTCAAGACCTACAAGGATCATAGCGGACTACCACAACCTTCTCCTCAAAGGATCCCGGTCAGGTTTCCTTTTCTGGGCAGAACTGCAGAAAGTCAATCATTCAATAATTCTGCTTCTGGCCCCCACCAATACCAAGTACTCAGATGCAGTCTGTATGATCTCGACCCCCAGACTTCCTCATATTCACTGGTTTAACTATACTTGGTACAACTTTTCCAGAACTGCAAACATATGCTCTAGGCGGTGAAGGGGAAACGCCAAGGCAGGGGGCAGCTGATGGAGGAGATTGCTCTATATCTGGGCAGCATGGATCAGAGTCAGAACTCCTGCAGTACTGGCCATGGATACCAGGCTCAAAGAGTGCAGAGCACTGGTCAGCACGCACAGGGCCATGGGACAGTCAGACTCCTCCGTACTGTACTCGTTTTTACCTTTATTCAGACAGGTTAATAAAACCTTGTTTAGACTTGGATAAGAAGGGAAATATGGAAAGAAGTGATAAATTAAAAGGATCCAATTATTACTCTAATGAATTTATCTCTCTGCCTCATTATCAGGTTTGATTCCTACTTTACTTTTTACAAAATGTGACTAAAGTGACATCATTATTATTACCTGACACAGACAACTCTATGGATATATTTTAAGGGAAAGCTAGCATTACTTTTCTGTGAATAAATGATAAAATGACTGATAAAATGTTAATGTAATAGAAAACAGAAGTCAAGGAAATGAAAATTCCACTACACAGCAGTAAATTAAGCAAGCATGGGATTAACCATGAATGTAGTTCTTGATATGCTTATTTTATGATATTTATTAGATTTTTGCTTTGACATGGATTTTCAGATGAAAGCAAAAGTGAGAGGAGAGATAGCTTTAGGAATGCTTAGAGTTCTTGTGATATCTAAAGCCATGAGGTAAAAGGAAATCAGAAGAGAGTAAGATGTCAAAGACTGTGCCTTGGAAACTTCAATGTCAATATACCAGTTAGTTTTGTTGACTTTCAGCTAAGTAGAGTCATATGGAAAGAAGAAATCCTAATTGAGTATTTGCATTCATCAGATTGTCTTGTCCCCATTTCTTGATTAGTGATGAATCCCACTAGAAGTGATTAGAGCCATTTTGGGCAAATGTTACTGGGCTGTTTAAGAAACCAAGTTGTGAAAAACCAGGGAGAGAAAAGTAGTGAGCAGCGTTCCTCTGTGTTTTCTACTTCATTTCCTACCTCCAAATTACTACTTTGAGCTCCTATTCTGAATTGCCTTGGTGTGAACTATGATTTAGCAGAGAAATCCAAATAGATTCTTTCCCCATCCCAAATTGTTTAAGATTGTGACATTGTCTCATAGAGTCAAAAATGGAAACTATTATAGTCAAGGATACAGAGTGATAAAATAAATACATCCAAGAAATTAAGAGATGCCACACAAAGTGATGAGTAAGGCAAAGAGAAGTTAAATCCTTAGAAACTAAGTCAAGAAAGAACAGAATAATAAGTATGTGTGTCAATGTCTGTTACTGAAGAAAAACACACATTTTACCTGGTAGGACAATACTTATACTTTCTTCTTGGTGAGTTACAAGATTTTGAATGTAGCAGGTGACATTCCAGTGGGAGTTGTCTTCAATAAGAAGGGCTATTTTCATGGTGAAGATTTTATTTTCATCCTGTGAACGGGATTTTGATGTAGCTGGAATGAACTCTCCTTTGCTGTCTCTCCATTCCATATGAGGCTCTGGGAACCAACCTCCTGAATGACACTCCAACATCACACCTTTGAAATTAGGGGCATGCATAAGAATCTGTATGTCTGAGCTTGTGGCTGGTTGAAAACAAAACAGGAAATATTATTTTAGATATACGTCGAAGAGGATATGACAGAACAATAAAAGCACCTTTCAATTTTAATTCTAGTTTCAAAACACACATTATTAGTTAAAAGTCTACAGGAATCTTGTTGCCACCAGAGCTCATGAAAATCTCAAGAGCTAGATGGAAAAATTATAAAATGCAGTCATCATCATGTCCAAATTAAAGTCAGCTGAGAAAAGACCTGTTTCACATGTTTGCACATTTATTTAAATGTTTTTGGTATTTGCTAAGTAATAGAAATGGGGCTTTGATTTTTTGATTATGATAAACAGAAATAAATACTTGAAGCTCATAGAAATAATAATTTAATGTTTTTGTTTAAGCTTTGTCACTAGTTACTTTTGAGCTCCTCTAAACAGATTATAAAAATGAGTTTCATTTTAAACAGGATGGAGTAAGTTAGTGAAACTATGTGTATTTCATTGGTATTTTTATAAAATGTGTTTCATATAAAACAGGTAATACATTAATATTATGAAAAGTATATTTATTGAGAAAAAAATGAACATTTCTGAAAACATTCATAATAATTTCAGAGACATAAATCCTGTATAATGTCCTGCCAAGGAAAGAATTTATGAAGATTTAAGACACTGAACTATAACCGATCTTTCTAGTAAAATGTCTCTCAAGTAACAATAATATTTTTTATCTGTGCTAATATAGTAGTTCTTTGCAAAATATCACTACTAAAAATAGCAATGAGCTTCATTGTTTCTTTTGGCTTTATACTACAGGGTTTAGTGTTACATGTCAGCCAAAAAAAGATTAAATATCTGATTCTAGAATACGTCATATATATGCACACATATATAGATTTGTTCAGTTTCCTTTAAACCCTATTATTTATTTTTCCTTTAAAATATTTCATAGTAAGTAAAAAATATAAACTACATACAACTGTCTATAGTTCATGTATAACATTATAATTGTGGATAGTGAAAATTTGCAGTTAAAATTTTAAGATTTGGGAAAATTAATTAGTCAATGAATAGTCAGTGAGCTGATTTGAGCATTTCAGAAAGAATATTTTCTTCCTTTAATGAAAAATTTTATACAATATATTTTGATAATTTTCCTCTTATCACCTTTCTAGTCACCCAAATTTTTAGTGAGAAGCATATTTTTATAATTCTGTTCATCTGGAAAAATACTGAAGTGTTTTCACAAATATTTGAAAAGATAGGAAAAACAAGACAAATCTGATAATAAGTTGAAATTTAACAGTGCATTTCGATAAAACAAGAAACTTTTTCCTCATAGAAATAACTTCTGAATAGCAAGAAGAACAACAGAAAGCCCACATACACATGGAAACTGAACAATACTCTACTCAATGACACCCTGGTCAAGGAAGAAATAAAGAAAGAAATCAAAGACTTTTTAGACTTCAATGAAAATGAAGGTACGACCTACCCAAATCTCTGGGATACAATGAAAGCAGTGCTAAGAGGAAAACTCATAGCCCTGAGTGCCTCCAAAAAGAAACTGGAGAGAGCATACACTAGCAACTTAACAGCACACCTGAAGGCCCTGGAACAAAAAGAAGCTAACTCACCCAGGAGGAGTAGAAGAGAGGAAATCATCAAACTAAGGGCTGAAATCAATCAAGCAGAAACAAAGAGAACCATACAAAGAATCAACAAAACCAAGAGCTGGTTCTTCGAGAAAATCAACAAGATAGATAAACCCTTAGCTAGACTAACCAAAGGGCACAGAGATAGTATCCAAATTAACAAAATTAAAAATGAAAAGGGGGATATAACAACAGAAACAGAGGAAATTCAAAAGATCATCAGATCCTACTACAAAGGCCTATACTCAAAACAACTGGAGAATCTGGAGGAAATGGACAATTTCCTAGACAGATACCAAATACCAAAATTAAATCAGCATCAAGTAGACCAGCTAAACAGTCCCATAACCCTTAAAGAAATAGAAGGGGTTATAGAAAGCCTCCCAACCAAAAAAAGTACGGGACCAGATGGTTTTAGTGCAGAATTCTACCAGACCTTCAAAGAAGACTTAACACCAATACTCTTCAAACTATTCCACAAAATAGAGACAGAAGGGACACTGCCCAACTCGTTCTTCGAAACCACAATTACGCTGATACCTAAACCAAAAAAAGATCCAACAAAGAAAGAGAACTACAGGCCAATTTCTCTTATGAATATTGATGCAAAAATACTAAATAAAATTCCTGCTAACCGAATCCAAGAGCATATCAAAACGATCATTCACCATGATCAAGTAGGCTTCATTCCAGGAATGCAGGGATGGTTCAATATATGGAAATCCATCAATGTAATCCACTACATAAACAAACTAAAAGAAAAAAAACACATGGTCATCTCATTAGATGCTGAAAAAGCATTTGACAAAATTCGGCATCCTTTCATGCTAAAAGTCTTGGAAAGAGCAGGAATTCAAGGCCCATACCTAAACATAGTAAAAGCAATCTACAGCAAACCAGTAGCCAACATCAAAATAAATGGAGAGAAACTTGAAGCAATCCCACTAAAATCAGGGACTAGACAAGGCTGTCCTCTCTCTCCATATCTTTTCAATATAGTACTTGAAGTTCTAGCGAGAGCAATTAGACAACATAAGGAAGTCAAAGGGATACAAATTGGAAAGGAAGGAGTCAAAGTATCATTCTTTGCAGATGATATGATAGTCTACTTAAGCGATCCAAAAAACTCCACCAGAGAACTTCTACAGCTGATAAACAACTTCAGCAAAGTGGCTGGTTATAAAATTAACTCAAGCAAATCAGTAGCCTTCTTGTACTCAAAGGACAAGCAGGCTGAGAAAGAAGTTAGGGAAATAACACCCTTCACAATAGCCACAAACAACATAAAGTACCTTGGCGTAACTCTAACCAAACAAGTGAAAGATCTGTATGACAGGAACTTCAATTCCCTGAAGAAAGAAATCAAAGAAGACCTCAGAAGATGGAAAAATATTTCTTGCTCCTGGATTGGCAGGATCAATATAGTAAAAATGGCCATCTTGCCAAAAGCAATCTACAGATTCAATGCAATCCCCATCAAAATCCCAAATCAATTCTTCATAGATCTAGAAAGAGCAATTCTCAAATTCATCTGGAGCAACAAAAAACCCAGGATAGCTAAAACTATTCTCAACAATAAAAGGACTTCTGGGGGAATCAATATCTCTGACCTCAAGCAGTACTACATAGCAATTGTGTTAAAAACTGCATGGTATTGGTACAGCAACAGGCAGGTAGATCAATGGAATAGGATTGAAGACCCAGAAATGAACCCACAGACTTATGGTCACTTGATCTTTGATAAAGGAGCCACAACCATCCAGTGGAAAAAAGATAGCCTTTTCAACAAATGGTGCTGGTTCAACTGGAGGTCAACATGCAGAAGAATGCGAATTGACCCACTCTTATCTCCTTGCACTAAGATCAACTCCAAGTGGATGAAGGACCTCCACATAAAACCAGACACACTGAAACTATTAGAAAAGAAACTTGGGAAGACCCTGGAGGACATGGGCACAGGGGTAAAGTTCCTGAACAGAACACCAATAGCTTATGCTCTAAGATCAAGAATTGACAAATGGGACCTCATAAAATTACAACGTTTCTGTAAGGCAAAGGACACTGTCAGAAGGACAAAACGGCAACCAACAACGTGGGAAATGATCTTCACCAACCCCACATCCGACAGAGGGCTAATATCCAATATATACAAAGAACTCAAGAAGTTAGACCCCAAAGAACCAAATAACCCTATCAAAAAATGAGGTACAGAGATAAACAAAGAATTTTCACCAGAAGAAATTCGGATGGCCGAGAAACACCTTAAGAGATGTTCAACATCATTAGTCATCAGGGAAATGCAAATCAAAACAACCCTGAGATTCCACCTCACTCCAGTCAGAATGGCTAAGATTAAAAACTCGAGAGACAACAAGTGCTGGCGAGGATGTGGAGAAAGAGGAACACTCCTCCACTGTTGGTGGGATTGCAAAATGGTAAAACCACTCTGGAAATCAGTGTGGCGGTTCCTCAGAAAATTGGGCATGCCACTCCCAGAGGACCCTGGCATACCACTCCTGGGCATATACCCAGAGGTTCCTCTGCATACAACAAAGACACATGCTCCACTATGTTTATAGCAGCCTTGTTTATAATAGCCAGAAATTGGAAGGAGCCCAGATATCCCTCAAAAGAGGAATGGATACAGAAAATGTGGTATATTTATACAATGGAATACTACTCAGCAATTAAAAATAATGAATTCATGCAATTTGTAGGTAAATGGTTAAATCTGGAAACTATCATCCTAAGTGAGCTAACCCAATCACAAAAGAATACACACAAAATGCAATCACTGATAAGTGGATATTAATGAGCCCAGAAGCCCTAAATACTCAAGGCACAATTAGCAAGTCAAATGACTCTCAAGAAGAAAAAATGGAGAGGACCCTGGGCCTGTAAAGATTGGATCCAGTATTGTAGACCTAGAACAGAGAAATCGTGGCGGGGGGGGGGAAGAGTGGGGAATAGCATGGGGGGGAGAGGAATTATGGGACATATGGCGGGGGGTAACTGGGAAAGGGGAAAGCCTTTGGAATGTAAACAAAGAATATAGAAAATAAAAAAATTATTAAATAAAAAAATAGTAAAAAAAAGAAATAACTTCTGTAATGTAATAATTTTCATTTTTGATCTTCTATAACATCCAATTAAAATTGAATGCATATTGATCAGCTTGTTAATGAATTCATGCAATAAGAATTAAACCCTCAGAATTTTCCATCTACTCAATACTATACAGGCTTGGAATCGTGAGTACACAGCAGTTTCAGAGGAATTCATGCCTACCTATTACTTTGACCACTGTGATATGCTCTTCATAGAATTTGTCATCTTTGAAGAAACAGTGGTAGGGCCCATCATCATCAGCAGTCACTTTAAAGATCCTGAGGGTTACTTGACCTCTTCCAATGTTATCTTTCAGGAGTTCAGTCCGCTCAACATACTTGGAGATAGTTTCTCTAAGTAGGTCTTTACCATTCCTATACAGGTATATCGGCTCTGAATAGCGATTCCGGAACCAGCGAATTTCCATATGCTTTGCTTGTTGTGGTGGAGACAACTGACAACTGATTTCCAGGTTTCCACCCAATGGAGCAAAGATTGGATGCTGTAAGCCATTCACAGTGAATTGTTCTGTGAAAGATTATAATAATGAAAAGACAAGAGAGTGAGTTAATAAACATGTTCATATCTTTAGTTGAAATTATTCTCTCTGTTGATCTCCCCTCTGTCTACTTTCCTTTTCTATCAAACTTTCACATATACTTCACATAAGATCACTTTGTTTATTCAGAATGTATTTTAGTTATAGTTACTTAATTATTAAGAAGCAGAATGTATTACTGCAACTGATTAGAGAAGTTTTTCAGGATGTACTGGAAGTGCTGGGCCACTTCAAGACAGGCAGGTTCCAAGGCTAATCAAGGTAACATGCAAAATAGTAGCAGAGAAAATGGCAGTGTGAGTCAGCTATGCCATGTAGTAGAGATTTTGATGAATTGAGACTTTAGGTACAGTAAAGAGTTCATAGTCCATGAGTCTTGTGGTACATGTACAATGATTGTAGATGAGTATGTTTCAGGTCTTCTTACCCTTTTGTGTTATATTTTTACCTTTTAGGTGACACAGGTTAATTTATGCTGAACAGCGTTTTCATTAATGAGTCTCAGTATTGAGGCAAGCAATACAATGTCAATAAGCAAAAGCTATTTTTACCTTCTCAATACAACAAGGTGTTAAGACTTAGTATTACATGAGTGAATGCTAATCTAAATTTGAATTTTAATTAGTAATATTATGTCCAGAGTTGCTCAGGTCTAATAAATAATCCATATCAGGCAAAATATTAAATATATGGGAAAGTCATTGGTAAAGGAAAAAAAATTAGTTACTTGTTTATTCTATGCATTTTGCACATAGATTTTCGATAACTAGAAACTTCTCCAAAAAGGAAAGTTAAAGCTAGAAAATAAATTATTTAATTTTTTTGTGCAGAGCATTTTGCTTGCAAGTATGTTTTATAGCATGTATATGCCTGGTACAATTTTAAACCAGATAAAGGCATCATATCTCCTGAAGAAAGGGGTCACATGGTTTTGATCTCTCATGTGCCAGCTGGGAATCAAAACCAAGTCCTCTGTAAGAACAGCAGATATTTTAACAGATGAAACCATTCTCTAGACCCAAGTTTGTTAAAATGTAGAAGTTATATTTCTATATAGCAGCTAAATGGTAATTGCTTACAGTTAAATACATAAAATACCTTGAGTGGAAAAAAAGGAGTCAAACTGGACTGACAGAAAATTTCTCCAAGCTGATTATCTTTAACAGAGCTGGAAATTTTTTTTTTGCAAGCCACTGGGGACAAAATCATCACTGGCCTAAATCAACAATAAATGTTACATTTTTCAAGAGAGTCAAGCAAGATGCACTTACATGTTGCACTAGTGACATGACTGTTTATGAGTAGTAAACAATCACTTTCTTATTAGATTTGAATCCTGTGCGAAAAATAGAATACCAAAGACAAACAGCACCATTGGAGGAAGTCAATTCATACCATAAACTTAAAAAGTACCATGGAAGCCAAAAAAAAAAGAAGAAGAAAATTGTTCAAGATATGAAAATAGAAATAGAAGCTATAAAGAAAATACAAAGTGAGGAAATTCTGAAAATGAAAAATATAGGTAACCAAGCAGGAATTAAAGAAATAAGCATGTCTATATAATACAAAAGATTCAAGAAAGGATCCCAGGGGTTGAAGAAACTATAAGCTAAATAGATTTATCAACTAAAGATAGAGATCAAGGAGCTACAGATGCGAGCATCACTAACAATACAAGAGATAGAAGAAAGAATTTGAAGTTTAGAAGATACTGTAGAAGATATTTACACATCCTTTAAAGAAAGTAGAAAGTGTAAAAAAAAATCTCCTAACCTAAAAGATCTAGGGAATCCAGGACACAATGAAAAGATCAAACCAAAAAATAATAGGAATAGAAAAGGGTAAGGATTTTCAGCTCAAAAGTCCAGAAAATGTCTTCAACAAGATCATAGAAGAAAACTTCCTTAACCTAAAGTAAGAGCTGCCCATATATGCACAAAAAGTCTATAGAACACCAAATAGTTTGGATCAGAAAAGAAATTCCTCTAATCAGATATTAATCAAAACAGTAAATTCACAGAAAAAATAAAGAATATTAAATGTTTTAAAGGAAGAAGGCCAAGCCACGTATAAATTCAGAGCTATCAGAATTACCCTAGACTTCTCAGCAGAGAGTATAAAAGCCAGAAGTTCCTAGACAGTTGTCATACAGACTATGAGAGAACACAAATGCCATTCCAGGCTGTTATACCCAGCAATATTCTCAATCACCATAAATGGATAAACCAAACTATCCCATGACAAAACTAAATTTAAACAATTTATATCTACTAAGCTAGCCCTCCTGAGGAATTTAGAAGGAAAACTCAACACTGGAGGGTATCTACATCAAAGAAAAAATGAGAAACTAATCATCACACAAGAAAAGCAAAAGGAGAGAATCACATACACATAATACCACCTCCAGAAACAGACATAACAGGAACTAACAATCCATTTGTCTTTAATATCTCTCAATACCAACAAACTAAATTCACTAATAAGAAGACATGAGCTGACAGGATACACAGCATTTTGCTGCATACAAGATTCACACCTCAGTGACAAACACAAACAATCCCTCAGAATAAAAAGCTGGGAAAAACGTTTTCCAAGCAAATGGTCCCAGGAAACAAGCATAGGTTACCATTCTAATATCCAGTAAAATAGACTTTCAACCCGAAGATATTAAACAAGATGGAGAAGGACTTTATATACATCAAAGGAAAAAATCAATCAAGAGGAAGTCTGAATTCTGAACATCTATGCCCAGAATGCAAGGCACAAACATTCAAAAAAGAAACATTAGTGAATCTCCAAACACACATAAAATCTCACACAATAATAGAGGGAGACTTCAATACAACACACCAATGGACAGGTCACTGAAATAGCAACTAAACATAGAAACTGTAAAAATAATGAGCATTATGAATTAAATAGATTAACAAATATCTACAGAACATTTCACCCTAAATGAAGAGTATACCTTCTTATCAGTACTTCAGCATATCCCTCCAAATTGACCCAATAATCAGTCATAAAATAAACCTCAACTTATACAAAAAGACTGAAATAATTTCATGAATCCTATCATATTACCACAGGAAAAAACTAGACTTTAATAAAAGCAAAAATAACAGAAAGCACACATACATATGAAAATTGAGCCACTCCCTATTCAATGATACCTTGGTCATTAAAGAAATAAAGAAAAAAATTAAAGACTTTCTCGAATTCAATGTAAATGAAGACCCAGCATATCCACAATGTGAGCAGGGCTAAAAGGAAAATTCATAGCATTAAGTGCTCTCATTAAGAAATTGGAGAAATCCTACACTAGCAAATTAATAGCACCTCTGAAATCTCTAAGACCAAAGAAAGCAAACACACACAAGAGGAACAGAAGGAAGGAAATAATCAAACTCACAGAGGAGGTATACCAATTAGAAACAAAGATTACAAAACAAAGAATCAACAAAAGCAAAAGAAGTTTATTTGAAAACATCAACAATTCTTCCAGTTTCCATCTGCTCCTGACCCTGTGCCACAGCTCTCGATGCCCAAATCCTACCAGGAGATAGCTTGTCTCCCAGGAGTGTTGACAAAACTCAGAATACAGGTAAGACCACCACTATTGCTCAAATACCTGACCTAAGAGGGACCTGTCCAGAGCCATCAGGTCACAGGTACCAAGGAATATCCTGGAACTGGATCCTTCCTGTCTTCATTTGCACCCTGAGCTGATCCTGTACCACAGCTTTCCATACTCAAATTCTGCCTAGAGATAGCTGGTCTCCCAGGAATTCTGACATACTGGCTTACAGGAGGGACAAGCCACAGTAACAGATAGCAAGACCAGCTAACACCACAGATAACCAGAAGGCAAAAGGCAAGTACAAGTACATATGCAACAGAAACCAAGGCTACTTGGCATCATCAGGACACAGTTCCACACCTCAGCAAGCCCTGGATATCCCAACACACCTGAAAAGCAAGACTCTGATTTAAAATCACACCTTATGATGATGATAGAGGAATTTAAGGACAAAAATAAGTCCTACTAAGAAATACAAGAGAACGCAGGTAAATAGGTAGAATCCCTTAAAAAAGAAACACAAAGTTCCATTAAAGAATTACAGGAAAATACAACCAAGTAGATGAAGGAATTGAAGAAAACTATCTAGGATCTAAAACTGGAAATATGAACAATAAAAAATTCACAAAGGGAGACAACCCTGGAGATAGAAAATGTAGGAAAGAGATCAGGAGTCATAGACACAAGCATCATCAACAGAATACAAGCGATACAAGAGAGAATTTTAGGTGCAGGAGATACCATAGAAAACATTAACACAACAGTCAAAGAAAATGCAAAATACAAAAAGCTCCTAACCAGGAACATCCAGGAAATTCAGGACACAATGAGAAGACCAAATAGAAGGATAATAGGCATATCTGATTTTGTTGATTTGGATAGTCTTTGTGCCCTTGGCTTAGTTTGGCTAAGGGTTTATCTATCTTGGTTTTCTCAAAAACAAAACAAAACAAAACAAAACAAAACAAAACAAAACAAAACAAAACAAAACAAAACAAAACAAAACAAAACAAAACAAAACAAAACACTCCTGGTTTGGTTGATTCTTTGTATAGTTCTTTTTATTTCTACTTGGTTGAGTTCAGCCCTGAGTTTGATTATTTCGTGCCTTCTACTCCTCTTGGGTGTATTTGCTTCTTTTTGTTCTAGAGCCTTCAGATGTGCTGTCAAGCTGCTAATGTATGCTCTTTCCAGTTTCTTTTTGGAGTCACTCAGAGCTATGAATTTTCCTTTTAGCACTGCTTTTATTGTGTCCCATAGGTTTGGGGATTTGTGCCTTCATTTTCATTAAATGCTAAAGAGTCTTTATTTATTTATTTCTTCCTTGACCAATATCATTGAGTAGAGTGTTGTTCAGTATTCATGTAGATGTGGGCTTTCTTTTATTTATGTTGTTACTGAAGAACAGCATTCGTCCATGGTGATCTGATCATATGCATGGGATCATTCCAATCTTCTTATATCGGCAGAAGCCTGTTTTGTGACCGAGTATATGGTCAGTTTTGGAGAAGGTACCATGTGGTGCTGGTAAGAAGGTATATTCTTTTGTTTTAGGTTAGCATGTTCTATAGATATCTGCTAAATACATTTGGTTCATAAGTTCACTTTCACTGTTTAGTTTCTGTTTCCATGATCTGTACATTGATGGGGGTATTGAAGTCTCAAACTATTTTTGTGTGAGGTACAATGTGTACTTTGAGCTTTGTAAACTTTCTTTTATGAATGTGGGTGCCCTTGCATTTGGAGCATAAAAGTGCAGAATTGAGAGTTCATCTTGATAGTTTTTTCCCTTGATGAGTATGAAGTGTCCTTCCTTATTTTTTGAAAATGTTAGGTTGAAAGTTGATTTTATTTGATATTATAATGGATACTCCAGATTGTTTCATGGGACCATTTGCTTGGAAAATGATTTTCTAGCCTTTTACTCTAAGGTAGTATCTGTCTTTGTCCCTGAGGTGAGTTTGCTGTATGCAGCAAAATGTTGGGTCCTGTTTAGATGTCTAGTCTGTTAGTCTATGTCTTTTTATTGGGGGAATTGAGTCCATTGATATTAAGCAATATTAAGAAAAATTTCTCTTGCTTCCTGTTATTTTGTTACTAGAGGTGTAATATGTTTATATGGCTATCTTCTTTTTGGTTTGTTTAAAAAGGATTATGCTCTACCATTTTCCAGGGTATAATTTCCCTCCTTTTCTTGGAGTTTTCCATTTATTATCTTTTGAAGGGCTGAATTTGTGGAAAGATATTATGTAAATTTGTTTTTGTCATTGAATACCTTGGTTTCTCCATCTACAGTAATTGAGAGTTTTGCTGGGCATAGTAGCCTTGGTTGGTATTTGTGTAATCTTAGGGTCTGTATGACATCTGCCCTAGGATCCTCTGGCTTTGAAAGTATCTGGTGAGAAGTCTGGTGTAATTCTGATAGGTCTGCCTTTATATGTTACTTGGCCTTTTTCACTTAGTGTTTTTCATATTTCAATATTCAAAAATCATAAATGAAAAGGGAGACATAACAACAGATACAGAAGAAATTCAAAATTTTCATCAGATCCTCCTACAAAAGCCTATATTGTTCAAAACCAGAAAATCTGGATGAAATGGACAAATTTATAGACAGATACTAGGTACCAAAGATTAATCAGGATTGGATAAACAGTCCAATAACCCCTAAAGAACTAGAAGCAGCCATTAATATTCTCCCAACCAAAAAATGACCAAGACCAGATCAGTATAATACAGAGTTCTATCAGACTTTCAAAAACGACATAATACCAATACTCTTCAAATTATTACAGAAAATAGAAACAGAAGTGTGATGGTTTGTATATGATTGGCCCAGAAAGTGAACCTATTAGGAGGTGTGGCCTTGTTGGAGTAGGTGTGTCGCTGTGGGGGTGGGCTTAAGACCCTCCCCCTGGCTGCCCGGAAGTTACTTCTTCCACTAGCCACATTCAGATGAAGAGATAGAACTCTCAGCTCCTCCTGCACCATATCTGCCTGGATGCTGCCATGTTTCTGCCTTGATGACAATAAACTGAACCTCTGAGCCTGTAAGCCACCCCAAATTAAATGTTGTCTTTTATACAACTTGCATTGGTCATGGTGTCTGTTCACAGCAGTGAAACCCAAACTAAGACAGAAGTTGGTACCAGGGACTGGGATATTGCTGTGATAGGCCTGACCATGCTTTTGTTTGGAAGAATGTGGATTTGGGGATTTTGGATTTGGAAAGCCATGGAATGCTTTAAGTGGGGCTTAATGGGCCAGACTAGTAGGAATATGGATGACAGTGGTGCTGAGGGACACTGGAACTGTGTATGCCTGAAGGCCCAAGGGATTTCAATGGAGAAGAACTTTAATATGTGGCTGAGAAACAGTTTTTGTGATTTTTGGTGAAGAACATGGCTGCTTTTTGCCATTGTCTGAAGAGACTGACCAAGGCTAAGGTAAAGAGATTTATATTAATTCCATCTGCAAAGGAAGTCTCCAAAAAGCCCAACAAAGACTTTGTTCTCTGGTTAAGTCTGATGAAGAGAATTTTGAACAAACATAGCAAGCTGAGAAAGGAAAAGTACAAAATACATAGTTTGAGTATTAAAGGGACTCCAGGAAGTGAAATGGAGCTGAATTCAAGGATATTAAACTGAATTAAAGGAGTGGTGACCTTGGGGGCAAGATTCACCCAGTTAACTTTAGGTACAGGCATGGTATTACAAGCCTTTAATCCCAGGAGGCAAAAATAAGCAGATCTCTGAGTTCAAGGCCAGCCTAGAATGGAGCAAACTCTAGGTGAAGAAAAACTTTAATCCAGGCTTGGTGGACCACACCTTTAATCCCAGTGCTTAGGAGACAGGCATGCAGATCTCTTGAGTTCAAGGTCAGTCTAAGGAGCAAGATTCAGGACAGCCAACTTAGGCAGTGAAGGAGCTGGGAGAAAAGAAGCTAGTGATAATGTAATAGAACAAGGTGGCCAATGTTCCAGCTCCTGCAAGCAGCAGAACTCAGCAGCTTCGGCCACGTGTCTCTGGCTTTATATTAAAAGGAAGGAGACTACTGGGACAATTGATGCTGGTTAGCTGGAGCTAAGAAATTAGTGATGATTAAGAAAAGACCAGCATCACTGAGGTGAAATATAGGAAGTGTTTTCTGAGAGCACAAAGAAGCTGTATTCCAGAGATAGTCAAGTGTTCCTCATGCTGCAGCTGTACTTGGTAATGTGTAAGAATCATCCAGGTGGTACTGGTTTTGAAGGCACGAAGGCATCATGAAGAACAGCTGAGGCTTGGTACTGTGATAGGCCATAAAAGGCCACTGGTGAAAGTGTACCCTCAGTTGTAATTGCCAGCCCAGGACTGAAGGGGTCATGCAAAGGAGTTGAGGCTTGGTACTATGAAGAGAGCCTATGAGAGGCTTTGGTGAAGCATAGTTGCAGTGGAAGACCCTAGCATATTGGAGATGCTAGTACCATGGGATGACCACCAAGAACAGCAGTGGCAGTGGAGTGGATCAATCTGAACTTAGAGTGCTACAAAGGGCAGAGCTGGAGAAGTGACACCAGCTCTTTGGAGATACACAGAAGATCATGTGTGGCTCTCAGACACTGGAACAAGAAGCTGTGAAGCTGAAATTGACTTGGGGTACCCAAGATGTTAAAGATGCCAGAGCCACAGGATGCCTGCCAAGGAAAGCTGCTAACAGGGAGTGGAACAAGCCCAGGAGAAAGAACCTTGTTGCAGTCAACAAAGATGAAAAAGGAGTTGAATATCTGAAGACTGCTTTACCATCAGTCTTGGAGATGCAGAGTTTGGACTTTGCCCAGCTGGTTTCCTGTCTTGCTTGGGGGATTACAGTTAATTGATTGAATGAATCTCAAAAGAGACCTTGAACTTTGGACTTTTAACACTGTTGAGACTGCTATAGTCTACCGGGACTTTTGAAGTTGGACTAAATGTATTTTGCATTATGCTATGTTTCAGTATGGCCCCCATAGACTCATGTTTGAACAAGCCTATGGGGGCCAGGGAGTGGAATGTGATGGTTTGTATATGATTGGCCCAGGAAGTGAACCTATTAGGAGGTGTGGCCTTGTTGGAGTAGGTGTGTCGCTGTGGGTGTGGGCTTAAGACCCTCCCCCTGGCTGCCCGGAAGTTACTTCTTCCACTAGTCACCTTCAGATGAAGAGATAGAACTCTCAGCTCCTCCTGCACCATATCTGCCTAGATGCTGCCATGTTTCTGCCTTGATGACAATGGACTGAACCTCTGAGCCTGTAAGCCAACCCCAATTAAATGTTGTCTTTTATAAAACTTGCATTGGTCATGGTGTCTGTTCACAGCAGTGAAATCCAAACTAAGACAAGAAGGAACACTACTGAATTCATTCTATGAAATCGCAATTTCTCTGATACCTGAACCACACAAAGACCAAACAAAGGAAGAGAACTTCAGACCAATTTCTGTTATATATATCTATGCAAAATACTCAATAAAATTCTTGCCAACAGAATTCAAGAACACATCAAAATGATCATCTACCATGATCAAGTTGGCTTCATCCCAGAGATGAAGGGATGGTTCAATATACTAAAATCCATCAACCAAATCCTCTATATAAACGAACTCAAAGAAAAAACATGAATATTTCATTAGATGCTGAGAAAGCATTTGAAAAAATATAATACCCCCTCATGATAAAAGCTTTGGAAAGATCCGGAATTCAAGGCCCATATCTAAACATAGAAAAAACAATATACAGAAAACCAGAAGCAATAACATGAAGCAATCCCACTGAAATCAGGTACTAGACAAAGCTGTCCACTCTCGCTCTGCCTGTTCAATACAGTATTCAAAGGTCTAGCCAGAGTAATTAGACAACAAAAGGAGGTCAAAGGGATACTAATTGGAAAGGAAGAAGTCAAAGAATCACTATACGCAGATGATATGATCGTATACTTAAGTGGCCCCCAAAATTCCACCAGAGAAGTCCTAAACCACATGAAGAACTTCATCAAAGTGGCTGGATATAAAATCAACTCAAACAAATCAGTAGCCTTCATCTTCTCAAGGATAAAGGGGCTGAGAAAGAAATTAGGGAGACCACACCCTTCATAATACTCACAAATAATATAAAATATTTTGGTGTGACTCTAACTAAGCAAATGAAAGATCTGTATGACAAGAACTACAAGTCTCTGAAAATAATAGTCAAGAAAACTTCTCAGAAGATGTAAAAATTTCCTATGCTCATAATTTTGAAGAATTAATATAGTAAAAATATTCATCTTGCCTAAACCAATCTACAAATTCAATGTAATCGCTATCAAAATTCCAACTCAATTCTTCATAGAGTTAAAAAACAGCAATTTGCAAATTCATCTGTAATAACAAAAAAAAACAAGGATAGCAAAAACTATTCTCATCAATAAAAGAACTTCTTTGCAGAATCACCATTCCTGATCTTAAACTACTACAGAGCAATCATGACATAAACTGCATGGTATTGGAACAGTGACAGGAAGGTAGATCAATGAAATAGAATTGAAGGCCCAGAAATGAACCCACACACCTATGGTCATTTTATCTTTGACTCCTTTGAGTTAAAACCATCCAATGGAAAAAAGACAGCATTTTCATAAAATGGTGCTGGTCCAACTGGCATTCACCATGTAAAAAGAATGCAAATTAGTCCATTCTTATCACCCTGAACAAAATTCAAATGCAAGTGGATCAAAGACCTCCACATAAAACCAGATACATTGAATCTAATAGAAGAGAAAGTGGGGAAGAGCCTGGAGCACATGGGCACAGAAGAAAATTTGCTGAACAGAACACCAATAGCTCATGCTCTAAGACCAAGAACTGACAAATGGGACATCATAACACTACAAAGCTTCTGTAAGGCAAAGGACACTATCAATAGGGCAAAATGGCAACCAACAGATTGGGAAAAGAACTTTACCAATACTACATCTGACATGGGACTAATATCCAATATATACAAAGAATTCAAGAAGTTAGACTGCAGAGAAACAAATAACCCTCTGGGGTACAGAGCTAAAGTAAGAATCCCCAACTAAGGAATACTGGATGGCTGAAAAGCACCTAAAGAAATGTTCAACATCCTTAGTCACCATGGAAATGCAAATCAAAACAACCCTGAGATTCCACTTCACACGAGTCAGAATGGCCAAGATCAAAAACTCAGGGGACAGCAAAGGCTGGAGAGGATGTGGAGAAAGAGGAACACTCCTCCATTGCTGGTGGGATTGGAACTGGTAAAACCACTCTGGAAATCAGTTTGGGGATGACTCAAAATTGGACATAGAACTACCTGAGGACCCATCTTTATCATTCCTGGGCATATATCCAGAAGATGCTCCAACATGTAATAAGGACCTTGATCCACTGTGTTCATAGCAGCCTTATTTATTATACCCAGAAGCTGGAAAGAACCCTGGTGTCCCTCAACAGAGAAATGGATACAGAACATGTGGTATGTTTGCACAATGGAGTACTATTCAGCTTTTAAAAACAATGAATTCATGAAAATTTTAGGCAAATGAATGGAGCTAGAAAATATCCTGAGTGAGGGAAATGAATTACAAAAGAACTCAATTTGTGGATATTATCTCAAAAGCTTGAAATACCCAAGATACACTTCATAAACCACATGAAGCTCAAGAAGTAGTAAGACTAAAGTCTGGATACTTTGGTCCTTCTTATAAGGGTGGTCAAAATGCCCATGAGAGGAGATTCAGAAGCAAAGGATAAAGCAGAGACTGAAGGAAAGTCCATTTAGAGACTATGCCACATGGGGATCCATTCCATTTACAGTTCTCAAACCCAGACACTATTGTGGATACCAGAAAGGGCTAGCTGACAGGAGCCTGATATAGCTTTCTCATGATAGACTCTGCCAGTGCCTGAGAATACAGAAGTTGATGCTCACAGCCAACCGATGGGCTGACCACAGAGTTCCCAATGTAGGAGCTAGAGAAAGGACCCAAGGAGCTGAAGGGGTTTGCAACCCCATAGGAGGAACAACACTATGAATCATCCAGGGACTCCAGAGATCCCAGAGTCTAAACCACCAACCAAAGAGTACCCATGGAGAGAAACTTTTAGGCAAATGGATAGAAATAGAAAATGTCATTTTGAGTGAGGTAACCCAATTGCAAAAGAACACACATGGTATCCACTCACTGATAAGTGGATATTACCCCAAACACTCAAAATAAACAAGTTACAATTCACAGACCACAGAATGCTCAAGAAGAAGGAATACCAAAGTGGGGATACTTTGCTTTTTTTCTGAGAAAGGGAATAAAATAGTCACAGGAGAAATTATGAGACAAAGTGTGGAGCAGAGACTGAAGGAAAGGCCACCCAGAGAATGTCCCAACTGGGGATTCATCCTATAAACAGTCACCAAACCCCGACACAATTATGGTTGACTATTATGCTTTCTGAAAAAAAAAGCCCGTTATGTTTGCCTCTGGAGGGGCCCTGCCAGAGTGTTACAGATACAGAGGCAGAGGCTAGCAGCCAACCATTGGACTGGGTGTGGGGTCCCCACTGGAGGAGTTGAAAGAAGGACTGGAGGAATTGAAGGAGTTTGCAGCCCCATGGGAAGAACGAAGATGTCGGCCACCCAGATGCCCCAGGACTCCCAGGAACTAAGCCCATCAACCATGGGGTACACATGATTCCAGCCACAAGTGTGGCAGAGGAATGCCTTGTCGGGCATCAGTTGGAGGAGAGGTCCTTGGTCCTATGAAGGCTTGATAGATGCCCCAGAGTGGGGAAGTCAGGGGGGTAGGTGGGAGTGGCTTTGGTGGAGGGGCATTTTCTTGGAGGCATGGGGTGGGAGGATGGGTTGGGTGTTTTCTGGGAGGGGGAAACAGTAAAGGGTATAACATATGAAATGCAAATGAATAATATATTCAATAAAAAAATTGGCAAACTGAATCCAAGAACATATCAAAACTATCATTCACCATGATCAAGTAGGCTTCATTCCTAGGATGCAGAGATGGTTCAATATATGAAAATCCATTTACATCATCAAGTATATAAACAAACTCAAAGAAAATCACATGGTCATCTTATTAGATACCGAAAAAGCCTTTGACAAATAACTACACCCTGTCATGTTAAACGTATTGGAGAGAGTAGAAATTCAAGTCCCATACCTAAATACAAAAATGCACTATACAGCCAACCAACAACTAATATGAAATTAGATGGAGAGATACATGAAGCAGTCCCACTAATATCAGGGATAAGAGAAACTACTCCCCTGCATCTTTTCAGCATAGTATTTGAAGTTCTAACTAGAGGAAAGAGACAACAAAGGGAAATCA
Source organism: Apodemus agrarius (assembly GCA_964023405.1). Taxonomy (NCBI): domain Eukaryota; kingdom Metazoa; phylum Chordata; class Mammalia; order Rodentia; family Muridae; genus Apodemus; species Apodemus agrarius. The sequence continues at coordinate 41,699,426 of OZ030009.1, forward strand.
AGGGGACACAAATGGTAAAAGAAGAATTCAAGAAAACATTATTTGCAGATGATATGATAGAATACATATATGACCCCAAAAATTCTACCAGAGAATTTCTACAGCTGATAAATAACTTAGGAAATGTGGCTGGATATAAAACTTACTCAAACAAATCTGTAGCCTTCTTCTACTCAAAGGAGATCTCAGAAGACAGAAAGATCTCCAATGCTCATGGATTGGCAGGTTTAATGTAATCAAAATGGCCATCTTGCCGATAGCAATCTGCAGATTCCATGTAATCCCTATCAAAATTCCAACACATTTCTTCATAGAGATAGAAAAAGCAATTTCCAAATTCATCTGAAATAACAAAAAACCCAAGATAGCCAAATTATTCTCAACAATAAAAGAACATCTGGTAGAATCAACATCCCTGACTTCAAGCTGTACTACAGAGCAATCATGATAAAAAAAAAAACTGCATGGTATTGGTACAGTGACAGGCAAGTAGATCAATGGAACATAATTGAAGACCCAGAAATGAAACCACACACCTATGGTCACTTGATCTTTGACAAAGAACCATAAACCATCCAGTGGAAAAAAGACAGCATTTTCAACAAATGGTGCTGGTTCAACTGGTGGTTAGCATGTAGAAGGAAGCAATTTGATCCATACTTATCTCTGTGTACAAAGCTCAAGTCCAAATGGATCAAGGACCTCCATAAAAACAGATACACTGAAGCTAATAGAAAAGATTAGAGCCTTGAACAAATGAGCACAGGAGAAAATTTCATGAACAAAACACCAATAGCCTATGCTCTAAGATCCAGATTTGTCAAATGGGACCTCATGAAATTACAAAGCTTTGGTAAAGCCAAGGACACTGTCAATAGGACAAAATGGCAACCAATAGATTGGAAAAATATATTTACCAACCCTACATCTGATAGAGAACATTTACAAAGAACTCAAACAGACTCCAGAGAACAAAATAACCCTATTAAAAATTGGGGAAAAGAACTAAAGTAAGAATTCACAATTCAGGAATAATGAATTGCTGAGAAACACCTAAAGAAATGTTCAACATCTTTAGTTATCAAGGAAATGAAAATCAAAACAATCTTGAGATTCTACTTCAAACCAGCCAGAATGGCTAAGATCAAAAACTCAGGTGACAGTAGATGCTGGCAAGGATGTGGAGAAAGAGAAATACTCCTCCATTGCTGGTGGGATTGCAAGATGGTAAAAGCACTCTGGAAATCAGTTTGATGCTTCATCAGAAAATTGGACATAGTACTACCAAAGGACACAACTATAGAACTCCTGAGCATATACCCAGAAAATGCTCCAACAGGTAATAAGGACACATACTCTACTATGTTCATAGCAGCCTTATTTATTATAGCCTGAAGCTGGAAAGAACCCAGATTTACCACTTCAGATTTACCATACAGAAAATGTGGTACATTTACACATTGTAGTGATAGTCATCTATTAAAAACAATGAATTCATGAAATTATTAGGCAAATGGATGGAAGTAGAAAATCTCATCCTGAGTGAGGTAACCCAATCACAAAAGAACACAGATGGTATGTTCTCACTGATAAATGGATAGTAGCCCAGAAGCTCAGAATACCCAAGAGACAATTCACGACCACATGAAGCTCAAGATGGAAGACCAAATTGTGGTTACTTTGGTCCTTTTTAGAGGGGGATCAAAATACCCTTGGGAGGATATACAGAGACAAAATGTGGAGGAGAGACTGAAGGAAAGGTCATCGAGAGACTGTCCCACCTGAGAATCCATCCCATATACCCTTACCAAACCCAGACACTGTCATGAATGCCATCAAGTGCTTGCTGACAGGACCCTGATATAGCTGTTTCTGGAGATGCTCTTCCAGTGTCTGACAAATTCAGAGGCAGATGCTCTCAGCCAACCATTGAACTGAGCACAGGATCCCCAATGGAAGAGCTAGAGAAAGGACCTAAGGAGCTGAAGGTGTTTACAGCCCCATAAGAGGAACAGCAATATGAACCAACCAATAACCCCAGATCTTCCAGGGACTTAACCACCAAAGAATGGATGGGCCCATGGCTCCAACTTCATGGGTAACAAAGGGTGCCCTAGTCGGACATCAATGAGAGGAGAGGACCTTCGACCTGTGAAGGCTAGATGCCTGCCCCAGTGTAGGGCAATGCCAAGATAGAGAAGCAGGTGTGGGTGGGTTAGTGCGCAGGGGGAAGGTCATGGGATAGGGGGTTTTTTGGAGAGGGAACATGGAAAGGAGAAACTTTTGAAATGTAAATATAGAAAATGTCTAATAAAAAAGAAAATTTAGAAAGCTAGACATAAAGAAATGAAATAATAGCCGGGCGTGGTGGCGCACGCCTGTAATCCCACCACTTGGGAGGCAGAGGCAGGCGGATTTCTGAGTTTGAGGCCAGCCTGGTCTACAGAGTGAGTTCCAGGACAGCCAGGACTACACAGAAAAACCCTGTCTCGAAAAAAACAAAAAACAAAAAACAAAAAAAAAACAAAACAAAAAACAAACAAACAAAAAAAAAGAAATGAAATAATTTAAGAGAGGGTGTGCAGGTATAAACAGAATTCTCAAAGAGAAAACTTAAATAACTGTTAAAACACATTAAAAAATGTTCACCATTCATGAGCGAAATGCAAATCAAATCACTGAAATTTCATCCTACACCCACTAATTACTATTTTATAAAATTTATTTTCTATATTCTTTGTTTACATTCCAAAAGTTTTCCCCTTTCCCAGTTCCTCCCTCACCATGTGTCCCAATAAGTCCTCCCCCCACCCCCGCGTGTTCCCCACTCACGCCCCAACCCTTTCTCTGTTCTGGTACTCTCCTGCAAAACTGGAACCAGTCTTTTCTGGACCAGTGTCCAGAAAATTCCTTCTTCTTGGGAATCTTTTGATTTGCTAATTGTGCCTTGAGTATTTAGAGCTTCTGGGCTCATTAATATCCACTTATCAGTGATTGCATTTCATGTGTATTCTTTTGTGATTGGGTTAACTCACTCAGGATGATATTTTCCAGGTCTAACCATTTACCTACAAATTTCATGAATTCATTATTTTTAATTGCTGAGTAGTATTCCATTGTATAAATATACCACATTTTCTGTATTCATTCCTCCTTTGAGGGACATCTGGGCTCCTTTCAGCTTCTGGCTATTATAAATAAGGCATCTACGAACATCTATGAACTATGAAGTGGAGTATGTGTCTTTATTGCATGCAGGGGAATCCTCTGGGTATATGCCCAGGAGTGGTATGACAGGGTCCTTTGGAAGTGTCATGCCCAATTTTCTGAGGAACCTCCAGACTGATTTCCAGAGTGGTTGTACCATCTTGCAATCCCACCAACAGTGGAGGAGTGTTCCTCTTTCTCCACATCCTCTCCAGCACCTGTGGTTATTTTATTTATTTACATTTCAAGTGTTATACTCTTTCCTTGTTTCCTGTCTGCAAACCCCTAAACCAACTCCCTTTTTCCCTGGCTCCTACAAGGGAGTCCCCTTCCCACCCACCTACTCTGGCCTCAGCACCCTAGCATTCACTGATATTGGGTCATTTGAACAAGGGGCTCCCTCCCATCGATGCCAGATAAGAAATGACAGTTCATATCAGTAAGGACATGAAGTAAAAGGCACATATATCCATTACTGGTAGGAATGCAAATTGAAAACATCACTGTGGTGGTTACTCAGGAAGTTGAGAATAGCTCTACCTCAAAATATAGCTATTCTACTCCAGATAACATATCCTGAGGATGCTTTACTCTAGAGCAAAGGCACTTGTTTAATCATGGTAAAGAATGTGTTCAAAATATTCAGAAATTATAAGCAACCTAGATGCATTTCAATGGATAAATCGATAAAGAAAATGTACATATTTACATTGAAATATTATTACCAGCTATTTAAAAATATGAAGACTCATTTAAATGGATGAGACTAGCAAAAAGCCATTCTCAGTGAAGTAACCCAGTTCTAGGAAGGCAAATATAGTATGTGTTGACTTATACGTTGATATTAGCTTTTATGACTTTGATAAGAAAAGTAAAATCTATATATTCACAGGGGTTATATAGAGAGTAAGGAACTATATTCATATATATGTGCATTCCAAATAAAATCACCAAGTAATGGGAGAGACAGAAAAAAACTGGACATCTCTCCTCTTCAAATGAAGTTTCCAGTATTGGATGGAATACAATTAAATGTGCACCAGTAAAATTTTATCATTGAACAATCAGCTCTTTTATATCATTTGTTATCTAAGTTTTATATCTCCAAACAATTTGTATTTATTTGTGCTTCATGCAGATGTCTCTTCAAAATCAAATTTTCATTCTATTAGACTATTTCATCTTCTTTCTTCTTTTTCCACTACTGTTTTGTTAATTCAGAATGATTCTAATGTGTATCTGTACCTGCAACAATTACTCAGCATAAAAGTGATATATAAATTCTGTGCATTTATTACAAATATTGAGCCTTCAAAGCATCTATGTGATCTATTTCATTATGCTTTCTTCCTGGAATATGAAAGAAACCCAAGGAAAGAATATTTGCTGTGTAGACATAATGACTTGTTCCTCCAAGTTTGATACTCTTTTCACTCTCTTCATTTCATTGTTACATTTACTCTTTAGGAAGAATGGTTTAAATACCCTGTCCTTTGTACAAGAACTTCATTTTTCTGGAATGCTAGACATTGATAAGGCTCAAAGGGGCAAGTGAAATATTCATACCTGAACTCAGTGCTACCATCTGGAGGAGGGACAAGACAATACAAGGTACAGTAAGAGGTACTCCTATTGTTCCCATTGCACCTGCGATGAGATACAAGTTAATGGCAAGTGAAAATAAAAATTTGCAGAAATTAGTTTCCATGTTTTATTAGATATATTCTTTATTTACATTTGAAATTATTTTTACAACCACTAGTTTCTAAGCAAAGTTACTCACCATTTGACCTCAATTTCTGATAACGAATAAGTTTACTATGGTCATTTACCTCAGGGTTTATTTTATTTATTTTATTTTATTTTATTTTATTTTATTTATTTTATTTTATTTTATTTTATTTTATTTTATTTTATTTTATTTTTATGTAATCATGACATTTTTATTTGCTAAATCTGATGATCGTACTTTCAGGAATGTGCCATGTAATGAGTAGATTACTTCAGATGTTTCTTCCCCCTTAGAGGGTCACATACTCCTAGACTTGATGTTGTCATCTGGATTTCCAAATGTTATCAGGTTGCTTGTCTCTCAAACAAGTTTATGGAACTGCCAAACAGATCCAAGTCTGAAAGGTCTTGTGGTACAAGTGACTGTCACATATAGTTCTATTTAACTACAGAAAATTTATGATACAGATTTACCCTTACAATTTTTAGAATAATTACATTGGGGTTTTAGATGACCATGATATTCTTGTACAAAATTATTGAATTTTATTCCTATGGAAAATATATAATTAGAAGATATTTTGTGACTTTGTGTTTGGTAAAAAGTTAAGGGGAAAAAGTTCATTGTCCTACTCAAATGTGAAGACTTTTTCTCAGTTACTTAATATTTTAGCCTTTGATAAAGCAATCAAATGTGATATTTTTCTATTTCTATCACAAAAAGAACAAGTTAGGTACTAGGGTTATATAGAAATGTGTCATTAAATGGAACATTAAAATGAATTTAATCTGTACTTTGTCTTATATGGTCTTTATTTTTAAGAACTATCAAAATGTTTGTGAGATATTCTTCAATTATGAATAAAGAAAATAAAATGTATTCATATGTATGTCAAATATGTTTTACAATATTTTAAAAATTATTTTCTTTGTGTGTGTATATGTGGGCAGGTTCATTTGTGTGTGTGTCTCTGTGTGTATTTTATCTGCATATATGCATGGACATATGTATACCATGTTTGTATATGGTACATACACAGAGATCAAAGAGGTTCTTGAACTTCCTGAAACCAAAGATATAGATGTGAACTACTACTATTAAATCAAACCTGGGTTTTCTGCCAAATGAAAAACAATTTCACCTGGAACTAGAGTTAAATATGATTATAAATGACCATATTGGTGCCAGAACTAATTCTGGATCCAGCACAAGATCAACAAGTATTCTTAACTACTTATACATCTTCCATCCCTCCTTTTTTCATATTTTATTTTTATGTATTAATCAAATATAATGGATGCCATTATGACATTTTCATACATGTATATACTCTGTATTCATCTGCAATTGCCCTCCCATTCCCATTAATCTTCCTCTTTCCAATTACTTTCCCTCATACTTTCATGTCATTTTATTTTATTGTTTTTGATAATCCTAATCAAACTCAAAGTGTTCAATTAGGATATATTGCTGGACTATGGTGAAGATTTGTTTATGAGAAAATAGCTCATTAGTAGCTACATCATCTCTTTCCCTACAGTCAATTATTAGCTTCCTATAAAGCATCAGAGTGGGATAGATCTTGTGAGTTTCTTGCACTTCCACAAAGTTAAAGGATGGAAACTGATCCTGTTCAGGTCTTGTGTAGGTAATCACAGTTGCTGTGAGTTAAAATATTCTCAAGGAAAATTTAATGCTCTATACAGAAAGTCTACTTTTCACTTCCTTTCACCTGCTGTTAATTGAAATGTAATTAAGTGTACATTTAATGTGGCACAATGTGATACTTTAATATGTAAAATGTTCAAGTTAAAAACCTATTGATGATCCCTTTCAGTTCTTTTAAAAGCATAAGATAAATTTGTCCTTTATTTTTCTAAGAGAAGGATTCTCAGTGTATCAGAAGCCTGGCTATCCTTGAACTTACAGAGAGGGTTCTGTCTTTGTCTCTTGAATGCTAGGATTAAAAACATATGCTACCTCATCTGGGTACCATAAACTGTTTTAAACAAGTGTTTCTCTACTGCATTTATTTCTCCTAGATAATTATACGTTCATCAATTGTTAAAAGAACAAATATCTCTCAATTCTCCATCTCTTTCAATTTTCTAGATTCTAATAATTGTGGGTTTTACTTTCTACTATGAAACCAACTTTTTAAAAATATTTGAATTGAAATAGAATTATATTACCTTTTCACTTCCCTTTCCTCCTCCCACTTCTCTCACTCCACACCCTCTCATGCCAATAGTATTTGTTTTTATTATTGATAGTCACACACATATATCTATATATGCAAATCTATCTACATATCTATCTATACACATATATAAACACATACATATAAATATATATATGTGTAACAACATTATTATATTGTAATATAAAATAACATTTTATATATATATATATATATGTATATATATATGTCTATAAACATATCCTGCTGAATTATTTGTTTCTTGATTGTGTGTATCTGGTTTCAAGGTTTGATAACTCTGCATTGAACAAGCAATAGCAGACTCATCCCTGGGAGAAACTAATTCCCCTTTTATAACAAGTCAATAGTTGTATGTAGTTCCTTGTCTAGATTTGGAACCCTTAGAAAAATGTCCTCTAATTCTATTGTTGCAGTCCTGTTTATATAATAATTTCTATGAAATCTGCATTAAAACTTCCACCCATGACTAAAAATATAACTTAAATATCTTTTAATGCTGGCCCATTTTCAAAAATGCATTTTAAAAGGCACATGGCAAAAGCTGAACAGGGTCATTTCACATATTCTACCCTCTATGACTTTGCGCATTACAACTAACTACAATAAAGAAGTGATTCTGGTTGAATTCAAGGACAGGCATGAGTTTCATTTTATTTAGCTGAGAAATAATAGTCATATGCTCATATTTCTTTTACCCTAATCAAAGCACAGTGCAGAACCTGGCCTCAGTATCCAAGATTCAGTTTTACAGTCACTTTCAGATTTCAACTGACCCATAAGAAACTTGATATCTACCACCCTCCTGCCAAGGCACTAAATCTCCATCATTCTGAACCCCCAAATCTACTAATCATTATATAGTTCTGTCTAAGTCTTTTGAATTTGTTTCTAAATGGAAACTATTCCTCCCAGGAGGCACAAGGAAGAAGAAAAGTAGAAAATATAAAAATTATTTGTGAAGACAGAACCACTTCCTAAAGGCTTACTATATCCCCTTACTTACCAGAGCCTATTGTTACTAAGTCAGCTCTCCGTTGTCCCTGTGAAAGTAGGAATTGTCTTACTTGTATTGCTTGTAATGCTTTAACACATTTCTCAAGCCACAAAGCATTTCAGAGTCAGATGAAGATCAGGGAAACTAAAAACCAACACCCATCTCCTACTGGAAAGTCTGGTCAAAGATTTTGCAAGCATGAAACTTAGGACAGGGTTGGTCAAATCAACCCACAATTAAAATCTTTGCTTACCTCAGTGACTGCATTTGGTATTACTCAAATATTACCAAGACATGCATATGTAAGGAAGAAATTAAACAAAATCTGACCCATATCTGCTGTATACTTTTTCATTCTGTCGAGAATGAAAAGCTGTGTTGAATGCATTTTGAATTCTAAACCTATACATATAAAGGGGAAAGAGTTGTAGAAACAAAAGCAGGAAATCCTACATTCTGATGATCCAAACAAGGAAGTTTCATACAGTTAATTAGAAACTACAATAATCTTGAAATAAAAAAACCAGTTAGTCCAGTTAAGCATAGAAGCAGTTACTCAAGCTAAGAGAGTAACTGCTGGGTAAGAAGTCTTCAAAGGACATGTAATTTGGCCCAGTCTTGATACCTGGTACATCTTGAAGCCACAAAAGAAAGTTGTCAATGAAAAACTCCCAGTAATTTTCAGTAGCATGGATGGGAGCACAGATGGAGAGAAACAACCAGAGGTGAGCATCAGGAAAAATAACAGATGTTATAAAACTTTAGAATACATGTTTGATATATATCAGCATGTACATACAAATTCTTTTATTATGTAGATAGAAAAAACAATGTGAAGTTTACTCAAGAAGCTAGAAATAAGAGCCGGGCGTTGGTGGCGCACGCCTTTAATCCCAGCACTTGGGAGGCAGAGGCAGGCAGATTTCTGAGTTCGAGGCCAGCCTGGTCTTCAGAGTGAGCTCCAGGACAGCCAGGACTACACAGAGAAACCCTGTCTCGAAAAACCAAAAAAAAAAAAAAAAAAAAAAAAAAAAAGAAGAAGAAGCTAGAAATAGAGTTTCCACAAGGTACAGCTATACAACATTTAGGGATACACCCAAAGAAGTTGATATCACACTAAAGAGACAATCACTCAACCATTGTGTTAATTAGAGTTTCTATTACAGTGAAGAGAAATCATGGCCATGAAAATTATAATTTTTTAATTAATTTACATAATTATTCCCATTAAGTCATAATATCTGCTCCCTCTCTTTCCAATCCTCCCTTCGCTCAGTTCCTCCCCCACACCCCCTTACATCTATAAGATGAGGAAGAACACCCAGGATATCTCCCCACTCTAACACATCACCTAATTGTAGGACTAGGCACTTTCTTTCAGACTAATGTTGGAAAAGGCACCGCAGTTAAGGCAATAAGATCCACAGACAGGCAACTGATACATGGTCAGCCCCTTCTTCAATTACTGGAGAACCTACATGAAAGCCATGCTGCACTTATGCTACATATGTGCAAGTGACCTAAGACCAGCTCTTGTTTACTCTTCAATTGGTGGTTCGGTCTCTTGGAGTCTTGTAATCTGGATTAGTTGACTCTATTGGTATTCCTGTGGAGTCCCTCTCCTCTTTTCTCCAGGTCCCTTAATCCTCCCACTCAACTCTTTCACAAGACTCTGTAAGCTGAATCTAGTGTTTCATTGTGGGCTTCTGTTATTTATTTCCATTGGCTACTGGGTGGCGCCTCTCAGAAAACAGTTAAACTAGACTCCTGTCTGCAAGCATAATAGAGTATATAAAAACATAATAGTTTCATGTTTGGTTCTTACCCACGGGATTCATATTAATTTGGACCAGTCATTGATTGGACATTCTCTCCATCCCTGTTCTTTGTCTTTACACATGTTGTAGGTTATACACATATTGGTTCAAAGATTTTGTGGGTGGACTGTTGTCATTTCTTTCTCCATTAGAAGTCTTGCTGAAGGAATTTGCAACCCCATCGAAAGAACAACAACACCAATCAACCAGAACCCACCCCCAGTGTTCCCAGGTACTAAACTACCAAGCAGGGAGTACTCGTGGAGGGCTCCAGCCACATATATAGCAGAGGATGGCCCTGTCTGACATCAATGAGAGGAGAATCCCTTGGTCCTGTGAAGGTTCAATGCCCCAGAGTAGAGGAATGCCAGGGCAGGGAAGCAGGAGTGGATGGGTTGGTGAGCAAGGGAAGGAGGGATGGGATAGGGTGTTTTCAGAGGGGAAGCAAGAAAGGGGGTAACATTTTACATATAAATAAAGAAAATAAACATATCACTCACAACTCTGTGGCTATAAAAGTGTTGAATGTTCAAATACATTTTATAAAATATTACACAATTTGTTTATTTCAAGTCATCATACTTCTAGGTATTTAATAAGATAAATCATATCAAAGATTCTTATAACAATATAATGTAAATGCTAAACAGGTGTTCTATGATATTTTTATTTTATTTTTATTTATTTTTCTCTCATACAATACATTCAAACTGTACTCTTCCATTCCTTGAAGGTCTATGATATTATTTGGGAATTTTTACTAGTGCTTAAAATATATTATCATTAATTATTTTAAAATATTGTACCTGATTTAGCACACTCAGCCTCTATGTTCAACTCTTCCCAATTCATCCTTTCATCTCTAGCCGCCTATCTTTGTGTCATTATTCTTTTCATTTAAGGCTAGTTTGTTCTTCCTTGATATTTTGGTTTCTCTTTTCTTGCACTGCAGCATGAGCAACTTATTGCCACTGACATATTCAAAAACATTGATCTTTCTTCCCAGAACACCTAGCAGTACCCAATAAATCTGCAAAGGTTGGGAGTTTTACTAACCTCTTTTCTTCGTGCTAAATTTATGTCTTGCTTACACTTGTAGAAGTCTTAAGAATGGTGTCACAACCATTGTGAATTTCTATTTGTGGTTGACCTGCTGTATACAGAAAATACTGTTTCTTTGCAGTAGTCATTTGTTGATAGCTATTATAATATCTCCATTGTTCTCCCTAAATAATCTGTGAGCCTTAAGAAAAGAAAACATGGTTCATATTTACTCTTTATGGCTTATCATTGTACAACCTACTCTTGGTTTATTTTAAGGACAAGAATAAAATTCCCTCATATTTTCACTACAGAAAGAACATTTTACAAGTAATTTTGATCTAGAGTTTATTAAATCAAAAGAGGTAGAGTATGTAGATTCTGAGGCACAACTTTGATTTTACGTTCCATCAGTTATATACTCAATTTATAACTAAAATATAATTTTATAAAAATATTTTAATAATTTCCTAATACATATTTCTTATATATTTATAATTTTATCTTTCATTATTTCCTTTTGAGGGCAATGTTGCACAATGATTTCACAGATTCAACTGTATTAGTGTATTTTAAAAACCTTTGGCTTTGTTTTGCTCTTATGAGAAACTATTTGGGATGGGTAACATTATGAGTTCAAAAGAATTCTCAGAATTTCATACACTGTTACTTCTCCCCCCAAATTTAGGGATGTTTATCAGGTATTTACTATTGGTTTAAAGATAATATAGTGAGTAAAACAATGGAATTAATACTGCGGTACAAATTGTTATTTGAATACAAGAAGTGTTGGGGAAACATCATATATCTGAAGACACTATGATTGCCATTATATTTGAAACAATATTTTGATGATAATAGCAATGATCAAAGGTAAATTAATAATTATTACCTTAAATTCTGTGGCTTAACAACAACAGAAAGGAGTAATCATTCTACACATATATAATAAAGAGTTAAAGAGTACCAAAGAAGGATTAAATCTTCAGTTAATTAACTGTTAATTTTCAGTTCTTGAAATATATATGAGTGTGACAAAATTAACTATATGGATAAGAACAATAGCAAAATATTGTTGAAGGAGCCAATTTTTGTAATTTTTAAGGTAACAAAAAAGTTAACCAACATTGGTTTATTCACTGAGGCATGGGGTGAGAAAATTTGAACAAAACAGTCAGCATTCTGTGTGCTATTGCCAAGGGAACAAAAAAGCCTATCACTGTAAAACAGTCTTCAATATTATTTTATTATTATTTATGTGTATTATTGGGAACATATAGATATGCTCACAATGCGGTAGCTATGAAGGTCTGAAGAAAGCATTAGAATCCTTGAAATTTGCATGGCAAACTGTAATGAGCTGTCATGCATATGCTGGGTTAAAACCCACGTCCTCTGAGAATATTGGCAATACTCCTAACCTGTAAGCCATATTTCTTATTGTTGTTTTATTTTATACTTGAGTTATAAACAAATGTACTCAAGCAGAAGAAAACTATTATTTTAACCTAAAATAGTAAAGTTTAAGTTAAAATAAATCTGGATTAACCTGTGTACTCCTGAAAAATCATTTGAGTATTGACTAGTAGTAAATTATAAAGCAAGAACTTCAAGAGAAGAAAATGCCAATATTAGTCATAATAAAATGACTCTTCTTGTTCGCATACATTTTAATGTATGACCATCACAATTCAATTATTTCAAAAATGAAAGTTATCATCAAAAATCCTACCAGCATTACAGTATTCACAATCCAGCTATTTACAAGGAAAATGAGGAATCTAAAATAGAAACTAAAAAATACCATTCCTATTCCCTAACATTTGAAACATATTATATTATATAGAAAAAAATTGTCATCTGTTGCAATTATAGCTAAAAATCTTAAAATAAAGACGATTTCTGAGATTCTTTGGGTGAAACCAATTTACCAAAAAAAAAAAAAAAAAAAAAAAAGCTTAACAACAGAGATATTCACTGGCTGAGTGATCATGAAGAAGGCACAGAGTGATCTAAAACTAAAAGCCACCTGACTCTTCAAAAATGGAGCTCTACAATCCCAGTTGCAAGGAACTAATATCATCCAACAATTAAAACAAATCTTGGGAATGAATAAATAAAGCTCTGATTAAGAATATAATTGTATAACTTATATATACAATTAGTAACTATACCAGGCAAGTACATCTGCTCTTCCTAGACCTCTGGAAAATTCTGTGTTCAGTGCAATAAAATCCATTTTAGGATTTTATTCTCCAGACCTCTAAGAACAAATATCTCTTTATTTTAGTCACTAAATGTATGGTAATTTGTTGTGATTATCAGAAAACAATGTGCCATGGGAAGGAAAAAAAGTATTCTGGTAATGTATCCCAAAGATACAAGTATATATGAACACCCTGACAATAGTTTAACATCTATTTTTAAGATGGCCCAGTGAATTACAAAAGAACATTAAAACCTGGAAAAATGATTCCTGTATAACATGAAAAAAATCACTGAATAGATGTAATAACAGAGGGACAAATAGGAATCCCGGACTAAAATGAATCATGAAGAAAATGAAAATGCAACCTAGAACTCAACAGAAAACATTTGATAAAAAATAGTCCATAATCCTTAAAGTAAGAGGTAGATTACCTAGAATTATTCAGACAAAGCAGGAAAATGAAAACATGAAAAGATGAATAACTTCTCTACCACGTGAGAAAGATAATCAGATAGCTAAGTTTTGCATAATAGAAATTATGGAAGAAAAAGAGATTATTTAAAGAAATGATAGGTCAAAACTTTAAGATTTTAAGCCAACATAGGAGCATTGGGCTACAAAAAGTTCACTAGCATCCAATGAAGTTAAACTCAGGGAAGATTTTACAAGGATATCTCATATATAAGCTGTCAAAATTAAAAGAATACTTATTCATACACAGCTGAAACCATGGTAGCTGCCATAACATTTTAATATGTGGGTCTTGGAAAACACAGATCAAGGTAATATTGTCTAAGAAAGGACTATGGCTTCGTCATTTGTTAATGACAAAGAATACAAAATTTATAGCACTATAAATAAATTTAACTGAAGAAAATTCCAAAAGACTCAAATTATAGAATATCAAGAATATGCTATTTAGAATATCTGTGGTCATAGAAAAGCCAGTATTTAAAAAAAAAGCAATGTTATTTGAGTCAACTTGTATGTAGGTCTTTAATCCAAACTTTTAGGATGAAGAGACAAATGGATCTTTGAGTTTGAGGCTAGCCTGATATATAGAGCAAGTTCCAGAACAGCCAAGGTTACACAGAAAATCCTTTCTTAAAAAGAACAATAATGATGATGATGATGATGGTAGTGGTTATAGAGGTAGTAGGTTTGTTTGGTTTTTTTTTTTGTTTGTTTTTGTTTGTTTTTTTGAGACAGGGTTTCTCTATGTAGCTCTGGCTGTCCTGGAACTCACTCTGTAGACCAGGCTGGCCTCGAACTCAGAAATCCACCTGTCTCTGCCTCCCAAGTGCTGGGATTAAAGGTGTGCGCCACCACCGCCCGACCAGAGGTAGTAGTTTTGATGGTGGGTTTAGTGGTGTGCTGGTGGTTGTGGTGGTAGTGGTGGTGGTGGTGGTGGTGGTGGTGGTGGTGGTGGTGGTGGTGATGCTGTTGCTGCTGCTGCTGATGATGATGATAAGAGCGAGCACAAAATGGTTAAATAAAGATTACCAGATCTTTGTGTTTTGGAAATTAAGAAACAAAGCAAGAAATTGATTGCAGTAACTAAAGGACAATATGTGAATTAAGCAAGTGAAAGAAATGAACCCTCTAATACAAAAAGCTTAAAAACTATAGCACAGACAAAAATCCTGAGCAGTCTGGGTCTTCATAAAAAGGTATGCCTGATCCCATGCATTCCATTTTCTGGCCCAAAACTCTGTCTGTTTCCCCCAAACCTTCTGGCAATATGGACACTACCCTACAACTCCACCTGTTTTAATAATGGGCTCCCAGGTAGAAGGAACATCAGGCAAGATACCTCTTTATACACTTTGTCCACTCATTTCCTTTAAAGTACCCCAAACAGCCATAAAATTCACCCTTTCCACTGGGTTCTGTTTTCTGTCCCATCACACCATGTAATTTGGGGAGAACATGAAGGTATGAGGGATCTCCAGGCCATCTTGGTACTAGAACTCCCAGATGAACCATTAGAATCTTCACCCAAGATGCCATACAGGCCACAAAAAAACAGGAGAGACCTTCTACTGGACTTGATGACTAACTGGTCACAAAATCATCACTCAATACAGAAGACAGAGAAGAAACAAACTTGTCAGAAGCCAACAAACTAATCACAAACAAGTGATCTTCCTGTGATGAGTCTGCCTTGGATTATTATCCATGACAGATGGACCAGTAGGCATGGGCCAGAAGAAATTCATTTAAGGAAAGATTCCTGCTATTAATATTCTTTTTATGTTATCATTAAACATGTATAGCAACCACTAGATATTAGCTCAACTATTTGAGCAGTTCTCTGTAGAACAATGAAGATGTATTGTTTTGCAGTGATGCTATATAGACAAATAAACAACATCTCATTTCTTAATGATGATCTTACAAGAATTCCTAAAATTATACCAGTATTTATTAAGCTCTCTTATAGTGGAATGGTTATTAGGTTCTCTGTGATAATCAAAACTGCACTGGGAACTCTGCAAATCTTTAGTGTCATGAGATAATTGCTTCTGAGATAGAAAGCAGGCATCTGCTACTCAGGACACATTTCAAGAGTTTGGAAAACCATTAACCAAAGATCATAAAAGGAGAACTAGCAATGTACTATAGGTGCTCAGACAAAAGATAAAATATTGACTGGGTTTATCTATACTAAAAGTCACTAATTACTTAGTTTTTTATTTTGTTTTGTTTTATTTTGAGACAGGGTTTCTCTGTGTGACCCTGGCTGTCCTGGAACTCACTCTGAAGACCAGGCTGGCACCAAACTCAGAAATCCACCTGCCTCTGCCTCCCAAGTGCTGGGATTAAAGGCATGCGCCACCACTCCCGACATTTTTGAAATTATTTTTTTTTATATTTGAGAGGTTATCTTCTTTTGGGTTTGATAAGAGGAGGTTTCTATCTTGCTTCTTCCAGGGTGTAGTTTCCTTCCTTGTGTTGGTGTTTTCCCCCTATTATCCTTTGTAGGGCTGGGTTTGTGGAAAGATAACATGCAAACTTGGTTTTGTCATGGAATACCTTGATGTCTCCATATATGGCGATTGAGAGTTTTGCTGGGTAAAGTAGTTTTGGCTGAAATTTGTGTTCTCTTAGAGTTTGCATGTTATCTGCCCAGGATCTTCTAGCTTTCATGGTCTCAGGAGAGAAGTCTGGTGTAATTCTGATAGGTCTTCTTTTATATGTTACTTGGCCTTTTTCTCTTGCTGCCTTTAATAGTCTTTCTTTGTTTACTACATTTGGGAGTTTGATTATTATGTGATGGGATGTATTTCTGTTCTGGTCCAGTCTGTTTGGAGTTCTGTAGGCTTCTTGTATATTCATGGGCATCTCTCTCTTTAGGTTGGGGAAGTTTTCTTCCATAATTTTGTAGAAGATATTTGCTGGTCCTTTACCTTGTAAATCTTCACTCTCATCTATACCTATAATCCTTAGGTTTGGTCTTCTCATTGTGTCCTGGATTTCTTGGATGTTTTGGGTTACAACCTTTTTGCATTTAGTATTTTCTTTGACTGTTGAGTCAATGGTTCCTATGGTATCTTCGGCATCTGAGATTCTTTCTTCTATTTCTTTTATTCTATTGTTGATATTTGCATCTATTGTCCCTGATTTCTTCCCAAGGTTTTCTATATCCAATGTTGTCTCCCTCTGAGATTTCTTAGTTGTTTCTACTTTTGTTTTCAGAACCTGGATGGATATGCTCTTAAAAAGTTGTGTTCTGTATTATGCCCCAGAGGTTTCTACTCCTTGCCTAAGAAATCTTCCCAGCAGCTAATCTTGTGTTATTCTGGGAAGCTTAGGCTTTTGTCTGCTTTTGTTCTTTTTAAAAATAGACAGGGTCTCTTGCCTGGCTAGCCTGATTTCTCCCTCTTTTTACACGGGCCTTTTTAGGTTGTAAGCTTAGGTTCTATTCCAGAAATAAGAACAGACTCAAAATTATTTACAAATGCCTTGGCTCTTCTCTGACTAGATCATAACTTCAGTAACTCAATTATTTTAACATAAATTCTGCTATGTAGCTAGTTGCTTGTGCTCATGTATGATGAGTCCATCTCCTCACATCTTCCCAGGTGAATCTTGCCTCAACTGGCTCTATCCCAGAATTCTTTCTGCCACCTAGATGTTACACATTCTATTTCCTGCCTAAGCCATAGGCCATAGATTTTTATGCATACATACAACACACAAGATATTCTCTCTACTTTGTACTATAGATGCAGATAAGGGTCCTTACTTAATCGAACTGGACTCAAAGGAAAAATAAGATTTGAAAGTTATTGGTTTCAGAATAGGACAGAATTGGTGAAGGAATAGCTGTAGTATTTTACCCCTTATTTTTAAGGGTTTGCAAGATGGCTAACCAGTTCAAATATTGGGACTCCTATGGTTGAAGGAGAAAACCTGATATTAAAATTGAGATTTACAGTCTGTGCCAAAGAATCACTTGATATTCATCACTTCTCTATTAATTTAAGTTAATAGAGAAGAGCATAAAAAGGAAACTTAGCCTATGTGGATACACTGGGAAGAGGGATAAAGAAATCCAGTCACTCCCTCAATGCAACTTCAGGAACCTGAGACTAATGTTTATGTATAGGACCATGGATATGTAATATCAGAAGTCCTGGCTAAGTTGTAGTACCCTACTACCACAATTGGCCCAACATTGTCTGAGATTCAGTTTCATCTACAAGGTAGTCTGACAAGGTACTAGATCTGTGTAAAATATTTATTTTGGGGAGATGAGCTTTCCCTTGAACTAGAGCCTTTTCCCTTTCTGAATATGACATTTCAGCTAAAATCCTCATGTCTTTTGGAATACATTGTTTCAGTAGTCTAATATTGAGATTAAGGGACACAAATGTCTCTAGAATATCAGACTATTTAGGAGATGAAGTTAACAGTCTTATCTCATCTTCACAGCTGCCCCAATGTCCTTCTTTCAGGCACCATGGAAAGAGTCCCTATATTCCCTGAGTCTTTAATTCTCATTCTTTTCAGGTGCCTAGATAGTGCCAGTTTCAAATAATAGCCAACCATCAAGATATCCAGGAAAGAGGAGGTGGGACAGCAGAGAGATATATCCTTCAAAAGCATGTCTCTTGTTACCTACTTTATCCAATCAACTTCATTTCCTAACATTTTTGCCACTTACCAAAATTGTCATCAAATTATGAGTTCATCAATAAATCAATCCACTGATAAAGTCAGAGTTTTTTGGCTCACAGTACTCAGTGATTGGATCTGAGAACTTAACATAGAATATGATTATTTTACAGGAAACATATCTAATTCATAACAGCAGGTCATTTTTTCTTTCTTTCCGATGTCTTGTTCAAACCAGAGTATATATCATTGATGTCAAAGAAAATTTCATGTCCCATAATATATTTAATCATTATATTTTTTCTTAATTTTATCAGAGGAATACTTGTTTGTTATCATCTTAAAGGAAAATCTGATTATTTCAGAGAACTAATGGTTAAAATCAAGAAAGGTAAAGAAACCATTTCTTCTTGAAACATATTATTCAGATGTGATGTATACACAATTGTGTCCTAGCTAGAACACAACTATAGTTGATAATTCCCTCAGTGTCTGAATTCTTTCAGAGGATTTCTTACTTGGTGAATAAAAATCATAATATCTGCTCACATCTTGGTTTCTGAGGAAGCTTCTTCCTCTTTTAGGTAGCTCAGAGTTTCACAGAAGCCCTTCTTTGTGGATCTTACAATCTTTAGGCATGTAAGAATTTAGACAAGGCTCTAGTTAACAGGATCCCATAGCATCCAAATCATATTTTCAGGATGATTATGTGTTACACAGTTGTGAACAAAGCAAGAAGATATTTATTATTTGATTTTGCTTTTGAGTATGTTCTGTCTTCAAACTAAATGTGCAAATTCTAAGTTCCATCTTCCCTTAAAGTTCCTAACCTTAACCCTAAAAATTATGAGGCTTTAGCCCTGACAAAACTTAAATAAACAAATGTATATAACACAAAGTCCTTCAAGACAATGCCTGTATTTAACATATCTCTTGGTGTTTCAATGCATTCCCCAAAACATAACTTTTCTTACTGACTCTTTTTCAGTTTTGAGTAGTAAAACGACAACTTGGTGTATGCTTATCTGGGAATGTATGTTATTTCTTTTATATATTGTCTTCCTCCCTCTCTACTTGCAGTTCAGGAACAAAGTTGAGAGGAACCAGAATGGAATCTTACATTTCCCCTCTCCTCTGTCCAGTACCTCGTCATCCTGCAACTATTTAGCTGAGAAGGCTTTGTCACAGCAGTAGCAGTCATGGTTTTAATAACATGCCAGTGGCTTCAAATACTGTCCCTGGAATTGCATGTTTTTCAAAGTTTTAGCTTTCTATCATGACTTCTTATATTTTCATACTCACAGTGACAGTTGCTTGTATAACAATGACATGATTTATTTTCCAGGACTGATCTTCATTAAATCAACTACAGTTTTCAACAAAGCATAAGTTTTACTTATCATTAAAACTAAACCTAAAATTTATAAACATGAAAATACTTTTGTTTTAGAGATTCCTTTTGAAAATTAATGAAAAACTTACAAATTTTCTCATTTGACTTTTGTCTTCTTTTCCCAAGACCACTAAAAGTTGATATTTGATCTTCTTGAGTATACATATAAACTATTTGAAAGTATGATCATACTACAACATACACCATGTATAGGATAGTATCTGAGGATTGAGAAATACATTTTAATTTATTATAGATATTAGGAAGTATTTCATTAAAAAGGATTCATCAATGAAAACCAAAATATCTAGTTATAATCACAAGGAATTTGTACTCATCCATTGGCAAAATTTATCAGATGTTAAATATAGATATGCCCCTTTCCAACTTAACATATATTTCAGAATGGGCGCGAATGAAACTCATGCTATCTTCTTCACTGTAAATGACTAAAACAAGCCTCAAACCTCAAATAAATGAACTAAAATGATTCAAAAATAGCAACACTATATAAAGATATGGAAGATATAGTTAACTTTCACACTATCAAATATACTAAATACTCTAAACCAGCCTTTCTGATTACAATAAATGTTTCTTTTCATGTAACACGTATACAGCTATGTAATTTTAAAGTTATTTTGTACATCGAGAACGCAATACTTTGAGTAATAGAAAATATAACTGTATATTAATTCTTTCTCCCACATCTTCCCCTTCCTTCCATTTTTATGTTTCTGTTAGGATTCTGAAATCCTAATTTTAAAGTTCATATCAATATTAAATGGGATAATTCTAATTCTCAGAAATGTCTTAAGGAGGATCCTAACAGTAGTATCTACATTCATCCAGTGGGCCCAAAATACTGAACACTGCAAAAATCTGTAAAAAGTATTTCAAGTAAAATCGTACATCTACTGGAATACTAAGAAGAATAGAATTTAGGGGTTGGGAGATAGCTCAGTACTTAAAAGCACTTGCTGCTCTTGCAGAGAATCTAGATTGTGTTACAGCATCTATATGGCATCTCACAATTTACTATGTTTACACTTTTAGAGGTTCTGCAGACCTCTTCAGGCTTCTAACACTCATGTTCATAAGATAAAATAAAATAAAATGCTTCAAAAGGAAAATGAAAGCTCTAATAAAATTTAAGAATATTTAAAAAACCCAAGTAGAATTCTTATATAGATTGAATTATACTAATTGAAATAAAAAATAACTCAGTGGAAACATTAAACCAGAAATCAGATATAATGAAAAAGAACTGGACTTCAGATATCCAGCAAGATGCAGTGTATATGCACATAGCTACCACATATAGCACGAAGCCAGCTTATATATCAATCAATCCTCATAAGAGATGCTCCTATTTTCTTTAGATAAGAACATGGAGATCAAGATACAAAGAATAAATGATGTCTGTATTGTCATTCCTAATCATGATCTTTATAGCACACCCTCTCTCAAGGCTCATGGATCATTGCAGAAGAAGAGAAAAAAAGAGTTGTAAGAGTCATAAGTGGTGGATGACTATAGGGAATCACTGTTTTCTGTGCACAGCAGGACAATTGGACATACAAACTCATAGCAATTGAGACAGGATACACATAACCTGTGTAGACTTGGTCCAGACAAAATTCTAGCATGGAGAAGTATGTTGAGTACAAATGTGCACCTCTATCTATGGAGATATTGGCATTTGAAAACTCATGGGAGAGGGAGACTCAAATTTCTTTAAAGCTGTGGCCTCTGGGATGTTGATTGCCCTCCTGTTAAGGACACACATCCAATGTGTTACATGAGCTGCACTTGGTATGTTTGCATGTGTTGTGTGTGTGTGTGTGTATGTATGTTGTGTGCATGTGTGTGTGTGTGTGTGTGTGTGTGTGTGTACATGTATGCTTATTGGACCAATGTATTTTATCTGTGTTCTTGGTACAAGATCTTCTTTTGAGAGCTCTGAAACCAGAGAACAAAAATAAACAAGATGATGATTTCAGCTACTAGTGGATAAGTGATTTAAAAAATAACATCTTATAATTTTTACATGTGGCTCAGAACAAACTGTGCAAGCCTTTGGATTCATTCAAACTGCAAGACTGTGTCATAAAACCTTTGATGGATGGTCTAAACTTTGCCCAGAAATGAGGGCTACTTAATGTCTTTTCCCTTTTTCTTATTGACTAGAATCTTGTGATACACTTTCTTAACTTAGGCATATTTCTCTGTCTGTATTTTACTTATTTTAAAATATGCCTAATATTTCTTTCTTCCACAAATGCTTCTATTTTGGACAATACATATCCATTTTATAGTAATTGGCTGTGGGACATATGCTTAATCTTGACTCTAATGATCTTTTTATCTGGCCTCATTTTGTTTCTTCCTTCAATCCTGAACCATAAGTTAAGTGGGGGGTAGGAACTCAATGACCTCCAAGGAACTTCAAGGCTCCTGTCTATCTATCTGAATTCATGTGAATAAAATATGTACATGATGAAATTGGAGAAAAATAGAGGCTAATTGCTGTTCCTTTTTTTTTACTCCTATAAGCAAATTGCAGGACATTCATACAGTCCTAGATTAGTGTTCATTATGTTAGCATTTAGGCTTGCCTCTGGAGGACTATCTTTATTGGGTTAGTTGAAATGGGAAGATCTACCTTAACCTAAGTCTTCCTTATACTGCTCATCCTTAAGTATTTTCTCAAGTGCTATCCCCAATTACAGGGAGCCCTATCAGGATCCTCTTCAATAGGACAGGATTAAGTAGACAGTGCTGTCCTTTGTCCCTTGAGAAAATCTAATTACACATCGTTACTTCTGGATTATTATTTAATGCTGTTTTAAGAAAATGTCTTCTGTAACTAACCAAATCTAAGATAAGCGGAGTTAAATTACATGGATTTCATTCATCCAGCTTCCGTCTCTAGTTGTCTTGAACATTACAAAGTCATTCAATAAAGCATACTTAGAAAAAATCTCCAGGTCCACCCAGAGAGAAAATTGACCCGCATAGCTATTCAAACCCATTAAAATAGAGAGAATCTGGCTTTTCCTCTTTGGGATATTAGTTTCATTAATGAAATTATTTAAGCACAGATATGTGGTGCAATTTTATTAGTTTAAGAAAAAAATCAGAGCCTGAAAACTAAAAATCTTGGTATCTGGTGTCATGGGGAGCCAGAGAGAGGAAGAGAGACAGCCACACCTTTTGCCATGGAAACTGACAAGCACTCACATCTAGAAGGGAAGATTTGTTTCACAGAGTGAATGAGAAAGCTCAGTGTCAGTGAAAGCATGCTTAGACATTTGGCC
The DNA here is from genome assembly GCA_964023405.1 of Apodemus agrarius. Taxonomy (NCBI): domain Eukaryota; kingdom Metazoa; phylum Chordata; class Mammalia; order Rodentia; family Muridae; genus Apodemus; species Apodemus agrarius. The sequence continues at coordinate 41,722,481 of OZ030009.1, forward strand.
AATATCTGAAAAAAAGAGAGAGAGAAAAGAGAAAAGGTATAAAATACTTTAATAAAAGTAAATTTTTAAAATTTAAAACAATATTGTTTGGAGTCATAAATTAAAATTTTTATCCAGTCACAACATTTTAAAATGGCTACACATATTTTAATACATATTTTTTCCAAAACATATTCTAAAAATAAATAACGAATATGTTAGATACCTTTTTAATTGATTGATATAGATTTCCTTTTCGTGATTTTAAAAAATGTAATTGCAAACCTTATTTATTTTGCTGTTTCCTTACCATTAGTTAACATAAAGGAAGCATGATGTCATTCAGACCTGGAACACACAATCCCATCCTTATACTGTCTTTCCTTGATTTTTCATTTCCTTTTTATTGAAAATAGAATTTTTATTTTCCCACATAATATACCCTGATTGCAATTTTCCCTCCCTCTACTCCTCCCAGTTCATGTTCATATTCCCTCTTCTGTATCTACTCTCTTTTTGTCTTATTAGAAAAAAAGAGGCTTGTTGCCCAACACTCTGGCGCCCAATAATGAGGCCCCCATGGAGTCATCAAGGAGAAGGAGGCCGTTGGACTTGAAGGAAGAGAGCCCTTCATGAGCAGCTCCAGGAGCAGATAGGTCGAGGCAGGGGTGACCCACAGGAGCTCAATGAGGGAATGATCTCCAAGGTGACAGGAAGGTAAGACATGAGACAAGGATTTCCTTAGCACTCCCCTTAGCACTCCCTAGTCATTTCATGGCTCAAAGAAGCTCTCAAGATGTGAGGGGCTGGGTTTAGAAAAAGATATCTTAGGTACTTTTTTGAGAAGTACTTAGGATCTTAAGTATTTTGTTGGACAAATTTGTCCCTGGCTCCCAGATGAAAGAACCATAGATAAGAAAACATGGACTAGAGTAGGTGATTGTTTTAGAGATTACTATACAACTTTTGGTCCAGAAAAAATTCTGGTTACTGCCTTTAACCACTGGTCTCTGATTAATTACATTATTCAAGAATTCCTCCTGCTTCCAAGATCTAGTTTCTGAGGAAGAGTGTTCTCTGTAAAAGCATTCCTCCCGGACACAGTCTCCATGCTCTCTCACCTACCCCTCCCACTTCTATTGCAATTGAAATGGAGGAGGGACTTTTAAAATAGTCTCTATGTCTGCTCTTTCCCCTAATTTCTCAAAAAGACCAAAGTCTATCCTTCTCTACAAACTCTAAAATCTAGTCATAATCCAGGTGCTAACACTATCTCTCAGGGAGGAAGCCAGTTTGGAGGAGAAAGCTGCCAAGAGCCACTGAAAAAACTTCTCTCTGCCAAATGGTAGAGAGTTGCAGGGAGCAAGTATTCCTCTTAAAGGTGCTATGAGATTTAGAGAGACAAATGGTCACTCTAACTTCAGGATTTATTTCAAAGACAGAAACCCAGAAAAAGCCAGAGTCAAAACCCTTGCAGAAAAAGTCCAGTCCTGGCTTTTCCATTCTCTTTACGGGGGGGGGGGGGAACTGTTCCCTGTGAAGCCCCTGAGGAGGAGAGTCTGGGTGATAATGAGGAAGAGGAGAAGGGAGAAGTAAGAGATCAATCTCCAGGTACTCCACCCCCACATTCCCCAGATATTCCAACCCCAGATGAGGGCAGAGATGATCATGAATCAAATAACTCTTACAAGCCCCTTGACTTTAGAAAAATTAAAGTCTGTAGTCACAGCCTATGGGAGGACTGCTCCCTTCACTTTGGCACTTGAATCTCCCACTGAGAGCTGGCTCACACCTAAGGAATTTATGCAGCTCTCTCTAGCTTGCACTCTTTGGGGGAGAATTTGTTCTTTGAAAGTCAGAGGCAGCTGAAGCAGCCAGAGAAATCAAAACTAAAATCTGCTCACAGGCAGAGTGTATGTAAGTCCTGGACTACAAAGAAACTCTTGGGCTCTCCTCTCCTCCTACCTCTCTCCACATGGTCATGGTCAGTCTCTACTTCTCTACACACATACTCTCTCTCTCTCTCTCTCTCTCTCTCTCTCTCTCTCTCTCTCTCTGCCTTTATTTAACTCCACTATACCATTAATTCTCATCCTCCTCCCTGAATAAACTTTATTCTATACCATGTCTGTATTTGTCCACCTAGGCACCCCACTTCCCCACACCACCATATACCACATTCTCTAAACCTCTTTCTCTTTTTATAAACCCAACAGAGATTAAAAAAGCAGGGCACTGGGGAACAACTATCAGTGGCTGCCACTGTGCCTCCCCTCCTTCTCTGGAAGAATTTCCAGAAGTAACAGAAGACAAAGAGTTAAAACTTAAACAAGTGAAAGAAAAAGCAAGTTTCAAAAAAAGCAGTTTTTCCACATGCAGGACATTGTATAAAAAATGGTTAAAAGCTATTTCAGAACTCTCCTGGGGAAGAGGAAAGCAGGAGACACCCTGCTTCCTCCCTGGGTCCTACTGGAGATATCCTTAGTTCTGGTTAGGATATTTGGATCTCTTTGGGACATCAAGTTCCCTCTCTGTCTATTGCCTGTCTTTGGTGCACCAAATCTGTCCATATGTGTATCAATTTATGCTTAATTTATGTTTGTCTCTGATTGATTGTTATTTGATGTTAAAAAAAAAAAAACACGTTATCTGCTGGCAGTCCTGCCAGCCAAGGTTTACACAGTGGAAGCTGATTTAATGTGCCTCACTAGGAGTCAAACACAGCTGGAGAAAAAGTTGCTTCTTAAAGCAGTTCTGGGATAAGTGGGCTAATGGGTATTTCTCCTAAGAAAATTTTCTACAATGGTAAAGATTGAGTTCAAAGTGCTTTTTTACCTTGAAAAAAAGAGAGAGAAAATTTGTTTGGTTTAAATTTGTGAGATTTGTGTAATTGCTTCATTTTCATTTCTAATTGGTCTTAAAGGTATAAATGTTTTACATGTCTAGACTATAGAGTATTGGCTCACAAGTTATTGGACATAATTTAAAAGGTATATTGATGCTAACAAAAGGTGAGATTAAAACTGAAAATTCAGGGTTAGAACTATCTTAAACAACACATGGCATGATACAACCCAAGAAAAACAGACCTTTAAGATATTTCTAAATTGACATAATGTTTTATGTGGTTCTTATCCTAGAAATTAGACTTATAAGAAATAAGATTTAAAATAATGTCTCTTCAATAAGTTACACTGTCATACATTCAAACATAAGAACTAATGGACAAACTTTGCAGTGTGAAAGTATTATGTTTGCCATTAATTTTAAGGAGAAAGGATTAAAACTGTGTTTTGCTTTCAAAAATTGTAGTTATGCTTTAATATCACAGGTTCCTTTTGTTTTTTGACTTTCATACAGTGGGGTCTGGTTACAGGCTACTCCTTGCAGAACTGGTGGATGTAGGTCTGGCCTTAGGGATAATAGACTCAGATCAGAAGATTTACATTTAAATTAATACAAAGCTCAGAGCTGCCTCAGCAGAGGCTTGAGAGATGCTGCTTTCATCTTGCAGGCCTCAACGTGAGAGTTTCTGGCCAAAAGAACAATTTTAACAGATTCATACAGATGTGGTTCAAAATAAAGTTCAATCTTAGATCTGTGAAAGATTAATAAGGCTTTATAGAAATTATGAAGTCATCAAAATTTGGCCTGCCTACTACATACAAAATTATTATAAATTTAAAGGGTTCTTTTTTTGCTTTGTGGATCCTGATAATTTTAAAAGCATTTACTTCTAACTTTAAAAGAGCATAAGTTAACTTTAAAAAACCAATTACATAATTTCATTACAAAGTTCTTTCTCATAAAATGGCTAACAGCTTTACCTTTTGTGGAGAAAAAAATGTTTTGTCTCTGCTTCAATACAAGAAGCTAAGATCTTAAATTTTTCAATATATATTGTTTGTAGAATTTTATTATAGGCATTTGCTCTTAACAATGGGCTTTAAAATTTTTTAAGTTAATGATTTTCAAAAGGTATTGAGATAATTTTTTTGTCTAATACACTGCTTTAAGCTTGCCACAAGAGGATTTAAGCCTCTGATGTTCTCAAGGTAAATGCCAAAAGGGGGGGAGGACCCCTGAGGACATCAGCACAGGGGGAATGTTCCTGAACAGAACATCAATAGCTTATGCTCTAAGATCAAGAATTGACAAATGGGACCTCATAAAATTACAAAGTTTCTGTAAGGCAAAGGACACTGTCAATTGGACAAAATGGCAACCAACAAATTGGGAAAAGATCTTCACCAACACTACATCTGACAGAGGGCTAATATCCATTATATAAAAAGAACTCAAGAAGTTAGACTCCAGAGAGCCAAATAACCCTATTAAAAATGAGGTACAGAGCAAATCAAAGAATTTTCACTTGAAGAACTTCGGATGGCTGAAAAGCACCTTAAGAAATGTTCAACATCATTAGTCATTAGGGAAATGCAAATCAAAAAAACCCTGAGATTTCACCTCACACCAGTCAGAAAAGATTAAACACTCAGGAGACAGCAGCTGTTGGTGAGGATGTAGAGAAGGAGGAGTACTCCTCCACTGCTGGTGGAATTATAAGCTGGTACAACCACTCTGGAAATCAGTCTGGTGGTTCCTCAGAAACCTTGGCATGACACTTCCGGAGGACCCTGCTATACCACTCCTGGGCATATACCCAGAGAATTCCCCAGAATGTAATAAGGATACATGCTGCACTATGTTCATAGCAGCCCTATTTATAATAGCCAGAAGCTGGAAAGAACCCAGATGTCCCTCAACAGAGGAATGGATACTATTCAGCCATTAGAAATAATGAATTCATGAAATTCTTAGATAAATGGATGGAGCTGGAGAACATCATATTATGTGAGGTAACCCAGTCTCAAAATAACACTCATGGTATGCATTCACTCATAAGCATATATTAGCTTAGAAACTTGGAAATCCAAGACACAATCCACATATCAAATGATGTCCAAGAAAAAGGAAGGGGTGGCCCCTGGTTCTGGAAAGGCTCAGTGCAGTAGTGTAGGGGAATACCAGGACAGGGAAGGGGGAAGGGGTAGATGGGGGAACAGGGCAAGGGAAGAGGGCTTATGGGACTTTCAGGGACTTTCCACTTTTTAGGAAAGTGGAAGTTATTTGAAATGTAAAAAAATAATATATTGAATTTAAAAAAGAGAGAGACATAACTTGGCGAAAGCTACCATAAGTATTTGTGAACAGTTTATGATATACTTCCATTCCTTGACAAAGAGAACATTAATGTAGACTCTCTCCAAGCAAAGTTTTAACATACTACAATAAAGATTTGGTGTGATAATAAAGTGTTTCAAGATAAAATCATAAAAATATTTTTAAAAGAAATGTTTTAAGAGCCTGATGAAACATTTGTCCCTTATTTCAAACAGCAATTAAATTAATTATTGTTAATTACATGGCAAGCCTTTTAAGGCAAAATTAATAATTGTTATCCAAAATATAAATTTTTAAAATTTGCCTCCATACATGCTTTTATATTTTTACATATTTATACATGCATCCCCTAAAGAATGCCATTGACTGTGAGAATAAAGCGCATATAACTAGTTCACATGTTTCTTTCTTGCGTTTCCCCTTGCTTCAGCACAGATATTTAAATTGGGTGCTGTTGCTGCTATTTCTAAAATGTTAAAAATCAAACTTTTAATTTCTATATTGATAATATATATATATACATATACATATACATATACATATACATATACATATACACCTCATGGCTTACAATTGTTTGAAATTGTTTCTTTTTAATTTTGCTAATTCTTAAAGTTTATAATTATACAATTCTAGTTAAAATTAATTAAAAGTATACATATGACTATTTTTTCAAGCTTTGTGCTTGCAACTGTTTTAAAAGAAGAAACAACAACAAAATAAAATAAAATAAAATTAGTTACTACATATGTTATTTTTTCTATATTGGATGTTCCAAATCAAATTAAGACAAATATTATAACTGACTATTACAGTCATTTGAGATAGTTTATTAACAATTTAATATTAGTCATATTACTGAGATTCCTCATAATTCTCAAAGACAAGATATTGTGCAACAGGCCCATAAAACTTTAAAACAATATTTTTATAAATAAAAGAGGGGAGAATCACATCTCTGCATATCATAAAAATTTTAAAATTTTAATGCCAGGAAACTCTCTGAGTGTGGAGAAGAGGGCATGTTTATGTTTTTTTCTGCAGGATGCCTAAGGAACATGCTAGCTGCCAGAGTATGCTAATGCTGAGACAAAGAATGATGCTGATTATAATCACTAAAAATGGCTGCAGTCCTCAACATCTTTGGATGCCTCCTACTAATGCTGACACCACAGACATCTACAGATCCAACATCCCTCTTTGCATGGCAATTTTATTTAGATAAAAATTAGAAAATTATAAGAAGATTAAAGGGGAAATATTGGTTACTGCTGATTGTCCCCTTGAGGGTGTTAAAAGGCCATATATTTACATTTTACAGATTTCAAGCATAGACCATATAGAACGTGGCCTGACATTTGTTTTCTTTAAGACATCCACAAGATTTACTTTGGTTGTTTGGGACACTTGTGTTAGCTGCTTGACTTCTCCTCATGCAATTACATCCAAGTAAAACACAATTTTACACCCTCAGTTAGTTTTCTAACAGATGATGAATCCTGCAAGGCCTCTAATCCTTCTACAAAGGGGTGGTGCATACCTTTACCAAGTAAGTTTACCACCTATGCAAAATCTCCCAATATATATTGGCACAAAGGTTATGAATGGGGTCTTTGCTTCTATGTACTTGGCTTTGATGCAGGTATTATTTTCTCTATTAAGCTCCTTAAAGAGCCTTTGCATCATGTCCAGCCAGTCCCAATGGGGCCTAATCCTGTGTTGGTACCTTGTCCTATTCCTCCTAAAGAAATTGACCAGGACACTACTCCTGCTCCTTCTCTTAAAGGCACCTCCCTACCTTCTGTATTTGCCCTCTGGTCACCAGCTAGGCCATCAGTCACTATTCTGCCTGTACCACCTCTACAACCAGCTCTCTCTAAAAATCTTGTACTTTCCTTAGTTAATCAGACTTTTCTTACCTTAAATAAAACTTCACCTGAACTTGTTGAAGATTGCTGGTTGTGCTACCATTCCCAACTACCCTTTTTTGAAGGAATTGCCATTCTTGGTGATCAGCATTGACATTGGCAAAAGGGCACTTGGCTAGGTCTTTCATTAACCCAAATATCTGGCTTGAGACTTTGTATGATCTCTAGTGGAACAAATGTCCCCTCAGTTTACACTCACTTGTGTATGAAACCTATTTTCTCCCTCCTTGGAATTATTTCATTCTCCCCCTGGAGGGAACCTGGTGGGCATACCTTGATGGCCTTACACCTTGCCTCTTTGCCTTGGTTTTTCAAAATTGAAAGAATGGAGAGAGCCCTGAGTTTTGCATCCTTATTAAGATGGTTCCTCATTTAGTTTATTATCACTCTGAAGACTTTTTTTTTTACCTGTGGGATCAATCCACACTCACTGGAGACTCCACCTCTTTGAGCCATTCCCACAGAGAACCTATCTCTGCTGACACTATTTCTATCCTACTTGGCCATAGAGCTGTGGGAGCAGGGACAGGTATTTCTTCCCTTGTTCTTTCTAACTCTAGGTACACAGAGCTAAGTGCCACCATCGATCAAGATGTCCAATGCCTTCAGCAGGGGATAATTGATCTCTCTGTCTCGGTTGACTCCCTAGCTGAGGTTGTCCTCCAAAGTAGGTGGGTACTTGATCTCCTGTTCCTCCAACAAGGTGGACTTTGTGCAGCTTTAAAAGAAGAATGCTGTTTCTATACTAGTAAAACAGGAGTTGTAAGAGATAGCATGAAAAAAGTCAGAGAAGGACTAGAAAAACGTAAGAGAAAAAGAGAACAGAAAGAAAGTTGGTATGAAAATTGGTTTTTCTCCTCTCCATGGCTCACTACCCTTTTATCCACTATCCTAGGACCCTTTGTAGGTCTATTATTGTTATGTTCTTCTGGACCATAGGCTTTTAAACACCTCACTACCCTATTTAAAAAACAGGTAGATGACTTGGCAGCCAAGTCCATTCAGGTACATTACCATCATTTGGCTATGGAGGATTGAGAGATGGCTACTCAAACCCCCAGGGCAGTCACAGATCAGCCCATATGGCACACTCTAGTGCCCAAGCAGAGAGAGCATTCTTGTCACAGCCATTCCAGCTGGGACTCCAGAAGGAGCCCACAAGCTCAAGGCACCAATAAATAATAACATTGCAGTTAGCCAATGATGGGCACTGTCTTAGTTAGGGTTTCACTGCTGTGAACATATACCATGACCAATGCAAGTTTTATAAAAGACAACATTTAATTGGGGTTGGCTTACAGGCTCAGAGGTTCAGTCCATTGTCATCAAGGCAGAAACATGGCAGCATCAAGGCAGATATGGTGGGGAGGAGCTGAGAGTTCCACATCTTCATCTGAAGGCCGCTATAGAAGACTGACTTCCAGGCAGCCAGGGTGAGGGTTTTAAGCCCACACCCACATTGACACACCTACTCCAACAAGGCCACACCTCCTAATGAGGACACTTCCTGGACCAATCATATACAAACCATCACATTCCACTCCCTGGCCCCCATAGGCTTGCTCAAACATTAGTCTATGGGGGCCATACTTAAACATAGCATAATGCAAAATACATTTAGTCCAACTTCAAAAGTCCCTTTAGTCTATAGCAGTCTCCACACTGTTAAAAGTCCAAAGTTCAAGGTCTCTTCTGAGATTCACTCAATCACTTAACTGTAATCCTCCAAGCAAGACAGGAAACCAGCTGGGCAAAGTCCAAACTCTTCATCTCCATGTCTGATGGCAAAGCAGTCTTCAGATATCCAACTCCTTTTTCATCCTTGTTGACTGCAACTAGGTTCTTTGTCCTGGGCTTGTTCCACTCCCTGTTAGCAGCTTTCCTTGGCAGGCATCCTGTGACCCTGGCATCTTTAACATCTTGGGTACCCCAAGTCAATTTCAGCTTCACAGCTTCCTGTTCCAAAGTCTGAGATCCACACATGATCTTCTGTGTATCTCCAAAGAGCTGGTGTCACTTCTCCAGCTCTGCCCTCTGTAGCACTCTAAGTTCAGATTGATCCACTCCACTGCCACTGCTGTTCTTGGTGGTCATCCCATGGTACTGGCATCTCCAATATGCTAGGGTCTTCCACTGCAACTATGCTTCACCAAAGCCTCTCATAGGCTCTCTTCATGGTACCAAGTCTCAACTCCTTTGCATGACCCCTTCAGTCCTGGGCTGTCAATTACAACTGAGGGTACACTTTCACCAATGCCCTTCCATGGCCTCTCACAGTACCAAGCCTCAGCTGTTCTTCATGATGCCTTCATGCCTTCAAAACCAGTACTACCTGGATGTTTCTTACAAGTTACCAAGTACAGCTGCAGCATGAGGTACAACCATGGCTATCTCTGGAGTACAGCTTCTTTGTGCTCTCAGAAAACACTTCCCATATTTCACCTAAGTGATGCTGGTCTTTCTTAATCACCGCTAATTTCTTAGCTCCAGCTAACCAGCATCAATTGTCCCAGTAGTCTTCTTCTCCTCTTGAATATAAAGCCAGAGACACATGGCCAAAGCTGCTGAGTTCTGCTGCTTGCAGGAGCTGGAACATTATCACTAGCTTCCTTTTTCCCAGCTCCTTCACTGCCTAAGTTGGCTGTCCTGAATCTTGCTCCTTAGACTGACTTGGAACTCAAGAGATCTGCATGCCTGTCCCCTAAGCACTGGGATTAAAGGTGTGGTCCATCAAGCCTGGATTAAAGTTTTTCTTCACCTAGAATTTACTCTGTTCTAGGCTGGCCTTGAACTCAGAGATCTGCTTATCTTTGCCTCCTGGGATTAAAGGCTTGTACTACCATGCCTGGACCTAAAGTTACCTGGGTGGAATCTTGCCCCAAGGTCGCCACTCCTTTAATTCAATATCCTTGAATTCAGCTCCATTTCACTTCCTGGAGTTCCTTTAATACTCAAACTATATATTTTGTACTTTTCCTTTCTCATCTTACTATGTTTGTTCCAAATTCTCTTCATCAGACTTAACCAGAGAACAAAGTCTTTGTTGGGCTTTTTTGAGACTTCCTTGCAGATGCAATTAATATAAATCTCTTTACCTCAGCCCTAGACAGTCTCTTCAGACAGTGGCAAAAAGCAACCATGTTCTTTACCAAAACATCACAAAAACAGTCTCTCAGCCACATATTAAAGTCCTTCTCCACTGAAACCTCTTGAGCTGTCAAGCCTACACAGTTCAAATGACCCTCTGCACCACTGTCTTCCATATTCCTACTATTCTGGCCCATTAAGCCCCACTTAAAGAATTCCATGGCTTTCCAAATCCAAAGTCACAAAATCCACATTCTTCCAAACAAAAGCATGGTCAGGCCTATCACAGCAATACCCCACTTCTGGTACCAACTTCTGTCTTAGTTAGGGTTTCACTGCTGTGAACATACACCATGGCCAATGCAAGTTTTATAAAAGACAACATTTAATTGGAGTTGGCTTACAGGCTCAGAGGTTCAGTCCATTGTCATCAAGGCAGAAACATGGCAGCATCAAGGCAGATATGGTGGGGAGGAGCTGAGAGTTCCACATCTTCATCTGAAGGCTGCTATAGAAGACTGACTTCCAGGCAGCCAGGGTGAGGTTTTAAGCCCACACCCACATTGACACACCTACTCCAACAAGGCCACACCTCCTAATGAGGTCACTTCCTGGGCCAATCATATACAAACCATCACAGGCACCTTCCCGGGAGCACTCCCACCTAAGACAGGAGTCTCTGGAGGCTGGCAGAGACATCCAGAAGGGAAAGGGATGATGGATGGCTGGAATGATCCTAAGACAGGCACTTCTCCATTCCTTTTGTGCATCTGCTTTTTATCAATGGCTGTCTGCCCTCTGGTCTCTTTTATACAGAGAAGGGGGAGATGCTAGGAGCCATTCTTACTTAGATCTCATAACCCCCTCCTTTCAGCCATTTTTAGCCTGTTTTTTTCTGGCCTTCTTTTAAAAAAAATATCCCAGCTTAAAGATTAACCAAATAGTTAGATAATCAGTACCTGCAGAGCTCACTTGAATGGGCTAGATCAAACGGAGCTCACCTGTGGCAACTCTTTTCCACTTCACCTCCTCATGACCCCTTTATTGTGCCAAGATTCCTGCAGCAATAGCCAACCTTTTCCAGAAATTATGAGAAACTGTTTCTAACAAATGATGCCAGTCCCCTTATACATTGCCACTTAACCCCTCCCTTCACCTTGCTCCCTTTATATTGCCATGTGTAAAAAATAAAATTTGCAGCTCGATCAGAATACTGTCTTGCTGTCTGTCTTTCATGTCTCTTGTCTCTCACCTTCTCCTAGATGGTCTAGGGACCCTGTTGACTGTCCTGTGGGTCGGGACATGGCTTTTCAGGAATAATAATAAAGTATAACAAAATAAAATATAATAATATAAACAAAAACTAATACCTAATGGATAAGTATAAGATATTTATTGATGCTCTGATAGATACAAAGAAATAAATTTGCATGTTTTGTCAAATATCTTTCTGTTAATTTACCCTTTAAACAGAGGAAACAAATGTATGTACAATAACATATAGGGCCGTGGTAAACTGAATTGGTGTGGAATTTTTAAAGGAGATACTGTTTAGTCTTCACAGAGGAAGGATGACATATCTTACAAATGCAGGTGACTAAATTCTTGAAATATACTTTTGCTAATTGCTCAAAAATCCTAGACTGTCTTTGGTTAATCTAGCATGCAGATTTAAGAGATTAATTTTGGAATTGGCTTATAAGTAGAGATAATTCAATGTTAAATTTAAAGATACTGTTGGTTATATAATTAGACTTAATATGATATTCAGAAATGATATATACAACAAAATGTTTCTCAAATCTTAGAACATAAATTTTGTTAAGTAATGTGTACATTTCTTCTTGCTTTCAGGTATGTTTTAATAACTATCCAGTAATTAACTTTATAAATACTTACCATATTTGTCTGCAATATGGAAATAAATGTATGAAGCTTATCTAAATAAATCTTATAAAAATGTTACATATAATTAATTTCATACTAATCAGAGTTATTTATATGGGTTCACAAGTTCAGAAGGTAAGGATGGTGGCAGTATAACATTTTGGCTAGCTAGACAAAGTATAACCAGTTGACACTTAAGCTGTTTGGTCCTAAGTGTGTTAAGAGGGGTAATGGACAGGTGGTCAACAGGGCAGTTTCAGGGCATTTAGATAATAGAGCATAAATAATACAAATAATAGAACCATAGTTTTATGACCTTTTAGAACCTGATTTTTCCTTTAAAAACTCTGCTCTAAGAACAAACTGGAACCACAGTTAGGTTCCTGGTCCTTTTGTGGGTCATGGTTGATCAGTCTTAGGATGTACATTCAATAAACTTTTCTTGTATAACTGAGATCAGTGTTCATATGGTTTGTGTGGCAATTTCTGTACCCTCAAAATATAACGTCTTCCTGGCACATGATGAAACTTTCTCCAAAACTGGTCACATACTTGTCCAAAAAGTTAGCCTAAATAGATACAAGTAAATTGACATAACCACATGCATCCTATCAGACCATCATTATCAAAGCTGGATGTCCACAAGTAATGAAACAACAGAAAGTCTACTAACCCATTGAAACTGAGCAACTCTCTACTGAATGAAAATTGGGTCAAAACAGAAAGGAAAAAATAGTTAAGGATATTATAAAATCAATGAAAATGAATATAAAATATACCCAAACTTGTGTAACACAAGGAACCTAGTGCGGGAGGAAAGTTCATAGTATTAAGTGCTTACATAAAAAAGTGGGGCGATCACTAAAATCAAGGACTAGACAAGGCTGCCCCTCTCAACATATCTCTTCAATATAGTACTTGAGGTACTAGTTAGGGCAATTCGACAACAGAGGGAAGTCAAAGGGATACAAATCTGAAAGGAAGAAGTCAAACTATCACTATTCGCAGATAATATGATAGTATACTTAAGTGACCCAAAAACCTCCACCAGAGAACTCCTGCAACTGATAAGCAACTTCAGCAAAATGGCTGGCTATAAAATCAACTCAAGCAAATCAGTAGCCTTCCTATAAGTGAAGGATAAGCAGGCCGAGAAAGAAATTAGGGAAATGACACCCTTCACAATAGACACAAATGATATAAAGTATCTTGGAGTGATGCTAACCAAACATGTGAAAGATTTATATGACAAAAACTTCAGGTCTCTGAAGAGGGAAATTGAAGAAGACATCAGAAAATGGGAAAATCTTCCATGCTCGTGGGTTGGCAGGAATAATATAGTCAAAATGGCAATCTTGTCCAAAGCAATATACAGATTCAATGCAATCCCCATCAAAATCCCAACTCAGTTCTTCATAGAGTTAGAAAGAGCAATTCTCAAATTCATCTGGAATAACAAAAAACCCAGGATAGCTAAAACTATCATCAACAGCAAAAGAACTTCTGGGGGAATCAATATCCCGGACCTCAAGCAATATTACAGAGCAGTGGTATTAAAAACTGCATGGTATTGGTTCAGTGACAGGGAAGCGGATCAATGGAATAGGATTGAAGAACCAGAATTGAACCCACACATCTATGGCCAATTGATCTTCGACAAAGGAGCTGAAAACATCCAGTGGAAAAAAAGATAGCCTTTTCAACAGATGGTGCTGGCTCAACTGGAGGTCAACATACAGAAGAATGAGAATTGATCCACTCTTATCTCCTTGCACTAAGCTCAACTCCAAGTGGATCAATGGATAGTATACTATCATATCATCTGCGAATAGTTTGACTTCTTCCTTTCCAATTTGTACCCCTTTGACTTTCTTATGTTGTCGAATTGCTCTAGCTAGTACCTTAAGTACTATATTGAAGAGATATGGTGAGAGGGGGCAGCCTTGTCTAGTTCCTGATTTCAGTGGGATTGCTTCAAGTTTCTCTCCATTTACTTTGATGTTGGCTATCAGTCTGCTGTAAATTGCTTTTACTATGTTTAGATATGGGCCTTGAATTCCTGTTCTTTCCAAGACTTTCAGCATGAAAGGATGCTGAACTTTGTCAAATGCTTTTTCAGCATCCAATAAGATGACCATGTGTTTTTTTATTTTGAGTTTGTTTATGTAGTGGATTACGTTGATGGATTTCCATATATTGAACCATCCCTGCATCCCTGGGATGAAGCCAACTTGATCATGGTGAATGATCGTTTTGATGTGTTCTTGGATTCGGGTGGCAAGTATTTTATTTAGTATTTTTGCATCAATATTCATAAGGGAGATTGGCCTGTAGTTCTCTTTTTTAGTTGGATCTTTCTGTGGTTTTGGTATCAGGGTAATAGTGGCTTCATAGAATGAGTTGGATAGTGTTCCTTCTGTTTCTATTTTGTGGAATAGTTTGAAGAGTATTTGTATTAGGGCTTCTTTGAAGGTCTGATAGAATTCTGCACTAAAACCTTCTGGTCCTGTGCTTTTTGTTGGTTGGAAGACTTTCTATGACCCCTTCTATTTCTTTGGGGGTTATGGGTCTGTTTAGATGATCTATTTGATCCTGATTTAATTTTGGTATTTGGTTTCTGACTAGGAAATTGTCCATTTCCTCCAGATTCTCCAGTTGTGTTGAGTGTAGGCTTTTGTAGTAGGATCTGATTATTTTTTGAATTTCCTCAGTTTCTGTTGTTATATCCCCCTTTTCATTTCTAATTTTGTTAATTTGATTACTGTCTCTGTGCCCTTTGGTAAGTCTGGCTAGGGGTTTATCTATCTTGTTGATTTTCTCAAAGAACCAGCTCCTGGTTTTGTTGATTCTTTGTATGGTTCCCTTTGTTTCAACTTGATTGATTTCAGCCCTGAGTTTGATGATTTCCTGTCTTCTACTCCTCCTGGGTGAAATAGCTTCTTTTTGTTCTTGGGCTTTCAGGTGGGCCATTAAGTTGCTAGTGTATACTCTCTCCTGTTTCTTTTTGGAGACACTCAGGGCTATGAGTTTTCCTCTTAGCACTGCTTTCATTGTGTCTCATAGATTTGGGTATGTTGTACCTTCATTTTCATTAAATTCTAAAAAGTCTTTGATTTCTTTCTTTATTTCTTCCTTGATTAAGGTATCATTGAGTAGAATATTGTTTAGCCTCCACGTGTATGAGGATTTTCTGTTGTTTTTTTGCTATTGATGAACACTCTTCCTCCATCGTGATCTGATAGGAGGCATGGGATTAGTTCGATCTTTTTATATTTGTTGAGGTCTGTCTTGTGACCAATTATATGGTTGATTTTGGAGAAGGTACCATGAGGCGCTGAGAAAAAGGTATAGGCTTTTGCTTTAGGATGAAATGTTCTATATATATATATCTGTTAAATCCAATTGGTCCAACGTTTCAATGAGTTTCCCTGTGTCTCTGTTTGGTTTCTGTTTTCCTGATTGGTCCATTGAGGATAGTGGAGTGTTGAGGTCCCCCACAATTATTGTGTTAGGTGCAATGTGTGCTTTGAGATTTAGTAAAGTTTCTTTTACAAATGAGGGTGCCCTTGTATTTGGAGGATAGATGTTTAGAATTGTGTGTTCTTCTTGGTGTATTCTTCCTTTGACTAGCAAGAAGTGAACTTCTGTGTCTCTTTTGATGACTTTGGGTTGAAAGTCAATTTTATCTGATATTAGAATGGCTATTCCAGCTTGCTTTCTGCAACCATTTGCTTGCAAGATTGTCCTCCAGCCTTTTACTCTAAGGTAGTGTTTGTCTTTAACTCTGAGGTGTGTTTTCTGTATGCAGCAAAATGTAGGGTTTTGTTTCCGTATCCAGTCTGTTAGTCTATGTCTTTTTATTGGGAAATTGAGTCCATTGATGTTAAGAGCTATTAAGGAATAGTGATTATTTGTTCCTGTCATTTTTGATGATATTTTTGTTTTTGAGTAGTTATCATCCTTTGAGATTGATGGAAGTAGGTTACTATCCTGCTTTTTCTTGGGTACAGTTTCCCTCCTTGTCTTGGAGATTTCCTCCTATTATCCTTTGTAGAGCTGGTTTAGTGGAAAGGTATTGTGTAAATTTGGTCCTGTCATGGAATATTTTGATTTCTCCATCTATGTTTATTGAGAGTTTTGCTGGGTATAGTCATCTTGGCTGGCATTTGTGTTCTCTTAGGGTCTGCATGAGATTCGCCCAGGATCTTCTAGCTTTCATGGTTTCTGGAGAGAAGTCTGGTGTGATTCTAATAGGTCTTCCTTTATATGTTACTTGGCCTTTTTCTCTTACTGCCTTTAATATTCTTTCTTTGTTTAGTACATTTGGGGTTCTAATTATTATGTGACCGGAGGTATTTCTGTTCTGGTCCAGTCTGCTTGGAGTTCTATAGGCTTCTTGTATATTCATGGG
Source organism: Apodemus agrarius (assembly GCA_964023405.1). Classification (NCBI taxonomy): domain Eukaryota; kingdom Metazoa; phylum Chordata; class Mammalia; order Rodentia; family Muridae; genus Apodemus; species Apodemus agrarius. The sequence goes on from OZ030009.1 coordinate 41,738,957, forward strand.
CATCTCTCTTTTAAGTCAGGGAAGTTTTCTTCCATAATTTTGTTAATGATATTTGCTGGCCCTTTAAGTTGTAGATCTTCACTCTCATCTATCCCTATAATCCTTAGGTTTGGTCTTCTCATTGTGTCTTGGATTTCCTGGATGTTTTGGGTTAAGAGCCTTTTGGATTTTGTGTTTTCTTTGACTGTGGAGTCAATGGTTACTATGTTATCTTCAGCATCTGAGATTCTTATCTCTATCTCTTGTATTCTGTTGTTGATGTTTGCATCTATGAACCCTGATTTCTTCCCAAGGTTTTCTATCTCCAAAGTTGCCTCCTTTTGTGATTTCTTAGTTGTTTCTACCTCTGTGTTCAGATCTTGGATGGTTTTGCTCAGTTCCTTCATTTGTTTGTTTGTGTTCTGTTGTAATTCTTTAAGAGATTTTTGTGTTTCCTCTTTCGTGACTTCTGCCTGTTGTTTCAAGTTCTCCTGCATTTCTTTAACTGATTTTCTTATTTCCTCTTTATTGGTTTCTCTCTGTTGGCCCATATTCTCCTGGAGTTCTTTAAGTGATTTTTGTGTTTGCATTGTAAGAGCTTCTACCCTATTGATGTTCCCCTGCATCTCTTGAAGAGATTTGTTTATGTCCTTTTTGTGTTCTTCCAGCAGCCTCACGACCAGTGCTTTTATATCCAACTCTTGTTTTTCTGGTGTGCTGGGGTATCCAGGACTTGCTGTGGTTGGCGAATTGGGTTCTGATACTGCCATATTGCCTTGATTTTTGTTTGCAACATTCCTACATTTGCCTTTTGCCATCTGTTTATCTCTGGAGTTAGTTGGTCTTGTTCTTAGTGGTTGGTGTTTGAGGCTCCTGTGAGCCTGGTGTTTGGCACTGCTGTATTAGGGGGCGTCCGAGCTCCCGAGGTGGAGACTGGGAGGTTTCAGTTACTGGGCTCTCAGTTACCTCCTCAGCTCTGCTGTGCTAGATCTAAGTCTTCCCGAGGCTCGCTGCAATTGGCCTCCCGCAGACTCCTCCTGGCCTGCCTAGTTGCTAGCTCTTAAGAATCAGATTTTTTTTTCCTCCACCAATCTTGGCTAGTCTGTTAGATCTTTATGGTGTCCTAGGATCCTCTATTGGTTCTCTATGGTGACCTGTTCAGACCACCAGCTCCAAAATGGTGGTGGATCTCAGGGCTCTGTCTAACCACTGGGTTCCCTGCAGGACTGGAGGTTCCCTGGTTGTGATGCTAGAGCCTAGATGGTAGTACTCTCAGTCCACATGGCTCTGTCATGTTAGCTGTCTGTGGTGTCCTGAGGCATGATGTCAGCCTCTGGCTGTACTCCAGGCACCGACCCACTAGCAGGTTGTTGCCCCCTTGGGTTGGTGCAGAGACCGCTTGCCAAGCTGATCTGGCTCTGTGTGCACTGCCAAGCAGTTGGTGCACAGACCTATTTCCAACCTCATTTGGTTCTGGGCACGAGCAAAAGCCTGACCAGGTGTTCTTTGCCAGGCTAAGTCTCTATCCAAGCACCTGAACCCAGCCTCCAGCAGGCAGTCCGCAGTGACCCGAGGGAAGATGGCGGCCAGCTGCAAACCCGCTAGGAGGTCCCCAGGGATCAGGGAGAGCCTCTGAGCTGCAGGTGCTCAGAGCTCCTGTCAACCTTTCCTGGCTCAGGGGGCCAACAAGGGTTCGACCAGGTATTTGTTGCTAGGTCAAGTCTCTGTCCACGCACCTGAACCAAGCCACCAGCTGGCAGTCCGCAGCGACCTGAGGGAAGATGGCGGCCAGCTGCAAGCCCGCTAGCTGGTCCCCAGGGATCAGGGAGAGCCTCTGAGCTGCAGGTGCTCAGAGCTCCTGCCGATCTTTCCTGGCTCTGGGCAAATACTTCCATTTTTTTTTTTACAACCACTAGTTTCCAAGTAAAGTTACCCATCATTAGGCCTCAATTTCTAACAATGAATAATTTTACTATGGTCATCTACTTCAGGGGTATTTTTTTTAAGTAACCGTGACATTTTTATTTGCTAAATCTGGTGATCCTAATTTTTGGAATTACTTCAGATGTATTTTCCACATTAGAGGATCACATACTCCTAGACGTGATGTTTTTGACTGGCTTTTCAAACTTTATTAGGTTGCCTGTCTCTCCAAACAAGTTTATGGAACTGTGAAACAGATTCAAGACTCAAAGGTCTTATAGGATAAGTCACATATAGTTCTATTTAATTACTGAAAATTTATGAAACAGATTTACCCTTACAATTTTGAAAGTAATTACTTTGGCTTTTTAGAAGGCCATGATTTTCTTGTTCAAAGATTTGAATTTTATTCCTATGGAAAATTCATAAGTAGAAAAAACTTTTGGAACATTATGGATGGTAAAAAGTAAAGGTGAAAAAATACATTGTCATACTCAAATGTGAAGACTTTTTGTCAATTAATAAGTATTTTTGCATTTGATAAAGCAATCAAATGTCATAGTTTTCTATCACAAGCATAACAGGTTAGTTACTAGGATTACAGAGAAATGGAAAATTGAATGGAACATTAAAATGAATCTAATCTATACCTTGTCTGATATGTTCTTTATTTTTAAGAAATATCAAAATTTTGGTGATACATCCTTCAATTCTGAATAAACAAAATAAGATATTTACTTAAATGTCAAATGTGTTTTACAAACTTCCAAAAATTGTTTCCTTGGTATGTATATTCGTGGACATGCTCATGTGTGTCTCTGTGTGTGTTTGAGAGAGAGAGAGAAAGAGGCAGACAGACAGAGAGATAGACAGACAGAGAGAGAGGGAGGGAGAGATTTGCTTACACACACACACACACACACACACACACACGTGTGTGTGTGTGTGTGTGTGTGTGTGTGTGTATGTGTGTGTGTATATGTGTGTGTGTGTTTATGTTAAACATAGAGACCAAAGAGGTTCTTGAACCTTATGAAACTAAGGATAGTTTTAAGCTACCATATGAGTTCCAAGATTAAACCTGGGTCTTCTGCCAAATCAAAAACCATTTCATCTGGAACTAGAGTAAATTATGGTTATGCATCACCATATGGGTGCCAGAACTAATTCTTCATTCGGCCCAAGAGCAAAAGAGTATTCTTAAATACTGACATATCTCTCTACCCCTCCTTTTTAAAATATTTTATTAGTATATCTTAATTAAACATAATGGATGGCGTTATGACATTTTCATACATGTATATACTTTTTATTCTTCTCCATTGCCCTTTCTTGTGATCTCCCATTCTAATGGGCTTCTTTTCAATTACTTTCCCTCATAATTTCATGTCATTTTATTTTATTGTTTTGATAATGCTAATCAAACCCAAAGTGTTCAATTAGGATATATTGCTGCACTATTGCAAAGGTATGTTTATAAGGAAATAGCTCATTAGTAGCTATACCACTGAAAATCATCTCTTTTCATTCTGGCAATTACTAGTTTCATATAAAGCCTCAGAATAGCATGAGATCTTGTGAGTTTATTCCACTTTCACCATGTTAAATGATGGAAACTTTTTCTGTTCTGGTCATGTGTAGCTAATCACAGTTGATGTGAATTAAAATATTTCCAGGGAAATTTTAATGATCTTTTCAGAATGTCTACTTTTCACTTAATTTAGCATTCTGTTAATTGAAAGGTGATAAGTGTACATTTTATGGGCTACAATGTAATATTTCAGTGTGTAAACTTTTCAAGTTAACAACCTATTGATGATATATTCCAATTCATTTAAAAGCATAAGATAAATTGGTCTTTTTTTTCAAGAGAACAATTCTCAGTGTATCACACACCTGACTGTCCTGGAACTTAGTCTGAAGACCCAACTGGCCTTGAACTCACAGAGACGGTCCTGCCTTTGTCTCTTGAATGCTGGGATTAAAAGCATATTATACCTCATCCGTATAATTGGTTCAGTAATTGTTTAAAACTAGAGTGTACCTACCACATTTATTTTTCCTAGATAATTATATTTTCATCAATTCTTAAAAGAACAAATATCTCACACTTCTCCATCTCTTTCAGTTTTCTAGATCCTAGTGATGGTGAGTTTTGCTTTCTCCTATGAAACCAATATTTTAAAAATATTTGAATTGAAATAGATTATACTACCTTTTAATCCCCTTCCCTTCTACATTTTCTCTCATACCACATCCTCTGAAGCCAATAGCATTTTTATTATTATTGGTACATATATATAGTCAGATGTACACATATGCATAAACATATATACATATATGCATATATGTATAACTATTATATTGCAATATATGATAACATTATATATTATATAATATATGTAACATTATATTATATGTTATATGTTATATGTTATATATTACATACATATATATATATATCCTATTGAATCATTTGTTTCTTATTTGTGTGTATATAGTTTCAAAATCTGATCAGTCTGAATAGCAGGCTCATCCCTGGGAAAAAGTAATTCTCCTTCTACAAGATTTATATATTTCCTTGTCTAGATTTTGAACCCTTAGAATAATTTCTTCTTCCACAATAACATGTCTATTAATTCCATTGTTCAAATCGTGTTTGTATAGTCATTTCTATGAAATTAGGTTTTAAAATTTACACCCGTGACTGAAAACATGACATAAATTTCTTTTTTTTTTTTGAGTGGCCTATTTTATAAAACACATTTTTAAAGACACATTGCAAAAGCTTAACTAGGTCATGTCACATATTCTACCACTCTCTAATATTGCTCATTACAGCTAAATACAATAAAGAAGTTATTGATTTGAGTTAATTTATATCCAGCCACTTTGGTGGTTAAATTATAATCACCCCCTCACCAAAGGCACTAACTCCTCATCTTTCTGAACCCCCAAATATACTAATCATTATATATTTCTATGTAGGTTGTCTCATTTTGTCTCTAAGGGGACAATATTCCTCTGAAGAAGCACAAGGAAGAAGAAAAAGTAGAAAACACAAAAATGATCTGTGAAGATATAACCATTTCCTAAATCTTTCTAAATCTCCTTACTTATCTGAGCCTGTTGATGCTAAGTAACATTTCTGTTGTCCTTATGAAAGTAACAACTGTGTCTCCTGTGTTTTTGATAATGCTTCAACACTTTTCTCAAGACACAAAGCATGCTAGGGTCAGATGGAGATTGGGGAAACTGAAAACCAATCCTATCCTGAAAATCTGGCCAAATGATTCTGCAAGCCTGAACCTTAGAACAGAGTTCATCATATCAACACATATTTAAAATCTTTGTTAACCTCAGTGAATGCAATTGGTATTACTCAAGTGCTGCCAAGACTTCTCTCACCTAAGAACAAATAAAACAAAATTATAAAATCCTACTACAAAAGAGAATACTCAACAAAACTAAAAAATATTGATGAAATGGGCAATTTTCTAGACAGATACCAAATGCTGAAGTTAAATCAGGATCAGATAAACCATCTAAACAGTCTCAAAGCCCCTAACGAAATGGAAACAGTCATTCAAAGTTCCCCAACTAAAAAACAATCCCAGATCCAGATGGATTTAGTGCACAATTTTATCAGACTTTCAAAGAAGCCCTAATACCAATACTCTTCAAACTATTCTAAAAAATAACACTACCCAATTCATTCTATGAAATCAGTTATCCTGATCCCAAAACCACTCAAAAATCCTAAGAAGTAAAATTTGGGAACATATTTCATTATGAATATCAATGCAAAAATACTCAATAAAATTCTTGCAAACTGAATTCAAGAATACAAAAAAAAAAGATAATTCACCATGATCAACTAGGGTTCACCCCAGGGATGTAGGGATGGTTCAATTTAAGGAAATCCATCAACCCAATTCACTATGTAAATAAACTCAAAGAAAATAAAGCCATATGATCTTTTCATTAGATGTTGAAAAGGCATTTGACAAAATTAGAAAGATCCAGAATTCCAGCCCTATAAATAGTAAAAGCAATATACAGCAAACCAGTAACCATCATCAAACTAAATGGAGAGAAGCTTGAAGGAATCCCATGGAAATCAGGAACTAGATAAGGCTGACTATTCTCTTCCTGTCTATTCAACATTGTACTTGAAGTTCTAGCTAGAGTAATTAGACAACAAAAGGAGGTCAAAGGGATGTAAATTGGAAAGAAAGAAGTCAAAATATCACTATTTTCATATTATAGGATAGTATGCTTAAGTGACCCAAATAATTTCACCAGAAAACTCCTAAGCCTGATAAACAATGTCAGCAAAGTAGCTGGTTATAAATTAACTGAAACAAATCAGGAGCCTTCCTCCACTTGAAGGATAAAGAGTCTGAGAAAAAAATTAATACCCTTCACAACAGTCACAACCAATATAAAATACCTTGGTGTGACTCTAACCAAACAAATGAAAGATCTATATGCCAAGAACTTCAAGTCTCTGAAGGAAGACATCAAAGAGAACTTCAGAAGATGGAAAGACCTACCTTGCTCTTGGAATGGCAGGATTAATATAGTAAAAGTGTCTATCTTGCATAAGCAATCTACAGATTCAATGCAATCCTCATCAAAATATCAACTCAATTCTTCATAGACTTAAAAAGAGTAATTTGCAAATTTACCTGAAATAACAAAATCCCAAGATAGTGAAAACTATTTTCAACAATCAAAGAATGTCTGGGGGAACCACCTTCCCTAACTTCATGTTATATGACAGAGCAATTGTGATAAACTGCATGGTATTGGTACAGTGACAGGCAGGTAGATCAATGGAATAGAATTGAAGTCCCAGAAATGAACTCACATACCTACTAGGGTCAGTTCATCTTTGACGAAGGAGCTAAAACCATCCAGCAGAAAAGAGATAGCCTTTTCAACAAATGGTGCTGCTTCAACTGGTGGCTAGCATGCAGAAGAATGCAAATCGATCCATTCTTATCTCCTTGTACTAAGCTCAAGTCCAATGGGATCAAGAACCTCCACACAAAACCGGACACCCTGAAACTAATAGAAAAGAAACTAGGGAAGAGCCTTGAGCACATGGGCTTAGGGAAATTTTTCTGAACAGAACACCAATAGTTTATGCTCTAAGATCAAGAATTGACAGATGGGACCTCATAAAATTACAAAGTTTCTGTAAGGAAAAGAACACCATCAATAGGACAAAACAGCAAGCAACAAATTGGGAAAATATCTTTATCAACCCTACATCTAACTGAGGTCTAATATCCAATATATCTGAAAACTCAAAAAGTTAAACTCCAGAGAGCCTAATAACCCTAAATGAAAGCGTTTGAAATGTAAACAAAGAATATAGAAAATTTAAAAAAAGTCCTACTGTAAAAAAAAAGTCACAGTTCATTGAACAAAAATAAAGGGAAAGTTTGGTTTTAGGCTTCTATCCTCAAAAAAAAAAAAAAAAAAAAGGAGTACAGAGCTTTAAAAAAGAATTCTCACCTGATGAATATTGAATGGCTGAGAAGCACCTAAACAAATGTTCAACATCCTTAGTCATCAGGGAAATGGAAATCAAAACAACACTGAGATTTCACCTCACACCAGTCAGAATGACTAAGATCAAAACCTCAGGAGACAGCAGGTGCTGAAGAGGTTATAGACAAAGAGGAACACTCCTCCACTGCTGGTGGAATTGCAAGCTGGTACAACCAATCTGGAAATCAGTTTGGTGGTTCCTCAGGAAACTGGGCATGATACTACCAGAGAACCCTACTATATCACTCCTGAGCATATATGCAGAGGATTCTCCAGCATGTAATTAGGACATATGCTTCACTGTGTTCATAGCAGTCATATTTATAATAGCCAGAAGCTGGAACAAACCCAGAATTCCCTCAGTGGAGGAATAGATACAGAAAATGTGGTATATTTACACAATGGAATACTACTCAGTTAATAAAACAATGAATTCATGAAATTCCTAGGAAAATGGGTGGAACTGGAAAATATCATCCTAAGTGAGGTAACCTAATCACAAAAGAACACACCTGGTATGCACTCACTGATAAGTGGATATTATCCCAGAAGCTTGGAATACCCAAGACACAATTTACATATCAAATGATTCCCAAGATAAAGAACAACAAAGTATGCATACTCTGATCCTTCTTAGAAGGGGGAACAAAATACCCACAGAAGGAGATACAGAGACAAAGTGTGGAGCAGTGACTGAGGGAAAGACCATCCAGAGACTACTCCACCTAGTTATCCATCCCGTATACAGTTATAAAACACAGACACTATTGCCTATGCCCACAAGTACCTGCTGACTGGAGCCGGATATTGCTGTCACCTAGGAGCCTCTGCTAGTGCATGACAAATACAGAGGGGGACACTCTCTGCCAGCCATTGAACTGAGCATAGGGTCCTCAGTGGGGGAGCTAGAGAAAAGACCCAAGGAGCTGAAGGGGTTTGCAGCACCATGGGAGAAACAAGAATATGAGCCACCCAGAACTCCCATAGCTCCCAGGGATAAAACCTTCAACAAGATAGTACACATGGTGTTACCCATGGCTCCAGAGGCATAGGCAGCAGAGGATGGCCTTGTTGGACATCAAAGCGGGGAGAGGCCTCTGGTCCTAGAAAGGCTTGAGGCAACAGTGTAGGGGAATACCAGGATAGGGAAGTGGGAGGGCATTGATTGGGGAACAAGGGGAGGGGAGATAACTTATGGAACTTTCATGGGGGACCAGGAAAAGCGAAATCATTTGAAATGTAAATAAAGAATATATATAATTAAAAATTAAATAAAATAAGAAGGAACAGAGCTAAACAGAGAATTCTCAACTGAGGAAACTCGAATGGCCAAGAAGCACCAAAAAAAAAAAAAAAAAAAGTTCAACATCTTTAGTCATCAGGGAATGTAAATCCAAACAACCCTGAGATTCTACCTCACACCAATCAGAATGGCTAAGATCAAAAACTCATATGACAGTAGATGCTGACGAGGATGTAGAGAAAGAGGACCACTTCTCCATTGCTGATGGGATTGCAAGCTGGTACAACCATTCTGGAACTCTGTCTGGCAATTCCTCAGAAAATTGGACATAACACTCCCTGAGGATCCAGCAGTACCACTCCTGGGCATATTCCCAGAAGATGCTCCAATATATAATAAAGACACATGCTCCACTATGTTCATAGCATCTATATTCATAATAGCCAGAAGCTGGAAACAACCCAGATATCCTTCAACAGAGAAATGGATAGGGAAAATGTGGTACATTTATACGATTACTATTTGTCTATTAAAATAACGACTTCATGAAATTTGCAGGCAAATGTGTGGAACTTGAAAATATCCTCCTGAGTGAGATATCCCTGTCACAAAAGTACACACATTTTCTGCACTCACTGATGAGTGGATATTAGTCCAAATGTTTAGAATATCCAAGATAAAATTCACAGACTACATGAAGATAAAGAAGGAAGACCAAGTGTGGATACTTCCGTGTTTCTTAGAAGGGGGAACAAAGTACTCACAGGAGAAAATATAGAAATGAAGTTAGGAGCAGAGACTTAAGGATAGGCCATCCAGATACTGCCCCCCCTGCAGATTTATCCCCTATACAGTCACAAAGCTCAGATTCTATTAGTTGCCAAGAATTGCTTGCTGACAGGAGCCTCATACAGCTTTCTCCTGAGAGACTCTGCCAGAGCCTTACAAATACAGATGGGGAAGCTAGCAGCCAACCATTAGACTGAACACAGGGTCAGGAGAAACTACTGAAATAGCTGAGGGAATTTGCAGCCCCGTTCCAGGGAGCAACAGTGTCAAGTGGCCAAATCCCCAGAGCTCCTAGGGACTGGAACACCAAGCAAAAGGTACGCACTGAAGGACCCATGGCTTTCTTCATAGGTGGCTGGGGATGGCCTTATTGGACATCAGTGGAAGGAGTGGCCCTTGGGCCTAAGGGGGTTTGATATCCCAGTGTAGAATTCCAGGACTGCTAGGCAGGACTGGTAGTGTGGTTAGGGGATCACTCTCATAGAGGCAGAGGAGGGAGACATGATAGGGGGTTTTCAGATAAGAGACTTGGAAAGAGTATAACATTTGAAATGTAAATAAAGAAAATATTCAATAAAAGAAAAAAATAATTTCTACCCATAATTGAAAACATGAAGTAAATTCTATTTTATGCTGACTTATTTTAGAAAACACATGTTTAAAGACACATGCAAAAGCTCAACTGGGTCATTTCATTCTGATTTTGCTCATTACAACTAAATACAATAAAGAAGTTATTCTGGTTGAGTTCATGGAACAGACATGAGTTTCATTTTGTGTAGCTGAAGAATAACAGTTACATGTTTGTATTTTCTTTATCCTGATAAAAGCACAACACAGACCCTGAGCTCAGTATCCACTAAGATTAAATTTTAGAGAGTCATTTTCAGATTTCAACTGACCCATAAATTTGATATCCAACCACTTTTCCCCAGTCTCCATTTTTCTGAACCCGCAAATATTCTAATTATTATATACTTCTGTCTAGGTTGTTTGATTTTGTTCCTAAGAAGACAGTATTCCTCCAAGGAGGCATAAGGAAGAAGAAAAAGAAGAATATATAAAAGTGATCTGTGAAGATAAAAATATTTCCTAAAAGCTTACTAAATCTCCTTACTTACCTGAGCCTGTTGATTCTAAGTAAGTTCTCTGTTGTCCTCATGAAAGTCACAACTGTGTCTCCTGTGTGTCTGATAGTGCATCAACACTTTTCTCAAGATTTTCAAAGCATTCCAGGTTCATATGGATATCAGGGAAACTAAAACCCCACACCCTTCTCCTATCCTGAAAATCTAACCAAATGATTCTGTAAGCCTGAAACTTAGGACTGGGCTGGTCCTATCAATGCTCAATTAAAATCCTTGTTTTCCTCAGTGACTGCATTTGGTATTACTCAACTACTACCAAGACTTGCCTCACCTAGGGAAGAAATAAAACAAAATCTGACCCACACCTGCTGTATACTAAGTGAAGAATTAAAAGCTGTTTTAAGTATATTTTAAATTCTAAACCTATACTTATAAAGGGAAAAGAGTTATATAAATACAAGCAAGAAGCCCTATGTTCTGATGATTCATACAAGGAAGTTTCATACAGTTAATGATAAATGGCAATAATCTGGAAATCAACACAAGCAGTTAGTCCAGTTAAGCAAAGGAACACACTAGCTTACCCTGGCTAAAAGAACTCCCTAACACCTGGGTAACAAGTCTTCATAGGGCCTGGCATTTGGCCCAATCTCAATACCTGGTACATTTTAAAGACACAAAAGAAAGTAGTCAGTGAAAAAACTCCTTGTAATTTTCAATAGTATGGCTGGGAGAACAGATGGGAAGAAACAACAAGAGGTAAGCATCAGGAAAAAAATAAACAGAGGTTATAAAACATTAGAATACATTTGTGACATACATCAACATGCACACACATCAATTCTTTTATTATGTAGATAGAGAAAACAATATGAAGTTTACCTAGGAAGCTAGAAATAGATTTTCCATAAGATACAAATATACAGTATTTAGGGATACACCCAAAGAACTTGACATCACACTAAACAGACACTTGATCAACCACTGTGAAGAGAAAACATGGCCATGAAATTCTTTTCTTTTTCAATTAATTACATATTTATTCACATTACATCAGAATATCTGTCCCCTCCCTTCCCAGTGTCCCCTTCACACAGTTCCTCCCCCACTCCTCCTTCACTTCTCCTCTGAGAAGAAAATGAACATTCAGGATATCACCCCACCCTGGCATATCACCTCATTGTAGGACTAGGCACATCCTTTCACACTGATTCATAGTCAGGTCCTGTTTTAGTTGTTGGAGGACCTACATGAAAGCTTAGCTACACATAAGCTGTATATATGCCAGGGGCCTAGGACTAACTCATGTTCACTCTTTCATTGGTGGTTCGGTTTCTGGGAGTCCACAGGAATCTGGATTTGTTAATTCTTTTGGTTTTCTTGTGGTGTCCCTATCCTCTCCAGGTCCCTTAATCCTTCCCCTCAACTTTTCCACAAGACTCCCATGTGCTCCATCTAATGTTTAGTTGTGTATCTCTGTATTTATTTCCATTGGCTACTAGGTGGAGCCCCTCAGAAAACAGTTGTGCTAAGCTCCAGTCTGCAAGCATAAAAGTATCTGCAAACATAATAGTGTCAGAAATTGGTTCTTATCCATGAGGTATATATCAATTTGGGCCAGTCATTGGTTGGACATTCTCTCCATCTCTGCTCCATCTTTGTCCCTGCACATGTTGTAGGCTGGACACATTTTGGATCGAAGGTTTTGTGGATGGGCTGCTGTTATTTCTTCCTCCATTAGAAGTTTTGTCTGGCTACATGAAGTGGACACTTCTGGATCAATATCCCCACTGATAAGAACTCAGCTAGAGTTACTCCCAGAGACACCCTGGGAACTCTTGCTGTCCCTGGTCTCTGGAACTTTCTAGAGACACCCCTCACTCAGCTGAGTGCTGACTTCCATTTTTCCCCCTGCTCTACCTAGACCTGATCACACTTCTGCCCTAATATCACCTCATGCCCTCTCTCACCTTGTTCATTCCTTCCATTAACCTCCAAAATCTATTTTATTTCCCTTTCTGAGAAAGTTTCAACCATCCTATCTTGGGCTGTCCTTATTATTTGGGTTTTTTTTCTGTGGATTGTAGTGTGGTTATCCTGTATTTTATAGCTAATATCCACATATAAGTAACTAAATACCATGTACGTCCTTTTGGATCTGGGTTGCCTCACTCAGGATATTTTCTAGTTCTATCCATTTGCCTTGTTTCAAGATTCACCTAATTCTTGAGAGACTTGAGGTCCTAGGGAGAGGGAAGTTCTGGAGGTGTGGGTGGTGGTAGAGACACCCTCTTAGGGATAGGAAAGGAAGAATTAGATAAGGAACTCTGTCAGAAGGCATACCAGGAAGGGGATAATATCTGGATTTTAAAAATCCAGTATGAGTAGTATCACATTGTCTAAATGAACCACATTTTCTGTATCCATTCTTCAATTGAGGGACAGCTAGGTTGCTCCCTGATTCTGGATTTTACAAATGAAGCAACCAAGAATGTAGTACTGGTGGTATGGTGGGACATCTTTTAGGTATTTTTCAAGGAGTGGTATATCTGTATCTTGAAGTAGAACTAGTCCCAATTTTATAAGAAACTGCCAAATTGATTTCAAGAGTACAAGTTTGTACAAGATTGTACAAGTTTGTATTCCCACTAGAAATGTAGGAGAGTTCCTCTTGCTTCACATTATCACCACCATGTGATATTCTTTGAATATTTTATCTTAGCCATTCTGATGGGAACAAACTGAAATCTCAGAGTCATTTTGATTTGCATTTCCATGATGGCCAAGAATTTTGATCACTTCTTTAAGACCATATTGGCCATTAGAGATTTCTATATTTAGAATTATCTGTTTGGCTCTGTTATCCAAATTTAAATTGGGTTTTGTGAGTCATTTGTGTCTAACTTATATTTTAGATATTAGTCTCTTGCCATTCCCATAATCAAAAACTCTGAGCCAGAATTATTCTTGTCTAAAAGAACTGCAGGGACAAAAATGCAGAAGATACTGAAGGAAAGGAGGTCCAGTGACTGACCCAAATTGGGATGCATCTCAAGATTGAGGCTTCAAGGTCTGACACTATTACTGATACTGTGGTGTGCTTACTGACAGGAGCCTAATATGGCTGCCCTCCAAGAGGTCGAACTAGCAGCTGAATGGGTCAGATGCAAATACTTAGACTCAACCAGTGGACAGATGTCAGGGATCTGTGTGGTTGAATTATGGAAAGACTGGAAGAAGTGACCTCAGAAGAAGACTAACAATCTCAACTAACCTGGACTGCTGAGATCTATCGGACATTGAGCCACCAACCAAGCAGCATATACTATGTTATAGAAGGCCCCTGATAAATATACAGCAGAGAACTATCTGGTCTAATCTCAGTGAGAAAAGATTCACCTAACCCTTGAGAGACTTGAGGTACTAGGGAGTGGGAAGGTCTGAAGGTGTGGGTGGGGGTAGAGATACCCTCTTGGAGACAGGAAAGGAGGAATGGGATGAGGAACTGTAACTGTCAGAAGGCAGACCAAGATGGGGATAATAACTGGATTTTAAAAATAATTAAAGATAATTAAAAACAGAACTAATAGAATGTATATTCATTATAAAACAGAATTCATTATATTAGGTTTACATAATAGGATCTAGTTTTTCAATACTTGAATCTTGATGTCTTTGCATTCCTAATCCAGTATGGAAGTTTTAGAAGCTCCATGGAAATTTACTGATACTCAGTTTAAATTAGATGGCCAAAGATGCTTGAGTGTATTATCAGAGGACGGTGCAGCAGCAGTGATAGATATACTAGGATAGATATATGTGCCCAGGAAAAAGCAATTGCAAGCAAGTATCAGTGCTTATTTTTCGGACTTTGAATACAAGACCTACTTAGAAGGCAAATATTTCCCTTTTTCCCTCCATTGGTTAATGATTTTCTGTAAATGTGCAGCTTGGCTCATTGTTTCTAGAAAGTTGATCTGGAAGGAGCAAAGGACAGAGCAAACCAATCACACAATTATTTGAAAATTTAATGATGAAATATGATGGGAACATGGTCCACTTTAATCTCAAGCACCTTTTATACCTGATCACATGCTCAAAATCATCACCCACTAGTGGTCACTTCTCAAAGGTTTCACCATCTCTTAATATTACCATAATAGGAACTAAATTTTTACCACTTAGACCTTTGAAAGACACTTAAAATGTAAACAATAGCAGTGGACATGATTTTCCTTATGTATTAAACTGTTGAATCTTCATCTCATCTTAACTTCTGAGAATAAACTGAAGAATCAGGAACATCAGTTAAAACTATTTTTGGGGATAGCGGCAGGACTCCATATTGCAACCAGGACACAGCTGGAAAGGTGCAGGTAGGGACTCCTTCTGGGGCTAGAGCAGGGAGCGCCTCTAAGCTCTCGCCCACAGGCGGGCCCAGGCGCCTAGGCTCTGCAGCACGTCCCTGCGAGCTTAGGCCGTGCACCGAGGCAGCCGGATCCACCCAGCTCCCCAGGACCCCGGACCAGCAATAGCGGCAGGCCTCCATATTACAACCAGGACACAGCTGGAAAGGCACAGGTAGAGACTCCGTCTGGGGCTAAGAGCAGGGAGAGCTGCTAAGCTCGCGCCCACAGGCGGGCCCAGGCGCCTAGGCTCTGCAGCACGTCCCTGCGAGCTTAGGCCATGCACCGAGGCAGCCGGATCCACCCAGCTTCCCAGGACCCCGGACCAGCGATAGCGGCAGGCCTCCATATTGCAACCAGGACACAGCTGGAAAGGCACAGGTAGACAGATTCCATCAGGGGCTACCACGTGGGGGGATCTGCTAGGCTCTCCCTACTAGGCAGGCCCAGCAGCGCCTGCTGATGCTCTGCTGCACTCCCCCACACTTCCCGGAGACCTCAGGCTGTGCACAAAGTCAGTGGGTGGCAGCCAGCTCATGATCCCGTTGAGCAGCAATCAAGCATAACCACCAGTAGAGAAACAACAGGTAAGCCCAGCCTCACAGGAGATTCAAACACCAGCCAGTGACAACAAGGTCAACTAACACCAGAAATAACCAGATGGTAAAAGGTAAACGAAGGAATGTCACTAACAGAAATCAAGGCAACATGACAGCATCTGAACCCAGTTCTTCAACAACAGGAAGCTCTGGATACCCCAAAACACCAGAAAAACAAGATTTGGATATAAAATCACTGGTCAGGATGCTGGTAGCTGAACACATAGAAAAATCTCGTAAAGAAATAGAGGAGAAAATGGATCAAAAGTTAGAAGCCTTTACAAGGCAAATACAAAAATCACTTCAAGAAATGCAGGAGAAGATGGATCAAAAAGAAGAAGACAATAAGGAAGAAAGACAAAAATCACTTAAAGAAATACAGAAGAACGTGGGCCAACAAGTAGAAGCTATGAAAGAGGAAACACAAAAATCTATTAAAGAAATACATGAAAAGACAATCAAGCAAGCGAAAGATCTGAGCACATCCATCCAGGTACTAAAAACAGAAGTAGAAACAACTAAGAAATCGCAGAGGGAGACAACATTAGAGATAGAAAACCTTGGGAAGAAATCAGGGGCCATAGATGCAAATATCAACAATAGAATACAAGAGATAGAAGACAGAATATCAGAAGCCGAAGATACCATAGGAACCATTGATTCAACAGTCAAAGAAAATACTAAATGCAAAAAGGCTGTAACTCAAAACATCCAGGAAATCCAGGACACAATGAGAAGACCAAACCTAAGGATTATAGGTTTAGACGAGAGTGAAGATTTACAAGTTAAAGGGCCAGCAAATATCTTCTACAAAATTATGGAAGAAAACTTCCCCAACCTAAAGAGAGAGATGCCCATGAATATACAAGAAGCATATAGAACCCCAAACAGACTGGATCAGAACAGAAATACATCCCGTCACATAATAATCAAAACTCCAAATGTACTAAACAAAGAAAGAATATTAAAGGCAGCAAGAGAAAAAGGCCAAGTAACTTATAAAGGAAGACCTATCAGAATAACACGAGACTTCTCACCGAAGACCATGAAAGCTAGAAGATCCTGGGCAGATATAATGCAAACTCTAAGAGAACACAAACATCAGCCAAAACTACATTACCCAGCAAAGCTCTCAATCGCCATGGATGGAGACATCAAGGTATTCCATGACAAAACCAAATTTGCACGATATCTTTCCACAAATACAGACCTACAAAGGATAATAGGGGGAAAACACCAAGACAAGGACGGAAACTACACCCGGGAAGAAGCA
This sequence comes from Apodemus agrarius, assembly GCA_964023405.1. NCBI lineage: Eukaryota > Metazoa > Chordata > Mammalia > Rodentia > Muridae > Apodemus > Apodemus agrarius. The sequence goes on from OZ030009.1 coordinate 41,755,819, forward strand.
AGTTAGAAACCTCCTCTCATCAAACCTAAAAGAAGGTAACCTCTTGAATATAAAAAAAAATAAATAAAATAAATAAATATAATTTCAAAAATGTCTGGAGGAAATAATTACTATTCCTTAATATCTCTTAACATCAATGGACTCAATTCCCCAATAAAAAGACATAGATTAACAGACTGGATACGGAAACAGGACCCTACATTTTGCTGCATACAGGAAACACATCTCAGTGTTAAAGACAAACATTGCCTTAGAGTAAAAGGCTGGAAGACAATTTTACAAGCAAATGGTCTCAGGAAACAAGCTGGAGTAGCCATTCTAATATCAGATAAAATTGACTTCCAACCTAAAATCATCAAAAGAGATTCAGAAGATCACTTCTTGCTGGCCAAAGGGAAAATCCACCAAGAAGAGCTCTCAATACTGAACATCTATGCTCCAAATGCAAGGGCACCCTGATTCGTAAAAGAAACCTTACTAAAGCTTAAAGCACACATTACACTGAACACAATAATTGTGGGTGACTTCAACACTCCACTCTCCTCAAAGGATCGATCAGGAAAGCAGAAAATAAACAGGGACACAGTGAAACTAATTGAAACTCTGGACCAATTGGATTTAACATATATATATATATATATATATATATATATATATATATATATATATATATATATATAACATTTCATCCTAAAGCTAAAGAATATACCTTTTTATCAGCTCCACATGGTACCTTCTCCAAAATAGACCATGTAATTGGTCACAAGACAGATGTTAACAAATACAAGAAGATCGAGCTAATCCCATGCCTCCTATCAGATCACCATGGAGTAAGAGTGGTCTTCAATAGCAACAAAAACAACAGAAAGCCCACATACACATGGAAACTGAACAATACTCTACTCAATGACACCTTGGTCAAGGAAGAAATAAAAAAAGAAATCAAAGACTTTTTAGAATTCAATGAAAATGAAGGTACAACCTACCCAAATCTATGGGACACAATGAAAGCAGTGCTAAGAGGAAAACTCATAGCTCTAAGTGCATCAAAAAAGAAACTGGAGAGAGCATACACTAGCAGCTTAATGGCACACCTTAAAGCCCTGGAAGAAAAACAAGTTAATTCACCCAGCAGGAGTAGAAGACAAGAAATCATCAAACTCAGGGCTGAAATCAATCAAATAGAAACAAAGTAAACCATACAAAGAATCAACAAGACCAGGAGTTGGTTCTTTGAGAAAATCAACAAGATAGATAAACCCCTAGCCAGACTAACCAAAGGACACAGAGACAGCATCCAAATTAACAAAATTAGAAATGAAAAGGGAGACATAACAACAGAAACTGAGGAAATTCAAAAGATCATCAGATCCTACTACAAAGGTCTATACTCAAAACAACTGGAGAATCTAGAGGAAATGGACAATTTCCTAGACAGATACCAAATACCAAAATTAAATCAGCATCAAATAGAGCAGCTAAATAGTCCCATAACCCCTAAAGAAATAGAAGGGGTTATAGAAAGCCTCCCAACCAAGAAAAGTACGGGACCAGATGGTTTTAGTGCAGAATTCTACCAGACCTTCAAAGAAGACTTAACACCAATACTTTTCAAACTATTCCACAAAATATAGACAGAAGGGATACTGCCCAACTCATTCTTTGAAGCCACAATTACGCTAATACTTAAACCACAAAAAGATCCAACAAAGAAAGAGAACTACAGGCCAATTTCTCTTATGAATATCGATGCAAAAATACTAAATAAAATTCTTGCCAACCAAATACAAGAGCACATCAAAAAGATCATTCACCATGATCAAGTAGGCTTCATCCCAGGGATGCAGGGATGGTTCAACATATGGAAATCCATCAATGTAATCCACTACATAAACAAACTAAAAGAAAAAAACCACATGGTCATCTCATTAGATGCTGAAAAAGCATTCGACAAAATTCAGCATCCTTTCATGCTAAAAGTCATGGAAAGAGCAGGAATTCAAGACCCATACCTAAACATAGTAAAAGCAATCTACAGCAAACCAGTAGCCAACATCAAAATAAATGGAGAGAAACTTGAAGCAATCCCACTAAAATCAGGGACTAGACAAGGCTGCCCTCTCTCTCCATATGTTTTCAATATAGTACTTGAAGTTCTAGTGAGAGCAATTAGACAACATAAGGAAGTCAAAGGGATACAAATTGGAAAGGAAGAAGTCTAACTATCATTATTTGCAGATGATATGATAGTTTACTTAAGTGACCCAAAAAACTCCACCAGAGAACTTCTACAGCTGATAAACAACTTCAGCAAAGTGGCTGGTTATAAAATTAACTCAAGCAAATCAGTAGCCTTCTTGTACTCAAAGGACAAGCAGGCTGAGAAAGAAGTTAGGGAAATAACACCCTTCACAATAGCCACAAACAACATAAAGTACCTTGGCGTAACTCTAACCAAACAAGCGAAAGATCTGTATGACAGGAACTTCAAGTCCTTGAAGAAAGAAATCGAAGAAGACCTCAGAAGATGGAAAAATATTTCTTGCTCCTGGATTGGCAGGATCAATATAGTAAAAATGGCCATCTTGCCAAAAGCAATCTACAGATTCAATGCGATCCCCATCATAATCCCAACTCAATTCTTTATAGATCTAGAAAGAGCAATTCTCAAATTCATCTGGAGCAACAAAAAACCCAGGATAGCTAAAACTATTCTCAACAATAAAAGGACTTCTGGGGGAATCAATATCCCTGACCTTAAACAGTACTACAGAGCAATTGTGTTCAAAACTGCATGGTATTGGTACAGCAACAGGCAAGTGGATCAATGGAATAGGATTGAAGACCCAGAAATTAACCCACAGACTTATGGTCACTTGATCTTTGATAAAGGAGCCACAACCATCCGATGGAATAAAGATAGCCTTTTCAACAAATGGTGCTGGTTCAACTGGAGGTCAACATGCAGAAGAATGCGAATTGACCCACTCTTATCTCCTTGCACTAAGATCAACTCCAAGTGGATCAAGGACCTCCACATAAAACCAGACACACTGAAACTATTAGGAAAGAAACTTGGGAAGACCCTGGAGGACATAGGCATAGGGGGAAAGTTCCTGAACAGAACACCAATAGCTTATGCACTAAGATCAAGAATTGACAAATGGGATCTCATAAAATTACAAAGTTTCTGCAAGGCAAAAGACACTGTCAGAAGGACAAAATGACAACCAACAAAGTGGGAAAAGATCTTCACCAACCCCAATCCGACAGAGGGCTAATATCCAATATATACAAAGAACTCAAGAAGTTAGACCCCAAAGAACCAAATAACCCTATCAAAAAATGGGGCACAGAGCTAAACAAAGAATTTTCACCAGAAGAAATTCGGATGGCTGAGAAACACCTTAAGAGATGTTCAACATCATTAGTCATCAGAGAAATGTAAATCAAAACAACCCTGAGATTCCACCTCACACCAGTCAGAATGGCTAAGATTAAAAACTCAAGAGACAACAAATGCTGGCGAGGATGTGGAGAAAGAGGAACACTCCTCCACTGTTGGTGGGATTGCAAAATGGTAAAACCGCTCTGGAAATCAGTGTGGCGGTTCCTCAGAAAATTGGGCATATCACTTCCAGAGGACCCTGGCATACCACTCCTGGGCATATACCCAGAGGATTCCCATGCATACAATAAAGACACATGCTCCACTATGTTTATAGCAGCCTTGTTTATAATAGCCAGAAATTGGAAGGAGCCCAAATATCCCTCAAAGGAGGAATGGATACAAAAAATGTGGTATATTTATACAATGGAATACTACTCAGCAATTAAAAATAATGAATTCATGCAATTTGTAGGTAAATGGTTAGACCTGGAAAATATCATCCTGAGTGAGCTAACCCAATCACAAAAGAATACACATGAAATGCAATCACTGATAAGTGGATATTAATGAGCCCAGAAGCCCTAAATACTCGAGGCACAATTAGCAAGTCAAATGATTCCCAAGAAGAAAGGAGAGGACCCTGGGCCTGGAAAGATTGGATCCAGTTTTATAGAGAAACTGTGGGGGGAGGGGGTATGATTGGGGAATAGTTGGGGGGGAGAGGAACTATGGGCCATAGGGAGGGGGGAACTGGGAAAGGGGAAAGTCTTTGTAATGTAAACAGAATATAGAAAATAAAAAATGAATATATCGAATAAAAAAAGAATATAATCTCTTTTTGTGTTAATTTCAGCTATTGTTATTCTTGACTTGGTTATGAATATATTGTTACAAATTTGATATTTATTGACTTTGTCAAGAATACATAGTTACAAATTTGTATCCATGGTATATTGGTTCCAGGACCCTGTTGCTACAATTTCTTCCCTGGGAAAGATATAAATTATATCTACCAATTCTCTTAAGGTCCCAAAGTAAACCAAGGTAAGATCCCATCAAAATTCTTACTGGAAAACTATGAGATTATTGATCTTCTTTGCAGAGCCTAGGTAATGGTTTAATTACAGTGTTGTGGCTTCTCCTGCCTCTCCCAGCAGAAGGCTGTTCTTGAAAAGCCTTTAACCATCAGGGATAAGGGCTTCCCTTATCCTTGCAGATGAAATGCTTCTCTTCCTCTCTCTCTATAAGAGAAGTTGTTATATCATGTTGGAATAAGTCTCTGAATACTTAAGTGAGGATCTTATAACCCTCTTCCTCTCTCACAAGCAGGCATAAGCAGAAAACATGCCTGGGTAGGAAATTATATTGTAAGTGGGGTACAGCTAAGCTCCCCAAGATCTCTGTCCCTTGGATCAGAATTTAGTCACTCACAACCCCACAGATAGAAAAGTCTGTTGAATGTTCAATTACATTATATAAAATGTTACAGAATTTGTTTAATTCAGGTCATCATTCTTCTAGATAGTTTGTTAAATAAATCACATCAAAGTTTCTTATATTAGTATAATTTTTTATTTATTTTTCTCTTATACAATACATCCAAACCCTACCCTTCCATGGCTTGAAGAACTATAATGTTATTTAGGGATTTTTAATAGCTTAAAATATACTATCATTTGTTATTTTAGAATTTTTTACATGCTTTATCATATTGATCCTCTACTTGCAGCTCTTCTCAATTCATCCCTTCATCTCTAGCCACCTATGTTTGTATCTTTATACTTTTTATTTAATGCCAGTTTGTTATTCCTAGATATTTTTGTTACTGTGTTCTTACACTGCAGCAGGAGCAACTTATTGGCAACTATCATTTTCAAAAATATTGATCTTCCTTCCCACAACATCTATAGTAGCCAATAGCTCTTCTGCAAGGGGTGGCAGTTTATATGAATCTCTCCTCTTCATGATAAATGTGTGTCTTGTTTAGGCTTGCAGAAGTCTTAAGAATGGTGTCACTACCATTTTGAGTTCCTATTTGTGACTGCTTTGCTGTATACAAAAAAACACTGTTCCTCGGAGGAATCATTTGTTTGTTGCTTTTATAATATCTTCATTCTTCTCCTAAAATAATCTGTAAACCTTAAGAGGAGAAAATATGATATTTATTTTCTCTAAGGCTTACTATTGTACAGACTATCCATTGTTTATTTTAAGGGCAATTATAAAATGTCCTCATATGTTTGTTCAGTATAGGCAGAACTTTTTACAAGTAATTTTGATCTATAGTTAGTCAAATCTAAGGAGGAAGAGTATGTGGATTCTGAGGTGCAACTTTGATTTTTTGTTCTATCAATTACATACTCAATAATTTATAACTACAATATAATTTTATAATAATATTTTGGGGGTTTTTGGTTTTTTTGTTTATTTTTGTTTTGTTTTGTTTTGTTTGTTTGTTTTTTTGAGACAGGGTTTCTCAGTGTAGTCCTGGATGTCCTGGAACTAGCTATGTAGACCAGGCTGGCCTCAAACTCAGAAATTCACCTGCCTCTGCCTCCCAAGTGCTGGGATTAAAGGCGTGTGCCACCACCGCCTGGCTTATAATAATATTTTAATAATTAGCTAATATATTTCTTATATATTTATATTTTCATCTTTCCTTATTTCCTTTTGAGGGGGATATTGCACAAATGATTTCATAGATTCAATTGTATTAGTGTATTTTAAAATATTTGGCTGTTTTTCTCTTAAGAGTAACTATTTGGAATTGGTAACATTATGAGCTTAAAAGACTTCTCAGAATTTCATACCTGGCTACTTTTTCCTAAACATTTATGGATGTTCATCAGATATGTAATATTGGTTTAAAGATAGTCTGGTGAGTAAAACAATTGAATTTTTTATTCAATATATTCTTAATTTGCATTTCAAATGATTTCCACTTTTCCTAGATACCCCCTCCCTGAAAGTCCCATAGCCCTCTTCCCTTCCCGTTCTCCAATCCACTCCTTCTCTCTCTCCCCTGTCCTGGTATTCCCCTACACTGCTCCACTGAGCCTTTCCAGAACCAGGGGCTTCTCCTTCATTCTTCTTGGACTTTATTTGATATGTGAATTGTGTCTTTGGTATTCCAAACTTCTAAGCTAATATCCACTTATCAGTGAGTGCATACCATGAGTGTTATTTTGTGATTGGGTTACCTCACGTATGATGATATTCTCCAGTTCCATTCATTCATCTAAGAATTTCATGAAATCATTGTTTTTAATTGCTTAATAGTACTCCATTGTGTATATATACACCACATTTTCTGTATTCATTCCTCCGTTGAGGGACATCTGGGTTATTTTCAGCTTCTGGCTATTATAAATAGGGCTGCTATGAACATAGTGGAGCATGTATGCTTATTACATGCTGTGGAATCCTCTGGGTATAAACCCAGGAGTGGTATAACGGGGTCCTCCAGTAGTATCATGCCCACTTTTCTGAGAAATTGCCAGACTGATTTTCAGAGTGGTTGTACCAGCCTGCAACCCCACCAGCAGTGGAGGAGTGTTCCTCTTTCTCTACATCCTTGCCAGCACCTGTTTTCTCCTGAGTTTTTGATCTTAGCCATTCTGACTGGTATGAGGTGAAATCTCAATGTTTTGATTTGCATTTCCCTGATGACTATGGATGCTGAACATTTTTAGGGACTTCTCAGCCATTTAATATTCCTCAAGTAAAAATTCTTTGTTTAGCTCTGTACCCCATTTTTAATGGGGTTATTTGGTTCTCTGGAGTCGGCCTTCTTGAGTTCTTTGTATATTTTGGATATAAGCCCTCTCTCAGATGTAGGGTTCATAAGGATCTTTTCCCAATTTGTTGGTTGCCATTTTGTTCTTTTCACAGAGTCTTTTGCCTAACAGAAACTCAGAAATTTTATGAGGTTGCATTTGTCCATTCTTGATGTTAGAGCATAAGCTATTGGTGTTTTGTTCAGGAAATTTTCCCCTGTGCCCATATCCTCAAGTCTCTTCCCCAGTTTCTTTTCTATTAGTTTCAGTGTGTCTGGTTTTATTTGGAGGTATTTGATACACTTGTACTTAAGCTTAGTACAGGGAGATAATGGATCAATTTGCATTCTTCTGCATGCTCACCTCCAGTTGAACCAGCACCATTTGTTGAAAAGGCTATCTTTTTCCATGGTTATAGCTCCTTTTTCAAAGATCAAGTGACCATAGGCATGTAGATTCATTTCTGGGTCTTCAATTCTATTCCTTCTATCTACTTGCCTGTCACTGTACCAATAGCATGCAGTTTTTAACACAATTGCTCTGTAGTACTGCTTGAGATCAGGAACGCTGATTCCCCCAGAAGTTCTCTTACTGTTGAGAATAGTTTTAGCTATCCTGGGTTTTTTGTTATTCCAGATGAATTTGAGAATTGCTCTTTCTAACTCTATGAAGAATTGAGTTGGGATTTTGATAGAGATTGTGTTAAATCTGTATATTGCTTTTGGCAATATGGCCATTTTTTACTTTATTAATTCTGCCAATCCAAGTGTATCAAAGATTTTACCATCTTCTGAAGTCTTCTTGTATTTCTTTATTCAAAGTCTTGAAGTTCCTGTCATACAGATCTGTCATTTGTTTGGTTAGAGTCACACCAAAATGCTTTATATTGTTTGTGGCTATTGTAAAGGGTGTCATTTCCCTAATTTCTTTCTCTTCATGTTTATTCTTTGATTTGCTTGAATTAATTTCATATCCAGCCACTTTGCTGAAGTTGTTTATCAACTGTAGGAGTTCTCTGGTGGCATTGAGTCACGTAAGTATACTATCATATCATCTGCAAATAGTAATAATTTGACTTCTTCCTTTCTAATTTGTATCCCCTTGACCTCCTTATGTTGTCTAATTGCTCTAGCTAGAACTTCAAGTACTACATTAAATAAATATGGAGAGAGATGGCAGCCTTATCTAGTTCCTGATTTTTGTGGTATTGCTTCATGATTCTCTCCATTTAGTTTGATGTTGGCTACTGGTTTGCTGTATATTGCTCTTTTTATGTTTAGGTATGAGCCTTGAATTAGTGTTCTTTCCAAGACCATTAACATGAAAGGATGCTGAATTTTGTCAAATGCTTTTTCAGCATCTAATGAAATGACCATATTTTTTATTTTGAGTTAAAACAATGGAAGTAATTCTACAATATAAGTTTTTATCTGCATACAAGAAGTGTTAGGGAATGTTGTATATCTGAAGACACTATGATTCCTATTATATGTGTGCCTAATATTTTGATGATAATATCCATGATCAATGGTAGCTCTAACTTAATAACCATTACCTTAAATTTTCTGGCAGAACAACAATAGAAAGGATTCATCTCTCTACACATATATCATGAAAGAGTTAAAAATATCAAAAAAGGATCAAATCTACTTAATTTTCAGTTCATGAGATAAATATGAGTGTGACCAAATAAACTATATGAATAATAATAACAGAAAAATATTGTTGAAGGAGCAATGTTTTGTATTTTTTGAGGTGTCAAATTGTTAACAGAAATTAGCTCATTCATTGAGGCATGGGGTGAGAAAATTTGAACAACACAGTCAGTTTTCTGTGTTTCTGCCAAAAGAACAAAAAAGCCTACCAAGTTTAAAACTGTCTTCAATTTTATTTTATTATTATTTATATGTATTGTTGGCTACATATAGATATATGTACTATATGGTGGCTATGGAGGTCTGATGAAAGCTTTAGAACCCCTGAAGTTTACATAACACAGTTATGAATTGTCATGCATATGCTGGGAATAAAACTCATGTCCTCTGGAAGAATTGGCAATACCCCTATCCAGTGATCCATATTTCCTATTAGTTTTTGATTGTACATGTGAGTTATAAAGAACTGTACTCAAATAAGAGATGACTACTACTTTTCTTTAAAATACTAATATATAACTTAAAATAACAGTCTGCATTGACATGTGAACTCTCAAGAAAACATGTGAACCTTGACTAATAATAAATTATAAAGTAAGACATTCAAGAGAAGAAAATGCCTGTATTAGTCTTACTAAAATGGCTCTTCTTCTTCACATACATTTTAATGTGTTTAAATAACAATGCAATTGTTGTAAATGTGAAAATTGCCTGCAGACCACCGCGGCCAGCTCTCCAAGCAGGCTGGCAGCGAGGGGCCATCTTGCCTCGGGACACAGCACGGAATTCTAGCAGCTGGAGTCAGGGGCTTGGACTGAGAGCTAGCATAGTCCAGCACAGACAATGCTGCCAGAAGAGATCGGCAGAGCCGGGTACCAACAGCTCAGCCAAGGTCACTGTCTCCTGGGGACAGGCGTGCTGTGCTTTCAGTGGGGCCACCATCTTGCCTCGGGACACCGCGTGCGAACGGCAGGCACAGCAAGCTGCTAGAGTCAGGTGCATGGACAGAGATATAGCTTAGCTTAGCTCTACAGGAGATCTGGGCACAGACAGATCAGCTGTGGGTGCAGACCACCGCTACTGGCTCTCCGAGCAGGCTGGCAGAAAGGGGCCATCTTGCCTCAGGACACAGCTCGGAATTCTAGCAGCTGGAGTCAGGGGCTTGGACTGAGAGCTAGCGTAGTCCAGCACAGACAATGCCAGCAGGCTCTGGCCTGCACCCAGAGCCAGAAGAGATCTACAGATCTGGGTACCAACAGCTCAGCCAAGGTCACTGACTCCTGGGGACAGGCGTGCTGTGCTTTCAGCGGGGCTGCCATCTACAATAAGACCAACTAATTCCAGAGATAAAGAGATGGCAAAAGGCAAACGTAGGAACATTATTAACAGAAATCAAGGCAATATGGCACCATCTGAACCCAATTCGCCAACCACAGCAAGTCCTGGATACCCCAGCACACCAGAAAAACAAGAGTTAGATATAAAAGCACAGGTCATGATGCTCCTAGAGGAACACAAAAAGACATAAACAAATCTCTTAAAGAAATGCTGGGGGAACATCAATAGGGTAGAAGCTCTTACAATCCAAACACAAAAAAGCACTTAAAGAACTCCAGGAGAATATGGGCCATCAGACAGAAACCAATAAAGAGGAAATGAGAAAATCAGTTTAAGAAATGCAGGAGAACTTGAAACAACAGGCAGAAGTCATGAAAGAGGGAGCACAAAAATGTATTAAAGAATTACATGAAAACACAAACAAATGAAGGAACTGAGCAAAACCATCCAAGATCTGAACACAGAGGTAGAAACAACTAAGAAATCACAAAAGGAGGCAACTTTGGAGGTAGAAAACCTTGGGAAGAAATCAGGGGTCGTAGATGCAAACATCAAAAACAGAATACAAGAGATAGAAATAAGAATCTCAGATGCTGAAGATAACATAGTAACCATTGACTCCACAGTCAAAGAAAACACAAAATCCAAAAGGCTTGTAACCCAAAACATCAGGAAATCCAGGACACAATGAGAAGACCAAACCTAAAGATTATAGGGATAGATGAGAGTGAAGATCTACAACTTAAAGGGCCAGCAAATATCTTTAACAAAATTATGGAAGAAAACTTCCCTAACTTAAAGAAAGAGATGCCCATGAATACACAAGAAGCCTACAGAACTCCAAACACACTGGACCAGAACAGAAACACCTCCCATCACATAATAATCAAAACCCCAAATGTACTAAACAAAGAAAGAATATTAAAGGTAGTAAGAATAAAAGGCCAAGTAACATATAAAGGAAGACCTATAAGAATCACACCAGACTTCTCTCCAGAAACCATGAAAGCTAGAAGATCCTGGGCAGACCCTAAGAGAACAGAAATGTCAGCCAAGACTACTATACCCAGCAAAACTCTCAATAAACATAGATGGAGAAATCAAAATATTCCATGACAGGACCAAATTTACACAATATCTTTCCACTAACCCAGCTCTACAAAGGATAATAGGAGGAAAACTCCAATACAAGGAAGGGAACTGCACCCAAGAAAAAGCAAGATAGTAACCTTCGTCCATCAAACTCAAAGGAAGATAACTACTCAAAAACAAAAATATCATCAAAAATGTCAGGAAGTAATAATCTCTATTCCTTAATATCTCTTAACATCAATGGACTCAATTCCCCAATAAAAAGACATAGACTAACAGACTGGATACAGAAACAGGACCCTACATTTTGCTGCTTACAGGAAAAACACCTCAGAGTCAAAGACAAACACTACCTTGGAGTAAAAGGATGGAAGACAATTTTGCAAGCTGGAATAGCCATTTTAATATCAGATAAAATTGACTTTCAACCCAAAGCCATCAAAAGAGACACAGAAGGTCACTTCTTGCTAGTCAAAGGAAGAATCCACCAAGAAGAACTCACAATTCTAAACATCTACGCTCCAAATATAAGGGCACCCTCATTCGTAAAAGAAACTTTACTAAAGCTCAAAGCACACATTGCACCTAACACAATGATTGTGGGGGACCTCAATACTCCACTATCCACAGGGGACTGACCAGGAAAACAGAAACTAAACATGACACGGAGAAACTCATCGAAACTTTGGACCAATTGGATTTAACAGATATATATATATATATATATATATATATATATATATATATATATATATATAACATTTCACCCTAAAGCAAAAGACTATACCTTTTTCTCAGCCCCTCATGGTACCTTCTCCAAAATCGACCATATAATTGGGCACAAGACAGATCTCAACAAATATAAAAAGATCAAACTAATCCCATGCCTCTTATCAGATCACCATGGAGTAAGAGTGTTCTTCAATAGCAACAAAAACAACAGAAAATCCTCATACACGTGGAAGCTGAACAATATTCTACTCAATGATACCTTAGTCCAGGAAAAATAAAGAAAGAAATCAAAGATTTCTGAGAATTTAATGAAAATGAAGGCACAACATACCCAAATCTATGGGACACAATGAAAGCAGTGCTTAGAGGAAAACTCATAGCCCTGAGTGTCTTCAAAAAGAAACAGGAGAGAGCATATACTAGCAACTTAATGGCACACTTGAAAGCTCTGGAACAAAAAGAAGCAATTTCACCCAGGAGGAGTAGAAGACAGGAAATCATCAAACTCAGGGCTGAAATCAATCAAGTTGAAACAAAGGGAACCATACAAAGAATCAACAAAACCAGGAGCTGGTTCTTTGAGAAAATCAACAAGATAGATAAACCCCTAGCCAGACTTACCAAAGGGCACAGAGACAGTATTCAAATTAACAAAATTAGAAATGAAAAGGGAGATATAACAACAGAAACTGAGGAAATTCAAAAAATTATCAGATCCTAGTACAAAAACCTATACTCAACACAACTGGAGAATCTGGAGGAAATGAACAATTTCCTAGAAAGTTACCAAATACCAAAATTAAACCAGGATCAAATAGATCATCTAAACAGACCCATAACCCCCAAAGAAATAGAAGGGGTCAAAGACAGTCTTCCAACCAATAAGAGCACAGGACCAGACGGTTTTAGTGCAGAATTCTATCAGACCTTCAAAGAAGTCCTGATACCGATACTCTTCAAACTATTCCACAAAATAGAAAGAGAAGGAACACTACCCAACTCATTCTATGAAGCCACAATTACCCTGATACCAAAACCACACAAAGATCCAACTAAGAAAGAGAACTACAGGCCAATTTCTCTTATGAATTCTCTCGATGCAAAAATACTAAACAAAATACTTGCCAACCGAATCCAAGAACACATCAAAACGATCATTCACCATGATCAAGTTGGCTTCATCCCAGGGATGCAGGGATGGTTCAATATATGGAAATCTATCAACGTAATCCACTACATAAACAAACTCAAAGAAAAAAACCACATGGTCATCTCATTGGATGCTGAAAAAGCATTTGTCAAAATTCAGCATCCTTTCATGCTAAAGGTCTTAGAAAGAGCAGGATTTCAAGGCCCATATCTAAACATAATAAAAGCAATATACAACAGACCAGTAGCCAACATCAAGGTATACGGAGAAAAACTTGAAGCAATCCCACTAAAATCAGGGACTAGACAAGGCTGCCCCCTCTCACCATATCTCTTCAATATAGTACTTGAGGTACTAGCTACAGCAATTCGACAGCATAGGGAAGTCAAAGGGATACAAATCAGAAAGGAAGAAGTCAAACTATCACTATTTGCAGAGATATGATAGTATACTTAAGTGATCCAAAAACCTCCACCAGAGAACTACTGCAACTGATAAACAACTTCAGCAAAGTGGCTGGCTATAAAATCAACTCAAGCAAATCAGTAGCCTTCCTATAAGCGAAGGATAAGCAGGCCTAGAAAGAAATTAGGGAAATGACACCCTTCACAATAGCCACAAATGATATAAAGTATCTTGGAGTGATGCTAACCAAACATGTGAAAGATTTATATGACAAAAACTTCAGGTCTCTGAAGATGGAAATTGAAGAAGACATCAGAAAATGGGAAAATCTTCCATGCTCGTGGGTTGGCAGGACTAATATAGTCAAAATGGCAATCTTGCCCAAAGCAATATACAGATTCAATGCAATCCCCATCAAAATCCCAACTCAGTTCTTCATAGAGTTAGAAAGAGCAATTCTCAAATTCATCTGGAATAACAAAAAACCCAGGATAGCTAAAACTATCATCAACAGCAAAAGAACTTCTGGGGGAATCAGTATCCCGGACCTCAAGCAATATTACAGAGCAGTAGTATTAAAAACTGCATGGTATTGGTTCAGTAACAGGGAGGCCGATCAATGGAATAGGATCGAAGGTCCAGAATTGAACCCACACATCTATGGCCAATTGATCTTCGACAAAGGAGCTGAAAACATCCAGTGGAAAAAAGATAGCCTTTTCAACAGATGGTGCTGGCTCAACTGGAGGTCAACATGCAGAAGAATGAGAATTGATCCACTCTTATCTTCTTGCACTAAGCTCAACTCCAAGTGGATCAAGGACCTCCACATAAAACCAGACACACTAAAACTAATAGAAAAGAAACTGGGGAAGACCCTTGAGGACATTGGCTCAGGGGAAAAATTCCTGAACAGAACACCAATTGCTTATGCTCTAAGAGCAAGAATAGACAAATGGGACCTCATAAAATTACAAAGTTTCTGTAAGGCAAAAGACACTGTCAAATGGATAAGTCAGCAAACCAACAGATTCGAAAAAATTTTCACCAACGCCACATCGACAGAGGGCTAATTTCCAATGTATACAAAGAACTCAAGAGGTTAGACTCCAGAAAACCAAATAACCCTATCAAAAAATGGGGTACAGAGCTAAACAGAGACTTTTCACCTGAAGAAATTCGGATGGCTGAGAAACACCTTAAAAATGTTCAACATCATTAGTCATTAGGGAAATGCAAATTAAAACAACCCTGAGATTTCACCTCACACCTATCAGAATGGCTAAGATTAAAAACTCAGAAGACACCAGGTGTTGGCGAGGATGTGGAGAAAGAGGAACATTCCTCCACTGCTGGTGGGAATGCAAGCTGGTACAACCACTCTGGAAATCAGTATGGTGGTTCCTCAGAAAACTGGACGTGATACTTCTGGAGGACCCAGCCATACCACTCCTGGGAATATACCCAGAAGATTCCCCAGCATGCAATAAGGGTACATGCTCCGCTATGTTCATAGCAGCCTTATATATAATAGCCATAAGCTGGAAAGAACCCAGATGTCCCTCAACAGAGGAATGGATAAAAAAAATGTGGTATATATACACAATGGAGTACTATTCAGCCATTAGAAATAATGAATTCATGAAATTCTTAGAGAAATGGATGGAGCTGGACAACGTCATACTAAGTGAGGTGACCCACTCTCAAAAGAATACCCATGGTATACAGTCACTGATAAGTGGATATTAGCCTAGAAGCTTGGAACACCAAAGACATAAATCACATATCAAGTGATGTCTCATAAGAAGAAAGGAGTCGACACTGGTGCTAGAATGGACCAAAACATCATTGTGGGGGAGTACAAGAACAGTGAGGTGGGAGGGGGTAGATTAGGGAGCAGGGGGAGGGAAAAGGGCATGTGAGACATTTGGGGGTGGGGAACCAGAAAAAGGGAAATGAATTGTAAATATAGAATATATACAATAAATAAAAAAACAAAAAACACAAAAGAAAGAAAATTGCCACCAAAATCCTACTAGAATTATAGTATTCATGATCCAGCTATTTACAAGGAAAACAAGGCTTTAGAAACTAAAAAATACCATTCCTATTACTTAAACTTTGAAACATGTTCCATTATATAAACAAAGGTGTTTTCTGTTGTAACTAAACCTATAAATCTTAAAATAAAGAGGTGTTCTGATATTATACAGAGATGATTACTAGATGAGTGAGAATAAAGAAGGCACAAAGTTATCTAAAACTAAAAGCCACCTGACTACTTTGTTTGCCAAGTCACATGGGAAGCACAAGTTATAATTCAACTGAGTCTCTATGTAACATAGCAAGAAAATGGAGTTCTACAATCCCAGTTGCAAGGAACTAATGTGATCCAACAATGTAAAAAATATTGAGAATGGATAAATGATACTCTGAGTAACAATATAGTTGTATACCTTATAGAATTAGCAATTATTCCAGGCAAGTACATTGGTTATTTGTAAAAACCTGGAAAACACTGTGTTTAGTGCTATAAAATCCATTTTAGGATTTTGCTCTCCACACCTCTGAGACCAAATATCTCTTGATTTTAATCACTAAATATAAGGTAATTTGTTGTGCTTACCAGAAAAATAATGCACCAGGAAATGAACAAAATATATTCTAGTAATACATACCAAAGATACAAATATATATATGAATACTCTGACAATATTCTAACATTTATCATTAAGATAGCCAAGTGAACTACAACAGAACATTGTTAACTAGAAAAATGCTTACTGTAGAACATGAGAAATTAAGAAAAAAGAAGTCATAAACAGAGGGACAAATAGGAATCCTAGACAGAATGGAAAATGAAAGTAAACTAAAATGCACATGGAATTCAACAACAGAAAATATTTGTTCAAAGATAGTACATAGTCCTTAAATTAAAAAGGTAGATTCTGGAATTATTCAGACAGAGAATGGAAATTAAAACAAGGAATGAATAATTTCTATACCACATGGGAAACATAATCAGACAGGTTAGTTTTGCATAATAGAAGTTATGGAAAGAAAAGAGAGATTATTTAAATAAATGATAGATCAAAATTTTACAACTTTAGGAAAACATAGGATCATCAAACTACAAAAGGTTCACTAGCATCCAATGAAGTTAAACCCAAGGAAGTTTGTACCAGGACATTTCTTATATAAGCTGTCAAAATTAAAAGAGTGCCTATTCATACACAGCCAAAACCATGATACCTATGATAACATTTTAATATGTGAGTCTTGGACAAAATTTACAGATCTAAGTAATATTATCTAAGGAAGGACTATGACTTGGTCATTTGTAAATGACAGAGAATACAAAATATATAGCACTGTAAATAAATATTACTGAAGAAAATTCCCAAATACTCAAATATACAATCAAGAAATATGATATTCAAGGATCTGTGATCATAGAAAGGCCAGTATTTTTTTTTTAAAAGAAATGTTATTCAAGTCAGCTTGTATTCATGTCTTTAAACACAATATTTAGAAGGAAGTGTCATATGAATCTTTGAGTTTGTGGCCAGCCTGGTTAACAGAGCAAGTTCTAGTAAAGCCATTGTTGCAGAGAAAATCTTTCTTGAAAAACCAATAATGATGGTGTGGTGGATCTAGAGGTTGTAATATCGATGTTAGTAGTAGTATGCTGGTAATGATGATTATAATGATGATGGTGATAACAATGATGATGATAACCATGATGTTGATGTTGGTGATTCGTGGTGGTGATGGTAGTTGTGGTTGTGGTGGTGGTGATGATGGCGGGTAATGATGATGTTAAGAGGGAGCACAAAATGGTTGAAAAGAGATGATCAGATCTTAGTGCCTTGAAAATTAACAAATAAAGCTAGAAATGATTACGGTAGCTAAAGGACAATATCTGAATTAAGCAAGTGAAAGAAATAAACTCTGTAATACAGAAAGACTGAAAATTATAGCAAAGACAAAAATACTAAGCAGTCTGGCTCTTCGTAAAATGATATGCCTGATCCCATGCACTACATTTTCTGACTCACGTCTCTGCTTTTCTCAATGCCCCCAACACCACCCCAAAATTCTACCTATCATTATGCCCACCCAGGGACCAGGGACATCAAGCAAGAACTCTATTTATACCCTTTGCTCACCTATACCCCTTAAATCACACAAAAGAGCCATAAAATGAACCCACCATTTCCACTGGATTCTGTTTTGTGGCCTATCATACCATGTGTTTGGGGGGAGAACATGTAGGTACAAGGAATCCCAGTCCATTCTGGTTCTAGGAATCACAGATGAACCATTAGGATTTTACACCCAGATTGCAAGATGGTACAACTACTCTGGAAATCAGTATGGCAGTTCCTCAGAAAATTGGGCATGATACTTCCAGAGGACACTGTCATAACACTCCTGGGCACATACCCAGAGTATTCCCCTGCATACAATAAAGACACATGCTCCACTATGTTCGTAGCAGCCTTATTTATAATAGCCAGAAGTTGGAAGGAGCCCATATGTCCCTCAAAGGAGGAATGGATACAGAAAATGTGGTATATTTATACAATGGAATACTACTCAGCAATTAAAAATAATGAATTCATGCAATTTGTAAGCAAATGGTTGGATCTGGAAAATATCATCCTAAGTGAGTTAACCCAATCACAAAAGAATACACATGAAATGCAATCACTGATAAGTGGATATTAATGAACCCAGAAGCTCTGAATACTCAAGGCATAATTAGCAAATCAAAAGATCCCCAAGAAGAAGGAAGGAGAGGACCCTGGTCCAGAAAAGACTGGATCGAGTTTTGTAGGAGAGTACCAGAACAGAGAAATGGTGGAAATGGTGGGGGTGGGGAGATTGGGGAATAGGCGGAGGGTGGGGGGGAGGAAGAGGACTTATGGGACATATGGTGAGGGGGGAACTGGGAAAGGGGAAAGCCTTTGGAATGTAAACAAAGAATATAGAAAAAAATAAAAACAAAAAAAGAAAGAAAGTCCAGAAAAAAATTTACACCCAGGATGCAATACAGGCTACACAAAAAAAGTAAAAAAGAAAAAAAAAACAGAAGAGACATTTGGCTGGACTTGAAGACTGTCTGGTCACAAAAACATCACTCAATACAGAAGACAGAGAGGAAACAGAAACTGTCAGGAACCAACAAGCTAATCACTAGCAGGTGATCTTCCTATGATGAGTCTTCCTTGGATTATAATCCATAAGAGATATGCTCTAATAGGCAAGGTTCAGAAAAAAAAACTTCATTTAAGGAGAGATTTCTTCTATTAATATGCTTTCTTCTATTATCATTAAACATATATAAAAATCACTAGCTTTTATCCTACACTTTTGAGCAGATCTCTGTAGAAAAACAAAGACATACTGTTTTATAGTGATGCTATATAAACAAGTAGATGACTTCTTAATTCTAAATGAAGATCCTCTAAGAGTTCCTAAAGTTATATCCATATTTACTAAGTTTTTTCTAGTGTGACCACTATTAATTTCTCTCTGATAATCAAAACTGCAATTAGAACTCTGCCAGTCTTTATTGTCATGAGCTAATTGCTTCTGAGATAGGTACCGGACATCTACTTTTCAGAGCATATTCCAAGAGGTTGGAAAACCATTAACCAAAGGTCATAAAAGAAGACCTAGTGATGTATTATAAGTGCTAGAAGAGAAAATAAAATATTGGTTGAGTTTATCTATATAAAACATCACTAATTACTTAGTTATGGCTTTCCCTCTTCATAAAATCATGAAACTGTGACAGGTAATGAATGTTTATCCAGATATTTACTACTAATAAATATGCATGTAAACATTCCCTGTTGTAAACTTCTTATTCTATTTATGATTGGGATTTATGTGTAAACTTGTGGTGAACATTTTACCATGTGATTAGGTATTCTTAAAGATATATAAGTGTAGTGAACAAGGAGAGAAAACAGGAACTGAGCTGAGGACACTTTTTTATATAGAGATATTTAGACAGAATTGAACACTGCTGAGAAGAATTTTTTAGACAGAATACTTCTTAGAATTGAACTCAAGAAGAACTTAGAAGTAAAAGCATAGAATTGGGAGAAAAGGCATTTAGATTAAGTGCATTATTGTGATTTTATGGGTTTCATGATTTTATGAAGAGGCAAAAACCACACCTAAGTAATTAGTGATGTTTTCTATAGATAAACTCAGTCAATATATTATTTTCCATTCTAGCACTTATAATACATCACTGGTTCTCCTTTTTTCACCTTTGGTTAGTGCTTTCCAACCTCTTGGAATGTGCTCTGAAAAGTAGATGCCTGTTACCTATCTCAGAAGCAATTAACTCATGACAATAAAGACTGGCAGGAAGAGAGAGCAAGATTAGAAGTAGAATGCAGAGTGGAACAACTTTGAAACTATAAGGCATCTTAAAAACCTAAGAGAGGAATATGCAGAATGCAGAGAAAGTGAAAAAAACAAGAAGTTGTAGAGAGAGTAGAAAGAGCAAGTTGACTTTTCCTTACCATGAGACAGAACAAGTCTTTAATTACTAACAAGGCAGGCTAAGTCTTATGAAAAGAACAAGGCTTTCTTCTTAAATACTTTGGTTTACTTCATTTAGCAATAAAGGGGTAGAAGCATTTTCTTTCTCTAAGTAATGAAGATTGGAGCTCATTTTTCTGAACTGATTCTTGGTCTTTTGCTATATATGCATATGTAAGTATGGATTTGTGTGTGTGTGTGTGTGTGTGTGTGTGTGTGTAATTAAGAGAATATATGTAAGCTGGGCCCAACTGGTTTGAATGGAGATTTAAGAAATGTGTATTTATGAATACATATATGAAGTTCTGGGAATTTAACCCATATTTGCTTGTGTAAAAATGTTTCCTTCTAAAAGAATGATTCTCTTCTCCTAGTTCAATAGAAGTTTACTGGTCAAAATTTCTTCCAAGCCTAACAATGGAAAAACATCTAGATAAAAGAAAAAAGGCACTAGCAATTAATCCTTTATTTAACACCCTGCTATTTTAAGATGGGGTGCTAAATGCCAGAGAGTTCAGATTCTGGCCTCAGAGGGACTCAGTCAGGTCACCTGCAGTAGCAAAGTAACTTAGGTAAACATTTTATTATTATACACAAATCCTAAATATCTCTTAAAACCAAGTCTTTTCTCTACCAAAGCTCTTCCCACTCAGTTGCCTCAAGAAGAACCAAACAAGAAAGAAGACCTGCCAGGGCTGGCCTCCAGCTAGAACCCAAGGGGGAAAAAAACTAAAGACATTCAATTCAAGAAAACTAATCTCAGAAGTCAGTATCTACATCTATAATGATCACAAAATTCATGTTTATTAATCCTCTCAAATAAGATTAGTCTTTCTACGATTGGTTATCCTGTAGGATTATATAGTATATATGTAATGTGCTTTATAGTACAATATGCAAAATGTTGTTTCTTTTTTCTAGAGACATATAATGGAGCATTTCAGTTTTATTTTATACAACTATTATTTTGTACAACTATTATGGGAATAGTATCCATAATAGCCATAATTTCTAACAAATGTATAAATATAGGATTAGCCTTTTCAGAACTTAAAACCTATTTCAGAACATTGTTTCTGAAAAAAATGTTTTATAACATTGAAATCCTGAAGCTATATTTATGGTGTAGTGCACAAACATTTGCCAAATCTTTTTTTTATGTTTTGGCTTACTTCTTGCATGTAATGGACTTTGGTTACAAAAAAAAAAATCAAATAGGACATTGCCTTATAATTCCCTTGGCTTGTTGCCAAGTAGCAAAAAATCTTTAAACATTTGCTGTTAAAATTGTGTTTCTTATTAAATTCAGTAGCTTCTAGCTCATCTAGCTCAGTAGCTTCTATAAATAGTTGATCCATTTTTATCATTAATTTGTGATATTGCATCTGGTAGATCTGTTTGGGATCTGATGTTTATTCATTTCAATAAATGATTTCTATCTTGAATTACTTGAAGGTGTATAAATAATAGAGTTAATTTGAAATCACCTAGAATAAATTCAGCAGTTGCTACATACAAAACAACTCACTCTGATACATATTGCAAGTCAATAACTATATTAAGAGGTTCAGGAAAATCCAATAGTATCAAAAGAATAGAATATAGTTCTGATTCCTGAACTGAAGCATATGTACTTTGTTTTGTTTACTTAAACATTATGACTTACAACCTGCCATTGCTGATTTATTGGCATGTGTATAAAAAAAGGTAGGAGCTTTAGAAATTGATGTTCTCAATATAGAGAAAGAATTCAATTAGTTCTTCTGGTAAACTGAAGCTGCTTACTTTAGGGGTAACTCTTATACTAACTATTATTCTTCCTTTGATAATCAAATTGGAAAACTTTGCTATACAGATTTTTAAGTTTTTATTTTGATCATGTACTAGAAATACTCATTCTAAGACATTAAATTCTCTTGGCCAAAGAATCCCTGTGGAAAAATGAGTAGAGGGCAAAATAACTAAAATAAAACTCAGTTTTGGATCCAAATAATCCATTTGTTCATCTGGTAATCTCTTTTCTATCAAAAGCATTTCTTTTTTAGCTTCAGCTGGTAATATTCTCTACTAAAGTCCGAGGTTTGAAATAAATTATGTAGCTCTTGAATCTCCCAAGGAATTTAAAAATCACTAAGAGTTTGTAATTGATCTTTCCTGGTATGTAATTTCTGCTATTGAATTTTCTGTAAACATATTTTATATCCTAGGTAATTGATAGAATTTCCTCCGTGTATTCTTCTTCTCTTTTTTTTCCAGGAAACAATTTGTAATCCCTAGCAAAGCAAAATTCTCTTTACTTCATCAAACCCCAAATCTCTCAAGGTGGCATTTGAATCAGCCACTAAGATATCATCTGTCAGGGTCCAGCCTCGACACAGAATCAGAGTTCTCAACTGGAAGCAGGGATATCTGGAAGGTACATAATAAACACACAAAGATAACTTATCAGGTACAAACTGACAGGCAATTTTTAAGGTCTCTCTCTCTCTCTCTCTCTCTCTCTCTCTCTCTCTCTCTCTCTCTCTCTCTCTCATAGCTTGAAGCTGTATGTACTTTCACTCTCTTTTTAGGCTGGAGGTTGTATTCTCTCACTTGCTCTCTTTCTCACAGTCACATAGTCACTTGGTGTATTCTTTTTCTTCTTCCACACACACACTCCACATACCCTCTCTCCTCACACTCTCTCACTCACTCCACAGTCTTTCCTCACATATTTTCTCCACGCACTCTCTCACTCACTCTCCACACCACACACTCTACACTCACCTCAAACACACCTCATGTACATCTCACCCTTTCCCCTTTTATTCCCCCCCCCAGTCTTTTACTGTTACTCCAAAAGCAGGTAGAAAAAAAAAGGTATTTATAATCATTGCCAAATCAAATTCAAAAGAATGACCACATTCTAGAAGGAATAAAGTATTACAATTTGTCCCCAAAGTTTCAAGCTTTCCCTAGTCCCAGGCCTTGACCAAAGTAATAATTGCAAACATCATTATTTAAACTTTAACTTTTGACTTATTCTTTAGAGCTCAGAACTCTGAGGCCAGGTGCTTGTATTTTGCTGTGGAGCTGTAATGATAAATGACATGAGCAAAACTGTCAGGCAGTGGCCAGAAAGAGTCAAGTTAACCAACTCTTAACTCAACAGTTCCACTAGCTTTCTGCTTCAGTACATTGTACACACAATGACTCTCCTAAGAGTCCCACTACTTTTACAGTTTTACTAATGTATAATTTTATGTATTCTATATGTTACTATCCATAAATATCCAAAGGAGACAAGGAACTTCTCTCAAATGTTATGCAAAACTCACTAAATAACTTGAATAGTTTTTTTTCTTTCTTAATTAATTATCTTTAATTAATTATCTTAATTAATTTTCTTTCTTAATTAATGTATACAGTGTTTGTGTTCCTTTATCCCATTTTCCTTTATCTCATGATTATGTATCTTGTACTAATGCTTTTTAATGATTTCAATAAATTCCTTCACTTTCTAGTAATGGACTGTGTATAACTCTAGCAGTATATGGATCTGTTTACTTTTTTAATATTTCTAAACATTTCTTCAAACTTTCTTTGCAAGACAAACATTAATCTAGAACAATCATTGCGCAGTAACATTGTTTCCAAGATTAGAACATATAGCATGCACATGGGCCATTAGGCTTCTGCTGTGCTGGCCCCATGCCTCCATTTTTAGTTGTTTAAGAATTATTACATCAAGGAACATCACCAAAGGTATGTTGTTCTCCCTTCTAAGAAGGACAGAGCACCCACACTTTGGTGTTCCTTCTTCTTGAGATTCATGTGGTCTGTGAATTGTATCTTGGGAAGGTGGAATAGGGTGTACCATTCATATTTAAAAAATAAACCCAGGTCATCATATTGTTTAACTTAGATCAAAATTCATCCATCTGTAGGTGGTGACTATTTTCCTTGAAAATGTTGTGGTTTGTAGGAGGAGGAAAAATTTAAAATTTATAATAATGATATTTTTGTTAATTTGGATGCTAAGAATCAGTTGCAAATCTACTAGCACTAATGTTAAATGATTTTTCTTGTTCTACATTTTTGTAGGAATCTAAATAGTTTGAGGCAAAGCATGGAGTTTCTTCTGACAGGAAATTCATAAAAGAAGAGTCACCGAAAACGTGTATGAATAATTTAGCTGCAATTTTGTTTTGATTTAAATAAAAACACATATACACATACACACACATGCACACATAGATGCATGTATGAGAGAGGGCAGATGTCTCTTCTGTAGAACAAGAAAAAGCAACCAGAAGATCTTTCTCTTAATGAACAACTATTACTATAGCAGTGGAAAGAGTTGAACAATATTATTTAACCAAATGAAGAATTACTGTTATATACAAAGAAAATAACTATCTATCTTAAAGCAAAGCAACTACAGCAAAAGAGTGTTTAGAATGCTAAAGTCATCATACAAATATAACAATATAACTGAAACAGTCTTACACTTGTGAATTAGGCACATAGGCCTAAATTTGAACTTAACATAGAACACAGGGAACATTTGTCATTCTGACATCAGGCTACAAAAATTTCAATAAAATGCAGTGCTGGCTTATTTCCTGATAAAGAATATGGAAGAACATAAATAAAGACTCTCCATAATGAATGAATCAACTCCCAGGGATATATTATAACTATGGCTGGTGGAAAATTTAGGACAATACTCTGCATTTGATATGGCCAAACTATTAGCTAGACGCATACCAGAATGTAGTGGATAAGGAGATATTAAGAGCTAGTACTTCAAACCATTCTGGGAATGGAATGATTGACATTGCAGAAGAAGAAGGAGGAGGAGGAGGAGGAGGAGGAGGAGGAGGAGGAGGAGGAGGAGGAGGAGGAGGAAGGAAGAAGAAGGAGGAGGAGGAGGAGGAGGAGGAGGAGGAGGAGGAAGAAGAAGAAGAAGAAGAAGAAGAAGAAGAAGAAGAAGAAGAAGAAGAAGAAGAAGAAGAAGAGAATGAGTAGAAGGAGTAGAAGGAGTAGCAGGAGTAGAAGGAGGAAGCAGTAAGTGCTAGAGTTACTGTGAGAACCAAAGTTATATTTTGAGTTTACTGTGCCTAAGAAATTCATGAAACAATCATTCCTCTAACCTGCAAGTCCTTGCTCAAGGACAGATATGTAGATATGTCTTGAAGTGCTGGAGATATTGTTTATGCAAGATAATAAGCCACAAGTTTTTGCTAACCTAAACAAAACACCCAACTGCATAGTATGTGCTTGGTCACATATTGATAGGACTATTCAGGCAGGGGAAGTATCAGGATATATGTTTGTCCCTAATTAGACCTGATGGGAAATATATGTCCATGCATTTGCTTTTCTAAACCTCTGCAAAGTGTGACATGTTAACATTTTCCAGACTGGCGAGAGCCCATAACCCTGGCAAGTATTTTATTATAACTTGCCTAACTTTGACTAAAAATTACAGTTGTAGTCTTATTATCAAATGGTAGGATTAACATTTTTAGAGGACCCAATGAGATTCAGACTCTCTGTCGGGCTGGAGCATGGCAAACATGGCACAGACAGATATTTCCTTTTATTCTTCCCTCCTCTAAGAACCATTATATTATATTCCTACAGCTGACTCCTTGGTATCTGGTCCCTTATATAGCCACAGACTCATTCCTGAGACAAAACACTGAGGTCCATCTATCAAAAGTTACAGCACTAATCAGCTAGCTTACCAACTAATAACATAGAGACATTATATTAATTATGAAAACTTGGCCTTAGCTTGATTCCAACAGATATTATATCTTTAGCCCATGTATATTAATCTACATTCTGCCACAAGGCCTGTAAGCCTCTTTGTACTGGCACTGATTATTCCTCTACATCTGGCTGGTGAATCCTCCTATACATGACACTTTGCCAGAATTTCTACCTCTGTTTAGAAGTCTTACATATCCTTTCCTACCTTATAATAGGCCATTAGTTCTTTATTAAATCAATCATAAGGTGTTGTAGGGACTATTTACAAGATATGATACATGATGCACAAAAATAATTCCGATATAAATTCAGTAATATGTACAATCAGGATCCACAAAGTCACCTGCCAGGGTTCTGCCTTGACTGTTAGATTCCCAGAGGAGGTAGAACTGAGTGGCATCAGTGACTGGGGCCAAATGCTGAAGACTGGTGATTTAACTCTCTAGCTATTCAGGACCTAAATGGTGATAGCTTCTGAAATTAACTCTTGCTGATAGCAGCAGGAGAACAGAAACTCAGTCACTTAGGTTGTTTGCTTTTTGACTCAGGGACCATCATGGTGACAGGCTCAGAGTTCTTTAACTCTTCTTGAGCCAGAAAGTAAAGAAAAAGAACAGAAAGAAAGGAATAAACAAATAAACAAACAAGAAAGGAAGGAAGAAAGTCAGGCAGACATACACATGTATATTAGATAAGGTATAAAATGGCTATGCTGACACTTTATTGTTCTTAGTTTTTATACCTTTTCAGGTAATTTGATTACATGGCTTTCTAAGCTCTTTTACATTCCATAAATTCATAGTATGTTTAAGGCAGTAATTCATGCCATAGGTTGATAAGGCTTACAGAGATGCAGCAGGATTGTTTACATGTCTTTCTATTAAGACCAGTACCTGACTAAACATTTATTATTGGTTTTATAACCACAATAAAATCTCAATTTAAAGCAATAATTTTTATGTCATAAGTTAGCACAGTTTTGTCAAGAGACAAATCACCTACCTTGGGTCTTAATATTTTTAAGTAAAAATAGCCATCATTTCTTTTGTTCTTGCACCTACAGTAAATGCCCATCCCCAGGTTAGGTCCTTTAGTTATTAGATACTGGTCTCATCCCTAACCTAGAAAGAGGGTTTTTCTTGACTGTAAATTTGTTCCAAGACTGCTTTCCTTTTCTAGTGAAATTAGACAGTGACACACAAAGATCTACAGTGCTCTATCTGCATCTTATATTCTATACGGGGCTTGAGATTGCTTGTATCAATTTAGTAGTTCTATAAAACCATTATCAAGAATTATGAAGTCATCAACTTGCCTCTAAAGTATTAGCAACATGAAAGTGCATCTTCATATTGAATCTGCAGGAAATATGTCCAATAGGGTGGGCTGATTCCCAGAAATCATTAGGCTATGAAATAGTGGTAGTAAGGGGCTGTTAGCATTGAGAAGCAATCCTATGATGAAGTCTCTGAGGATTATGCATCTCAGAGAGGAACCATCACAGCCATGCAGAATGATGGGCCATCTCCAGAAAACTCACTTGCTTACATAACCTTTACTAAATGGCTTCTGACACTTACCATAGTACAGACTCCCTCTTTTTTCTCCTTAAAAATCCTTTCCCGAAAAATACACTTGATGATTGATATTGTTTTTTGTTGCTACATCTGCTTGATGTCTGCCTTTGAAACATCCCACTACTTCTGCTTCTTGCCTCTCTGAGGTAATAAATCTCTTTTGTGCTGAGTATTTGGTGTCTGTGTACATCTTGTACTGACTCCAAAGAGGATTTCCTCCATTACACTGGTGCAGTGAGATGAATCACTACTTGAGTAGGTCTATAGGTCTACCCTGAATCTAGTTATCGATCTTTCCAGACAAGTTGGTGCCTGTTCAATTCAATTGGTGATTGTTTTCTTACTAACCTATCCTAAACATTCCCCAAGACTATGAGTGACAACTGTTGAGTATTTGGCATTTCTATTCTGTCTTTTGGGGGTGGGTGGAATATATCCAACCATAGCATCCAGCAGCCACAAGGAGGTGGACTCCCTTGGATAGATGTTAGCCACATTTTGTTCGGTTTGGCTTCATTGGCAGTTTGATTTTTACTTTTGGTTGTATCTGATGGAATCTGATGTCTGCTCCTAAATGTTAAGAAATTCTATCTACAGGTCTTGCATTTCTTCTCAGATTCACTGTGTCCCCCATTTTGTGATGTAGCTTGGGTGATGACCCCTCCCTCACAGAGGCCTCCTTAGCCAACTGAAGCCCAGGGTATATCCTCAGGTTTCAACTGTGGCTCCTGGTCACCACTAGCAAAGGGAACTGCTCAATCCATCCAAACTTAAAACTCCAAAACAGACCCAACATTGCCGATGCATCCTAACACTGAAAAACTGGGCTGGGTGTGGTGCATATGTCTTTAATTCCAGCACTTGAGTTAGAAGCAGACAGATTTCTGTGAAATCAAGACGATCCCATTCTACAGAGAAAGTTCCAAGAGAGTCAAGGCAGAGATACACAAAAAAAGTCCTGCCTTAGGGGAAAAAACAGTCTTTTCAGTTTTAGGGACCAAAGGAAAGAGATGTACTTGCCCCATTCCACCTTTGTTTCCTCTATCCACATGTCCTTTCCTGCTTCTCTGATTGCTTCTAAGTAGCATTCCACATTTTTCCTTTATACTTTCATCTCTCTCTAGGTTTCCCTCACCAGGAACTGGAATATTCTTTTTTTTCATTTTTTATTTGATATATTCTTTATTAACATTTCAAATGATTTCTCATTTCCTGACTCCTCCTTCCCTGAAAGACCCATAAATGCACTTCCCTCCCCCTGCTCCCCCATTCACCCCTTCCCATTTCCCTGTTCTGGTATTCCACTACACTGCTGCACTGAGCCTTTCCAGAACCAGGGGCCACTCCTTCCTTCTTCTTGGACATCATTTGATATGTGGATTGTGTCTGGGATATTACAAGTTTCTAGGCTAATATCTGCTTATCAGTGAGTGCATACCATGGGTGTTCTTTTGAGACTGGGTTGCCTCACTTAGGATGATGTTCTCCAACTCCATCCATTTGTCTAAGAATTTCATGAATTCATTGTTTCTAATGGCTGAATAGTACTCCATTGTGTATATGTACCACATTTTTTGCATCCATTCCTCTGTTGAGGGACATCTGGGTTCTTTCCAGCTTCTGGCTATTATAAATAGGGCTACTATGAACATAGTGGAGCATGTATCCTTATTACATGCTAGGGAATCCTCTGGGTATATGCCCAGGAGTGGTATAGAAGGGTCCTCTGGAAGTGTCATGCCCAGTTTTCTGAGGAAACGCCAGACAGATTTCCAGTGTGGTTGTACCAGCTTGCAATCCCACCAGCAGTGGAGGAGTGTTCCTCTTTCTCCACATCCTCGCCAACACTAGCTGTTTCCTGAGTTTTTAATCTAAGCCATTCTGACTGGTGTGAGGTGAAATCTCAGGGTTGTTTTGATTTGCATTTCCCTAATGACTAATGATGTTGAACATTTCTTTAGATGATTCTCAGTCATCTGAAGTTCTTCAGGTGAAATGTGGATCAAGGACCTCCTCATAAATCCAGACACACTGAAACTAATAGAAAAGAACCTGGGAAAGACCCTTGAGGACATCAGCACAGGGGGAATGTTCCTGAACAGAACACCAATAGCTTTTGCTCTAAGATCAAGAGTTGAAAAATGGGACCTCATAAAATTACAAAGTTTCTGTAAGGCAAAGGACACTGTCAAAAGGACAAATCGGCAACCAACAAATTGGAAAAATATCTTCACCAACCCTACATCTGACAGAGGGCTAATATCTAATATATACAAAGAACTCATGAAGTTAGACCCCAGAAAATCAAATAACCCTATTAATAATTGGGGTACAGAGCTAAACAAAGACTTTTCATCTGAAGAATATCAGATGGCTGGAATATTCTTTATGCACAACCCTCTCCCTCAGCATCAGTCACAGTCTCAAATTAAGCCTTTATTTTCGGGAAACTACAGGCCTGCCTACAGACTACATTATCAGTTCTTGCCTGCAGTCTCACAACTTCTAAAGTCCTCCTGTGGCTTATACAAACACAGAATCACCAAATATGTTATGTATTACTCTGTTCTGCACTTCTAAAAGTCCCTTATATTCACTTCCATTTAACAGATTTTCATTTTTTTCACCTTCTCCCTCTTCCTTGGACTGTACATAACTGATATATATATATATATATATATATATATATATATATATATATATATAATATATGTATATATTATAATGTGTATATATATATTCAATATAAAAATCAAACATATTAGATGGTTGATTCTCAATTTCTTCAGAGATCTGCTGAATAAGACATTAACATTTTTAAACTTTCCATTGTAGAAACTTATTCATGCCTAACAAAAGGTCTTTTTGTTTCTAAAAACAAGGTACAAAAATGATTTCTTCAAGATTGTGGGAAATCTAACCAATAGGGTAAACTCCCTCATATCTGACCTGTTTCCAGGGCTCTTCTCAAACTGTAAACACCTTTTTTGTTGATTGCACTACTCTGTACAGTCAATGTAAGGTCAATTTTCCGCAGTTCTTCTATAGAAACAATTTCCTCAGTCTTAGGTCTGACAACCAAAAGCCTATTGCTCTTTATGACAGCTGAATATCTACCACCACTACCCAGCCATTGAAACCATAAGAACATAGGACAACTGTCTAGGTTATAAAAGAAAAATCTTTATCATTTTAATGAATACATAGGTCAAATCTTCTACTATAATTTATCCTCAGATCTTTGATTATATCAATTGTCCTGTCTATGCCCACAACAATTACCCACCCCATTACCCCTCTCCATCACCCATAGTCAGGGTATACAACCAGTACTCAAACTCCTTCAAATTATGCATTTAATTTGCTCCTTCCAACAATTTTTCCAACTCCTTTCTCATTTTATCACTCCCTATTGCCTTACTAAAAGAAGATATTTTCCCAAAATTAGCACATACCTCTACCACCCTCCTTTGAGTGCTATTGCACTCAAAGTAACTTCTGCCTACAACTCCAAACCTCAATTCTATCCTTAACCATCTCAGAAGCCTTAAACCCATTATTCATTAAAGCTTATCTAAGTAGGTTTTATGCTCCGCCTCTTTACTCTATAATCCTCCCATATTGACAGTCATAAAAACCTAATGGAAACTTGTGCCTAGCCCAAGACTGCCACTCCATTAGTAACTGTCATTATTCCTCTCCACCCTATGGGACCCTTCCAAAAGGTGCTCTTCCAGGTCCTGTGGACCTAATCTGCCTTCCTCCTTTTCCCTTCTCATCTACTTCAGTATGTAGATGAAGTTCTCCTTTGTAGTCCTTCCCTCTCCAGAAGCCAATCTGATACCACTTCATTCAGTAATTTCCTCACCTCCAGAGGTTATCAGATCTCACTTTCCAAAGTTCAGATTTTCTCTCCCAAGCCACCTAACTTGGATTCTCTCCCACTCCAACCCATGAACACTTCACATTTGACTGCCTATCTCTACTACTTTATCTCACCCTCAATACAATCACTATTCACAATCTTTCCCCACCACTCTCTCTTGACTCCTAACTTACAAAGAGCTCCAATCCCTTCCACCATCCCCAATTCTGTACTTCCAAACTTCTCTTATCAAAACTGTAATAGTTTCATTTCTTACCTGTAAAACTATAATCATGTTGAGATGACAGTCTCTCAAGCTGACCTTTCATCCCTTACAACTCATCCAAATTCACTACAGGCTACCCTACCACATAACCCAGATAACAACATACCTAACCCTCCTTCAACATATAACATCATTCACTAGAATTTTTGCATTTTAATTATTTAATAATAGCTTAAGAGGTTTATTGTACTCTGTACATGGTAAGCAGGGAGAAGATGTAATCACTTAAAAGCACCCAAAACCATTACATATAAAAATTTAAGAATTAAGTTAGGGCTCCTAGAGGGATACACCTGGAGGGAGAGGAGTGGTGGAGGTATCATTCACTTCTATCCTTTGGCTCAGGTAGCAACACTGGATAGAATCAAAAATGACCTGTTCACTCTCCACTACAGAAGCTACCCAGAGACTCCAGTGACCACAAGGGGGCAGATGGTATATTTATTGTGAAGCTTTTTTTATAGACAGAAACTCTCATATTCTTATTAAAGATGTCATTCCCAGTGAAATTGAGATCACCACAGTAATATTGTACTTTGGAGACCAAAATGATATCAATTCTGTGTGGATATTCATTTTCATCATTTTTCTGGAAAGCTGGCAAACGCACATGGACTTTGTTTCACCTTTTCACAGATGAAAAAGAAGTTTCACAGACTTCCTTGTAGCAGATCATCCAATGCCAGTAACTAGAGGCAGAAAATTCATTGATAAAATTTAATCATCTTAATGAATGTTTTTCAGCTTACACAATTTTCCAGTTGCCAATTTTTCAACAATCCTTTCAGTGATTTTGTGCCTATTCATGGCTGCACACATTGCACTTATGGATTTCCTGAGTCATATTCTTCTCAAAGCTTTCAAATCATATAAGCATGTAGGTAATGCCACCATTGAGGGTCTCCTGTGATGTCTTGCATTTGCTCATAGTGCTGGGCTGCACACCTGCTTAATACTGGTAGAACAATCCATCATTCTCTACTTATATCAAATATTTTACTCTAATACCAAGTCACTCCTATCCTTTCTCCATATGTACCCAACTCTTATGCAAGTTAACTTGAAACCTGAAATACAGGGTTGGATATATGTTGATATATGCATAGGTAATCTTAAAGAAAGCATGTGGCAGGACATCATTTGGGGATGTAAACAACACGTGTCTTGCTTGTATCTTTAGGCAGTCACACAGCTGGAAGCCATCTTTGTGAGTGCTATAGAGAGCAGATGTAATGTGTCTTCACTACCATCTTGATTAAAGGTGACTAAATGGTGTAGGCCAACCAAGCAGACAATAGCAAATTACCAAGATATTTTGGATAGGTTGGACTTTGTATGATATGATTGCTGTCCCCAAAATAAAGTTTATGAAAGATAAGACTTTTAAAAAAATGCTTGTTTAATAAGGCATTAAAGCTGAAATCCATACATTCATATACAAGAATATGCCTTGTGCTGAAAGCAAAATTTTGTAGCATAGAAGTCACCAAGGTGATACTGGTTTTAAAGATATGAAAGAGTAACTGCATGCGGATGTTTGCCTTGCAATTTGTAACAGTGGTAAAATTGCTGTTGTTAAACAGCAATGAGAATGAATTGATGAGTGGAGTCACCAAATCATGGAGAACTGTGTTGAAGAGTTGAAGGATTGTGAAGATTGAGAACCACTGGCTTAAAGAATTTATCTCCTTACATAAGGTATATTCATGCTTAAGAATATATGTGTAACTCTCTTATCGCTGCTATATTTGTTAAGTTTTATCTATTTTGTAAACTGAATAATACAATAAACTGTGGTATTCTGTAATGGTGTACTGTGAAAAGACTTGCAATATAACTTTAAATTTTCATTAAGTACTCTATACCCCTTTTGCTCCCAAATAACTTCAGGTAATTTCTATATCTGATCTAGCCCATTCTGACTCACAAATAACTGACACCAAGACCTAATTTTTATATTAACAAGATGAAAGTTTAAGCTGTGTAGGCTCCAAGGTATTCTAAGCTTCAAAGGCTGCTGATATCCAAATATATGCCCCATTACTCATCATCTGGTCTTTGCCTTGCTCCTTTTTCCATGTGTGTTCTCATAGTTGCTCTATCATTGCAACTGCATGGTGAATCCTCTGGCAAGTGCACATCATGTCTTCTCCTGAATTCTCTGCCTCATGGCTACCTCTCCCTACACTCCTCATTGTCTTTCTCTCATACTTCTCTTTCTCCCTGGGAACCCCTGCTGGGATTGGAAATCCAGCCTTCCTATATCCTCTGCCCTGTCATAAGTGAAAACAGTTTTTTCCTGACCAAACAGAGACAATGGAAAATGCTTTTTATATAACATTATGCCTGACCATACTATTGCCTGAACTGTAAGCAGAGGTCTGGGCCTAGAAATCAGATAACTTGGCAAAGAATTCTTTATCTTTGCAGAAAACACAATGCATAAGACTGACCCCAAATTCTTCCCTTTTTGGTCCAATAAAAGGTTCGTTCTCTTCTATTAATAAACTATAAACAATAATAACAATAATGAAAACTATCAGATAAGAATTACATTCATAATTTCTACTCTATTAGTATTTAACAGGCTTGGACAAAGTAGTCAATTATCTATTCTATGCAGATGAGTTCAAAGTTCTGTACCTAAATCATTTTCTAGCAAAATATGTATTTATAAACTTAAAATATCTATTTAGGCCTTAAAATATTTTCTTAAATACTAAAAAACTTTTAGCTTAATTGTGAGACTATGATTATCTAGTCTTCAACCCTATCAGAGACCCAATAAGGAATAAATATCACATTAGTATGCAGCAAGTGCAATTAAGCAGCTTATAAAGCTACAGAAATAAAGAAGGGTAACTTCCTTGATAGTCACATAGAATTTCTCTGAGTTATTAGAGCATCCATGTTTGACCCTCTGGCCCAGAATTATGAAAAAACTTTCTATGAAGCAGAAAATATGAAGAACTGCTTACCTTATTTTGGAAAAGCATGAGAGCCAAATTTCCTGCATCTCATTTGTCTAGTTTAGGCAGCATTTGGTCTTCACTTAAAACAAGAATAATTTCTTGCATGGTGCCTCTCTTGTCACATTTGAAACATGAAATTTCTTTGATGCTCATTATATTCTTTGAAGTAGAGTGAGGGAGATGCCAGTAGCACTCCTGTCTCAAAGTCAAAAAAGGCCTTTTATTAATAAAACATTATTAAATACCATATTATATAGATACCTGAGGGTTTTGGAGACCACGTACCGTACCCATGTATATCTGTCCTTGATTTTAGTTATCCTTATCTGCTTAATTTTGAAAACATTTATGAAAGCTAAATGAAGTTTATTATTATATTTAGCTAAAGTAGTATCTAATATGATCAACAAGTTAGTTAATTAGCTATGAACTTCATTTTCACAATTATCCTAAACATGTAATAGCATCTTTCAGAATGACTAGAACTTAATATTGAATCCTTAAGAATTCCATAAGTACAAAACCTGAAACAAGAGTGGAAAAATAGTGTGTGGCAACAAAATATAACCTTAATCAGTATCAATAAACAGACTCCATTCCAAACATAAAATATTTGGTTTGTTGATGTTCTTAGGTCTAAAAATAGATTCAACTATCTACCCTTTTAAACTATTATTACTATCTCTCCCCTTTTCTTTTCATCCCTTCTTCCCCTCTTCCCCTAACACTAAATAGTAGAAAAAGAATAATAGATTGAAGGAAAAGAAAGAAAGAAATCCCTGGATCTAGCTTCCCTTTCTTTTTTCTTCACTGACAAAGACCATTATCAAATTGTAACCAACTTCTCTTCATGATGACAAAAATATATTACCCTATACCAACCAAAAACCATCTTACCCACTCTTTGAGAATGATCCATGGCTCTCTTGAAATTGTTTCCTCCTGTTTATAGATATGGTTTTCCTTTGTGGGGAGCAAAGAAAATTTAGGTAGTTGCCAGTCTTAAGAAAACTGTAACATTTGTTGTCCAGACTCTATGAGCTACAAAAATGCAGGGCTTAAATGAAGTCTGGTCTGGTAAAGTCTGAGAGACTGGACCAATGGGGCTAGCAGCTTTGATGCTGTCCAGGAAGCAAGTTTTGATGAAATGACTATTGAGGTAGTCTCAAGCTGAATGAATCAGGATGCTGGAATAAATAAATCTCAACATTTCAGGATTTTTTTCAGCATTCTCAAGGTGAATTTTCTCAGGGTTGTTTGTCTGGTTATTTTTCTGTGAACATATAAACCTTCATAAGTAATAGACAGTTCTGCATTAATATATCTATGGAATGTGTAGAGTGCACAATGAGCTAAGTATGATTTTTTCTGCTATTTATTTGAGCATACAAGTAATCTATTTTATAGAAGAAGTTAATTTTGACTAAATAACCAAACTCTAATATAAGTTTTTATTTATGTCATTTAGAACATGGTATGATAAGTCCTAAGGATTCCGTAGCCACCATTTATTGGCCATGTTTAGCTGAAGTCCTCGCTGGAGATGTTTTTATGTCTCAGCCAATCTCTGAGATGATCCCATGTAGGGGGGTCTTCTGTTGAAATAAGAGAATATTATCTTCTTCAACAGAATACATTGCCTTCCTTCTATTCTGAGGCTATCATATATTTATTCTAATATAATTCAACAGTCCTTTCAAACATTCAGTCCATTTTAGACTATATATGCTACCTAATTGGCATGTAAATTTTTTAAATTGAATAGAGCATTATTTAAATGATATTTTGGATATTCCATATCGCCCTTAGGTTCTATGAGCATTTTCTTTAATATTCTGTTATATCTCTCCATAATTTTATGACCTATAGGATGTTAAGATATATTAAAATATATCTATAATATTTTTTATTCCATAAAAAAATCCTCATTGTATTCTAATGGATATTCGTGTTGAATCATCATCAGTTTTAATCTATAAATGCATTCTTATGATAATCATCACCTCTAAAAAGTATACAGTTTCAGATTCATCTTTTACATAATTCAAGGTAGAATCTCATTGGAATGATGAATATGTATCAATAGTATGATGTATCAACACATGTACATATTTAACCAAAAAGTCCAGAATACCTGAGAAACAATCCATAGACCATAAGAAATTTAATAAAAAGGAATGGATGCTTGAATCTCAGACAATTACTGATAACATTAATGATACTCAGTTATGCTTGCAGACAGGTGTCTAGCATGGGTGTCCTCTGAGAGGCTCCATGCAACAACCAATTCAGAGATGCAGACTTCCACAGCCAGTGAATGAAGATCAGGTACTCTTATGGAAAAATAGGAGGAAGAGTTGTCAGTTCTGAAGGGACTAGGAACTCTATAGACCAACATAGTCAACTAACTTGGATACTTGGGGCTCCTAGAAACTGAACTACCAAAAAGCTAGGCCTAGGCTACCATATATATATATATATATATATATATATATATATATATATATATATCAGATATGCAGCATGGCCTTCTTGTGGGTCTAGAACAACTGGCATGGGATCTATCCTGAAACTGTTACCTGTCCATGGGATATGTACTTCTAGCTGGCTGCCTTGTCTGACCTCAGTGAGAGAGAATACACTCAGCGCCCAAGAGACTTGATGTTCCAAGTTGAGGGATGCCCAGGAGGACCCTACCTGCTCAGAGAAGGGGATGGGCAAAGGATTGTTGGAAGGGGTGACTTGGAGGGGTGTGTGAGCAGAATGTAAAGTGATTAAATAAATATAAAAGGAAAGTGATCTTTTGAAATAGAAAAAGAAAATAGTTCCATAACTTAGTGATAAGTCAAGGAAATTGTATAAATATTGTCCTACCTATTCTTTGTATACAAAAGTAAGTAACCCTAAAGGTTATCAAAGAAATGGAATTTGGCAAATGGTTGTTTCATTTTTATTGTTTGAAAATTTAATTTATATGTATCATACAATTGATCCCTATTCAGGAGTTTACTGGGCTTCTGACTTGAGCTCTAAAAAGGACAATTATGTAACTATACTTTTATTAGAAATGATTCTTATCTTTGGGATACCTTTATAGATTAAAACTGATAATGCTCTAACATATGTATCCAGTAAAAGGCAACATTTTAAAATATTATAATCTAAAACACGTTACTGCTATCCCTTGCAATCCTACAAATCTAAAAGTTGTGGAAATATCTAAATGTATTTTACAGGAAATGCTCCTAAAACAGAAAGGGGTTAAGAGGTCATTCAGAGATAGATTGCATAATGATCTATTGACTTGAAATTTGTAAAAGTCATTGAGACGGGCAGCACAACTGCTGAAAAACACAGGATTTTAGAAAGTACTACTGAATTAAGTCAAGTCATATAAGGATGTAACTACAGAATGGATATCAGGAAATGTGTTACATTGTGAAAGATGATATGTTCTTGTTTCAACTGGAGTTGAAAAGCTGTGGATTCCTTCAAGATTAATAAACATTAGATTTGACAAGGGAAAGGTGCCTGAAAATCTTGGTTCCAGACATGGAAGAAGAGACTCAGAAGAACAACAAAACAGGTGACACAAATGTGGTTCCTTTACATGGGAACAGCTCAGGAGACTAGCTAAGACACATCCCCTCTGAAACCATCTAGTTCTCAGGACAGTTCGAAAGAACTGGTAATTTTTTATTCCTTTCTCTCCTCAAATATAGAGCAGAGAATCATATCATCTTTAGCAGATTTGTGTGCACTAAACATTCTGTGCTTGAGTTAATGCAAAAATAATGTTATCTTTAAAAGCTTATATGAACTTCTTCTCTCACACATTTAGTAAGACTTTGGCCATGAAAGTTCCCAGAAACTAAACCACCAACCAAAGAGTACCCATGGAAATATCCATGGCTCCAGCAGTATATGTAGCCAAAGATGGCATTTTCTGGCATCAGTAGGAGGAAAGGCCCTTGACCCTATGAAGGCTCAATTCTCCAGTGTAGACGAATTCCAGGGCAGTGAGACATAAATGGCTCAGTGGGAGAAAGAGCACCCTTATAGAAGCAGGGGGAGGTGGAGAGGAGATTCCAGAGGGGAAAGTAGGAAAGGGGATAACATTTGAAATGTAAATATATAAAATATCCAATAAAAACATCTAATAAAAATTCAAATGTAAGTTTTTTTTCTTTAAGTTCCATACATGAGACAGGATGGCCTTATCTGACATCAATGAAATGGGAGGCCCTTAGTCATGTTGTGGTTTGATGCTCCCAGGGTAGGGGGATGCCAGAATGGTGAGGCAGGAGTGGGTGTGTGGGTGGAGAAGCACCCTCATAGAGTCAAAAGGAAGGGAGGGAGAGGGAGAGTGGATCTGGGGGATTGTGGAGAGGTAACTAGGAAGGGGAAACGATTTAAAATATAAACCAATTAAATGATTAATAATAGTAATAAAAGAATAATTAACAGGATGTCAAAGAAAAGGAAAGCCATTTTATTTGTTCCAAAGTCTTGGCATAATGAACTAAAATCTTAATCTCTCCTCAAATTGTCAGCTTCCTCTTCATGAAGCATCTCCTCTACATGAACTTGTCTACATTCATATGCATCATTTGTTCAGCAGTCTATGGAATGTTTCCTTGGTCTGATACATTCAAGCCGTAACCATTTGGGACTTCGTTCATTTTCTGGAAAGACAAAAGTATAACCTTACCCTGATATTTCAAAAACAACAGGTCCTTTTCATTGATTAGTTTTAGAGCTGTTCATTTAACTTAAAGGTGCGTCTCCTTTAGGAAAAATGCTTTTGGGCAGCAGAAAGTGTATCATCCTTTAATGTGAAAACAATTAAAGATAGCATAGTTAAATGAAGCATAGCATGCAGGGATTTAGGTGGGCATACATACATTTTTTAAAAACATATTGTTAAGTGTTTGGTGGTTCCATTCCACCATAGCTTGATCTTGTAAAATGTAAAGGGTTTCAGTAACATGAGTAGAATTTTGTGTATTGAAAAATGCTTTAGAGTATTTGTTACCTCAGGAGGCTCATAAGAGCCTTAGACAAGTTATATATAAAGAGCTATTTGGCAAAGTTAAGTTTCACATGTGACACAATGGTATTCTCCTGGAGACTTCAGTGGCCCCTGTTATGCCTGAAGCAATGCTATATAGCTGATTAGTGAGAAAGTGGCATTGTGCATGCCTCTGTGTATTCTAAGAACAGGTCTCTACATACCAGACCGTACAAAAGTCCCCAGACATAGTCACCCATAGTTCCAGATATTATGTGAGAACCACCCCAGTAACTATGCACTAGAAGATTGAAATCCTTTGTAAAATATGCTTTCAATATAAAACAGGCTCTTGCGAGTCTCCTCTTTTTCCTTTGCCAGCATCTTATTTGTTCTTGTCAGAGAAGTAGAAAACATAAAACTAAAACAAATTAACAAACAAAACAATCTTAATTAATGATGACCATAAATTTTTAAAGCCTAAAGCATTTTTTGCAGATTCAGTAATTTGTATTTATATATTTATGCCCGTACAACAATAGTAATCAAGTGAACAAGCCATCAATTTGAGACAGGGTTGAGGAATAGACATAGAAGATGTTGGAAGGAGGAAAGGGAAGTAGATATAAACCTATGTAAAAAAGGTTTTAATTTTTTTAAAAAAAGTAAGTAATGAAAAGATAAAAGTTTTTAATTGTATATTCTATTTATTTGCATTTCAAATGTTATCCTCTTTTCCAGTTTTGTCTGCTCCCCATAATCATGGGAGACCTTTCCATCTTCTGAGAACTTTGATTTCTTTCTTCAGAGACTTGAAGAGTCAAGCTACCACTGGGATGCTAAGATCCTGGTGTGAACAAGCTCCTGAGGTCCTGTGATCCTATGATCCTGAGCATGTTAGAGCACCTGTTTGTCAAGCTTCCTCTGGGTATTGTGGGACTAGGTGCAGAGCAAGCCCTGCTCAGGGCTCTGGCTCAGAACAGAAGGAACCCATACCACTGGCTTCCAGGCAAGGCTTCTGCAGCCTTGGACCCCACTGGTCTCAGTTACTCCTGGTGAGTAGTCTCCTCACCTATGATCCTATTATCCTTTGATCCTGGTTGTGACTGAGTGCCTAGGAGTCAAGCTTCCTCTGAAAGTTGTGGGACTGGGTGTAGAGTTAGTGCTCTGCTCAGGGCACTGGCTCCAACTCTAAGGCTTTTATATAATATTGAGGATTTTTTAAGTTTAGGACAATTTAATTTTAAGCTAAAGAATATTTCCTAATAGGTAAAAGGATCTCCAGAAATACCTGAGAAATAATCCCAGAAAATTCTGGAGAAAACATTTGGGTCTTTTTATTATGCAAGCATGAAAGTAAATATTTAGCTGATCCTGTAAATCAGCCTTTTTCAACCTGCACAGTGCATTATTGAATAAGCTAAAAATCTGCCCTGCTTCAGTGTTCTTTTACTGGCGATTAAGTGGGAATCTCCAGAAAGCAACTTAAAAAGTTGAGTCAAATCCTCAGTAATGATAGGTAGATAAGAAAGTACCCAATTGACACAGATGAAAATTTTTGTAAATAATTGAGGGCAACTGTGAAGTTTTAAGCTCAAAGAATAACAGAGAATTTGGTTTTTTGAGTATAATAAAACCTAAATAATTATATGATGATAGCTTTTGTGCTTAATCTGGAGCTATATCTAAATTTTGCTCTTTTACTTTACTTAGCATGACAGTTAAGCATTTATTTATTTAAGTATTGATTAAACAACCAGGTGAGGAAAATGCCATTTAATACCTCAAGAAATTCATTCAGCACTGTGCTATTTTCTTTCTTCTATTGTTAAACTTTCCACTGATATAAGGTCATTGGCTGTTGATTGTTTAAAGAGGTAACTGAGTATGAAAAATATTTGTTTTACTAACAGGATGTAAAGATAAGAAAAAAATGTAGCCTCTTAATTCAAGTATGATAATGTAATGACCGTGAGGAGTCATAATAGGAGCCAAGAGCCTGCCAAGATTTTCCCTATAGTTTCTGTAGAAGTATTCATTTCCCTGAAATCATGTAATAAGGCAAAACTTACTCTTTATCTTTTTTGAATTACAAAATAAGGAAATTTCAAGAACTAACTGAAGGTTGTATGTGTTCTAGTTGCAATTATTCCTATAATAGAAGTAAGCTCTTTTTCAACATATTTTCCATATAGGTACCTTTGATCAATCTATTTTGCAATGTTCCTACTGTGTGGGAAAACAAAAAGCTAACTGCTGGGTGAGCTGCACCCTGAAACTCAAGTGTGAGTTATGTTGTCCCACCCACCATTCCTTAGAACTCAAGTGTTACAACAGATGCTGATCTGGCTGGACCTGAACAGTTAGAAAAAAGGGCCAGGCTACCAAGACATGCTAAGATACATCTGCAAGAAAATTTTCATTCTCTATCTCTCTTTTAAAATTATCCTTCTGAGAAGATCCAAGCAATTCATTACTGTATTCCAGCTTGCAAAATAATTGATAGGAATTTTATCTCACCTTTCATGGATTCTCTTAACATTACCTCTATTTTGCTTTCAGTTATCAACAACTATGACTCCTTGTTTAGGAAACCAATGATTGAAATTAACAGTAACTTGTACAAAGTTGCAGAACTGTTGCTCTAATAATTTTGCTCCTCTAAATCTTAGCAGACATTCAAATAACTGTATTAAACTCTTGTTTCAAAGAACTGAGGCGAAACTATGTTTATTTTGTTCTCCCATTTATGGTTGTGATTGCTTGGGTGATAGGCACTAACTCTTACCCACTGCTTCTGCTCTTTGGAATTTTCTTACCTCTTTTGATTGTCTAGTCCCTCACACTGGGTACCATATGCGGGGGGTCTCTACTAACACCCAGGAAGCAGACTGTTTATTTTTATGAGATAAGAAGGTGGGTTTGTTCAACATGACTGAGTAGTCAATGTTTCCTCAAACTTTGTCTGACACCAGGTAGCTTATTTCATTCATCTGTAAGAATAACCCAATTTGGAAAAAAATTCCTGGAGATAATTGTGTCCCTAAGACACAACTACATCAAAATTCTTGAAATGTTCAAGAGACATTTTCTGTGATGACAGGTTCTATATAATAACCAAGGAAGCATTACATGGGGGAAGATAGTGGTATGGATTCGCTGAGACAAATAGACACAAGATAATAATCTGAAAAAGCTGGTGATAAAACTATCATAGTTTATCTTTTTAAATGATGCAGAAATGCTTAAATGCTAGAACAGCAACATTTATAAACTTGTGTTCATGAAAGTTTTATCTTTGAGGGTGACTTTAGTTATGACACACAGCATTGGGGATATCAATCCTGAAGAAGCCACATTCTGTAGTCAAGCATGAACTCTACTAGGGTGATAGGGACACCAATCAACCCACAAAAACTTTTAACCCAAAATTTATCCTGTATGCAAGAAATGCAAGGTCAGGGGATAGAGCAGAGACTGAAAGAAGGCCA
Organism: Apodemus agrarius; assembly: GCA_964023405.1. NCBI lineage: Eukaryota > Metazoa > Chordata > Mammalia > Rodentia > Muridae > Apodemus > Apodemus agrarius. The sequence continues at coordinate 41,798,884 of OZ030009.1, forward strand.
ACCAATGACCAGCCCAATTTGAGACCGATTCCATGGTCAAACACCAATCCCTGGTACTATTAATGATACTATTGTTATGCTTGCAAACAGCAGTCTAGCATGGTTGTTCTCTGAGAATCTCCACCCAGCAATAAGTCAGACAGATGCAGACACATACAGCCAAACAGAGGATGGAGCTCAGGAACTTTTATGAAATAATAGGAGGTAAGATTGCAGGCCGAGGGGATAGGAACTCCAAAGGAAGACCAACAGAGTCAACTAACCTGGATCTTTGGGGCTCTCAGAGACTGTATCACTAATGAAAGAACATACATAGGCTGGACCTATGTCTCCCCAAACATATTTAATAGATGTGCAACATGGACTAAACAATTCTAAATTAATGTTTGTAGCCTATAAATAATTAAACTGTCATTGGTCAAATTTTAAAAAATTATAAAGTTCTTGCAAAAAGCTCAATATACAAAGGCATTCCAGGATGTATAAATCAAGTAACTGCCTGCCTATATATGAGTGTTACCATAATTTTACAGTAAGTGCTAGGATAGTCATTAATTTGAGAAACATCCACACCAATACCAGTGAAAGCCACAATATTCCCAAAATGGAAGTTACAGTCTACCAGTCTTTATTCAACACAGTTCTTCATTTAGTTTTTTTATAATTACTACTGCAAAAGGACCAGAACGTTCACCATATAGACATCTGTGATTTAGTCACATGAAATAGATTTTCTGAATTGTCACCACCATCATCATATTTACCTTCCAATCTGAAGTAAATAAATGAAATGAGCTTGATGATAAAAACTATCAGCATGCACAGGATCACACTAATATCTTCATGCCACAAAGTATCCAATTCAAAATGTTGATCTGAAACTGGGACTGGGAAAAGAGGAAAGACTCAGGATAGTTTCAGACAATAGAAGAACTGTAGATTACACATTGAAGGTAGGGTTGCTTTTTGGGTTCCTGTTGCTCCATACTTCCTATAGGTACAAGAAAAATAGAGAGGAAACTTGACCTACTTGATTTAGGTGATGAGCCTGTTTGTGTCAAGACTAAAAGAGGCTATGGGGAAGAATGTACCCTTTCTCCTCAAGCAGCATGACTCTCATTCTTCCTAGTTTGTCTAAGATCACATAAGAATATTATGTGTTTATTTGTTTTTGTAGTGTGATATTCCTCAGGAATTCTGGTCCATGTAGATTATAGTTAAAGACAACATTCTTAGATAATCAAGAACTCTAAAATGGAAGAGGTCTTCCACTTCTCAAGCATCATATTCCCTGTGAAACATTCTCTCTCCATTCTCATTTTCCCTATACATCTTCCTCAATCCCCACCTGTAAAAGTCCCTCTCTCACCAAGGGTGTCTACTGAAGACATACTCATTGACAGTGTACATGTTTGTGATGAGGAAACTTTGATACCTCCCCATCTGCCCACAGATGTTCCCTCCAATAAAAGGCACAAAGATTCATTCAGTGCATCTTTGTGAAAAACTTCAGGTGAGGAATAGTTTCTTGGTCCCTACTCAGGTTTGTGCCTAGATCTGAAATGACACTGAAAGAGATGTAAAGGATATAAAGAATATCCAATTATATAAAGATATAAAGACTATCATATGAATAACATTTATGTCATCATATCATTCTTCATGATAAAGTGCCCTTTAGGACAAAGACCCTGTGCTCTGAGTAATTTACCCATTTTTATGCTTCTGTTTTAATAAACATGGACAGCTGAGAGGAAATATGACTGTACTGAAGAACAGACACAACAGACCCTGACAGTTTGCTTTGTTTTGGGCTTCTCTTTTTCCTTAGTGATGTAAGACAGATTTCTTCTCAGATAAAGTTCTTATCACCCACTAGCAAAGGGAGAGAAGAGAATTTCTGCCTGTCAAACTCTTATAAACAAAACAGAGTATCCAAGTATGGAGAGAAAGAGGAACTAGGTTTCTGATCCAATTTAAAAATGAGGAATTCTAGTTTTTAACCTGCATTGTGAGAAAATGGGAGGAGAAAAGACTGCAGAAGTAGGGTGGAAATGGCTCTCACTAATGCTCTTATGGACATCTTCAGTTGTTTTTGTTTTTTGTTTTTGTTTTGAAGTCATCAATTTCCATTGTAACTAATACTCTATTAGTTGTTTATTATTAGCTTCAGGTAACAAGATATTTTTTTTATTTTCTAAATTCTTTGTTTACATTCCAAATGATTTTCCCATTTCTGGTTCCCCCCTCCCGATAAGTCCCATAAGCCCTCTTTCCTCCGCCCATTCTCCAATCAACCCCCTTCTACTTCTCTGTCTTGGTAATCCCCTACAATGCTGCATCAAGCCTTTCCAGGACCAGGGAATGCAAAATGTGTTGAGGTACCATATTTTGTATTATCATGCTCAGAAAATCAACTATAGCCACTGTTACCAGCTATTGATTTATTCAGTGAAGAAGCCACCATAAGCCAAACAGATGGAATTCTCTGCTGTAAAACTTCCCACAAACCTTATAGTCTGTTGGAGGTGGGGTGTAAAGAGACAATAAACTGGTAAGTGTTGGCAATTGCATGACGAAATGGACATTCTGGTATATTTTGTTGGAAAAACAAATAATGATTGCATGGCATGTTATCTCCCCAACAAAAAATAGAATTACAATGTTATCCAAAAACTCCATTTTTTTGGACATATACCCAAAAGAATGAAAAATATACTCTAGAATTGGTATTTGTAGATCTGTGTTCACAGAAGCATCATCGCCAATAAAAATCAGATGCTTTAAACCTCCAGAGTCTATAATTCTACAAACAAAAGTCAAGGCAGCATGAGAACTAAGTGATGGTTTTACCAGTTGTCTTGTGGAAGAAGAATAAAATATTCTAGATTTCTTGTTTGTCTATGTGTATATAAATATTTTTCTACCTTATAACTTTAATTTTCAAGTATATAACAGGCCTCCATTATTAATCAGACATTGTTTTTATTAGTTTATTAGTTTTATATCAAAGCTATTTGATATTTAATTAACACAGTAGCCATTTTCTACTTTATAGTTTTATGACATTAAATATATTCATATTGTACAACTCCTATCACCAGTCATCTGTAAATGCTTTTACCTCTCTAAATTAAATTCTGTACCAATCAAACAAAAATTCCACATCTTTTATTACCTCTATATCATGAAAATTTCCATTCTACTTTCAATATATAAGGTCTGAACTATTCAATAACCTTATATAAAAGTAAAATCACATTGTGTCATTTCATGACTGGATTGTTCTACTTAGTGTAAGACCCTAAAACTCATTTATGCTGATAGTATATTGTGCAATTTGCAATTAACTCTAATTTGTTTTAAGGATGTGGGTGTATTAATTTCACAGAAGGAAATGAATGAAAAGGTTCTCTAAAATTTTCAATTCAGTCTTGTGATTATACAGTACAATTGGGAAAGAAGCTCTGGCTTATAATAGTGCAGCAGTTCTCAACTCTTAGGGCATGACCATCAGATAAACATATTTAAAATGGTTTAGGAACACCTAGTCAAAAATTTATTTTCATTTCTACATTATAACAGTAATTTTCTCACTTAATGGTTTTTTAGTCCCTAAGTCCATGGGAAATATGTATGACCTCTAATAGTCATAACTCATAACTCATATGTTGAGAACCTCTACAGTACATAGGATTATTTCATCTCATTGTTCTGTGAAATAATTCTGTGTAAATACTTTCCATAAGGCCAAAAGGATAGAAGGTAAAACAACACATTTTAAATGTGTTCCTCTTTTCAATGTTTCATTTTGATAACTGCCACAACTATTAAAAGAATGACTCCACCTGTCTGTGAACAGCATGAAATCGAATATAATTTGTTCAAAACATAAGTAACTTTGAGAATGTCTTTTGCTTTGTATCAAACTGTAAAATAAATATTTGAATTTAAAATTACATTTTCACAAGAAGATTTTTTAAATGTATTTCTGAATCATTACTCAAACTATATAAGTTTGACAATTACTATTTGAGATATTGTTGCTTTTGAGAATACATTTATTTTGAATTTATTTTTGAAAGTCCATTTTAATTGAAGATAATTTTTCTTATAATATATGCTGATTAAAAGTTTCTCCTCCTCTACTAACTGTTCTCAGCTTCTCATCCCACTACCAACTCTAAGGCTTCTTTACTCTCTGGCTTTACAAAAGATCATATTTGGACAAACTATACTGATCCGCCCCTCCCTCCCCAACTCTAACATCCTCTGAGTTCTCCAACATATCTCCCAACCAAATTCATGTCCTTGTTTGTTTGTTTATTATTGGTAAACCAATGAGCTCATGATATTGCTCATTTGTAAGGTTTCAGGTTATAAACTGAGGTATAGGCAACCTACCAATGAAAACTGTTCCCTCCTGCCATGTCCCAACATCTGTTAACTCCTAAATGTCCTCTACTAGAGTTGCAGCTCAAGGAGTTCTTGCACTTTTAATGCTGCATATTTTAAAGTTTTGATCTAGGCTTTAACCCTTTAAGATCCTGAAGCTAGAGAGATGCTCAGCAATTGAGAGAAAGTTCAAGAAACAATCATTCTTCTTTTATGAAATGTCTTACTGAGAATTTGGGAAAATATTTTTATAGGATGATGTCTGCCTGTTTCATACATACCTCTTTGATTTAGATGCAAAATGAGCATTACTCCTATAACTGCAGTCACAGAAATTATGAGCACCGTTGCACCCTTTAACCAATAACATTTTGCCACAGAGAAGCTACCTACAGGAAAAAATTAAGGTTAGAATCACATGATATTTGTAAGGAGGTACTCTACATTGAAATACATTAAAAATCATGTGTGTATGTATGTAGAGTACATTATCAGGGTACAAGTGTAAGGCCTACTTTTTCATGCTGACTTCTTATAGTCATAGAAGAAGGAGAGATTTAGTGTTAGAATATAACAGAATGGGAATAAAAGGGATGCATATTTTTAAGGTGTTGTACACTTGGAATTGAAACTAAGCTGGCCCAGTGAAAAGTAGCTAATGTTTCCTTTATCCCATCTCACTTACCCTTAGTAGGCATTATTAAGAGCAAGAGACAGAGTTGTATCTTATTATCATCTTTTTCTGGGTTTTAAAGATACAGGAAGGGGAAAGTTCTGAAGATCTCTGCCTAATAGATCCTAATTTACATAATGTGAGAATTTACTACCACAGGTAGTTTCCATTCTTCTGCTTGAAAAATTTAGTCACTGTGGTTGTTTGAAGGAAAATAACCCCTATAGGCTCATATTTATTGGTCTTCAGTTAATATTTTGGGGGAAGTATTAAAAAGTGTGTTGTTATATGAGGAGGTAATTCACAGGACATCGAGGTTTCAAAAGATTTCCTCCATTTCCTCTTTTTCTCTTTCTCTCTCTCTCTCTCTCTCTCTCTCTCTCTCTCTCTTTCTGCCCCTCTCTTTCTCTCTCACTCCTATCTTTTCCTCTATCTCTCCCCCTTGTCTTTCTGTGTGTGTATCTTTGCATGAGTGCTCACATGTTTTTGTGTGCGTGTGCTATGCCCCACAACAGATGTTGAAATTGGCTACTGTTTCAGTCAGATAGCAGTGTTCAGAATGGGAGTTAGAAAGGTAAAGCAGGAAACCCAGAAACTTCAGTGAAATGCAGAAATATTCATTTCCAGATTATTAGGCAGTGGCCATACTCCATTCATTTGAGTAGATCTAGAGGGTCTGGATATATTCTAGAAAGATAGAACTATGGCAAAAATATACGAGTTTGAGAATACTAATTGTATTGGCACATATTCATCCCCACATATTATCACATATAGTGGTGAGTTTTTAGGATATTTTCATTCAGATGTACATTAATCATTAGCCATGCAGCCACCACCCCACATAAAATATTTTGTCTCCTTAGTTCATGATCCCTTTACCTCCCAGAGAATGTTGTTTTAGCAATAACATCATACATATTTTAAGAGTTATTTTTGTATCTATGTAAGCTACGATCCTCAAATGAGGGAAATAGTGATATCTGTATTTCTGAGTTTATCAGCTAAAATATCAATTACCTGGTACATTCACTTTGTGCCTTACAAATGACAATTTTATTCTTGATAGATAAATAAAACTTCACTTCAATACATATCACATTCTTATATATTTTTATCTACTTCTCTGTTAATAGACATCAAAGGTGAGTCACAGTTGGCTATTTTAAGTAGTGACTTAATAAATCAGGATGTACAATTATTTATTATATGCTGACTTGGAGCTTTTGGGAGTATCTACCCAGTACTAGTAACACTAGATACTTTAAAGTTATAATTTTATGTTTTGACAGGTATTGCTGCATTTTATCACTGGGAGATATGAATAAATAATTCCAGATACAATATCTATAATAGAACAAAAAATGTATTATACTCAAGTCCAGTTTGTTGGGCCAATAAGTTTCTTGGAGTTACTTTGAAAAATGTCAAGACTCAAAAATAACTTTATAACTGACAGATCCTTCCCAATGTAAGTGGTGACTCATGAAAATTATTTACTTGGAACCCAGTGCTCAACAAGCAACTTCCACTGAAATAATCTTTTCATCAGAGGTATTTTTACTGACTTTATAAACAATATTGTGAATGAAAATCATAAGATATTTAAGTTGTATGATCTTCCTGATCCTTTTTAAGTTTCCTTAGCTTCCTAAATGTTATGAGTCATCCTATTCTCTAGGAAGGAATGTAAACAGCACTGTTGGAAGCTCCATTAGCAAAAGGAGAGGATGTAGGACAAAATAATTGGTAAGGACATATATAACATGTGACCCTGGAAGTTTTGGACTTCCTGGAAAAAAATAAATTGGGAGGTAATGATTGATTAGCTTTAGCAACTTCTCCTTCTTTTTCTCAAGCCTACTTACCATGTATTAGATATTGCTGAATACAATAGTTCATGCAGAAGACTATTGGTATAAATCCTATTGTAGTCAGAATCGTTATCCAAACACATTTCCATGAAAACAGTTCACCTGAAACAGTGAGTCATAAATCTTACTATGGAGAAAACTTGGCTTGGACATACCTAGTTAGGAATGCTGATTCATTTGAAGGTTGTTATAATTTCAGAGCCTAACATCCTGGAATATCAGGCCTAGGTGAGTATGGAGAGGCAGTTTCAATGGGCAGAATAAAGAGCAGGACATGAACAGAGAGAAAATAAAACAGGTAAGATTTATGTTGATACTGATACAAAGGTATGTAGAGATCATCTGCCTCATTTCTTCCCATCTGTCCTGACTCTTAAGCTTCTTGGGTGGAAAGGAAGAGACTTCTCAGCCCTTTTGAGGTTATCAGTATCTAAATCTTCACTGATGCTCAGAAGTAGGCTTCCAAGTTTTATTACCAAGTCAGTCCAACTCAGTGATGTAGCACTCATGTCTGAAGTACTATCATATGTGCACTGCTCAATTTAATGTGCTCATTAAATCTGGAGATAAAGATTCTGAATATATCTAGATACATAGCTTTGTCTAAATTTTCCTTTTCTGTTCTTCATACAAATTTTCATATCTTTCTCCCAAGATAAAAATTCTATACTATCTAAAATGTGTTATTATGTCTATCAGGAGACTGTTTTCCAGACCACCAAGAATTCTCCTACATAATTTTGAATATTTGTTGTGGACTAAACCTGTATTAACTGCTATATTCATACATATAATTCACAGGAATTAGTTCATTTAGAAGATAAACTCTCATGCCTAATAGCCCAGTGAGCTCAAACTTGAATTTGGCCTGCTTGCTTGCCAGTCAGTTAGTAACAAATTCCTACATGACTAAATTTGATCATGATCTTTTCTTTGTCATCCTACTTGATTCCTAATCATGTTCAGTGAACAGAACATATGCCTAAATGTTTCCTAAAGCTACAGTCCTTAAAGTTTGTGTTAATTATATTTACTTTAAACATGATGTTTAAAGTCCATAAATATTTAACAAAAAATACTACATTATATATTGTATCTTCTTCAACTCAATGAAATTATAAATATGTTAACAAATACTTCATTTTTTATTTCCTTATTTATATATAAAAATATGTGTGCAATGGATTACATACACACATATACACAAGCACACATCTTTTGACCAAATCTGTGGTTTTAATTGTGTTTTTTTTTAAAGTCTTATCCAGAAAGTAGCTGGATAATTTCACAGATACATACCAATACTTATTCATACTTCCAACACATCATTTTGGTTTTATTAATTTCTTTAAAGTATCAACTTTTGTTTTGTTTAATTACATTGAGGTATCCAGTATTTGAAGAAGTTGGTTATGTTAGTCTATAAAATCACTGCCAGAGCCTTATACATACAGAAGCAGATGCTAGCAGCCAACCATTGGACTGGGCATGGGGTCCCCAATGGACGAGTTGGAGGACTGACTGGAGGAACTGAAGGGGTTTACAGCCCCATATGAAGAACAACAAGGTCGGCCAGAGAGAGGCCCCAGGGCTCCCAGGGACTAACCCACCAATGAAGGGGTACACATAGTTCCTGCCAAAAATGTGGCAGAGGAATGCCTTGTCGGGCATCATAGGGAGGAGAGGTCCTTGGTCCTATGAAGGCTCAATAGATGCCCCAACAAAGGGAAATCAAGTGGGGGGGAGGTAGGAGTGGGTCAACTGAAGGGGCATATACTTGGAGACAGGGTGAGAGGAGGAATTGAGAGTTTTCAGGGTAGGGGGAAACCAGGGAAGGTTTTAGTATTTGAAATGTAAATGAAGATTATATTCAAAAAATCACTGAGGATTTATATTTAGCAAAGGAACGGGCATAAAAACACAGTATAAGATTACAGTTGTATAATAGGTTAAAAAAAGAAATAATAAAAGAGGAAGCAGAGTTAAAAGGGTAATGAAACATATTGCCAGGAGGAGGTGAGATATATGCTTCAGGTGGTCAAGGTAATACTTGTTAGAGAGTGAGATTTGAATATGAAATTGAAAGAGATAAGGAAAGATAATTGAACTTACAATATGCTGGAAAATACAGCTAGAGGAAAAACCAGAAGGCAGACTTTATTTACAAGGATTTACAAGGATGTCTGAGTAGATGAGAAGGAGAACATTAGGAGGTGAAACTATGAATGTAACAGGGATGCACATAACAAAAAGGAAGATGTGTAACTATATCTAAATGGAGCAATTTCAGAGTATTTAACACAGATGATATTTTTAGTAAGTTATCATATCTTTATGTTCAGGATATTCCCTAATTAACTAGATCAGAAAAAAGAGAACTAGTGTGGTATTTCTAAGTCATAATTCAGTCATAGACATAATACAGACTTAGATAGCAATGAAAAGATGGCAAGAAGTAATGAGGAAGGAGACTCTAGTTATTAACCTGCTGATATTGTTTCTCTGGCTTCTTTCTAAATTGCTGAATTCCATAATTACCATGATTGCAGGACTACACCAAGCAAAGAGTGACCCCCAACCCTCATAATACAGGAAACTGCTTAGTATGAAGTTTCAGTAGGTAATAAAAAAACCTCTCAACTCTAGCTTTTGTTTATTCTTGTCAATATATTTTAGAATTACTTAAATATCTTGAATTTATTAAAACATTTTCTCAAATAACTTATTTATCTGAAGCATATTCTTTATTTCAACCTATAATACATATTTTTATTTATTTGAAAATTGAATTAATGTCTTTTTTGAAATTTTAATTAACAAATTTATTTTTTACATTCCACATTTTATTGGATCTCTTGAATCCATGTCTTTACTTTTCTTTCTTATTATCACATTTTTATTTTTACCTTTTATTGGTAAGTTTATTTATTTACATTTTAAATGTAATGCCCCTTCCCAGTTTCCCCTCCCAAAATCCTCTATCATCTTCCCTAACCCCCTATCCTCTCCTGCAACCCATTGAGATCATTCACCATGATCAAGTTTGCTTCATCCCAGGAATGCAGGGATAGTTCAGTCCATCAATGTAATCCAATATATAAACAAACTCAATGAAAAAGCCACATGATCATCTCATTAGAGGCTGAAGAAGCCTTTGACAAAATACAATAGCCCTTCATGTTAAAAGTATTGGAGAGATCAGGAATTCAAGGCCCATACCTAAACATAATAAAAGCAATATATAGCAAACCAATAGCCAACATCAAACTAAATGGAGAGAAACTTGAAGCAATTCCACTAAAATCAGGGACAAGAGAAGGCTGCCTACTCTCCCCCTATCCAATATAGTACTCAAAGTTCTAGCCAGTGCAATTAGGCAACAAAACGAGATTTGCTGGGAGGGGGAGTGGAGAATAAATTATGGAGTGTAAAAAAACAATAAAAAATCAAAGGAATACAAATTGGAAATGAGGAAGTGAAGGTATGACTATTTGCAGATGGTGTGACAGTGTACCTAAGTGACCCCCAAAAATCAATGAGAGAACTCCTACAACTGATAATCAACTTCAGCACAAAGTCTGGATATAAAATTAACTCAAACAAATCTGTAGCTTTCCTCTACTCAAAGGATAAATGGGCTGAGAAAGAAATTAGGCAAACTGCATGCTTCACAATAGTCACAAATAATATAAAATATGTTGGTGTGACTATAACCAAGCAAGTGAAAACTCTGTATGATGAGAACTTCAAGTCTCTGAGGAAAGAAATAGAAGAAGACCTCAGAAGATGGAAGATCTCTGCATGCTCATGGATTGTAAGGATTAAAAGAGTAAAAATGGCCATCTTACCAAAAGCAATCTATGTATTCAATCCTGATCAAAATTCCAACTAGATTCTCCATACATTTATAATGAGCAATTTCCAAATTTATCTGGAAAAAAAAACCCAGGATAGCAAAAACTATTCTCCTGATGTAACTGTAATCTTGGAGGCCTACTGTTAAATAAGCTCACAGTGCTAGTTTTTGTTTTTCAATTCTGGCTTCCTAGTTTAATCAGCTATTCTGGGTTGAAACTCCTCTCCAAATTGATTGATTTAAACTGGCTTCTCTCAGTTTCTCACTGAATTTCTCTGTTTTGAGAAACTGCCTCTGAATTCCATGAACTCAACTGCATTGACTGCAGATACTGAATGATACCGAATGGAACTGCAGGAACTCAATCAACTCACTCTAATCCTATCTGCTGTTCCTAAGTCACTTCTCTTCAATGTCTTTTCTCCTGAGAGATGGACATATGCTATCTCTGACTCATTCTTGCAAACCTCTCTCTGATGTATCACTTTGTTCTCCCCCTGATTTAGCAGTCTCTTTCAAACATGGCTACTTCTTTCTACAAACTAACTTTACCTCCATTGTTTTGGATCATGGTAAATGTATGTCTATATTCCAGCTAGAGGGATTAAAGGTGTTTCATTTCAGTCAGATCATACATATCTAGAAGTTCTTTGGATATGAACTCTTGCCAGAGCAGTCATATTGCTGGATTAAAATTCTTTTACAATATATGACTAAATCTAAAGCATTGGTAACACCAGCATCTGGAAACCTGACTCAGACATCTCTTGGGACTCCAGCAAAAACAAGACTCTGGATATATTTGAAAGTTAGGCCTAGCATTATCTCTGTACATGTGAATATGACAAAAATGGAAGTCAAGTATGACTTTAATGATTTAGTTATGAGAAACTGAAAATATGAAAATATACCACAAAGCATAAACATTGTACTAGCTTGGGATTAACTATAAGCTATTTCTTGATATGCTTATTTTATTATAACTATTAGACTTTTGGATTGACTTTTGAGTTTCAGATGAGAACAGAAGAGAGGAGTTATAACTTGAGCAAATCTTAGAATCTTAATGATACTTAAAGCCATGAGCTAAAAGGAAATCAGAAGAGTCTAAGATCTCAAATGTTTTGCCTTGTAACTTGTTGTTGCTGTTGTTGTTGTTGTTGTTGTTGTTTTTGAGACATGGTTTCTCTGTGTAGTCCTGACTGTCCTGGAACTCACTCTGTAGACCAGCCTAGCCTCAATCTCAGAAATATGCCTGCCTCTGCCTCCCAAGTGCTGGGATTAAAGGCGTGTGCCACCACCACCTGGCTGTCTTGTAACTTTTAAAGTCAATGTACCAGTTAGTTTTGCTGACTTAACACAAACAAGAATTATCTAGGAAAAAGAAACTTGAACTGAGGAGTTGCCTTCAATAGATTGGCCTTTGGCCGTATATGGGGATAATTTTCTTGATTGATGATTGTTGTGGCAGGGCTCAAGTAACTGGGGGTCTCAGCTGCCATCCTTGGGCAGGTGATCATGAGTTATTTCAGAAAGCAAGCTGAGAAATCCATGGAGAAAAAAACAGTGAGCAGTGTTCCTCTGAGGTCTCTACTTGAGTGTCTGCCTCCAAGTTTCTACTTTAAGTTCCTGTTATGGCTTCCCTTGATTATGAACTGTGATGTAGCTGTCTAAACAAAGTAGACTCTTCTCCCACTCAAATTTGTTTCTGATCATTATGTTTTATCACAATGACAGAAATGCAAACTATAATAGCCAAAAACTATAGAGTGGAAACATAAATACACCAAAGAAAGTAAGAGACAACAAACTAAATGTGGAATAAGGTCTAGAGAAAATAAGTCTTTAGAAACAAATTCAAGGAAGAAGCAAATAATAAGTATATGTAATAGTGACTGTTACTGAAGAATTGACATGCATTTTACCTGATAGGACAATACTTATGCTTTCTTCTTGGTGAGTTAGAAGGTTTTGAAGATAGCAAGTGACACTCCTGTGGGAGCTGGCTTCAATTAGAAGGGTCATTTTCATGTTGAACAATTTGTTTTCATCCTGTGAATGGGCTTTTGATGTAGCTGTAATGACATTTCCCTTGTTATCTCTCCATTCCATACGAGGCTGTGGGAACCAACCGCCTGAATGACACTCCAACATCACACCTTTGATATTAGGGGGCCACATGAGAATATGTATGTCTGAGCTTGTGGCTGATTGAAAACCAAAAAGAATAACAATATTGTAAGGTGTAAGTTGAATAGAAAACAACAGAATCATACAAGTCCTTCTCAGGTTTAATCATAGTTTCAAAAGATTAACTAAGTGTCAAAAGGCTATAGGACCCCGGTTGCCATAAGAGACTCACAAAAATATCATAAGCCAGGTGAAAATTTTATAATACTGTCAGTAACATGTCCAAACTCCTCTTTATTTCACTCTCTCTCTCTCCCTTCCTCTCTCTCTTCTCTCTTCCTCTCCTTCCCTCTCTCTTCTCTCTCCTTCTCTCTCTCTATATGTATATATATATATATATACACACACAAAAATATGATTAAGTTTATCACTGTCACTAGCTATTTTTCATCCATGATAAGTAGATTATAAATATGAAGTTCATGGACAACACTACTGAGGAATATCATGTTTGTTGACACTTTGTGTATTTAATAGTATATATTTTCATAAAATAATATAGAAATAAAAATTTAAAAAAAAAGAAAAACAATGCTATTCTTCCACCAGTTGTTTTGGGGGAAAATAAGTATTTTTCATAACATTATTTGTTTTTTTAATAATAGATTTATTGTTATTTTAAAAAAAGATAATATATTAATAGTATGAAATTTACATATTAATTCAGAGAAAAAAGATCATTTAGAGAAACCTTTCAGGATCATAACAAAACTTGCATAATATATAGGCAAAGAAATAATGTATGGAGATTTCAAATACTGTTTCTAAATGTATCCATTAAAATGTCCTTGGAATAAAAAAACATTTCATATGTGTGCCATCATAGTAGGTGTTTGCTTCATAAGACTGCTAAAGATGGCTATATGCTATGTTGATTAGCTTGGCTTTAAACTATAGAGTTGAATATCATTTGACATATAAAATGATTAATAGTCTAGGTCTAGAGACCTATACATATCTACACACATTTATGGAATTTTTGTTTCTTTTAAACTCTCTACATTCACTCTACTTACTTTTTATTTAGTATAATTCATAGTGAATTAAGTAGTATAAAAGCCATATAGTTCTCTACACTTCACATAGAGAATTATATCTGTGTACAGTGATTGTAATTAAACTCCTTTGATAAAGATTAATTTGGCACTAATTAGTGAATTCATTTGCAGATAAATGGAAATAAGTATTACTAAAAGGAATGTTTCTATTTCTTTAATTAAAACTTTTTCATTTGTTATATTTGATCACTTTCCCCTCCATACCTTCTACAATAGAATCATCTTGACCTCTCTACACAGCCAATTTTATAGTAAGAAGCACATTCAAAACTTCAGTTCATTAGGAATATTAATTAAGGGTTGTCAGAATTATTTGAAAAGATAATAAAAAATCTTAAATTTAGAAATATAACATCACATGTTAATGCAATAGGAAACTATTTATTGATAGAGCCCATTTTTGCACTTACTTTAGTAATTTTCACTTTTGCTTTTACACAGCATCCAATTTAGAAACTAAATTCACAGAATTTAGCTTGTTAATTGACCTATTCAATACGAGTTAAACACTAAGAATTTTCCAACCAGTTAAATCTAGATAGGCTTTGGATACTCAGCAATCCAAGAGGAATCCATGACTACCTGTAACCTTGACCTCTGTGATGTGCTCTTCATAGAACTCTCCAACTTTGAAGACACAATGGTATGGCCCATTATCATCAGCTGTCAGTTTAAAGATCCTGAGGGTCACTTTTCCCTCTCCAATGGCATCTTTCAGGAGTTCAGTCCGCTCCACATACTTGGAAATAGTTTCTCCATGCAGGTCTTTACCATTCCTGTACAGGTGCACGGGCTCTGTATAGCGATTCCGAAACCAACGAATCTCCATATGCTGTGCTTGTTGTGGAGGAGACAACTGACAACTTAGTTCAACATTTCCACCCAGTGGTGCCAAGACTGGCCTCTGTAAGCCAGTCACTGTGAATTGTGCTGTGAAGGATAGCAGCAATTAAAAGACAAGAGTGTGGATTAGTAAACAAGTTCACATTGTTTGTTAAAATCATTCTGCTTATCTCACTTCTTTCTTCTCTCCCCTCCCTCAAATATCTACATGTACTTCACTTATATCACTTTCTTTATTCTGAAGACAGCTTATTTACTAATTAATTAATTGATACAGAAGCATGAAGTATTACTAGAAATGGTGAGAGGAAAATTTAAGGAACTATTAGAAGTGCTGAGGAATTTCAAGACAGGATGGATTCAAGATAAATCAAGGCAATGAGAAAGACAGTGTCAAGGAAACCATCACTATGAGTAGGCAATGTTATGTAGTGGGAGGAGAATAGATAATCAACAATCATGGATCTTATGATACATGCACAATGTTTGTAGATAAGAGTGTGGCAGATACTACTGCCCCTTTGTGTTAAATATCCACTGTTTATGTGATACAGATGAGTGGGCTGCTGCTATGCAGTCCTAGCATCTTCCCAGAGTGGGTGAGGTATAGAAACCAGGGAGTGGCTGGAGTTCAGTAAACTGCAGAAGTCAGTGGTACCTGTAGGTGAGTGGAACTTGTGAGGACCTGCATAGCAGGCAGGCCCTTGCTGCTCATGGCATACAGAAATACAGCTACAGTAGCCAGACAGAGGATGTAGCTCTGCAGTAAACAGGAAGCTGAGAGCTTGAAGTCCAGAGAACAAGCTAGCTGAGCTGGTAATGTATGTTTATGAGGAACTCCACAGAAAGAAGAGTTTCAAGAAACACACATACAGACAAATATTAATTTTGAAAATAATAAAAGTGATATCTCTAGAGAAAGGAGAGAGTTAAAGAATGAAGAAAATATTTTCTGTTTTAAAATGGAGAACTCAATGACAGACAGAATTTGAAGTTTATTTATTTTTATTTTTAATATTAACATAGAATTAGTTACAATATGTTTGTCAAGGATGTAACTTTCTATGTCCTCTTTAAGAAAACTCAGACAAAAGCAGATAAATATAAGGAGAGGAGTCCCCAAACTTTATCCACTGTTTGGCTGTGGGTGAGTGCCTAGTTGTTTGGCCAGACCACTCAGAGTACAGCCATGCTAAACTCTTGTTGGAAAGTGTAACAAAATATCATTAATAGTGTCAGGAACTGGTGGTTTCCCATTACAGGATGAATTGCAACCCCTATGGAGATAGGAACTCCACAAGACAACCAACAGAATCAATTAGCCTGGACACTTGGGGCTCTCAGAGACTGAACCACCAACCAAAGAACCTACATGACTGGATCTAGTCCACCCCGCACATATGTAACAAAAGTGCAACTTAGTCTTAGTGATGGTTTGTATATGCTTGATGCAGGGAATGGCACTACTAGGGGTATTGGTCTTGTTGGAGGAGGTATGTCCCTGTAGGCATGGGCTTTAACATCCTTGTCCTAGCTGTCTGGAAGCCAGTCTTCTACTAGTGACCTTCAGATGAAGATTTATTCCTACACCATGTCGGCTTAGACACTGCCATGTTTCTTCCTTGATGATAATGAACTGAACCTCTGAATCTATCATCCAGTCCAAATTAAATGGTGTTCTTATAAAATACACCTTGGTTATGGTATCTGTACACAGGAATAAAAACTTAAGACAGCTTTCATGTGGGTCCTGCCCAACTGGAGAAACTATCCCAAATCCTGTTGCCTATATGGGGTATGTTCTTCTAGTTGGGGTGCTTTGCTGGCCTCATAGGACAGGAAAAATCTATCCACACAGAGAAATGATGTCCCAGGGTGGGAGGATAGGGAGGTCGGGACTCTTGGGTGGTAATTTACTACTACTATACAGCTAAAGTGATCTCATGATGTCAAACAGATTCCTAAACATTAAAGTTTATGCCCTAAAGAAATATATTAATCAGTGTCTCTAAAATACCTGTCTAAGTTCAGGGGATGTTGTTAACAGAAGGATATAAAAAATGCGAGGACTAGAAAACAAAGAGAAGAGTGGTAAAATAGTATTATCTGGATACACCCTAGTATTCATTGCAATCATGAATACAGAGCAGCTAAGTTTGCCTATTCTGTATCAATATAAAACTGCACCAGCCAGCAACTGGTCATAGACACAGGAGGGATTCAGGTAGCCCTTCACATTAACCTCTCTTGAATTGTTGGCTATTGAAAGATTCTTGGAATGGAGAAGTTATTATAGGTAGATGTATATCCATTGAGGAGTTTATCAAGGTCTTGTGAATAGTTTTATACTCAATGTCATGCAGATAACCCTGATTAAAGTCAGTTATATGCCACAAAACAAGAAAATCCAAACCAAACCAAGCCAAGCCAAACCAACTAATCAACCAAATAAACAAACAAAGAAACAAAAAACCATGAACATGTGAAAGGGACCTGCAATGGGAGGGGAAATTGCCAAGCATAGGAGGGAGAAAAAATAAGGTTGGGAAGGCTAACCAGATGAGTTATAGACATGCATCAGAAAAGACATTTAATGAACAAAAATGCCAGGAATAAATGACTAGCAATGAAAAGAAAATAAAGATTTAGGATTGAATGATATGGGGGGGGCTTTTGTGAATGATATTCAATATTACTAATATAAAAGTCAAATGTAAAAAATGTTGAAAGTTAAACCTTAAAGCTAAGGAAAGTCAGTTACCAACTCCCTTATGAACACCCTGGAAACCCAGGGTTTGCCAAAAAAAAAAAAATTAAGTAGGAGCCTTCAATCATGCAATTCTGACATCTAATTCTAATACTCCAGGATGACTTCATCACAGTAGCAGAGCACTTTTTGTGGCTTCCCATTCGTTCCTGCTCCTATCCCCAGTGTGTCATGCAGATCTTCTCCTATAGCCTACCTATGCCACCCCATGCTTTGGTCTCAACTTCCAATTTCCATAATCACTCTGAAAAGAATCTGGAGATGATAAAAGGAAATCAGGTAGTCACTATCTGTTCTCCCTCCTGTCTTCCAATTACAATATCCCAGCCTTACTGAAAGCTCTGTAGCAGATCATTTGTTACAGAAAGAGGGTCTATGCAGATCATGACAATATATCCAGATTATCTCCCTCATTTGGATACTTTCACCTTTTCCCCTTCACCCCATTTCCACTCTTAAGTGTCAGATTCCAACACCTAAAAATAGTTTCTACCCAGGATCCCCAGTGACAATACATAGGAGGATCTCAGAAACATTCCCAACATCCAACTCATCCAACTCACAGCTACCACACTCTTTTAAAAACCAAAACCTTGGAATAAAAAAAAAACATTTCATATGTGTGCCATCATAGTAGGTTTTTGCTTCATAAGACTGCTAAAGATGGCTATGTGCTATGTTGATTAGCTTGGCTTTAAACTATAGAGTTGAATATCACTAGAATCAAGAAAGCAAATAGCCCAATTGAAATTCACCTATAGATTTAAGCAGAGAATCTTAGATGACTGTGAAACACACAAAAAATGTTCAACATACTTCACCATAAGTGAAATGCAAATCAAAGTTATATTTATAGTTCATCTTACACTCATCAACTACACTTGCCAATAAGAGAAATGATAGGTTATGTTGGAGAGAATGTGAAGAAAAAGGCACAAATATCTACGGGTGGTTTAAGTGCAAACTTGTTCAGCCACAGAAGAAATGGGCTGGTGGTTACTGAGTCAGCTCAGAGTAGATCTATCTCAAGATCTAGCTATACTACTCTTGAGCATACACCAAAAGGATGCTTTATCTTAATACATAAATACTTGCACGATCATGTTAAGTGATCTATTTATAACAGTAATTGGAAACAGCGTAGATGTTTTTCAATAGATGAATGGATAAAGAAATTGTTGTACAACAATAGGATGGAATATTACTACCTAGACATATAACAATATTAAATCATAAAATTTACAGGTAAATGGATGAAGTGAAGGAAAAATATCATTTTGAATGATGTATCCCAGACCCAGGAAGACAAGTATGGTATGTATTAACAACTATATAGATATTAGCTTTTAAGTCTTCAATAAGGAAGCTATAATCCACATAACCACAAAGATTAGGTATAGAATAAGAATTTAATGACCAGCATAGAACTCTCTTAAAAGGGAAAATAATATAGGTAGCTATGATAGACAAACAATGTAATGGGAGAACTGGAAGTAGAAGGGGAGTAAGAGGGCCAAGAAAGGAAATATAGGGAGAGACTGCTTGGGTCTTATGGAAACTTAATACAGTAGGAGATTGATAAAATTACACACATACACACACACACATTGCAGAACATGTTCATTTTCATAAGGTACAATTTATTATTTGTTGTTCTTTGTGCTTCGGCTAATGGTGATATATATATATATATATATATATATATATATATATACACACACACACACACATATATATATATATATATATGATTCAAATGAAATCACAATGTAATGGGGGAGACAGCAGCACAAAAATGAACATTTATCATCACCAATGATGGTTGCAGTACTAAGAATTAGTCTAATTAGGGTGGAACACAAGTAAATGTGAGATTATAACATTGAACAATCATTTATTGCTAGAATAATCTACATTTTTACATCATTTGCTTACTAAGTCCTTTTTAAAATGTCTCTAAGAATCTATATTTGTGCTTTGTATAAAATGCCCCTACAAAGTCAAGTTCTCACTCTCCTATCCTGTTTCATCTTCCCTTATTTTCCCCCTACTATATTAACTTCCCCTACTGTAGTCTAATATGTATCTGCAGCCTATACAATTCCTCAGTATAAAAATGCTATGCATGTCCTGTTCATTTAGTATGAATATTGTGTTCTCAAGGCAAATATTTGACCTCTTTCATTGTACTTTCATCCTGGAACCTGAAACAAACCCAATGAATGAATACTTGCTGATTACAAATTATCATTTGTTTCTATAAGCTGGGGACTTTTGTGACTGTCTTCACTTTATTGCTATATCCACACTTTAGGAGTAATGGTATAAATCCTCTCATGTATAACATATTTTGATTTTCCTGGAGTAGTTGATAGTCCTAAGACTCAAGAGAAAGTGAAAGATACATACCTGAACTCAGTGCTACCATCTGGAGGAAACATAAGACAACATAGTGTGCAGCAAGAACTCCTGTAGTTCCCATTACACCTGAGATGAGTCACAAGTTAATTATCAATAAAAACAAAAGTAAGATTTACTGAAATCAAAATCCTCCATACTTTTCCACTGGCTTCCAAGTAGAGATACTGTTAGTCCACAATTTCAGACAATGAATAACTGCACAACACTGACTTATCCAATGATATACATCATCTTTTAATTTGTACTTACTAAATCTGGTAGTTCTAGTTTTAGGAATGTTCTGTGTAATGACTGCATTACTCCAGATATTTATTTCCCATTAGAAGATCACATCCTCCCAGGCATGATATGTTCTGTGCTTACCAACTTTAGTAGGCCTCCTCTCTCTACAAGGTTATGGAACTTCCAAAAAGATCCAAGTCTCAAAGACCCTAATGTGTGAGTGTCTGTAATATTTAACTATATTTAAATACATGAAAAAGTATGAAATAGATTACAATTATTAGTGTAATCATGTAGCCTTTTACAAGGATACATGACTTTCATTCTTGCACTCGTTTTGAATTTATTTCTTATGCAGAACTTATAAGTAGAAACATGTTGATGGGATCTAATATTTAGCAAAAATTTAAGATGAAGAATTTTCATAGTCAAATGTGAAAATCTTTTATCCATTGCTGAGTATTTTGGCTTTTTATTCAGTAGACAAATGTGACAGCATTTTAATTATGTCACACACACAGTATATACTAGAGTTATAAATAAATGCTAAATTGAATGTGAAGTTAAATATGATTTATACCTTCATCTATTGTATTCTTTACTTTATAAATTATAAAAATGTTTATTGTATATCTTCCTTGAATTTTAAGTAAATAAAAAGTTTTCACATATATATCATATATTTCACAATATTTTTATAAATTATTTCATTTATGTGTGTTTTACTTCCGTATATGTCTGTCAGTGGTTCTGAAATTTCCTCATACTATGACATATTAATAAAGTTCCTAATATTGAGTTGACCCTCAAACATAAAATTGTTTTTGTTTGACCTTCATAACTGAAATTTTACTTGTTATTAATTATAATGTAAGTAACTGTGTTTTCCAATGGTATTAGGTACCCTGTGTAAAAAACTTGTTCAACCTCTGAAGGAATCATAATCTCCAGGTTGAGAATGTCCGATGTATGTATATGAGTTTCATTCCTGGTGCCTATGGAGGTCAGAAGAGAATTTGAGATCTCCTGGAACTCAAATTAAAGATGGCTGTGAACTACTATATTGGTGCCAGAACTGAACCCAGTTGCTCTGCAAAAGAAACACATACTCTTATCTACTAAGCCATTTCTCCACAACTCTTTCTTTTACATTTTATTAGTATATATTAATTATACACAATGGGTGCCATTATGTCATTTTCACACACACACACACACACACACACACACACACATATATATATATATATATGTGTGTGTGTGTGTGTGTGTGTGTGTGAATATATATATATATATATATATTTCACCTCCGTTGCTGTGGTAAATGTGTGTTTATGAGAAAATGATTCACTGTGACTACATCACTAAAACACATCTCTTCCCCTACCCAACATTTATTAGCTTCCTATATAGCCACAGAATGGGATGAGGTCTTGTGAGTTTTTCTGACTTCCAGAATGGCAAATGGTAGGACTAATCCTGTGAAGGTCTTGTGCAAGTGATCACAGATTCTATGAGTTAAAAATGTTTTCAAGAAGCATTTAATGCTCTATTCAGGAAGTATAATTTTCATTTTCTTTAACATTCTATTAATTGAAATGTGATTATTGTGTATGTGCTACAGTGTGATATTTCAATATGTAAACTCAAGTTAGAATCTATTACTTATATTCTAGTTTATTAGAACTAGTTCACCAAGATAATAATGTTTTGGTATATTTTTGAAATATTAAATAACTAATTTCTCCATCTCTTTCCCTTTTCTAGAGTCCAGTAATTATGATATTGATCTTTCTTATGAAAGAAAATTAATTTTTTTGAAACTTGAAATAAAATTATATTATTTACCCTCATTGTTTCCTCTTCCCAGCTTATCTCACATCACCCCACTCTCAAGGCAACAGCAGATTTTTCTTTATTATTACACATACACATATGTATGTGTGTATGTAAAAGGCATATATTTATATATAGTATATAAATATTATATACATGTGTGATTGTACATGCATTTCTGTGTACATAATGCACAAGTAAATATAAACACAAAATGGTGGGTCATTTTTTGTATGTTTTCAAGGCTGACCATTCTGCATTGGACAATTATATGGAAGCTCATCTCTAGGATAATATAATTTTCCTTTTTCCAGGAGTCATTAGCTGTCTGTAATTCCTTGTCTATGATGGAATCCCTGAAAAAATTCCCCCTTCTATATTAACATGTTGTCCCAGTCCTGTTTTGCAGGTATTTTTAGGAAAACAACTTTTTAAACTTCTATGATCTATAACTGAGAACATGAAATATTTGTCTTTTTCTGCTATCCTGTTCTACAAATTGAATGTTTAAAGACTCAGCAGGGGTACTCATACCTTCTCTTTCTGGTTGAGAAAAATCACAGGATGGGAAGAATTCTCACTATTATGTGGCTGAGAAATAACAGTTATAGGAATACATGCAGGTATATGCATATTTCTTTAGCCCTGTTCAAATCAAACTCAGAACCTGAGTTCAGTATTTGCCAAGATTAAATTTCCATCTCACCCAAAAAGAAAAACTTGGGAATTTCCCCCAGAAGAGATTAACTCTCCATTCTTCTGAACCCCAAGATTCACTAATCTTAAAATACTTCTAAGTTAGTAAAACTTGTTTCTAGGAGCATGATATTCATCCCAGGAGGTAAAAGGAAGAAAAAAGTAGAAGAAATAAAAATTATCTATGAAGGTAGAGACATATCCTAAAATTAATTAATCTCCTAACTTACCGAAGCCAGATGATCCCACATCAGCTCTCTGTTGTCACCATGAAAGCATCAGTTGAGTCATATGAGACTTTGGTAACACTTCAGCAGTTCTCCTGAAGCCATAAATATGTCAGTATTATAAAGAGATTAGGAAAATTAATTACCAACAACCTCCACTCCTACCCTGAAAGTTTGGCCACAGGATTCTGCAAGCCAGACAGTTAGGTCTCTTTTCCAGGGAAGTTCCTATGGGGCTGGTCATATCAACTCATAAGTGAAATCTTTGTTTAACTCAGTGATTGCAGCTAGTATTACTCAATCACTAGCGATACTTTCCTCCCCCAGAAAAGGAGCCAAACAAAATCTGATCCATACCTGTCATTCATTGAGTGCTAAATAAAATGTTATGAATTTTGAATTCTGGACCTATACATAGAAAAGAGAATTTTAGAAACACAAGTAAATGTCCTTAAGTTGTAATGAGACATGCAAGGAAGCTTCAGATAGTTAGTAAATGATGATAACCACAAAACAAAACAACCAGTTAGACCAGTTAAGCAAAAGATCACAGTAGTTTCCCAGGCTGACAGAGCAACAATTTTTTGAAGGTACAAAAGAAAGTAGTTAATTCAAAAATAATATTTTGCTGCAGTTTGACTAGAAATAACATTGGGGAGAAAGAACAAGATGTGAACTTCAGGAAGAAATAAGAGAAGTTATGAAACTTTAGGAAACAAATAAGATACAATAATTAATTTTATGTGTATATTCACTTATATTTTATTATATGTATATATTAATGTTTAACATAGATGTCATACTTATATATGTATAGACTAGCTATTAACATGAAAACATATAGAAACTAGTACATACATATGTTTATAAAGTATTGCAGATACTTGTATATGCATGTGTACATATGTAAGTTTAGTTCAGTAATTGTGTAACTATATCTCTAGAAATCTTTCATATATCTATTTGTATACTTATCACACGTACATAAAAGATGATAAATGTATGCATGTAAATAGTTCTAGATATATTTCTTAGTTCTTTGAGGTAGTTGTACAAAGTAATTTGATCATGTTCATCCCTAATTCTTCCCAGACCCATTTCCCTTCACTACCCAATCAACTTTGTGTCCCTTATATTTAAAAAAAACAACAATAAAAACTGCAGCATTTTTATTGCTGTGATGAAATACCATGACCAAAGCAACACAGGGAGGAAAAAGTTTAATTCAGGTAGCTCTCCACATTGTGATGTGGAAACAAACACAGGAACTCAAATAGTGGAGCATCCTGGAGACAGGAATAAAAGCAGAAGTCTTTGAGGGAAAATGGCTTCCTGGCTTGACCCTTATGGATTGTTTAGGCTGATTTCTTATCATGTGCCTGGACTTTCACAATCCAGAGCATTCTTGGGTCTCTCATATCAATAATTAACTAAGACTGTAACATACAATCTTGTGTATATATATATATATATATATATATATATATATAATGTAAATCTTATGGAGGCATTTTACCAATTAAGATTCCTTTACTCTAATTATGTCTTGGTTCATGTCAAGTTTCCAAAATCTAACCAATACAACAATTAAAACCACATTGTGCTATCCAACAGTTTTGGAAGTACATTCTTTTATGGGAGTATTGTCATCTTACCAAGGATTATGCTCTTAAAGAAGACTGTCTCTCCCTCTCTTAGCAGCTAGCAGATGTCAATGACTCCTCAACTATGGGGGAAATTTCATATTAAACTTCTTTCTCCCTGCTGGGATTTGTTCTTTCTTGAGCTTGCATTGGTCTTGCATATGCTGTTGTAAGCATTGTGAGACCAAATGTGCAACTGTCCTGCTATGTCCAGAAGACACTCTTTCCCTGTGTTATTATCTCTGGCCCTTACATGCCCCACTTTTCTCCTCAATGATCCCTAAGCTTTGAGAGGAGGCAGAATGGTATAGATGTCTATTTAGGGCTGAATAATTTTCAGTCTCTTCTTCTCTGTAGTTTTCCACTTCTGGGTCTTTGTGTTAATCATTGTCTACTGCAAAGAGAAGCTTCTCTCAAGAAGGTTAAGATATGCCTGAATTTATAGTTATACACATAAGTCATCAAGTGTCAGTTTAGCATTCTGACATTTATCAGAATAATAGGAGTGGGTTCTCTTCTAGCCAATGTGGACTATTTGGCCAGCAGACCTAACCCAGTAATGGCACCATGTATCTATTCCACAATACTAAATAAAAACTAAAATAAATGGATGATTTATTAATATATAACATCAAAATAAGTAAAGCAAGATGGACTAAACAACACAAATAGACCTACAACACAGCAAAATAGAAGCAATAATTAAAAATCTCCCACTTGCCAAAAAAAAAAAAGTTACACAGATTCAGCACAGAATTTCAGCAGGGCTACATAAAACAACTTGAAGAGCAAAAACATTGTTGGAGATATTACCACCTTGTTTTCAAGTTATGAATCCTAAGGAAACACATAATAAGAATATGATACAAGAAAACAGACTTATTTATAACTAAATAGAATTGAGTGTTCAGGCAGAACGTTATCTTCCAACAACCATGAGATTTTTTAACAGAAGTCAGAAGGGACATTGGAGAAAATATAGAATCTTTTTAAAAATGTGCTGGTCAAATTGGATACATACATATAGATCAATAAAACTAGATGCTGATCACTCACTCTGTACAACAATTATGTCAAAATGATCAAGGACTTCAACATTATGACCTGCTAGCCGATATGGTAACAAATTAGGGAGTATACATTAATTTGCAAGCAGATGGAAGAACTTTTTGAACAGGAACCCAGTAACTTGGGCATTAAGATCAATGACAACTGATGAATATGGTCTCACAAAATCCAACAAAAAATCTATACAACAAAGAATAATAGTATTCTAAGGTAAAGACTGCCTAAAGAATGTAGTCATCTTTAATATTCATGCATCTAAGAGAGGCTTGTTATTGAGAATATAGAAAAAGGTAAAGGAGCAGCTGGGACAAGTCTTCCCACCTCCATTTGTACCAGGGAGCTGAAAGACTCCACTGCCTTCTGTGCATAGCCCACCAGGAGAGAGAGATCTTCCAGCAGTGCTTTCACTTTTGAACTCAGAGGGATAAGGACACAAGCTTACAGGTCCACAGGAGGAACAAACCCATTCAGAGACAAGAACACAAACTAGCACCAGATGGCAAAAGGCAAGCACAAGAATCCTACCAACAAAAACCAAGGCCACATGGCAACATCAGAACCCAGTTCTCCCACCACAGCAAGTCCCAGATACCTCAACACACCAGAAAAGCAAGAGATGGATTTAAAATCAAATCTCATGATACTGATAGAGGGCTTCAAGAAAGACTTAAATAACTTCCTTAAAGAAATACAGGAGAACATTGGTCAACAGGTAAAAGATCTTAAAGAGGAAACACAAAAATCCCTTAAAGAAGTACAGGAGATCATGGGTCAACAGGCAGAAGCCCTTAGAGAAGAAACAGAAAAATCCCTTAAAGAATTACAGGAAAACGCAAAGAATTGAGTAAAGGAACTAAACAAAATTATTCAGGATCTAAAAGTGGAAGTAGAAACAATAAAGAAATCACAAAGTAAGACATTTCTGAAGATAGAAAACCTTGGAAAGAATTCAGGAGTCATAGATGCAAGCTTCAACAACAGAATACAATAGATAGAAGGAAGAACCTTAGGTGCTGAAGATACCATAGAAAACATTGACTCAACAGTCAAAAAAATGCAAAATGCATAAATCTGGTAACTCAAAACATCTAAGAACTCCAGGACATAATGAGAAGACCAAACCTAAGGATTATAGGTATAGAGGAGAGCAAGGATTTATATCTTAAAGGCCCAGTAAATATCTTCAACAAAATTGTAGAAGAAAACTTCCCTAACTTAGAGAAAGAGATGCCCATGAACATACAAGAAGCCTTCAGAACTCCAAATAGACTGGACCAGAACAGAAAATCCTCCAGGTACAAAATAATCAAAACACCAAATTCACTAAACAAAGGAAGAATATTAAAAGCAGCAAGGGAAAAAGGACAAGTAACTTATAAAGGCAGACCTATCAGAATCACACCAGACTTCTCACCAGAGATGAAGAAAGCTAGAAGATCCTGGGCCGACCTCATACAGACCCTAAGAGAACACAAATACCAGCCCAGGCTACTATATCCAGCAAAACTCTCAATCATCATAGATGGAAAAACCAAGATATTCCATGATAAAACCCAATTTGCACAATATCTGTCCACAAATCCAGGCATACAAAGGATAATTGGTGGAAAATGCCAACACAAGGAGGGAAACTACACCAAAGAAAAAGCAAGAAAGTAATCTTCCAACAAACTCAACAGAAGATACCCACACAAACATAAAAATACCAACAAAAATAACAGGAAGCAGCAATCACTATCCCTTAATATCTCTTAACAACAATGGAATCAACTTCCCAATAAAAAGACATAGATTAGCGAAATATTTCTCATGTAAATCTTAAATTTTATCATAAATGTTTGTTTTCCCGTTTTAATTAATTTAGTAATTTCTTTTATGTCTACCATTTCATCTGCATTATTTTTCATGATAATCTTCAATTTTAATGTCTTTCTATATACTTCCTCCATTTTATCAGAAATGTTTTCAATGGATTTTAAAAATTATTCTTCTCTCATACAATACACCCTGATCACAGTTTTCCTTTCATCCACTCACTATTCCAAGTTTTCACCCCCTCACAGATCCATTTCTCTCAGTTTTCCTTGAGGAAATAGCAAGCCTCCCAGAGATATCCACAAAACACAACAAGCATAACAAGTTACAGTAAGACTATGCACCAACCCTCATATCAAGGTTGGTTGAGGCATTCCAATAGAAGAAAAAGGATTCTAGGAGCAAATAAAGAGTCAGAGGCCACTTCACCAACAGCTCATGCACTGCCACTGTTAGAAGTTGCATAAGAAAACAAGGCTAAACAACCATAACATATATGCATGCAGATCCATGCAAGTTGCATGATTTATACTTCAGTATCAGTGAGACCCTGTAAGTCCTGCTTAATTGATTCTGTGGCCTATATTCTTATGTTACCATTGACTATTTTGGCTCCAACCTCTCTTGCTCTCTTTTTTCCCATTCTTCCCCTGGGTTCTCCAGATCAATGTTTGTGTGTGCTTTATGGAGTAACCCATTTGCTTTGCACTAGTTTATGAGTACAGCAGAATAATAAGAACATCTTGTAGTTCCATTATCTTTTTTTTCTTTTTGCCTGTCATACACGATTCTATCCTAGAACTCTGGGTGATCCAGCCCCCAGTTCCTGGCTATCTAGGAGCAGCAGGCTTCCTCTTGTAGTTTGGTTCTCTCTGGTTAGACAAGTTATTGGTTGTACAATCCTGCAAGTTCTGATGCTCTCGTATAATTTCCAGGCAGGACAAATTGTAGTGAAAATATTTGTGGGTAGTTTGGTGTTTCAATTAAGAACAATATCTTAAAGATATTGTTGATCTAGAGTTGACTGAATCAGGAGAGATATAATATATAGATTCAGAGGGCCTATTATGCTTTTATGTTCTATCATTTAAGCTCTTATTAATTTACACATACAATATAATTTTACCTTACTATTTCAATAACTTAATTTTGCATGTATTTATATATTGATATTTTGTTTTTCTAATTTGAGAGGAAAATTCTCAAAATATTTCATAGAGTTATAGTATTAGTGTAGGACCATGAAATGTAGCCTTGTTCCTGGTTGAGCTAAGGCTCAAACCCAGATGACACTAAAGGGACTGTAGGTGCTTTGCCTGTTTCCTGGCAGGGGCTGTAGCCCTCCATAGATTTGTGGCTATCAGTCACATAAGGGCAATGCCCCAACCCCCTCCACAGGTAGAGGATGTTACCACAGTAACATAGGCTCAAGGCAGATTTCCGTTTTAATGAAGTACCTAAAGGCCTGGAGGACTTAGCCAATTAAGCTTTCCTTCCCAGACACTCCTCTCTGCAAAAACATATTTAACCTCAGGCCCAGCCTGAGAAGTGGATATGGTTTTATTCACCTATTTTCCACCATGACAATAAATGCCTTAAAACCATGGACTGCCTCTTTTCACTGGGATCCAACATGAGTAGCTAAGGAGGCCTTCACCTATAGAGCCACTGTCTAATCTCCCATAAAAGGCCTCTCTGCACTCCCAGACACAGCTGCTACACAGCCCAAGACAATCCCAAGATGATCACCCTCTGAGCCAAGAACTCTCCTTACAGGAACCAGACAAAACTCCCCCTATCTTCTCCTGGGCTAGATCTAGCCTGCAGGTTCCTACTCTGTTCTCAGATCTTCCACAGCATCCAGTGGCACCTGAGTGCCCAAGAGCTTGAGAACTAGGCAGCCCCAGCATCATTGCAGGCCCAGGCACCTGCAAGCCAGCTCAGGCTGTTCTGTGCCTCAGACTATGTTTCCCCAACCCTGGAGAGGTGTCCCATGGCTTTCCTACAGCCCAGCTTCCACGCAGCAACAGTGCGGGGTAAGCGCAGTCAAAACTACCACATCCTGTCTTCCTGAGTAAGGGAGTCCTGTGGTGAACCAGATACAGGACCCATTAATCCTACATATTAGTATATTTAAAATCTATGACTTTTTTGCTTTTAGGAAAATTATTCAGAATGAGTAAAATTATGAAGTTAAAATACTCAGAATGTTACACATTGTTTCTTTTTCCCTATTTATTTTTTCCATATTTATTGATATGCATTAGCTATTTGATACTTATTTAAAATATTTTTAAAGGAAATTAAGGGAATTAAGTGTGACATTATAAATTGTCATCTGAATACAAGAGGTGTTAGGGGATAATAAATATCCAAAGACAATGACTGTCATCATATCAGAAACATCATGTTGATGATAACAGCAGTGGCATCTCTAACTTTAAAAATATTGCCTTAAATTCTCTGGCTGAACAAAAATGGAAAAAAAGTAAATTTCCTTCTCATATATAAAGAATGTCCAATGGAGATTAAATCTTGGTAATTTTCAATTTGTGAAATATATATTAGTAGGATAAAATGATTTATGTAGAAAATAATTTCATCAAAATATCCTTGAAGGACCTACCTTTGTATTTTTGGAAGGGTACAGAGTGTAGACAGACAAATTCATTCATTCATTAAGGGTGGGTAAGAAATCCAAGAGAACAAAAGAAGCCTACTACTTTTAAAATTTCTTCAAATATATTTTATTATTTTCCACGAATATTATTATGGTACACATATGTCTGTGCACCACATGGTACTATAGAGGCCAGAAGAAGGCATCAGATCTCTTGGGACAGACATTACAGACAGTGGTGAGCTGATATATATATATATATATATATATATATATATATATATATATATATATATATATGCTGGGAATCAAACCCTTGTCCTCTGGGAGTGCAGAAAGTACTCTTAACCACAAAGTCATCCTTTCAATCTAAGACATTTATTTTTTGATTGTACAGTTAACCTAGAAACTCAAGCACGAGAAAGCTACTCAAAAAAAGGGAGCCTAGCAATTAACTTGTCTCCTTTTGAGACACTGAATTAATATTGGCTAATAATAAATTATAAACCAAGACCTTCAAGAGAAAAAAAGGCCTGTTAGTCTTAGTGTAATAACCATTGTGATTTCCTTATTTTTTATTGGTGACCATAAATTTGCAATAGTTGTAAGAGTCAAAATTGCCACCAAAATCTTTCCACCATTGCCATATTCATAATACAACTATTGGTCAAGAAAAATAAGTGATATGAAATAGAAACTAAAAATAATTTAAAAATTAGAAAATTCATGAGGGTGTGTACTAGGCAAAGAGAAGTTCAGCAATATGATTTATTATATTTTCCTAGATCTTAATATTCTTCAGAGAAGAATGTGGTGATAGATGTCTCTAATCAACATTCTTTCAAGCCAGGCAGTGGTGGCGCACGCCTTTAATCCCAGCACTTGGGAGGCAGAGGCAGGTGGATTTCTGAGTTCGAGGCCAGCCTGGTCTACAGAGTGAGTTCCAGGACAGCCAGAGCTACATAGAGAAACCCTGTCTCAAAAAAACAAAAATAAAAAACAAAAACAAAAACATATGATTTGAGAGGTAGGAGAAATGAGCCTACATTTGTTACATAATGAAACTCAGTATCATGAAAGAGAGAAAGAATGAAGAGAAAAATAATTGAATCTACAGAGTTATTATTTAACTACTTAAGATGAATTGATTGAATCAATTCTTACAACTATATAAAATAGTTTCTTAACATTTTGCTTTTATCTAGTATATCAAATAAATGTTGCAATAAGATGAAAATTTAGGAAAACAGAATGGGTTGAATAAAATTTCTGTTTTCAAGAGATATAAATATTTGGAAGGCATATTGTTGGAAGCAGAACTGACCTTCAAAATATCCACAAATAGTCCATGGAACTTTGTAATATGTTATATAATGTACAAAAATGAGGCTTCTGATGTAACCGAAATTATAAGCACTAAAAAAAAAATTGGAGATAATTTGTATAAACCCAATCAAATAATAACTCTTAACAACAGAGACATTCACTCACTGACATCAGAATGGAGAAGACAGAGTGATATATAATTGAAAGTACCTGACCAATCACTGTTTTTCAAGTCTCATGGGAAATAAATGATGTAATTCAACTCAGTCTCTACATGGTAGTTAGCAAGAATATGGGGCTCCGTAATCACAATTGAGAGGAACTAATGTGGCCAACTGTATGACAAACAGGAATGTACAAGTATGATTATATAGTTGTATGATCTATATAATTAGAAGGTATATAAGACAAGTACATTGGATATTCTAAGAACCTTTGGAAAACCATATTTTCAATCCACTGAAACCCATTTCATGCTTTTGACCACACAGAGCTATAAAACCAAGTGTCCCTGGATTTTTCACTAAATTTAGGGTAATTTTTGTGTTTATCAAAAATAAGAGATACCATGGAAAGGACACAGGAAATTCTAGTAATAGATCCAAAATAATAGAGGACCTATGAATAGCTTAACAGTATTTTCACATTACTTTTTTAGGTAGCTTGTGGACTGCAAAAGAACATTGATAACTGGGGAAAGTCATAGAAGAGAAATTCTGGACTGATGAGTATAATAAGAAAACTCACAAGCCACAGGGAGCATAGACAAAAGAAGAAAACTGATGAAACATTGAGCAATATTAAACTAAAAACAATGTGAGGTATTTGGAATCATTCAGACAGAGGAGTAAAAGTAAAACATGAGATGAATGAATAAACTCAGTATCACATGGAAGACATAAGTTTTACATAATAGAAGTTATGGAATGAAAAGTGTGATTATTTAAATAAATAATAGATGAAAACTTCACAGCTCTTTGAAAACATAAGAACATCAGGCTACACAAAGTTCAAAGACAGTCAATGAAGTTCAACCCAGGGAGATTTTTCACTAAGACATATTATAGTCATGCTACCAAAAATAAAAGAGTACCTACTCAAACAAAGTTGAAACCATACCATAACATTTTAATTCATAAATTTTGAATGACACTTAGATATCTAGGTAATATTACTTAAGGAAATAATATGACTTTGTAATTTATGAATCCCTAACACAGAATGTAGGATACAGATTGGGTGTAAGCATATTTTACTGAGGAAAATCCTAAAGACTCAAATATACAAGAGATATTATGATATTTATGATAATCTGTAATTACAGAGTGGCCAAGATTAATACAGTGGGCTAGTACATGCCCTTAATCTGTATTCTAGAAGATGTATCACTTAGTTGGAGGCCAGCTTAGTTTACAAAGAAATTGCTAGACAGACAGTGACACACAGAGAAGCCTGTCTCAAAAAAAAAAAAAACCACCATCACAACCACCACTACCAATGATGATAATGGTGGTGGTGGTAGTGGTAGTGGTGGTGGTGATGGTGGTGATGGTGATGATGTTATCTTGAAAGTCAGAGAAGGCTGAATAAAGGGTGAACATTCTTGGTGTCTCTAAAATTAAAAATATAACCAGAAATGAATATTACTACAGTAGCTAAAGGGAAACATTTTAATTGAGCAAATGAGAGGCACAAACTCTGTCAGACAAAAAGACTGAAATCAGCAGTAAAGACAGAGGTATAGAACTGTCTGGTTCCCTAGAAGATAGGCCTGCCATAGTGTAAAGAAAATCAGAAAGTCAAAACTGACACCATCACAATCCTTGCCAGTCTTCACAACAGAAGTGTTCTCCACAAGTGCTGTATTCAGTGCTTTGCTTCAAATAAGGGATTCACATTCTCAGAACTCATATTTCTATACCATGGTACACTATTTAGAATGAATAGACATCCAGGATCCAAAATATCTTGATGGAAAGAAGCTATTCTGCATTCCTGTGTTTGAAGTCTGTAACAACTATTCTAACACACTTGTACAACAGGCTGTATCTTATGATTCCAATCATACCTAGTAGTGTAACCCAGTCCCCAAACTATAGGAAAACAATCCTAAAATTTCATCTATGAGATTTACCCCAAATGCCAAAGGAATTCTGTGACCAAATATCTAGTTTTAAGGCATCACAATTCTTAAACATCAAAATGCAAAATGATAGGAATGGAAATGATGAAAATCTGGGATTAAAATAGAGTTATGGAAAAAAATAGAGATACTAGTAATGAATGCTAGTATATATTTCTAACTGAAATTTACAAGGCACTAAAAACACACAATGGAGCAGAACAGTTTGTTCAGTGAATAGTTTTGGATAAACTATGGACCCACTCAAGTGAAATGAAAGCCTTGTCTTGTAACCTATACAAAAATCAACTCAATAGATTAAACATGTAAAGCTAGGACTAAAGATGATAAGATTCATAAAAGGAAACATAGGAACAAAGTTTGGTAAAGATTTCTTATATATGACATCCAAGCAAACTGGACAAAAGAAAGATCAAAAAGAATTTCAACAAAGAAAAATGCTTGTGCACAATTAAGGAAAATGATCAACAGTGTGTAAAGTCACCAAGATGTGCAGATTTCCAGAAAAATATTTTATGAATCATAAAATTTATAAAGAAGCATGGCATGCACATAGGCACAGACACAGACACAAACACAGAGTCATGCAGAATCACACACACACACACACACACACACACACACACACACATCAATAGTAAATGTTTTCTTATCCATTGTTAGTTAAATGTAAAACAATACCCTGATCAGTTACTTATAAAGTATTCATGGACCAATATAAATTAATATTATTCTTATAAGAAGATGAAATTTAATTCTGAATGTTCTTGAGATCATTTGTATCCTGTCTCTCACTCCTCCCCACATTTTCTCCTGCAGAATCTTCAGAAGTTATAAGTGGTTACTTGAATGAAGATGTACAGAGTAGTTTGGGCTTAAGGGCTTTATTTGCCTTTAGTGATAAAAGCATAGGGAAATTGACTTCCTGATGATATAAACTTGAAGGAATAATTTTGCAGGGAAATGACAGAAGTACAGGCCAATGTGTGCTATGAGATCTAAGAAATATCAAACAAGAGGTTGGAATTTTAGAACAAAGAGAGCCCTGCAGATGACCATTGTGACTCTGAAGTTCTATTTTGTGATTTGGAAGAAATGTACATACTAATAAAAAGGCTTGCTTTGCTTTGCTTCTAATCATATGTGTAGACAATTCACTATAATCTCTTAAAAAATAAAATATTGTCAAATGTTAAAATCATATTTTAGTATTATATTTACCACAAACTCCACTCTGCATTTGAGGTCATATTGAATAGATCCACTAAAATATTTTATAGTCCAAAAATTCTCCTGAAATTTCCTGTAATTAAAACATAATTTTGAAAATTAGTAGAAATCATTTATTTTTCTATTTTAATAAGCAAGCTTATTTTATTTCAAGTGTCTTACTGTTCCTATGTTTAGCTGTTATTTATAAGGAAATTTGATACAACAATATGCAACTTCTCAATTATCCACTACTTAAGACCAAGAAATTTTCTGTTTTGTTTCTTCTAAGTTTAAGATGCATCTCAAATTCATGTGAAAATCCATAAATAAGTGGTGGTGATTACTACCATAAATATCCAAGCTTCACTGTTAAATCACCATTTTAAATTAATTTTTCACTTAACATAATCTTACAATGCTTTCAGGAGTATAAAGGCTATATAAAAGCCTACTTTTTAATATGAAAATTTTCCAATTTATTGCCATATTTTAGCTGCTCCTGGTATTATTTACTATATAAACACTAAGTTTGCAAAAGAAATAAAATTTTCCTAATACATACAACTATTTCTACAATAACATAAAAAAGCTGTACCTTGTCAATATTTTATGTTCTTCTATTTTGAACTTCTTTGGTATAATATACATACTAAACCACTAGACATTTCTAAATTCTTTACTTTTAAAACAGATAAACCCACTTTGAATAACACCACTTTGAAAATGGTATGGTAGTCCATTTTTAAAATTATTTTATTTGTTTACATTTCAAATGTTGCCTCCCTTCCAGGTCCTTCCTCCATGAACTCCCCACCCTATCACCTCTCCCCATCACCTCTAAGAGTATGCTTCCCCACCCACCCACTCACTCCCACCTCATCCTTCTAGCATCTCCTTTCTCTGAGGTATCACATCTCCAGACAATCAAGCCAATTTCCTCCCACTGAGGACAGAAATATGTAGCAGGGGCCATGCACTAGTCCATGCATGCTATTTGGTAAGTGGCTTAGTCTCTGGGATCTCTGAGGGGTCTGGTTAGTTTGTTTTACTTCCTATGGGGTTACAATCACCTTCATCTCTTTCAGTCTTCCTCTAAGTTTTCCATTGGGTTCCCCAGGCTTGGTCAATAGTTTTCTGTAAGTATCTGCATGTGTTTCAGTCAGATGCTGGTAAAGACTGTCAGTGGACAACCATATCAGACTTGTATCAGCAAGCACATCTTGGCATCAAAAATAGTGTCAGTGTTTTGTGTCTGGAAATAGGATAGATCCCAAAGTGGGGCAGTCGCTGAATGGGCTTTCCTTCAGTCTCTGCTCAATTTTTTTCTCCCTGCATTTCATTTAGACAGAAACAATTCTGGGTTAAAAATTTTGAGATGGTTAGTAACCCCATTCCTCAATTGGGGGACATGTCTGTCTACTGGAGGTGGTCTCTTCAGGTTCCCCTGGTGGGCATTTCTCTTAATATCATTCCCATTTGGTCGTGTGAGCCTCCCACAGGCCTGGTGTCTGAGTCTTTCTACTGGTTTCCCTTATTTCCCAACACACATTGCTGAATATTTCTATTCATTCTCTTAACCTCTGGTCTTTTCTCCTCTCATGCCCCCATACCTGATCCTACCTCCATTTCCCTCCCCTCCCTCTCCCACCAGGTCCCTCTTTCCCTCTGCCTCCCTTAATTATTTTGTTATTCCTTCTATCTGAGATTGAAGCATCCACACTTGGGACTTCCATTTTTTAAGTTTCACATCATCTATGATCAAGTGTATTCTGGGATTTTTACAAATATCCACTTACCAGTGAGTATATTCCTTGTATGTTCTTTTGGGTTTGATGATATCTCTGAGTGACATATCATCCTCACTCAGGATGATATCTTCTAGTTCAATCCATTTGACTGCAAATTTTGTAATGTTTTCATTTTTAGTAGTTGAGTAGTATTCCATTGTGTAAATGCACCACATTTTCTGTATCCATTCTTCCTTTGAGAGACATCTGGGTTGTTTCCAGATTCTAGATATAAATAATGCTGCTATGAACAAAGTAGAACAGGTATCAATGTAATTTGGTGAATCATATTTTGGATGTATTACCAGAAATAATATAGATGTGCCTTCATGTAAAACTGTATCCAATTTTCTGAGGATCTGCCAGATTGATTACCAAAATGGTTCTTCCAGATTGTAATCCCACCAGCAATTGAAGAGTGTTCCTTTTTCTCCCCATCCCTGCCAGAATCTGCTGTTACTTGAGTTTATCATAGCCATTGTGATTGGGGTGAGGAGGAATCTCAGGGTCATTTTGATTTGCATTTCCCTGATGACTAAGGATGTTGAACATTTCTGTAGGTGCTTCTCAGCCATTACAGCACATTCCCAATGTGCAGGCTGCTGTTTTGTCCTATTGACAGTGTACTTTGCCTTAAAGAATAGTTTCAGTTTCATGAGGTTCCATTTTTGTCAATTGTTGAACTTAAAAGCTGAGAAATTTGTTTTGTTCAGAAAAATTTCCCCTATACCAATGCATTTAAAAGTTATTTCATACTTTCTTTTCTATTAGATTCACTGTACCCATTACAGTGAAGGGCACTGATATGCTTGAATTTGAGCATC
This sequence comes from Apodemus agrarius, assembly GCA_964023405.1. NCBI lineage: Eukaryota > Metazoa > Chordata > Mammalia > Rodentia > Muridae > Apodemus > Apodemus agrarius. Next base: position 41,836,380 of record OZ030009.1, read on the forward strand.
GCACAAGGAGATGAACATGGATCAATTTGCATTCTTCTTCATGCAGACTGCCAGTTAGATGAGCATTATTTGATGAAGATGCTTTCATTTTAACACTGTGTGGTTTTAGCTTCTTTGTCAAACATTAAGTGACCATAGGTGTGTGTCTTCCATTGATCTACCTGTCTGTCTCTGTACCAATGCCAGGAGGTTTTTATCACTATTACTATGTACTACAGCTTGAAATCCTTGAAATCCAAAAAGTTCTTTGGTTTCTGAGAATTGTTTTCACTATCATGTGGTTTTTATTATTCCACACAATAATGACAGTTGATCTTTCTATCATTGTGAATAATTGAATTAGAATTTTGTTGGGGATTGCAATGAATTTGTAGATTGCTTTTGGTAAGAGCTAATCCTAGTGGTCCATGAGCCTGGGAGATCATTCCCTCTTCTGAGGTCTTTGATTTCTTTCTGCATGGACTTGAAGTTCTTGTCATACAGATCTTTCACTTGCTTGGTTACAGTAACACCAATATATTTTATATTATTTGTGACTATTGTGATGAATGCTGTTTATCTAATTTCTTTTTCATCAATTATATCATTTCTGTGAAGGAAGGATACTTATTTGTTTGAGTTCATTTTTTATCCAGCCACTTTGCTGAAGCTGTAGGAGTTCTTTGATAGAATGTTTGTGTTGCTATGTGTATATCATATCATCCACAAATAGTGATATCTTGACTTCTTCCTTTCTAATTTGTATTTCTTTTACCTCCTTTCTAATTGCTCTGACTAGAACTTCAAATACTATATTGAATAAAGATGGAGAGAGTGGACAGTCTTGTCATTGATTTTAGTGGATTCCTTCAAGTTTCTCTCCATTTAATTTGAGGTTCTTTGTTGGTTTGCTGTATATTGTTTCTTTCTTCCTTCCTTCCTTCCTTCCTTCCTTCCTTCCTTTCTTTCTTTTTTTTTCTTTTTACTCTTAGTATAATCTTTATTTACATTTCAAATGTCCCCTTTCCTGTTTGCCCCCCCTGAAAATCCCATTAGCCATCCCCCTCCCCCTGTTACCCATTCACCCCTTTCCCACTTCCCTGACCTGATATTCCTCTACACTGAGTCATCAAGCCTTTCCAGGACCAAGGGTCTCTCCTCCCTTTGGTGTCTAGCAAGGTCATCCTCTGCTGTCTATACATCTGGAGCCATGGGTAAGTCCATGTGCACTCTTCGGTTAATGGTTTGTCCCTGGGAGTTTTGGGAGTACTAGGTGGCTCTTATTGTTTTTCCTCCTGTGGCACTGCAAGCCCTTTCAGCTCCTTGAGTCCTTTCTCTAGCTCCTCCAATGGGAATTGTGTGCTCAGTTCAATGATTAGCTGAGAATGTCCTCCTCTGTATTTGTCATGCACTTGCAGAGCCTCACAGTTGACAGCTATATCCAGCTCTAGTCAGTAAGCACCTGTGGGCATCGATAATACTGTCTGGATTTTGCAACTATATGCGGGATGGATCCCTACATGGGGTAGTCTCTGGATGGCCTTTCCATCAGACTCTATTCTGCACTTTTTCTCTGTATCTCCTTCTGTGGGTATTTTGTTCCCCCTCTACGAAGGAACAGAGTATCCATTCTTTGTTCTTCATCATTCTTGGGCCTCATTTAATAAGTGAAATGTGTCATGGGTATTTCAAGCTTCTGGGCTACTATCGACTTATCAGTGAATGCATATAATATGTGTTCTTTTGTGATTGGGTTACCTCACTCAGGATGATATTTTCCAGTTTGTTTAATCAATTTGCCTAAGAATTTCATGAAGCATTGTTTTTAATAGCTTAGTAGTATTCCATTATGTAAATGTACATAGTTTCTGTATCCATTCCTCCATTGAGGGACATCTGGGTTCTTTCCAGCTTCTGGCTATTATAAATAAGGCTGCTATGAACATAGTGGAGCATGTGTCCTTATTACATGCTGGAGAATACTCTGGGTATATGACCAGGAGTGGTATAGCAGGGTCCTCTGGTAGTATTCTGCCCAGTTTTCTGAGGAACCACCAGACTGATTTCCAGAGTGGTTGTACCAGCTTGCAATCCCAGCAGTGGAGATTGCACCCTCCACTAGCAGTGGAGGAGTGTTCCTCTTTCTCCACATCCTGGCTAGAACCAGCTGTCTCCTATTTAAATCTTAACCATTATGACTGGTATGAGATGAAATCTCAGGGTTGTTTTGATTTGCATTTCCCTGATGTCTAAGGATGTTGAACATTTCTTTAGGTGATTCTCAGCCATTTGATATTACTCAGGTGAAAATTCTTTGTTTGGCTCTGTACCCCATTTTAATAGGTTTATTTGGTTCTCTGGAGTCTAACTTCTTGTGTTCTTTGTATATATTGGATATTAGCCCTCTGTCAGATATACAGTTGGTAAAGATCTTTTCCCAATTTGTTAGTTTCTGTTTTATCCTACTGACAGTGCTCTTTGCCTTATGGAAACTTTGTAATTTTATGAGGTCCTATTTGTCAATTCTTAATCTTAAAGCATAAGCTATTGGTGTTCTGTTCAGCAAATTTTCCCCTGTGCCCATGTGCTCAAGGTTCTTCCCCATCTTCTTTTCTATTAGTTTCAGTGTATCTGGTTTTATGTGGAGGTCCTGGACCCACTTGGACTTGAGCTTAGTACAAGGAGATAAGAATGGCTCTATTTGCATTCTTCTGCATGCTAGCCTGCCTTTGAAGCAGCACCATTTGTTGAAAAGGCTATCTTTCTTCCACTGGGTGGTATTAGGTACTTTGATCAAGTGCCCATAGGTCTGTGCATACATTTATGGGCCTTCAATTCTATTCCATTGATCTAGATCCCTTTTGATGTATCAATAGCATGCAAATTTTAACACTATTGCTCTTTAGTACTGCTTGAGGTCTGGGATACTGATTCCCCCAGAAGTTCTTTTGCTGTTGAGAATATTTTTCACTATCCTGGGGTTTTTTGTTATTCCAGATGAATTTGATAATTGCTCTTTCTAACTCTATGAGGAATTGACTTGGAATTTGATGGGAATTGCATTGAATCTGTAGATTGCCTCTGGCAAGATGGCCATTTTTACTGTATTAATTCTGCCAATCCATGAACATGGGAGATCTTTCTGTCTTCTGAGACTTCGATTTCTTTCTTCAGAGACTTGAAGTTTTTGTCATACATATCTTTCACTTGTTTGTATATACTCACACCAAGATACATTATATAGTTTGTGACTGTTGTGAAGGGTGTCATTTCCCTAATTTCTTTCTTAGCCTGGTTTTCCTTTCAGTATAGGAATGCTACTGATTTGTTTGAGTTAATTTTATATCTAGCCACTTTGCTGCTGAAGTTATTTTGAGGGGGGTTATTTTTTGTCTTTGCTTTTTGTTGTTGTTATTGTTGTTGTTGTTGTTTGACAATACATGACATTTTTACAATATAAAAGGAAAAGCACCTCTCTTGAATAGTTTACCTAGCTATAGGAAAATATGTGAGACTTAAAAGGTGTTACAGGGAATTATATTTCCCAAAAGTTGAAATCGAGTAAACAAGATTTAACTTTAAATTTTCCAGTTGACTCTTCCCTTGCAATAGTAACAAGCTCTAATTTGCCACATTAGATTTTTATGTTTGCTGATGTCTGATCTGAAGTATGGGTTTCAGTCAATATCTACCAGTTCCACTTCAAAAATGAGCTTGATGTTTGGTGGAATTTTGGCATTGGGCTGTCCTTTCTTTCCATAGGCCCATTCTGGTTCAATCTTCAGTCAAGCCTTTTCTCCTTTATTCATAGTCAAGAGCACTTCATCCTATCCTCTGATAACGTTGCCTACTCCAATCTTAAAGTTTAAAGGCTTGGCATTTTTCTTCTTTAAACATGTTTGGAAGTTATCAGCTGTAGGAGTTCTCTGGTGGAGTTTTTTTTTTTTTTTTTTGGAGGGGTCACTTAAGTATACTATCATATCATCTGCAAATAGTGTAATGTGACTTCTTCCTTTCAAATTTATATCCATTTGGCCTCCTTTTCTTGTTTAATTGCTCTAGCTAGAACTACAAGTACTATACTGAATAGTTATGGGAATAGAGGAAAACCTTGTCTAGTCCCTGATTTAAGTGGTACTCCATTTAGATTGATGATGGCTACTGTTTTGCTATATATTGCTTTTACTTTGCTTAGGAATGAGCTTTGAATTCCTGATCTTTACAAGTCTTTTAACATGAAAGGATGCTGAATCTTGTCAAATGATTTTTCAGCATCCAATGAAATGACCATGTAGTTCTTTCCTTGAGTTTGTTTGTGTAGTGTATTACATTGATGGATTTCCATATGTTGAACCATCCCTGCATCCCTGGGCTGAAGCCTACTTGATCATGGTGAATGATCATTTTGATGTGTGCTTGGATTTGGTTGGCAAGAATTTTATTGAGTATTTTTGCATCTATATTCATAAGGAAAATTGGTTTGAAGTTCTTTTTCTTTGATGGATCTTTGTGTGGTTTGGGTATGAGAGAAATTGTGGTTTCCTAGAATGAGTTGGGTAGTGTTTTCTGTTTCTATTTTGTGGAATAGTTTGGAGAGTATTAGAATTCTGCACTAAAACCATCTGGTCATGTGCTTTTTTTGGTTGAGAGTCAATGACTGCTTCTCTTTCTTTAGAGGATAAGGGCCTGTTTAGATGGTCTATCTGATCCTGTTTTAACTTTGGTATTTGGTATCTCTCTAGGAAATTGTCCATTTCATCCACATTTTCCAGTTCTGTTGAGTATAGGCTTTTGCAGTAGGATCTGATGATATTTTGAATTTCCTCAGTTTCTGTTGTTATATCTCCCTTTTCATTCCTGATTTTGTTAATTTGGATACTGTGTCTTTCCACTCTGGTTAGTCTGGCTAAGGATTTATCTATCTTGTTGATTTTCTCAAAACACCAACTCCTGGTTTTGTTGATTCTTTGTATTGTTCTTCTTTGTTTCTACTTGGTTGATTTCAGCCCTGAGTTTGATGATTTCCTGCCTTCTCGTCCTCTTGGGTATATTACCTTCTTTCTGGTCTAGACCTTTCAGGTCAGATGATATGCTCTCTACAACTTATTTTTGGAGGCACATTGAGCTGTGTGTTTTCCTCTTAGCAATGCTTTCATTGTGTCCCTTAAGTTTGGGTATGTTGTGCCTTAATTTTCATTAAATTCCAAAAATGGTATCATTGAGTAGAACATTTTTCAGCTTCCATGTGTATGTGAGCTTTCTGTTGTTTTTTTGCTGCTATTGAAGACCACCCTTACTCCATGGTGATCTGATAGGAGGCATGGGATTAGTATGATCTTCTTATATATGTTGAGGTCTGTTTTGTGAGCAATTATATGGTCAATTTTGGAGAAGGTACCATGAGGTGCTGAAAAGTATATTCTTTGATTTAGAATGAAATGTTCTATAGTTATCTATTAAATCTATTTTGTCCAAATCATAGGTTAGTTTCACTCTCTCCATTTAGTTTTTGTTTCCCTGATCTATCCATTGAAGAGAGTGGTGTGTTGAAAGTCAATTTTACCCAATATTAGAATAACTACTCCAGCTTGTTTCCTGGGATCATTTGCTTGGAAAATTGTTTTCCAGCCTTTGATTGTGAGGTAGTGTTTGTCTTTGTCAATGAGGTGTGTTTCCTGTATACAGGAAAATGCCTCATCCTGTTTATGTATCCAGTCTGTTAGTCTATGTCTTTTTATTGGGGAATTGAGGCCATTAATGTTAAGAAATATTAAGCAAAAGTGATTGTTGCTTCTTGTTATTTTTGATGTTATTTTTTATCTTTGTGTGGTTATCTTCTTTTGGGTTTGTTGAAGGAAGATGACTATCTTGCTTTTCCTAGACTGTAGTTGGTCTCCTTATATTGCTGTTTTCCATCTATTATCCTTTGTAGGGCTGGATTTGTGGAAAGATAATGTGTAAATTTGGTTTTATCATTAAATATCTTGGTTTCTCCATCTATGGTGATTGAAAGTTTTGCTGGGTATAGTAGTCTGGGCTGGCATTTGTGTTCTCTTAGAGTCTGTATGAGATATGCCCAGGATCTTCTTGCTTTCATGGGCTCTTTTGAAAAGTCTGGTGTAATTCTGATTGGTCTTCATCTATATGTTACTTGGCCTTTTTCTCTTACTGCTTTTAATATTCTTTCTTTGTTTAGTAAATTTGGTGTTTTGATTATTGTGTAATGGGAGGTATTTCTGTTCTGGTCCAGTCTGTTTGAGGTTCTTTAGGCTTCTTGTATGTTCATGGGTCTCTCTCTTTAGGTTTAGGAAGTTTTCTTCTATAATTTTGTTGAAGATATTTACTGGCCCTTTAAGCTGTAAATCTTCACTCTCTTCTATACCTATAATCCTTAGGTTTGGTCTTCTCATTGTGTCCTGGAATTCCTGGATGATTTGGTATACAAGGGTTTTGCATTTTTCATTTTCTTTGACTGTTGAGTCAATGATTATTATGGTTTCTTCAGCACTTGACATTTTTCTTCTATCTCTTGTATTCAGTTGTTGATATTTGCATCTATGACTCCTGATTTCTTTCCAAGGCTTTCTATCTCCAGAGTTGTCTCCCTTTGTTTTTTTTTTAAATTTTATTTGACATATTCTTAATTTACATTTCATATGATTTTCCCCTTTTCAGGCTCCCCCCTCCCCACAAGTCCCATAAGCCCACTTCCCTCCCCCTGTTCCCTCATTAACCCCTTCTCTCTTCCCTGTTCTGGTATTTCCCTACATTGCTCCATTAAGCCATTCCACAATCAGGGGACCTTCCTTTCTTCTTCTTGGACATCATTTGATATTTGGATTGTGTCTTAAGTATTCCAGTCTTCTAGACTAATATACATTTATCAGTGAGTGCATACGATGAGTATTATTTTGAGATTGGGTTACCTCACTGAGAATAATGTTCTCCAGCTCCATACATTTGTCTAAGAAGTTCATAAATTCATTGTTTCTAATGGCTGAATAGTACTCCATTGTTTATATATACCATATTTTTTGTATCCATTCCTCCAATGAGGGACATCGGGGTTCTTTCCAGCTTCTGGCTATTATAAATAAGGTTGCTATGAACATAGTGGAACATGCATCCTTATTACATGCTGGGGAATCTTCTGGGTATATGCCCAGGAGTGGTATAGCAGAGTACTCCAGAAGTGTCATGCCCAATTTTCTGAGGAATTACCAGACTCATTTCCAGAGTGGCAGTACCACCTTGTAATCCCTCCAGCAGTGGAGGAGTGTTCCTCTTTCTCTACATCCTCACCAAAACCTGCTGTCTCCTGAGTTTTTAATCTTAGCCATTCTGACTGGTGTGAGGTGGATTCTCAGGGTTGTTTTGATTTGCAGTTCCCTAATGACTAATGATGTTGAACAGTTCTTAAGATGCTTCTCAGCTATCCAAATTTCTTCAGGTGAAAATTCTTTGTTTAGCTCTGTACCCTGTTTTTTTTTTATTTTTATTTTCTATATTCTTTGTTTACATTCCAAAGGCTTTCCCCTTTCCCAGTTCCCCCCCCATATGTCCCATAATTCCTCTCCCTCCCAACTATTCCCCAATCATTCCGCCCCCCCATGATTTCTCTGTTCTGGGTCTACAAAACTGGATCCAATCTTTTCAGGCCCAGGGTCCCCGCCTTTCTTCCTCTTGGGAATCATTTGACTTGCTAATCGTTCCTTGAGTATTTAAGGGTTCTGGCTCATTAATATCCACTTATCAGTGATTGCATTTCATGTGTATTCTTTTGTGATTGGGTTAACTCACTTAGGATGATATTTTCCAGATCTAACCATTTACTTACAAATTGCATGAATTCATTATTTTTAATTGCTGAGTAGTATTCCATTGTATAAATATACCACATTTTCTGTATCCATTCCTCCTTTGAGGTACATTTGGGCTCCTTCCAATCTCTGGCTATTATAAACAAGGCTACTATAAACATAGTGGAGCATGTGTCTTTATTGTATGCAGGGGAATCCTCTGGGTATATGCCCAGGAGTGGTATGCCAGGGTCCTCTGGAAGTGACAAGACCAATTTTCTGAGGAATCGCCAAACTGATTTCCAGAGTGGTTTTACCATTTTGCAATCCCACCAACAGTGGAGGAGTGTTCCTCTTTCTCTACATCCTCGCCAGCACTTGTTATCGCTTGAGTTTTTAATCTTAGCCATCCTGACTGGTGTGAGGTGGAATCTCAGGGTTGTTTTGATTTGCATTTTCCTGATGACTAATGATGTTGAACATCTCTTAAGGTGTTTCTCAGCCATCCGAATTTCTTCTGGTGAAAATTCTTTGTTTAGCTCTGTGCCCCATTTTTTGATAGGGTTATTTGGTTCTTCACGGTCTAACTTCTTGAGTTCTTTGTATATATTGGATATTAGCCCTCTGTCGGATGTGGGGCTGGTGAAGATCTTTTCTCACTTTGTTGGTTGCCACTTTGTTCTTCTGACAGTGTCCTTAAAGTATCATTATTTGCAGACGATATGATAGTTTATTAAGCGACCCAAAAAACTCCACCAGAGAACTTCTACAGCTGATAAACAACTTCAGCAAAGTGGCTGGTTATAAAATTAACTCAAGCAAATCAGTAGCCTTCTTGTACTCAAAGGACAATCAGGCTGAGAAAGAAGTTAGGGAAATAACACCCTTCACAATAGCCACAAACAACATAAAGTACCTTGGCGTAACTCTAGCCAAACAAGCGAAAGATCTGTATGACAGGAACTTCAAGTACTTGAAGAAAGAAATCGAAGAAGACCTCAGAAGATGGAAAAATATTTCTTTCTCCTGGATTGGCAGGATCAATATAGTAAAAGTGGCCATCTTGCCAAAAGCAATCTACAGATTCAATGCTATCCCCATCAAAATCCCAACTCAATTCTTCATAGACCTAGAAAGAGCAATTCTCAAATTCATCTGGAGCAACAAAAAACCCAGGATAGCTAAAACTATTCTCAACAATAAAAGGATTTCTGGGGGAATCAATATCTCTGACCTCAAGCAATATTACAGAGCAATTGTGTTAAAAAACTGCATGGTATTGGTACAGCAACAGGCAAGTAGATCAATGGAATAGGATTGAAGACCCAGAAATTAACCCACAGACTTATGGTCACTTGATCTTTGATAAAGAAGCCACAACCATCCAGTGGAAAAAAGATAGCCTTTTCAACAAATGGTGCTGGTTCAACTGGAGGTCAATATGCAGAATAATGCAAATTGACCCACTCTTATCTCCTTGTACTAAGATCAACTCCAAGTGGATCAAGGACCTCCACATAAAACCAGACACACTGAACCTATTAGAAAAGAAACTTGGGAAGACCCTGGAGGACATGGGCACATGGGGAAAGTTCCTGAACAGAACACCAATAGCTTATGCTCTAAGATCAAGAATTGACAAATGGGACCTCATAAAATGTACCCCATTTTTAATACGGTTGTTTGGCTCTCTGGAGTCTAGCTTCTTGAGTTCTTTGTATATATTGGATAGTAGCCCACAGTCAGACGTAGGGTTGGTGAAGATCCTTTCACAATTTGTTGCTTGCCATTTTGTCTGCTTGACAGTGTCCTTTGCCTTATAGAAACTTTGTAATTTTATGAGGTCTCATTTTTCAACTCTTGATCTTAGAGCATAAACTATTAATGTTCTATTCAGGAACTTTTCCCCTGTGACCATGTTCTCAAGTGTCTTCCCCAGTTTCTTTTCTATTAGTTTCAGTGTGTCTTGTTTTATGTGGAGGTCCTTGATCCACTTGGAGTTTTGCTTAGTACAAGGAGATAAGGATGGATCAATGTGCATTCTTCTGCAAGATGACCTACGCTTGAGCCAGCACCATTTGTTGAAAAGGCTATCTTTTTTCCACTGGATGGTTTCAGCTTCTTTGTCAAAGATTAAGTGACCAAAGGTGTGTGGGTTTGTTTCTGGTTCTTTAATTCTATTCCATTGATCTACCTGTCAGTCACTGTACCAATACCATGCAGTTTTTAACACTATTGCTCTGTAGTACTGCTTGAGATCTGAGATACTGATTCCCCCATAAGTTCTTTTACTGTAGAGAATAGTTTTAGCTATTCTTGGTTTTTTGTTATTCCAGATGAATTTGATAATTGATATTAAGGAGTATTGATTATTACTTCCTGATATTTTTGATGTTATTTTTATGTTTGAGTAGTTATCTTCTTTTGGGATTGATGAAAGAAGTTTACTATCTTGCTTTTTCCTAGGTGTAGTTTTCCTCCTTGCATTGGTGTTTACCTATTATCCTTTGTAGGGCTCAGTTTGTGGAAAGATATTGTGTAAATTTGGTTTTATCTTGGAATACCTTGGTTTCTCCACCTATGGTGATTGAGAATTTTGCTGGGTATAGTAATTTTGGCTGGCACTTTTGTTCTCTTAGAGTCTGTATGAGATATGCCCAGGATCTTCTAGCTTTCATGGTCTCTGATGGGAAGTCTGATGTAATTCTAATCGGTCTTCTTTTATAGGTTACATGGCCTATTTCTCTTAGGGCTCTTAATATTCTTTCTTTGTTTACTACATTTGGGATTTTGATTATTATGTGATGGGAGGTATTTCTGTTCTGGTCAAGTCTGTTTGGAGTTCTGTAGGCTTCTTGTATATTCATGGGCAACTCTCTCTTTAGGTTAGGGAAGTTTTCTTTCATAATTTTGTTGAAGATATTAGCTGGCCCTTTAAGTCATATATCTTCACTCTCATCTATACCTATAGTCCTTAGGTTTGGTCTTCTCATTGTGTCCTTGATTTCCTTGATGTTTTGGGCTACAAGCTTTTTGCTTTTTGCATTTTCTTTCACTGTTGATTCAATGGTTTCTATGGTATCTTCGGCACCTGAGATCCTTTCTTCTATCTCTTGTATTCTGTTGTTGATATTTGCTTCTATGGCCCTGATTTCTTCCCAAGGTTTTCTATCTCCAAAGTTGTCTCCCTTTGTGATTTTGTAGTTGTTTTTACTTCTGTTTTTAGATCCTGGATGGTTTTGCTCAGTTCCTTCACTTGTTTGTATTTTCTTTTATTTCTTTAAAAGATTTTTGTGCTTCCTCTTTCATGTCTTCTGCTTGTTGAGTCAATTTCTCCTGCATTTCTTTAAATGATTTTCAAGTTTCCTCTTTATTGGCTTCTATCTGTTGACCCATATTCTCCTGAATTTCTTTTAGTGATTTTTGTGTTTCCATTGTAAGGGCTTCTAACTTACTCATGTTCCCCTGAATTTCTTTAAGAGATTTATTTATGTCCTTTTTGTGTTCCTCTAACAGCATCATGACTAGTGATTTTAAATCCAAATCTTGTTTTTCTGGAGTGTTGGGGTATCCAGGACTTGCTGTTGCTGGGGAAATGGGTTCAGATGCTGCCATATTGCCTTGATTTCTGTAAATGACATTCCTCTGTTTGCCTTTTGCCATCTGTTTATCTCTGGCATTAGCTGATCCTGTTGACACTGACTGGTGCTTGAACCTCCTGTGGGCCTGTAATGCTATTTCCACCCCACTGGATGATTCAGTTTCCCCTGAGACAGATTGCTGATGTGCTGCCCTACTCTTAGGTGTGGTTGGAGTCCTAGTATGCCTTGTCTGTCTTACCCTGGGACTCCCCATAGATCAGGCACTTCCCTAGTTTAACTGTGGGATCCAAGATGGTGGCAATCTCATTCTGTAGGGCTCCATCTATCCATGGGACCTCCTGCAGGTCAGATGCTCCACCGCATGACCAGGCATCTGTAGAGGTGCCTGGCTCCCTGGTGCGGAAGGCACCCAGGCAAGCTGTGCCCTGGGCAATCATTCACTCTGGTGCCCTCTGCATACCTCTTTGAGCTGCCAGCTGCCAGATGTTGACGGGTCGTGGGGTTCCATACAACCGCGGGATTCCCTACAGGTCAGGAGCTTCCCTGGCTAGACTGCCAGAGGCTAGATGGTGGCAATCTTGGTCTGTGGGGTTCCCTCTGGTTGATCTGCTCTCGCCAAGATGGTAGCAGACTGTGGGGCTCTGTCTAACAGCGGGGCTCCCTTCACTTTGTGATTTCTTAGTTGTTTCTACTTCCATTTTTAGATCCTGGATGGTTTTGTTTAGTTCCTTCACTTGCTTGTTTGTGTTTTCCTGTAATTCTTTAATGGATTTTTGTGTTTCCTCTTTAAGGGCTTCTGCCTGTTGACCCATGATCTCCTTGTATTTCTTTAAGTGATTTTTGTGTTTCCTCTTTATGGGCTTCTACCTGTTGAGCCATGTTCTCCTGTATTTCTTTAAGAAATTTTAGGGTTTTCTTTTTAAGGGCTTCTACCTTTTGACTCATGTTTTCCTGTACTTCTTTAAGGGAGTTATTTGGGTCCTTCTTGAAATCATCTATCATCATGAAGAGATTTGATTTTAAATCCAGATCTTGCTTTTCTGGTGTGTTGAGGTATTCAGGACTTGCAGTTGTGGGTGAATTAGGTTCACATGATTCTATGTTTCCTTGGTTTCTGTTGGTAATGATCTTGCATTTGCCTTTTGCCATGTGGTTATCTCTGGTGTTACTTGGTCTTGCTGTCTTTGGCTGGTGCTTGTCCCTCCTGTGTGCCTCCAAGCCTGTGTCAGCACCTCTGGGTGACCAGCTCTCCCCTGGCACATAGTGCTGTGGAATTGCCCAGCTCCTGGTACAGGTGGAGTTCTTCAGGACCCTACTCTAACTAGTGCTTTAATATTATTCGCTGTTCTGCCACTCAGGTGTTCTCTGTGGTTCTGGCTGTACCTGTCTGCTCGGTCACAGGAGCAAAGATGGGGACCTCACCTCTAAACATAGGACTCCCTCTAAATGTGGGACTCCCTGCAGAGCAGATATTTCCTGGCAGGATAGGCGCACAGAAGGCTGTGGCACTGCCCAGCTCCTGAGTGCAGGTGGTGACCTAGAGGACTGTGTCCCAATTGTTCTGACACTCAGGAACTCCCTGAATTCCTGGATACATCAGTCCACTCAATCATATGAGCAAAGATGAATATTGCTTTTTTTATACTTATGTATGTGCTTAGAATTCCTAATCTCCTCAAGGCTTTTAATGTGAAGGGTTGGTGGATTTTGTCAAAGACTTTTTCAGCATCTGATTAGATGATCATGTGATTTTTTTCTTTGAGTTTGCTTATATAGTGAGTTATGTTGATAGATTTCCATATATTGAACCATACCTGCATCACTGGTATGAAGCATATGTGGTCACAGTGGATGATCATTTTGATGTGTTCTTGAATTCAGTTTGCAAGCTTTTTATTAAGTATTTTGCATCAATATTCATAAGAGCAATTGGTCTGAAGTTTTCTTTCTTTGTGGGGCCTTTGTAAGGTTTAGGTATCAGAGTAATTGTGGCTTCATAGAACTAACTAAGTAGTATTCTTTTTGTTTCTATTTTGAAGAGCAACCTCAAAGACAAACACTACCTCAGAGTAAAAGGCTGGAAAAAAGTTTTCCAAGCAAATGGTCCCAGGAAACAAGCTGGAGTAGCCATTCTAATATCCAAAAACTCGACTTTCAACAAAAGGGATCAAAGCAGACATAGAAGGATACTTTATACTCAAAGAAACAAAAATCCATGCCTCCTATCAGATCACTATGGAATAAGGGTATTCTTCAATAGCAACAAAAACAACAGAAAGCCCACATACACATGGAAGCTGAAAATTTTTCTACAGAATGATACATTGCTCAAGGAAGGAATAAGGAAAGAAATCAAAACCTTTTTAAAATTTAATGAAAATAAAGGCACAACATACCCAAATTTATGGGACACAATGAAAGCAGTGCAAAGAGGAAAACTCATAGCTCTGAGTGCCTCCAAAAAGAAGTTGTAGAGAGCATAAACTAGCAGCTTAAGAGAACACCAGAAAGCATTAGAACAGAAAGAAGCTAATACACCCAAGAAGAGTAGAAGGCAGGAAATCATCAAACTCAGGGCTGAAATCAATCAAGTGGAAACAAAAATAACTATACAAAGAATCAACAAAACCAGAAGACTGTTCTTTGAGAAAATCAACAAGATAGATAAACCTTTAGCCAGATTAACTAGAGGGCACAGAGACAGTATCCAAATTAACAAAAATTTAAAATGAAAACGGAGATATAAGAACAGAAACTGAGAAAATTCAAGAAACCATCAGATCTTATTACAAAAACCTATACTTAACACAACTGGAAAATCTGAAGGAAATGGACAATTTCCTAGATAGATACCAACTACCAAAGTTTAATCAGGATCAGATAGACCATCTAAATGGTCCCATAACTTCTAAAGAAATAGAAGTGGTCATTGACAGTCTCTCAACCAAAAAAGCACATGACCAGATGGTTTTAGTGCTGAATTTTATCAGACCTTCAAAGAAGACCTAACACCAATACTCTTCAAACTATTCCACAAAATAGCAACAGAAGGAACATTACCCAGCTTGTTCTGTGAAGCCACAATTTCACTGATACCAAAACCACACAAAGATCCATCAAAGAAAAAAACTTCAAACCAATTTCCCTTATGAATATTGATGCAAAAATACTCAGTAAAATTCTTACCAATGAAATCCAAGAACACATGAAAACGATTTTTCACCATGATCAAGTAGGCTTCATCCCAGGAAAGCAGGGATGTTACAATATAAAAAAAAAAAAAACGATCAATGTAATCCCATACATAAACAAACTCAAAAAAAAAAAACCCACATAGTCATTTCAATAGATGCTGAAAAAGCATTTGACAAAATTCATCATCCTTTCATGTTAGTCTTGGAAAGAACAGGAATTCAAGATCCATACAGAAACATAATAAAAGCAATATAGAGCAAACAAGTAGCCAACATCAAACTAAATGGAGAGAAACTTGAAGCTATCCCACTAAAATCCGGGACTAGACAAGGCTGCCCTCTCTCTCCATATTTATTCAATATAGTATTTAATTTCTAGATACAACAATTAGATGAGAAAAGGAGGCCAAATGGATACAAATTGGAAAGGAAGAAATCAAATTATCACTATTTGCAGATGATATAGTGTACTTAAGTGACCAAAAAAACTCCACCAGAGAACTTCTACAACTGATAAACAACTTCAGCAAAGTGGCTGAATACAAAATTAACCCAAGCAAAACTGTAGTTTTCCTACACTAAAAGAATAAACAGGCTGAGAAAGAAATTAGGGAAATGACACCCTTCACAATAGCCACAAACAATATAAAGTATCTTAGTGTGACTCTAACCAAACAAGTGAAAGGTATGTATGACAAGAACTTCATAGCTTTGAAGAAATAAATCCAAGAAGACTGCAGAAGATGGAAAAAATCTTCCATGCACTTGGATTGGCAGGATTAATAGAGTAAAAATGGCGATCTTGCTAAAAGAAATTTATAGATTTAATGCAATCCCATCAAATTCCCCACGCAATTCTTCATAGAGTTAGAAAGAACAATTCTCAAATTCATCTGGAATAACAAAAAACCCAGGATAGCTAAAACTATCCTCAACAGTAAAAGAACTTCTGGGGGAATCAGTATCCCCGACCTTAAGCAATACTGCAGAACAACCTTGTTAAAAACTGCATGGTAGTCCCACCAGCAGTGGAGGAGTGTTCCTCTTTCTCCACATCCTCGCCAACACCTGATGTCTTCTGAGTTTTTAATCTTAGCCATTCTGACTGGTGTGAGGTGAAATCTCAGGGTTGTTTTGATTTGCATTTCTCTAATGACTAATGCTGTTGAACATTTTTTAAGATGTTTCTCAGCCATCCGAATTTCTTCAGGTGAAAAGTCTTTGTTTAGCTCTGTACCCCATTTTTGGATAGGGTTATTTGGTTTTTCTGGGCTCTAACTTCTTGATTTCTTTGTATACATTGGATATTAGCCCTCTGTCAGATGTGGGGTTGGTGAAGATCTTGTCCCAATTTGCTGGTTGCCTATTTGTCCTTTTGACAGTTTCTTTTGCCTTACAGAAACTTTGTAATTTTATGAGGTCCCATTTGTCTATTCTTGATCTTAGAGCATAAGCTATTGGTGTTCTGTTCAGGAATTTCCCCCTGAGCCAATGTTCTCAAGGGTCTTCCCCAGTTTCTTTTTTTAAATATATTTTTATTGGATATATTCTATATTTACAATTCATTTCCCTTTTTCTGGTTCCCCACACCCCAAAGGTCCCACATGCCCTTTTTCCTTCACCTGCCTCCTCTTCCACCCCTTCCAACTTCCCTGTTCTGGTATTCCCCTATACTGATGCTTTGATCCTTTCCAGCACCAGTGTCCACTCCTTTCTTCTTGTCAGACATCATTTGGTACATGAATTGTGTCTTTGGTGTTCCAAGATTTTAGGCTAATATCCACTTATCAGTGACTGCATACCATGGGTATTCTTTTGAGACTGGGTTACCTCACTTAGTATGATGTTCTCCAGATCCATCCATTTCTCTAAGAATTTCATGAATTCATTGTTTCTAATGGCTGAATAGTACGCCATTGTGTATATATACCACATTTTTTGTATGCATTCCTCCATTGAGGGACATCTGGGTTCTTTCCAGCCTCTGGTTATTATAAATAAGGCTGCTATGAACATAGTGGAGCATGTATCATTATTGCATGCTGGGGAATCTTCTGGGTATATTCCCAGGAGTGGTATGGCTGGGTCCTCCGGAAGTATAATGTCCAGTTTTCTGAGGAACTGCCAGACTAATTTCCAGAGTAGTTGTACCAGCTTGCAGTCCCACCAGCAGTGGAGGAGTGTTCCTCTTTCTCCACATCCTCTCCAACACCTGATGTCTTCTGAGTTTTTGATCTTAGCCATTCTGACTGGTGTGAGGTGAAACCTCAGGGTTGTTTTGATTTGCATTTCTCTAATGACTAATGATGTTGAACATTTTTAAGGTGTTTCTCAGCCATCCGAATTTCTTCAGGTGAAAAGCCTTTGTTTAGCTCTGTCCCCCACTATTGGATAGGGTTATTTGTTTTTCTGGGGTCTAACTTCTTGAGTTCTTTGTATACATTGGATATTAGCCCTCTGTCGGATATAGGGTTGGTGAAGATCTTTTCCCAATTTGCTGGCTGCCGATTTGTCCATTTGACAGTGTCTTTCGCCTTACAGAAACTTTGTAGTTTTATGAGGTCCCATTTGTGAATTCTTGATCTTAGAGCATAAGCTATTGGTGTTCTGTTCAGGAATTTTCCCCCTGAGCCAATGTCCTCAAGGGTCTTCCCCAGTTTCTTTTCTATTAGTTTTAGTGTGTCTGGTTTTATGTGGAGGTCCTTGATCCACTTGGAATTGAGCTTAGTGCAAGGAGATAAGAGTGGATCAATTCTCATTCTTCTGCATGTTGACTTCCAGTTGAGCCAGCACCATTTGTTGAAAAGGCTATCTTTTTTCCATTGGATGTTTTCAGCTCCTTTATCAAAGATTAATTGGCCATATATGTGTGGGTTCAATTCTGGGTCTTCAATCCTATTCCATTTGTTGAAAAGGCTATCTTTTTTCCATTGGATGTTTTCAGCTCCTTTATCAAAGATTAATTGGCCATATATGTGTGGGTTCAATTCTGGGTCTTCTATCCTATTCCATTGATCCACTTCCCTGTCACTGTACCAATACCATGCAGTTTTTAACACTACTGCTCTGTAGTATTGCTTGAGGTCTGGGATATTGATTCCCCCAGAAGTTTGCTTACTGATGATGATAGTTTTAGCTATCCTGGGTTTTTTGTTATTCCAGATGAATTTGAGAATTGCTCTTTCTAACTCTATGAAGAACTGAGTTGGAATTTTGAAGGGGATTGCATAGAATCTGTATATTGCTTTTGGCAAGATTGCCATTTTAACTATATTAATCCTGCCAACCCACAAGCATGGAAGATTTTTCCATTTTCTGATGTCTTCTTCAATTTCCTTCTTCATGTACAACCACTCTGGAAATCAGTCTGGCGGTTCCTCAGAAAAGTGGACATGATACTTCCAGAGGACCCAGCCATACCACTCCTGGGAATTTAACCCGAAGATTCCCCAGCATGCAATAAGGATACATGCTCCACTATGTTTATAGCAGCCTTATTTATAATAGCCAGAAGCTGGAAAGAACCCAGATGTCCCTCAATGGAGGAATGGATACAAAAAATGTGGTATATATACAAAATGGAATACTATTCAGCCATTAGAAACAATGAATTCATGAAATTCTTAGAGAAATGGATGGAGCTGGAGAACATCATACTAAGTGGGGTAACCCAGTCTCAAAAGAATACCCATGGTATGTAGTCACTGATAAGTGGATATTAGCCTAGAACCTTGGTACACCAAAGACACAATTCACATACCAAATAATGTCTGACAAGGAGAAAGGAGTGGACACTGGTGCTGGAAAGGATCAAAGCATCAGTATAGGGGAATACCAGAACAGGGAAGTGGGAAGGGGGGATGGGGGAGCAGGGGGAGGGAAAAGGGCATGTGGAACCTTTGCGGGATGGGGAATCAAAAAAGGGAAATGAAATGTAAATATAGAATATATCCAGTAAAAAAAAACTGCATGGTACTTGTACAGTGACAGGCAAGTAGATCAATGGAATAGAATTGAAGACCCGGAAATGAACCCACAATTTATGGTCACTTGATCTTTGACAAAGGAGCTACAACCACCCAGTGGAAAAATTATAACCATTTCAACAAATGGTGTTGGTTCAACTGGAGGTCATCATTCAAAAGAATGCAAATTGATCCATTCTTAACTCCTTGTACTAAGCTCACATCCAAGTAGATCAAGGGCCTCCAAATAAAACTAGACACACTGGAAGCTCAGCTATGGGTGCAGACTACCGGCCAGGACCAGCTCTCTGAGCGGACTAGCAGCGAGGGGCCACCTGGCCTCCTCGGGGCACAGCTCGGAACTGTAGCAGCTGGAGTCAGGGGCCTGGACTCAGAGCGAGCATAGTCCAGCACAGACAACGCAGCCAGAAGGGAGCAGCAGAGCCGGGTACCAGCAGCTCAGCCAAGGCCACACGGTGCTTTCAGCTGGGGCAGCCATCTTGCCCCAGACCCCCCCCCCCGCACGCAAACAGCGGGCACACTGGACACAGTGAGCGGCTGGAATCAGGTGCGTGGCCAGAGTTATAGCTTAGCTTAGCTCTGCAGGAGATCCGGGCACAGAAAGCTCAGCTACGGGTGCAGACTACCGGCCGGGACCAGCTCTCTGAGCAGACTAGCAGCGAGGGGCCACCGGGCCGCCTCAGGGCACAGCTCAGAACTCTAGCAGATGGGGTCAGGGGCCTGGACTCAGAGCGAGCATAGTCCAGCACAGACAAGCTGCCAGAAGGGATCTGTCTCCTGGGGACAGGCGTGCTGTGCTTTCAGCAGGGCGCCATCTACAATAAGACCAACTAATTCCAGAGATAAAGAGATGGCAAAAGGCAAACGTAGAAACGTTATTAACAGAAATCAAGGCAATATGGCACCATCTGAACCCAATTCGCCAACCACAGCAAGTCCAGGATACCCCAGCACACCAGAAAAACAAGAGTTAGATATAAAAGCACAGGTCATGATGCTCCTAGAGGAACACAAAAAAGACATAAACAAATCTCTTAAAGAAATGCAGGGGAACATCAATAGGGTAGAAGCTCTTACAATCCAAACACAAAAAACACTTAAAGAACTCCAGGAGAATATGGGCCATCAGACAGAAACCAATAAAGAGGAAATGAGAAAGTCAGTTAAAGAAATGCAGGAGAACTTGAAACAACAGGCAGAAGTCATGAAAGAGGGAGCACAAAAATATATTAAAGAATTACATGAAAACACAAACAAACAAATGATGGAACTGAGCAAAACCATCCAAGATCTGAACACAGAGGTAGAAACAACTAAGAAATCACAAAAGGAGGCAACCTTGGAGATAGAAAACCTTGGGAAGAAATCAGGGGTCGTAGATGCAAATATAAACAACAGAATACAAGAGATAGAAATAAGAATCTCTGATGCTGAAGATAACATAGTAAGCATTGACTCCACAGTCAAAGAAAATGCAAAAGCCAAAAGGCTTGTAACCCAAAAAATCCAGGAAATCCAGGACACAATGAGAAGACCAAACCTAAGGATTATAGGGATAGATGAGAGTGAAGATCTACAACTTAAAGGACCAGCAAATATCTTTAACAAAATTATGGAAGAAAACTTCCCTAACTTAAAGAGAGAGATGCCCATGAATATACAAGAAGCCTACAGAACTCCAAACAGACTGGACCAGAACAGAAACACCTCCCATCACATAATAATCAAAACCCCAAATGTACTAAACAAAGAAAGAATATTAAAGGCAGTAAGAGAAAAGGGCCAAGTAACATATAAAGGAAGACCTATCAGAATCACACCAGACTTCTCTCCAGAAACCATGAAAGCTAGAAGATCCTGGGCAGACCTCATGCAGACCCTAAGAGAAAACAAATGTCAGCCAAGACTACTATACCCAGCAAAACTCTCAATCAATATAGATGGAGAAATCAAAATATTCCATGACAGGACCAAATTTACACAATATCTTTCCACTAACCCAGCTCTACAAAGGATAATAGGAGGAAAACCCCAACACAAGGAAGGAAATGGCACCCAAGAAAAAGCAAGACAGTAAACTTCTTCCATCAAACTCAAAGAAAGATAACTACTCAAAAACAAAAATAACATCAAAAATGTCAGGAAGTAATAATCTCTATTCTTTAATATCTCTTAACATCAATGGACTCAACTCCCCAATAAAAAGACATAGACTAACAGACTGGATATGGAAACAGGACCCTACATTTTGGTGCTTACAGGAAACACACCTCAGAGTCAAAGACAAACACTACCTTAGAGTAAAAGGATGGAAGACAATTTTGCAAGCAAATGGTCACAGGAAGCAAGCTGGAGTAGCCATTTTAATATCAGATAAAATTGATTTTCAACCCAAAGTCATCAAAAGAGACACAGAAGGTCACTTCCTGCTAGTCAAAGGAAGAATCCACCAAGAGGAACTCACAATTCTAAACATCTACGCTCCAAATGTAAGGGCACCCTCATTCATAAAAGAAACTTTAATAAAGCTCAAAGCACACATTGCACCTAACACAATGATTGTGGGGCACCTCAATACTCCACTATCCAGTGGACCAACCAGGAAAACAGAAACTAAACAGGGACACGGAGAAACTCATCGAAACTTTGGACCAATTGGATTTAATATATATATATAGAACATTTCACCCTAAAGCAAAAGACTATACCTTTTTCTCAGCCCCTCATGGTACCTTCTCCAAAATCGACCATATAATTGGACACAAGACAGATCTCAACAAATATAAAAAGATCGAACTAATCCCATGCCTCTTATCAGATCACCATGGAGTAAGAGTGTTCTTCAATAGCAACAAAAACAACAGAAAATCCCCATACGCTTGGAGGCTGAACAATATTCTACTCAATGATACCTTAGTCCAGGAAGAAATAAAGAAAGAAATCAAAGAATTCTTAGAACTTAATGAAAATGAAGGCACAACATACCCAAATCTATGGGACACAATGAAAGCAGTGCTTAGAGGAAAACTCATAGTCCTGAGTGTCTCCAAAAAGAGACAGGAGAGAGCATATACTAGCAACTTAATGGTGCACTTGAAAGGTCTGGAACAAAAAGAAGCAATTTCACCCAGGAGGAGTAGAAGACAGGAAATCATCAAACTCAGGGCTGAAATCAATCAAGTTGAAACAAAGGGAACCATACAAAGAATCAACAAAACCAGGAGCTGGTTCTTTGAGAAGATCAACAAGATAGATAAACCCCTAGCCAGACTTACTAAAGGGCACAGAGACAGTATTCAAATTAACAAAATTAGAAATGAAAAGGGAGATATAACAACAGAAACTGAGGAAATTAAAAAAATCATCAGATCCTACTACAAAAACCTATACTCAACACAACTGGAGAATCTGGAGGAAATGGACAATTTCCTCGACAGTTACCAAATACCAAAATTAAACCAGGATCAAATAGATCGTCTAAACAGACCCATAACCCCCAAAGAAATAGAAGGGGTCATAGACAGTCTTCCAACCAAAAAGAGCACAGGACCAGATGGTTTTAGTGCAGAATTCTATCAGACTTTCAAAGAAGTCCTGATACCGATACTCTTCAAATTATTCCACAAAATAGAAACAGAAGGAACACTACCCAACTCATTCTATGAAGCCACAATTACCCTGATACCAAAACCACACAAAGATCCAACTAAGAAAGAGAACTACAGGCCAATTTCTCTTATGAATATCGATGCAAAAATACTAAACAAAATACTTGCCACCCGAATCCAAGAACACATCAAAACGATCATTCACCATGATCAAGTTGGCTTCATCCCAGGGATGCAGGGATGGTTCAATATACGGAAATCCATCAACGTAATCCACTACATAAACAAACTCAAAGAAAAAAAACACATGGTCATCTCATTGGATGCTGAAAAAGCATTTGACAAAATTCAGCATCCTTTCATGCTAAAGGTCCTAGAAAGAACAGGAATTCAAGGCCCATATCTAAACATAGTAAAAGCAATATACAGCAGACCAGTAGCCAACATCAAGGTAAACAGAGAAAAACTCGAAGCAATCCCTCTAAAATCAGGGACTAGACAAGGCTGTCCCCTCTCGCCATATCTCTTCAATATAGTACTTGAGGTACTAGCTAGAGCAATTCGACAACAGAGGGAAGTCAAAGGGATACAAATCAGAAAGGAAGAAGTCAAACTATCACTATTTGCAGATGATATGATAGTTTACTTAAGTGACCCAAAAACCTCCACCAGAGAACTCCTGCAACTGATAAACAACTTCAGCAAAGTGGCTGGCTATAAAATCAACTCAAGTAAATCAGTAGCCTTCCTATACGCAAAGGATAAGCAGGCCGAGAAAGAAATTAGGGAAATGACACCCTTCACAATAGCCACAAATGATATAAAGTATCTTGGAGTGACGCTAACCAAACATGTGAAAGATTTATACGACAAAAACTTCAGGTCTCTGAAGAGGGAAATTGAAGAAGACATCAGAAAATGGGAAAATCTTCCATGCTCGTGGGTTGGCAGGACTAATATAGTCAAAATGGCAATCTTGCCCAAAGCAATATACAGATTCAATGCAATCCCCATCAAAATCCCAACTCAGTTCTTCATAGAGCTAGAAAGAGCAATTCTCAAATTCATCTGGAATAACAAAAAACCCAGGATAGCTAAAACTATCATCAACAGCAAAAGAACTTCTGGGGGAATCAATATCCCGGACCTCAAGCAATATTACAGAGCAGTGGTATTAAAAACTGCATGGTATTGGTTCAGTGACAGGGAAGCGGATCAATGGAATAGGATCGAAGACCAAGAATTGAACCCACACATCTATGGCCAATTGATCTTCGACAAAGGAGCTGAAAACATCCAGTGGAAAAAAGATAGCCTTTTCAACAGATGGTGCTGGCTCAACTGGAAGTCAACATGCAGAAGAATGAGAATTGATCCACTCTTATCTCCTTTCACTAAACTCAAATCCAAGTGGATCAAGGATCTCCACATAAAACCAGACACACTAAAACTAATAGAAAAGAAACTGGGAAGACCCTTGAAGACATCGGCTCAGGGGAAAAATTCCTGAACAGGACACCAATTGCTTATACTCTAAGAACAAGAATAGACAAATGGGAGCTCATAAAACTACAAAGTTTCTGTAAGGCAAAAGACACTGTCAAAAGGATAAATCGGCAACCAACAAATTGGGAAAAAATCTTCACCAACCTCACATCCGACAGAGGGCTAATCTCCAATGTATACAAAGAACTCAAGAGATTAGACCCCAGAAAACCAAATAACCCTATCCAAAAATGGGGTACAGAGCTAAACAGAGACTTTTCACCTGAAGAAATTCGGATGGCTGAGAAACACCTTAAAAAATGTTCAACATCACTAGTCATTAGGGAAATGCAAATTAAAACAACCCTGAGATTTCACCTCACACCAGTCAGAATGGCTAAGATTAAAAACTCAGAAGACATCAGGTGTTGGCAAGGATGTGGAGAAAGAGGAACACTCCTCCACTGCTGGTGGGAATGCAAGTTGGTACAACCACTCTGGAAATCAGTATGGCGGTTCCTCAGAAAACTGGGCATGATACTTCCGGAGGACCCAGCCATACCACTCCTGGGAATATACCCAGAAGATTCACCAGCATGCAATAAGGATACATGCTCCACTATGTTCATAGCAGCCTTATATATAATAGCCAGAAGCTGGAAAGAACCCAGATGTCCCTCAACAGAGGAATGGATACAAAAAATGTGGTATATATACACAATGGAGTACTATTCAGCCATTAGAAACAATGAATTCATGAAATTCTTAGAGAAATGGATGGAGCTGGAGAATGTCATACTAAGTGAGGTGACCCAGTCTCAAAAGAATACCCATGGTATACAGTCACTGATAAGTGGATATTAGCCTAGAAGCTTGGAACACCAAAGACACAAATCACATATCAAGTGATGTCTCACAAGAAGAAAGGAGTAGACACTGGTGCTAGAATGGACCAAAACATCATTGTGGGAGAGTACAAGAACAGTAAAGTGGGAGGGGGTGGATGCGGGAGCAGGGGGAGGGAAAAGGACATGTGGGACCTTTGGGGATGGGGAACCAGAAAAAGGGAAATGAATTGTAAATATAGAATATATACAATAAAAAAACTAGACACACTGAAAGTAACAGAAAAGAAACTGGGGAAGAGCCTTGAGCACATGGGCACAGGGGAAATTTTCCTGAACAGAACACCAATAACAAAGAAACTTTTATTGCATGTCTGTTCGCATGCTTGCTTTAGCAGAATATCCTCTCTTTTTTCTGCCTCAGTGAAAAGTTCCTTCAGGAGTCTGCCTCAGTCTTTCACCTATGTCCACTTCAGCTAAACATTCCTTCTCATGTCAATTAACATTCAAAAGAATCCTTTAAGAATCCACTTCAATTATGCCTATAAAATTCAGAACTCTGAAATCAAGGCATGGTGGCTGTGTATTAATGACCTATAAGAACCTGTATTTCAAGCAACAATCACTCTTCTTTTGCTAAATATCTCACTGGGCAGTTATTGGCAGACCTTTATAGGAGGAACCAGCCTTTACTTACATACATCTTTGTTTTAGATGCAAATGAACATGATTTCTATAATTGCAAACACTGAAATTATGAGTTCCATTGCACCTCATATCCAAGGAGGATTTAGTTTAGAACACCTACTTAAAAATATTATAATTATTTGGGATTTGTGTGGAGGCACTCTACACTGGAAAAAATACATCAAAATATGGGAGATCTCTCTCTCTCTCTCTCTCTCTCTCTCTCTCTCTCTCTCTCTCTGTCTCTGTGTGTGTGTGTGATTTTAGTATATTTTAAAATTATTTCTTTTAGTTTTTCATATTATTGTACAATTACAAAATTTATATCTTCCTTTTTTTAAAGAAAACCATTTCCAGAACATTTTAGAAATCAGTAGAGAGTAGAGTGTCAAGGTACAGGTGTATAGGCTATATTTTACTGTTCTCTCCTTGTATTTACAAAACAAGCCAAGATTTGGGATTAGAAATAAGAGGAAAGCCATAAAAGAGATAGCTGTTTTTAAGATTGAACAGGTTTGTGATTGAGACTAAGCAGGCCCAGATGAAAATAGGTAATGTTTCATTTATTGCATATCACTTGTCATAAGTAGGCATTTTAAGAGCTAGAGAGCAGAGTTATATATTCCTTATAATCATTCACTTTTGTGTTCCCACAAGAAATAAAGGATAGAGATAAATGAGATTTAACAGTTTTAAGGATAGAAGGGAGTATAATGACAATGGTTTAAATGTTTTAAGTATACAGAAATAAAGCAAATCAAAAAATGTTTATGTGATGATAATACTCAAATTCTTTGAACGTGGCCACTGTGGGAATTGTGGGATCAATTATCCTGGCAAGACAGATTAGAAGCCTAAAAATAAGACTACAGCATAAGCAGAATGGAATTAATTATAGATATTAAAATATTGAAGCTTTTGATATTAAAAATTTAGAACAAAGGCAGGAGATAGGGTGCCTAGCCTATCTAAGACTCATATAGTTAGTAGACAGAGATATTAAATAATCTAGGTTGATCTTATGAAGGCTGGGGTGTGGGACAGTAGAAGCACTGTCTCAACAGATAATATTTGTTTATATTGCTTTATTTGCTTTGAATTGTTTTAATTATTAAAATGAGAGTGATTTTGAGTTTGGTGGTTGTATTAAAATTCCTCTTGGAGAGAGGTCATGCTAATCGTATAATGATTTCTGGTTACTGGACCAAGGATATGCTATTTTGGCAGAAATGCTCTGCATTTGTGTTGACAGGAAATGAGAATAGATTCTGAACCCCTTCCAAAGCAATATGGATCAGACATGACATGAGGAGACCCCCTATTAGAATTAGAAAAATTGAAGAGAATCAAACAGAACAGGTAAAGATTCTTTGTGACATCCTTCACATGACATAAATGAAGACTTAATATAATTGGTTAATAATACAATTAACATGTAAAAAAGACAACTGTCTTTCATATGCTCAAAGAAGAATTTTATCCTTAACTAATCTCTGGATCCTATACTATTCATACAGATATCTTAATGGTACTAAAATTCTGGTTGTGAGATTTATATATTGCAGAATGTACAGCTTTGGTGAGATTCATCCTCAGATGCTGAACTGACCTGACTCGACCCCTGCTTCTGTTTGATGCCCAAAATGCTTCAGAAATTATTATGGATCCCAGGTCATATTGCCTCATTCAACCCTTCAGATGGATCTAGTCAGAACTTCAGTCAAGTCCTGACCTGAGCCTTCAAAGCATGCAAAGACTGGATAACAGTTGCTAGCTTTCTTAAATCTAACCAAATTTTCTAATTTTCCTATTCCTCCACACCCTTTTAAAGAATTTTCATCACCCCTGTTCAGCAGGAAGAAGTTATGGAGAGTCACCAGCCAAATTCCCTGGGTTTGAAATCCGATAAAGGTTATTTTAGAAATTATAGAAAAGTTGTCATTTTAAGGGATAATTTGGGAATGGTCATAATTTTGAACAGGGAGGAAATAGGTGGGACAGATTTGTAGCCATCATCTTAAATGGTAGAAATCTTTATAATTGATGCAAATTTGAAGTTATAATTTCTTACATTGGTACAGAATTTATTTTGTTACAGATTTAAGGTTTTCATTGGTATGGACTTTTTATATTTAAACAAAATTTGAGATTAATATTGTTACTCTCACATAGGCATTGTGCCTATTCTACTCATTTAATAATATAACGCCTAGTGCCGGGTGGTGGTAGCGCACACCTGTAATTCCAGCACTTGGGAGTCAGAGGAAGGTGGATCTCTGAGTTCGAGGCCAGCCTGGTCTACAGAGTTGAGTTCCAGGACAGCCAGGGCCATACAGAGAAACCCTGTCTTGAAAAACCACAAAAAGAAAATAGTATAAAGTCTAGACCCATCCCTTCTAATAACCTATTACAAACTCTTTTGAGATGATTAAGCACTACAAGATAAGGACCAGATAGCAAACTCATGGTTATGTTAGATTCTAATTTCATTATAAAATGATGTTTTGTTATATTCGAAATAGAAATATCTAAGAGTAATCAAAGTTTAACAGTTCAGATTGTCAGATTGCCATTTATATACACACACACACATACACACACACATACACACACATGTGTGTTCTTCAAAACATCAGAAATCCACAGAATGTAATATTTGATGTTATTTAATCATTTAACAATGATTAAATGTCTGTTACTGACAGTACCCCCCTTCTTGGTTCAAAGAATAAATTGAGCATCTTCCCCTCCAGGCAAGGTTGCTTAACATAGCAAGGTAGCCACTGAGCAGAAATTGCCTATTACATCTGCAGACAAAATATTTTGTAAGAAAAGAAAACATTATGCAGAATGGTCGACTGTTGACTCTACCAAGACAGGGTAAGCAGTCCTTAATAATTTTGCTTTGTCTGATGATTAGGGAGATGTCCAGGTAGTCAACTGTCTCTACAATTGTTTATGTTTGAGAAGCTATGTTTGGCGCTTCCTATATATCTAGGTAATGTTTAAGTCATTCTCTAATTTCTGATGGGGTTGAAGACTAATTTTAATTTCATAATCAAACTCAAGTTGTTTATCATTGAGAGAGAGGTTATAGAGTGGAAGACATGATTTTCAGATGGCATTACAGGCTAAAATCTAAACATTACATAGGCATAGAATCATAATTCTTTAAGTTAGGGATGATGGTAAAGCTCTTTATCTAATTGAAAACTATGATGGACTGAATGTCATTGTATATCATACTATGTAATTTACATGGTTGGTATAGTTTTGTTCAATTTATGTCTGGAAGAAGAAGGTTTCTTTAAGACAGAAGAGCTGAGATATAGGGGTGGTTCTGATGCTATCCTGTTTCCCAGATTGTTGACCTATCTGTCAATAAGCCATGGGCCAATTGTGAGGTGGAAGAAATAGGCAGGACTTCAGGGTCCCTGGAGGAAAAGAGAAAGACTCAAGGGAGGAGAAGAGACTTCACCAGTTTTCTGATGGACAAAAGTTGACCAGACATGTGAGGTCTCAGGTAGAGGAGTGGCCTGTGGTTGCTCCTACAGCAGGCTGGCAGGTGGTATATAACTGAGCAACTAAGTTTAGGGTGGGCAGAATATGAAGAGATAGGAATATTTATACGGGCATGCTTTTTCAGGCAGAAGATAATAGCACGCAGCAATTGTGTCGGAAGGAATGTTGGAAATGAGCAACAGTGTCTTTTATCAGTGGATTCAAGGGAAGTTGGGTGGAGGCTGATAGAGCAACCTGTGCCCAGAGGTTAGGCAAGGTACTCCCATAAAGATCTCTAAACTTTGAGTGGAGATAAAACAGTTATTTCATTTCTGGCTGAGCACTCCTGAGTCTTTTATTCTCTGCAGCATGGACAGTTCTTTCTACAAAGAAAAGCTTCTTTCCTGAAGATAGAGATACTCATTAATCTATAGTTATAAAGTCATTAAGTCAATTTAACACTTTGGCATTTATCAGAGTTATAGCACTAGGCTTTCTTCTAGAAAACCATCAGCACTAACCCAATAATGTTATCATATATGGAATTCCACCAAACTGTTAAATCTAAAACAAATGGATAGATTTGTAGATATGTGTAACAACAAAAAGAAGTAAAGCAAGATAAAACAGAATAAACAAGTAGAGTTATAACACACAGCAAGATAGAAGCAGTAATTAAGTCTCCTCATTTAAAAAAAAACAGAGACAGATAGATTCAGCACAGAGTACCATCAGGCCTCCAAAGGAAAATTAATATATGACTATCTCTCAAAGTATTTTGTACACTAGAAAAGGAAGAAACATTTTCAATTTTTTTATGAGGCCAATGCTAACCTGGTACCAAACCCAAAATGATATAATAAAAAAGAAAATTATAAGCCAGTATTTTTATGAATAGGAAAGCAAAATTTGAATTATTTGAAAAGTTAATTCAAGATATTATACAAATTTTTGTCCATAATTAAATACCAAGTAAATTTCCCCAAAGTCACATTCCCTCCCCCTCTTTCCCTTTATCCCCCCTCTCTCTAATAATTACTAGATTACTGAGTCTATTTAGTGGTGATTGTATATATAGGGGTGCAAGAATATCTATTGAAGTATGGGAACCCTCCTTAGAGCAATTTTCATAAATTACACTCAAAATTCATAAACTTATACTCACCAGCCAACCCACATACACAAGAGCCATAAATTAGCTATCTAGATAAATGTGGGTCTTCAGGAGCCCATAATTCATCCGTGCTGAGAACTGGCTGGATTGACCTTGTACAATCTTGTTAAAACAGTCTAAGATGGTATGAGTTTATGGATGCAACTATGCTGTATGCATATAGTTTCACTTCAATAGTCTACTTTCTCTGATTCTTAGCCTTTTTGTCTCTTCTTCTATCATGTTCACTGTGTACTGGGAAGAGGAAAGGTAATAAAAGTTTTTCATTTACATCTGAGCACCTCACAATCGCTTATCACCTTCAAATTTCCCTCTTTGGTCTATGTATTAGCTATCTATTACAAAAAGAAACTTCTTTAATAAGTGTTGAGAAATGCATGGATTTCTATTTTACTAACATAAAAGTTTTATAGGAAATGGATGAATTTCTAAATGGAATAATCTACCAAAAATAAATTAAGGTTATGTAAATAATTTAAATAGACAAATAACAATCATGATATGAAAGTACTGACTTAAAATTTCTAACCTGGAAAATATAAAAGAAATGGCTTAGTTCATAGATACATGTGACTTAGTGAAGTTAAATCAAAATGAAGTAAATAATTTAAACAGACTCATAATCATGCATGAAATTGAAGTTGTAAATGAAGATACTCAAATTTTACAAAAACATACACACACAAGCAGTGGACTTAGCAAAGAAATTTTCTGTCTTCAGAGAACACCAGTACTACTTGAGTTATTGTATAAAATAGGAAAGAGAACTTCAAAATTCTTGTTGTGAAGCTAATAATATCTTAATACCCAAGCAATCCCATCTTACAAAGACAAGGAAAATTACAGGCCAATTTCCTTCATGAACACAGGTAAAAATTCTCAATAATATATTTGTAATCTGTCATCAAAAACACGTGAAAAGATGATACACCTTTGATAGGTCTGTTTAATTCCACAGATGCAGGGAAGTTCCAATATGTGTAAATCAATAAATGGAACCCAGTACATTAACAGATTAAATCAATAGAAACCAAATGTTAATCTCATTAGATGCAGAAAAGGCCTTGAACAAAATGAAACATCACTGGGCTCAGAAACATTTAGTAAAAAATTAGAAACTTATATCCACATATCAGAGATGGCTAAGAGAACAGTTTAAAAAAAGAGGAAAATATTTTTATCAGAGATAGGATGGAATCCAGATTTACCAGTATTTAAATAATGTGATACTCAGTTTTCACATGATTGTCACACCAATGGGCCCAAGCATTCAACTTTGTCTTAATTTAGTTGACTTTTGCTGACATATGGCCCAATGAGATTTAAGAAAGCCTTTCATAAACTAAATGTTTCTGATCACAATGTCAGGAAGGATAATTGTTCACAGTCTAGCAGAGGCAAACTCCATCTAATTAGAGTATGTTTTCTCAGAAAAATTTACACTTGTAGTACTTAGCATTTACTATGGCAAGAAGTACCTTCAATATCTTACTAGAAGGCAATTATTATAGTTAGAAAGTCACACTTAAAATATTTTTATTGATTTACATCTATCTGTTTATAATTCTCTCCTTGGCCAGAAACCAAATCATGTTTTACATTCTTATTTTTCTAACTCTAAACATCTCCATTAACTAAAAAGCATCTAAATGTTCCTAATCATCTATTGTGTAATTAATGTGAATTGAGGTGTACTGTTGCATGAAACATACATGATAAAAAACATTCAGCACACAAAAAAATATACTTTATTAAAAGTAATATTGATTACATGGGTAATTTTAATCTATTCATACTGGATTAAATTATATATTATATATGTTATATATTATATAATATGTTATATATATTAAATTATATATACATATATATACACATATATATATTATAATTAGTTTACTTGCTGAAAAAAATCTAACATCACTTTGTGACCAAAGTCTGGAAGATGCAAGGGCATAGCTCAACACAATAAAGGCAAAAAAAAAAGCCCACAGCCAACATCACATTAAATGAAAAAAAGTTGTTTCCACTAAAATTAGGAACAAGACAAGGATGTTCACTCTCACAATTCCTGTTTAGTGTCTCTTCTGAAATGTTAGCTACATCAATAAGATTTTTAAAAAGGAGACAAACAGGATAAAAATTTTAAAATGAAAAGGGAAAGAATACTTAATTCTCTCTATAAATCTAAAGTTGCCACTAAAAATATCTCAAAGCTGATTGAAATTTCATCAGTGTAGCAAGGATACAAAATTAACAACAGAAGACATCCTTATGTACCAATGACAAACATGCCAACACAAAATTAAGCTAATAGGAATTACAAAAGATGGAATATATTTGACCACAGAAAGTGAAATACTTATACAATTAAAACATGAAGACCCAAATAAAGAAAATATAGGGAAATAAATAAAATTGCCCGTATTGTTTTCATATTTTTAAATGGCCATCTTAGCAAAAACAATATATTTATCAGTGCAATCCTGATGTAATTGTTCCATTGCAAGCCTTCACAAAAATTCAAATAAAAAATATCAGAATTACAGCAAGGGCCACATATATAAAGAAAAGTCTTGAATAATAAAAACATTGTTGGAGATATCACTATCCCTTATTTCAATTATAATATAGAGATACAGTTATAAAAATAGCATAGTACAAGGAAAAAAACAGACATTGATAACAATAAAATTGACATCCCTGATAGAAGGCTACCCTCTACATGATTTTTCACAGAGGTCAAATATAGGCATTAGAGAATAGATAAAATCTTCAACAAAATGGTGCTGGTCAAATGGTTAGCTCCATGTACAATAATGAAATTAGATGTTTATGTTTCACCCAGGACAAAACTCAACTCCAAAAGAACTAAAGAGTTGAACTTTATGACCAGATTATCTGAAATTGATAAAGTAGGGATGATTCTTCAATTTGTAGGCACAGAAAAGAATAGGACCACAGTAACTCTGGTATTAATATGAATTACAACTGATATATGGGACCTCACAAATTTTTAAAAAAGTATAAAATAAAAAATCTGTAGGGCAAATAATACCTCCATTTTAATAATAACATAGAACACAGAATGGGTAAATCTTTACTAGCTGGTGCATCTAACAGTGGCTTATTATTTAGAGTATACAGAAAAAACTAAAATAAAATACCCAAGCAGTAAGAAAACAACCAAATATTGGGACATATGACTAAAGAGAGATCTCACAAAACAAAACAAACAAAAGAAAACAAAGGGCAGAGGTATGGTGTTTACAAAAATAAATTCAACACATTTTGACATCAGAGAAATGTAAATTAAAACTACTTTGAGGGCTTGGGAGATGGCAAACTATTAGGAACACTGGTTGCTCTTCCAGTGGTTCTGGGTTCAATTTACAGCACCCACATGGTAGTTTACAATCATCTGAACCTCCAGTTCCAGGGAGATCATAGACCTATTCTTGTCTTTTTGGATACCATACAATACACCTATACATATAAAATAAATGAGCAAAAATTAAAATATCCTAATTTGAGAGCTTGTTTATCTTCCCACAGTTAGAATTCAGAAGATTCATAGTATTCAAAAGTGCTTTGCAAGTTGCCAAGGGAGAAACACAATAAAAAGTACTACCCATCTGTAGAGTATAGGAATTATAACAGGAAGCTTGGCAAGATATCCTCAGTGGTTGTGGGTCTCTACATTTGTTTCCATCAGCTGCTTGATGAAGCCTTTCAAATGACAATTATGCTAAGTTCCTGTCTGGAAGCATAGAAGAGTTTCATTAATAATGTCATGGTTAGCTTTTTCCCATGGGGTGAATCTCAAGTTGGGCCAGTCATTAGATGGCCATTCCATCAACTTTATCCCTGCACATATTGTAAGCAGGAAAAATTTGGGGTTGAAAGTTTTATGGGTGACTTATTGTCATCCTCCCTTCCATGAAATTCACCTGGCTACAGAAGTTGGACACTTAAGTCTCCATATCCATGTATGCTAAGAGTCTCAGGTAGGTTCACCCACATATCCTCCCATGGATCTCCCCCATATCAGGTATCTGGCTTGTCACAGAGATGCCTCCCCAAACTGATTTTTCTTTTTTCTCCCAGCCCTCTTAACCATCTACTCTCCCCATACCTGATTCCCACCCAGTTCCCCTCCACACTCCATCTCCACCCAGTTCCTTCTCCCCATCAATTTCCAGTGTATATTTTATTTTCCCTTCAGGGTGAAAATCAAACATCCACCCTTGGGCCATCTTTGTTATTTAATCTTTGCATGCTTATTCTTTAATTTATGCCTAATATACACTTATAATAGCGTAGACACCATGTGTTTCTTTCAGCATCTGCATTACCTCACCTCAGATGATATTTTCTTAATGATACTTCCTTCCATCTATTTGCCTGAATATTTCATTATGTCACTGTTTTTAATAGCTGAGTAGTATCCCACTGTGCAAATCATACCATGGTGTTCACAGAGACTGAAGGAAGCAAAGAGCATGCATGGACTGGACCTAGTTCCCCTACACATACGTTACAGATGGGCAGCTTAGTCTTCTTGTGGTTCCCTAACAATTGAAGGTAGGACTCTCTCTGATATGGACTCTGTTGCCTGACTTTGCATCTTTTCCCTCTAGCTACATTGAACTGTCTGGCCTAAGTAGATGATGATGTAGTTAGTCCTGATGCAAGTTGATGATCCAGGGCAGGTTGCCCCCAAGTGGGTTGTACCTCTTCTATAAGGAAAGGTAGGAATGAGGGAAGAGGGTAAGAATGGGAGGAAATAAAGGAGAGGGGCTGTAATAGCTATTTAAACTGAATAAATACATAAACTAATAAAAGATTATATTCTCAGTGGTGTAATAGTGGCACCATTATATTGAAAGTAGCAAATATCCACAAAAAATGGACTCATAACCCACTCAAAGTAGCAGCAGTTCTATATCTGGCACTATAAAAATAGCCAAATACTCATACTGTTGAAGTCGATGACCCTAAAGAAGAACATATTCCTGCAGCTTTCTAAAGCCAATATAATCTCTAACAGGGTTCTAAATACTTCTCATTCCTGTGGATGAGTTGTAGCTCTTACCACTTATTGAAGAAGCTTATTTTTGCAGAAGATGATAACTGTAATGATTCAAAACTATCAAAATTGTGGACAATAAGTGACTGTGTGATGCCCAGAAAAATGAAAGAGTCAAAGAACCAGGACATATCCTGTGAGAATGTTTTCTTTTTTTTATGAATAATAAGAAAGTGCACCCATAAAATAGCAATAGGACTACTTAAACAAAACCCACATTGTATAATCACAGGGTACAAAAATATTCATATTTCTTGTTGAATCAATTACTAGTGGCAATCAATGGGTACTAAGTCCAACAAAACAAATGGTAATAAGCATTAGTGTAGAAGTGGTAAAAGAAAAACAGTTACTCTCCATTTATTTTGATGTTGGCTACTGGTTTGCTGTAGATTGCTTTTACTATGTTTAGGTATGGGCCTTGAATTCCTGCTCTTTCCAAGACTTTTAGCATGAAAGGATGCTGAATTTTGTCGAATGCTTTTCCAGCATCTAATAAGATGACCATGTGGTTTTTTTCTTTCAGTTTGTTTATGTAGTGGATTACATTGATGGATTTCTGTATATTGAACCATCCCTGCATCCCTGGGATGAAGCCTACTTGATCATGGTGAATGATCGTTTTGATGTGCTCTTGGATTCGGTTAGCAAGAATTTTATTTAGTATTTTTGCATCTATATTCATAAGAGAAATTGGCCTGTAGTTCTATTTCTTTGTTGGATCTTTTTGTGGTTTAGGTATTAGCGTAATTGTGGCTTCGAAGAATGAGTTGTCACTTCCAGAGGACCCTGGCATACCACTCCTGGGCATATACCCAGAGGATTCCCCTGCATACAATAAAGACACATGCTCCACTATGTTTATAGCAGCCTTGTTTATAATAGCCAGAAATTGGAAGGAGCCCAAATATCCCTCAAAGGAGGAATGGATACAGAAAATGTGGTATATTTATACAATGGAATACTACTCAGCAATTAAAAATAATGAATTCATGCAATTTGTAGGTAAATGGTTAGACCTGGGAAATATCATCCTGAGTGAGTTAACCCAATCACAAAAGAATACACATGAAATGCAATCACTGATAAGTGGATATTAATGAGCCAAGAAGCCCTAAATACTCAAGACACAAATAGCAAGTCAAATGATTCCCAAGAAGAAGAAAGGAGAGGACCCTGGGCCTGTAAAGATTGCATCCAGTTTAGTAAAGAAACCGAGGGGGGAGGGGGAGTGATTGGGGAATAGTTGGGAGAGAGAGGAACTATGGGAATTATGGTGGGTGGGAACTGGGAAAGGGGAAAGCCTTTGGAATGTAAACATAGAATATAAAAAATAAAAATTAAAAAAAAGAAAAACAGTTACTGCTTTGGGGAGTACAAGCTGGAACAGCTTTTATGGAAATCAATGTGGTGGTCACTTAAGAAGATAGATACAGATTTTTCACAAGATCAAGCTATATCACTTTTACACTTAAAACAAAGGACTTGATATCCTACTACATAAATACTTGCTCATACATTCTCTTAATTCTGGTTTCTATTTCTGTGAAAATAAACAATGACAAAGGCAACTTTTATAATGGAAAATATTTAATTGGAGCTGTCTTACAGTTTAGAGTTGAGACGGCAACATGTTGCTGAAGAAATAGCTAAGATGTAGATTCACAGGCAGCAGGAAAAGAGAACCAGGAGGCCTGTCTTGAGCTTCTGAGACCTCAAAGCCCACCCCCAGTGATACACTTCCTAAAATAATACAACACTTTCTGCAACAAAGCCATAGCTCCTAATAGTGCCATGCCATATGACATGTAGGTGCCATTTTTATTCAAACCAATACATCCATGTTAATTGTTGCTCTGTTAAAAATAGCCAGGAAAGAGAAATATAGTAGGAGGCATCCATCAGCTAACAGATAATAAAAATGTGGCACATTTATACAATGAAACATTCTTTTTCTGGAATGAAAATGTTTTTCAAAATGTATTTAATGTTAGTTATTTTTCCTAGAAGGTCTTCCTTCATCCTGATCTCTCTTCTCTACCCCATGTAGCTACACGGAAACATACAACTCAATAAGCTTCTTATACTATATAGATAAACATATATGCAGAGTTTAAATGGAATTACTCTATAGTGGGACAATAATAATACTAACGTAGCCTGTTCAGTCTGCATGTTACCCATATATGTGATTTCATTACTTAGGACTGACCATTTGGCACTGGGCAATCAATTAGTATGCCCTTCCTAGGGAAGGCCTCCTCTCTTATTCCCAGACTTCTTCAGTAGCTTATAGTTCTATATGTAAGATTGATGAGTTATGGGCTTTTCTCCATTCAAATTGGTGTGATCATTGTTGTCATCTTTGTTAAGCTCATATATGAAAAGTCATAGTAGTGACATTCCCTGGGTGTAGCTTCTTATATTACTAGGAGATACACTCTCACAACAAATGACTCATCTTCTGGATATTATAGTCTTTCTGCTTCCTCTTCCAAAACGTTGCTCTAGCTTTAAGTGTGGGAATATTTTGTAGGTGTATCTATTGGGACTG
Source organism: Apodemus agrarius (assembly GCA_964023405.1). Taxonomy (NCBI): domain Eukaryota; kingdom Metazoa; phylum Chordata; class Mammalia; order Rodentia; family Muridae; genus Apodemus; species Apodemus agrarius. The sequence goes on from OZ030009.1 coordinate 41,873,883, forward strand.
GGCTCCATAACTCTACGGTTCATAAGTTTCACAACTGTGTAGGATTGTTAATTGCTTCTCTCCTTTGAAAGTTTGAATAGATCCCTCTGATACCATGAAACTAGTTTTCAGGGACGAGTTTTTCAGGTCAGTTCCAGAACTGGTCTCTGGGCCCTGCTCTTGGAGTGCATGACATCCTCAACGACAGAATTACCTTCCTCCTCTGAGGTATGTAGCCAAAGTAAACAGCAATAGGCTGGTTTTGGATTCTCTTGGATAGCTATGGTCAAAAATTAAAAGAAGGACTCATGAAGCCTCTGCTTTACAATAGATAGAGATTATCACAAAAACAAACAACTTGTCAAAGTACAGAGGGTAAAAGACTGCTGAATGCTCACCCATAAGTGGGACCTCTGTATTACAACTCATTTCCAAAGGCTTATGTGTCATTGTGAATGAAGAAGTAGAGAAACTGTGAGTGGCAAAAGTCATGGATCAGTACAAGAGAACCATAATTTTCAGAGAGAGCAGGACAGTTTCACATAAGAATTCATAGCAGTTGAGAAAGAATGCATAAGACCTATATAAGCTCAAGCCAGAAAAAATAGTGCACTTGAAAGATGAGCAAGTGTGCAAAGTTCTACCCTAATTAAGGGGTTATACCAACTGATAAATTCTCGGAGAGGGAGACTAGGTTTTCTTTTAAAAGTGAAGTCTTGACAGGTGAGCAGGTTTCACTGGAAGATTACATCTCTTTGAGTACATGAGCAGTACTCACAGGACTTGAAGGGATAAAAAACTTTGGAATGTAAACATAGAATATAGAAAATAAAAAAAATAAAAAAAAAAGAATGAGAAGAGAGATAACAGCCAGGAGATTAAAAAAAAAAAAAAAAAAACAATGATACAAAATTGTGCATGCAAAATTATGTTTACAACCTTATTTGTTATAACTACAAGTTGGAAACAATCAAAATATCCCACAACAGAAAAATGGATACAGAAAATGTGGATCATTTATACAATGGTTCTCAGCTATTAAAAACAAGGACATAGATATTGCAACCAGGACACAGCTGGAAAGGTGCAGGAAGAGACTCCGTCTGGGGCCAGAGCAGGGAGAGCTGCTAAGCTCTTGCCCACAGGCGGGCCCAGGTGCCTAGGCTCTGCAGCAAGTCCCTGTGAGCTTAGGCCGTACATCGAGGCAGCCGGAACCACCCAGCTCCCCAGGACCCTGGACCAGCGATAGCGGCAGGCCTCCATATTGCAACCAGGACACAGCTAGAAAGGTGCAGGTAGAGACTCCTTCTGGAGCTAGAGCAGGGAGAGCTGCTAAGCTCTCGCACACAGGCAGGCCCAGGCGCCTAGGCTCTGCAGCAAGTCCCTGTGAGCTTAGGCCGTACATCGAGGCAGCCGGAACCACCCAGCTCCCCAGGACCCCGGACCAGCGATAGTGGCAGGCCTCCATATTGCAACCAGAACACAGCTGGAAAGGCACAGGTAGACAGATTCCATCAGGGGCTACCACGTGGGGGGGATCTGCTAGGCTCTCGCTACTAGGCAGGCCCAGCAGCGCCTGCCGAGGCTCTGCTGCACTCCCCCACACTTCCCAGAGACCTCAGGCCATGCACAAAGTCAGCGGGTGGCAGCCAGCTAGTGATCCCGTCGAGCAGCAATCACGCATAACCACCAGTAGAGAAACAACAGGTAAGCCCAGCCTCACAGGAGATTCAAACACCAGCCAGTGACAACAAGGTCAACTAACACCAGAAAAAACCAGATGGCAAAAGGTAAATGAAGGAATGTCACTAACAGAAATCAAGGCAACATGACAGCATCTGAACCCAGTTCGGCAACAACAGGAAGCCCTGGATACCCCAAAACACCAGAAAAACAAGACTTGGATATAAAATCACTGGTCAGGATGCTGGTAGCTGAACACATAGAAAAATCTCGTAAAGAAATAGAGGAGAAAATGGATCAAAAGTTAGAAGCCTTTACAAGGCAAATACAAAAATCACTTCAAAAAATGCAGGAGAAGATGGATCAAAAAGAAGAAGACAATAAGGAAGAAGGACAAAAATCACTTAAAGAAATACAGAAGAACATGGGCCAACAAGTAGAAGCTATGAAAGAGGAAACACAAAAATCTATTAAAGAAATACATGAAAACACAATCAAGCAAGCGAAAGATCTGAGCACATCCATCCAGGTACTAAAAACAGAAGTAGAAACAACTAAGAAATCGCAGAGGGAGACAACATTGGAGATAGAAAACCTTGGGAAGAAATCAGGGGCCATAGATGCAAATATCAACAATAGAATACAAGAGATAGAAGACAAAATCTCAGAAGCCGAAGATACCATAGGAACCATTGATTCAACAGTCAAAGAAAATACTAAATGCAAAAAGGCTGTAACCCAAAACATCCAGGAAATCCAGGACACAATGAGAAGACCAAACCTAAAAATTATAGGTATAGACGAGAATGAAGATGTACAAGTTAAAGGGCCAGCAAATATCTTCTACAAAATTATGGAAGAAAACTTCCCCAACCTAAAGAGAGAGATGCCCATGAATATACAAGAAGCATACAGAACCCCAAACATACTGGATCAGAACAGAAATACAACCCATCACATAATAATCAAAACTCCAAATGTACTAAACAAAGAAAGAATATTAAAGGCAGCAAGAGAAAAAGGCCAAGTAACTTATAAAGGAAGACCTATCAGAATAACACCAGACTTCTCACCTGAGACCATGAAAGCTAGAAGATCCTGGGCAGATATAATGCAAACACTAAGAGAACACAAACTTCAGCCAAAACTACTTTACCCAGCAAAGCTCTCAATCGCCATAGATGGAGACATCAAGGTATTCCATGACAAAACCAAATTTGCACGATATCTTTCCACAAATCCAGCCCTACAAAGGATAATAGGGGGAAAACACCAAGACAAGGACGGAAACTACACCCGGGAAGAAGAAGATAGAAACGTCCTCTCATCAAACCCAAAAGAAGGTAACCTCTCAAATATAAAAAAATAAAATAAAATAAATAAATATAATTTCAAAAATGTCTGGAGGAAATAATTACTATTCCTTAATATCTCTTAACATCAATGGACTCAATTCCCCAATAAAAAGACATAGATTAACAGACTGGATACGGAAACAGGACCCTACATTTTGCTGCATACAGGAAACACATCACAGTGTTAAAGACAAACACTGCCTTAGAGTAAAAGGCTGGAAGACAATTTTACAAGCAAATGGTCTCAGGAAACAAGCTGGAGTAGCCATTCTAATATCAGATAAAATTGACTTCCAACCTAAAATCATCAAAAGAGACTCAGAAAGTCACTTCTTGCGGGCCAAAGGGAAAATCCACCAAGAAGAGCTCTCAATACTGAACATCTATGCTCCAAATGCAAGGGCACCCTGATTCGTAAAAGAAACCTTACTAAAGCTTAAAGCACATATTACACCTAACACAATAATTGTGGGTGACTTCAACACTCCACTCTCCTCAATGGACCGATCAGGAAAGCAGAAACTAAACAGGGACACAGTGAAACTAATTGAAACTCTGGACCAATTGGATTTAACAGATATATATATATATATATATATATATATATATATATATATATATATATAGAACATTTCATCCTAAAGCTAAAGAATATACCTTTTTCTCAGCTCCACATGGTACCTTCTCCAAAATAGACCATATAATTGGTCACAAGACAGATTTCAACAAATACAAGAAGATCGAGCTAATCCCATGCCTCCTATCAGATCACCATGGAGTAAGAGTGGTCTTCAATAACAACAAAAACAACAGAAAGCCCACATACACATGAAAACTGAATAATACTCTACTCAATGACACCTTGGTCAAGGAAGAAATAAAAAAAGAAATCAAAGACTTTTTAGAATTCAATGAAAATGAAGGTACAACCTACCCAAATCTATGGGACACAATGAAAGCAGTGCTAAGAGGAAAACTCATAGCTCTAAGTGCATCCAAAAAGAAACTGGAGAGAGCATACACTAGCAGCTTAAAGGCATACCTTAAAGCCCTGGAAGAAAAACAAGTTAATTCACCCAGCAGGAGTAGAAGACAAGAAATCATCAAACTCAGGGCTGAAATCAATCAAATAGAAACAAAGTGAACCATACAAAGAATCAACAAGACCAGGAGCTGGTTCGTTGAGAAAATCAACAAGATAGATAAACCCTTAGCCAGACTAACCAAAGGACACAGAGACAGTATACAAATTAACAAAATTAGAAATGAAAAGGGAGACATAACAACAGAAACTGAGGAAATTCAAAAGATCATCAGATCCTACTACAAAGGTCTATACTCAAAACAACTGGAGAATCTGGAGGAAATGGACAATTTCCTAGACAGATATCAAATACCAAAATTAAATCAGCATCAAGTAGATCAGCTAAATAGTCCAATAACCACTAAAGAAATAGAAGGGGTTATAGAAAGCCTCCCAACCAAAAAAAGTACGGGACCAGATGGTTTTAGTGCAGAATTCTACCAGACCTTCAAAGAAGACTTAACACCAATACTTTTCAAACTATTGCACAAAATAGAGACAGAAGGGACACTGCCCAACTCATTATTCAAAGCCACAATTACGCTAATACCTAAACCACAAAAAGATCCAACAAAGAAAGAGAACTACAGGCCAATTTCTCTTATGAATATAGATGCAAAAATACTAAATAAAATTCTTGCTAACCGAATCCAAGAGCACATCAAAATGATCATCCACCATGATCAAGTAGGCTTCATCCCAGGGATGCAGGGATGGTTCAATATATGGAAATCCATCAATGTAATCCACTACATAAACAAACTGAAAGAAAAAAACCACATGGTCATCTCATTAGATGCTGAAAAAGCATTCGACAAAATTCAGCATCCTTTCATGCTAAAAGTCTTGGAAAGAGCAGGAATTCAAGGCCCATACCTAAACATAGTAAAAGCAATCTACAGCAAACCAGTAGCCAACATCAAAATAAATGGAGAGAAACTTGAAGCATTCCCACTAAAATCAGGGACTAGACAAGGCTGCCCTCTCTCTCCATATCTTTTCAATATAGTACTTGAAGTTCTAGCAAGAGCAATTAGACAACATAAGGAAGTCAAAGGGATACAAATTGGAAAGAAAGAAGTGAAATTATCATTATTTGCAGACGATATGATAGTTTACCTAAGCGACCCAAAAAACTCCACCAGAGATCTTCTACAGCTGATAAACAACTTCAGCAAAGTGGCAGGTTATAAAATTAACTCAAGCAAGTCAGTGGCCTTCTTGTACTCAAAGGACAAGCAGGCAGAGAAAGAAATTAGGGAAATAACACCCTTCACAATAGCCACAAACAACATAAAGTATCTTGGCGTATCTCTAACCAAACAAGCGAAAGATCTGTACAACAGGAACTTCAAGTCCTTGAAGAAAGAAATCAAAGAAGATCTCAGAAGATGGAAAAATATTTCTTGCTCCTGGATTGGCAGGATCAATATAGTAAAAGTGGCCATCTTGCCAAAAGCAATATACAAATTCAATGCGATCCCCATCAAAATCCCAACTCAATTCTTCATAGATCTAGAAAGAGCAATTTTCAAATTCATCTGGAGCAACAAAAAACCCAGGATAGCTAAAACTATTCTCAACAATAAAAGGACTTCTGGAGGAATCAATATCCCTGACCTCAAGCAGTACTACAGAGCAATTGTGTTAAAAACTGCATGGTATTGGTATAGCAACAGGCAAGCAGATCAATGGAACAGGATTGAAGACCCAGAAATTAACCCACAGACTTATGGTCACTTGATCTTTGATAAAGGAGCCACAACCATCCAGTGGAATAAAGATAGCCTTTTCAACAAATGGTGCTGGTTCAACTGGAGGTCAACATGCAGAAGAATGCGAATTGACCCACTCTTAACTCTTTGCACTAAGATCAACTCCAAGTGGATCAAGGACCTCCACAAAAAACCAGACACACTGAAACTATTAGAAAAGAAACTTGGGAAGACCCTGGAGGACTTGGGCACAGGGGAAAAGTTCCTGAACAGAACACCAATAGCTTATGCTCTAAGATCAAGAATCGACATAAAAATCATAAAATTACAAAGTTTCTGCAAAGCAAAGGACACTGTCAGAAGGACAAAACGGCAACCAACAAAGTGGGAAAAGATCTTCACCAACTCCACATCCGACAGAGGGCTAATATCCAATATATACAAAGAACTCAAGAAGTTAGACCGCAAAGAAACAAATAACCCTATCAAAAAATGGGGCACAGAGCTAAACAAAGAATTTTCACCAGAAGAAATTCGGATGGCCGAGAAACACCTTAAAAGATGTTCAACATCATTAGTCATCAGGGAAATGCAAATCAAAACAACCCTGAGATTCCACCTCACACCAGTCTGGATGGCTAAGATTAAAAACTCAAGAGACAACAAGTGCTGGCGAGGATGTGGAGAAAGAGGAACACTCCTCCACTGTTGGTGGGATTGCAAAATGGTAAAACCGCTCTGGAAATCAGTGTGGCGGTTCCTCAGAAAATTGGGCATGTCACTTCCAGAGGACCCTGGCATACCACTCCTGGGCATATACCCAGAGGATTCCCCTGCATGCAATAAGGACACATGCTCCACTATGTTTATAGCAGCCTTGTTTATAATAGCCAGAAATTGGAAGGAGCCCAAATATCCCTCAAAGGAGGAATGGATACAGAAAATGTGGTATATTTATACAATGGAATACTACTCAGCAATTAAAAATAATGAATTCATGCAATTTGCAGGTAAATGGTTAGACCTGGAAAATATCATCCTGAGTGAATTAACCCAATCACAAAAGAATGCACATGAAATGCAATCACTGATAAGTGGATATTAATGAGCCCAGAAGCCCTAAATACTCAAGACACAAATAGCAAGTCAAATGATTCCCAAGAAGAAGAAGGGAGAGGACCCTGGGCATGTAAAGATTGCATCCAGTTTAGTAAAGAAACCGAGGGGGGGAGGGGGAATGATTGGGGAACAGTTGGGGGGGGAGAGGAACTATGGGAACTATGGTGGGTGGGAACTGGGAAAGGGGAAAGCCTTTGGAATGCAAACATAGAATATAGAAAATAAAAATAAAAAAAACAAGGACATAATGAGTTTTTCAGGCAAATGTATGGAACTAGAAATATCATCCTGAGTGAGGTAACTCAGACACAAAAGAGCATTCATGGTATGTACTCACTATTAAGTGGATATTAGTCCAAACATCACAGAATACCCAGGATACAGTCCACAGAACTTAAGAAAGTTAACAAGCTGAAGAGCTCACGTGAGAAGAATATCTCAATTTCATTTTGGAGGGGGAAGAAAGCAATCACAGGATGGGGAGAGAGAAATGGGGTAAGAAAAGGTATAAGGAAGGGAAGAGGAGAACATGATCATATATTGGGTGGGAGGAAAAGTCCTGAGTGCCAGCAGAAAGAATAGAAGCAGGCAACCTCAGGAGGTGGGATGTGTGGGAACCTCTAGAATACACCAAAGACATGGGAGGTGAGAGACTCTCAGGACTCATAGAGAGGGACCTTAGATGAAATGCCCTACAATTGGGAGAGGAAACTTGTAGAGCTCACCTCCAGCAGAAAGAGAGGGCATCAGATGGAGGGATGGGATTGCCATCCTACAGTGAAAACTCTGACAGAGAATTGTTCCTGTCTGAAAGAACTGCACCACAAAAATGGAAAAGAGCCTGAGGGAAAGAAGGTTAAGTTACAGGCCCAAATTGGGTTCCAGCTCAAGAAGAGGCCCCATGGCCTGACACTATTATTGATGCTATGGTGTGCTTACAAACAGGTGCCTATAATGACTGCCCTCCAAAAGGGCTAACAAGCAGCTGAAAGAGTCAGATACAGATATTTACACCCAACCAATAGACAAAAGCTGGTGACCCCTGTGGTTGAATTAGGAAAAAGCTGGAAGAAACTGAGGAGGAGGATGAACCCTCCAGTTCAGGAAAACCCAGCAGTTTCAGTGAACATTGACCCCCGAGAGCTCTCAGACACTGAGCCTCCAACCAGGTAGCATACACCTGTTAATATGAGACTCCCAACACTTATACAGAAGACTACTGCTGGGTCAGGACTCTGTCAGAGAAGATGTACCTAACCCTTAAGGGATTTGAAGTGCCAGAGAGTGGGGATATCTGGTGGAGTCATTGGGGGGACATTGTCTTGGAAATGGAGAGAGGATGTATGGAATGGGGAACAGTCAGGGTGAACTGGGAGGTGAATATTTTCAGGACTGTAAAAAAAGATTAAAGAATATTTTTTTAAAATGGATTCTAAGATTATAAAAGACAATCTATAGCTGATTTGAAGCATTTTTTTTACCAGAACAGATATTGTGAGGTCATCATCATTTGGTATTTTATAGAAATAAAGCACTGGATTATATACTCCAAAAATTCACAAAGAACTAATAAAAATTAGAATAATAAAATCATGTCTATTGCAAGTAAATGCATAGAATTTTCAGCAATTGTCCTGAGTAATCCAGACATAGAAAAATAAACATTTCCCATTTTCTCTCACAAGTGAATGTTAGCTTCATATGTGTGTGTGTGTGTGTGTGTGTGTGTGTGTGTACAGGGAGAAAAGATCTTTCAAAGAGGGGACTTAGAATAAAAGAGTGATATAAAAGTGAAACATAATAGATTTAGTAGGATTACATGGAGTGAGTATTGGTAGGCTAGAGTAGAGGATGAAATATTTGAGAGTTAAATAATACTAAAGGGCTTTTGAAAATTAAATATGAAAACTTACTATTACAGAAACTTTCTAAACTATATACACATGGATATAGTAAAAGGGAGTTTAAATAAAGGTATCTTATGCTGATGGCTAATTTGATACTGCATAATAGTAAATAAAAACCTTATTTTTATTTGGAATAAATGTGTAACCCTTTTGTGTATTATTGAACAATGGAGTTTGACAGACTTTAAACCTTCTGGACTATTCTGAACCCTATCAACCACAATAAGACTCAAACAACTAGAATGAATGTACATTATAAAATGCAATTTAATAAATCACTTATACAATAGAATCTAGATTCTTGATCCATCATTCTGGATGTGTTTGCAGTCCTAGTCCTGTGTGAAACTTTTGGAAGTTCCATGGAAAGTTACTAATATTCAGTCCACATTAGAAGGCCAAAGATGGTTGATTATATCATCACAGGATTGCCATAGCACCAGTGATAGACACACTTTCTCAGGAAGAAGCAACAGCAGGAAGGTGACATAGCTTATTCTTCAGACTTTGAAAGCAACACACAATTTGAGGGCAAGCCTCTCCATTTATCCACCCCCATTTGTTAGTTTTCTCTGTAATTGTACAAGTTGAGTCATTGTTTCTAGTGATTGACACTGGAAGGAATAAAAGGCAGAGTAATACCACTCAGACAATGGTTAGAAAACAAAATAAATAAGATGGCACCATGGTCCCATTATCTCTCTAAGACATGCCCACTATGCTCACCCACTAGTAGTCACTTTTCAAAGGATTTACTCAAAGGATATTACCATACTAGGAGCCAACCTTTTACCAGTTGGACAATTTGAAGAACCCATAAAATCTAAACAATAATAGTAGACATATTTTTATGTCAATCTGCCAACTCTTCACCTTTCATCCTATCTTCTTAGGAAAAAACTCATTGAGGAATGTGAAACATGAGTATAAACTTTGTTTTATGCATCTTTGACATTTTCTTTAAAATGTTCTTTATTCATTTTATTGTAACAATTCACATACCAAATGATGTCTGACAAGAAGAAAGGAATAGACACTAATGCTGGAAAGGATCAAAGCATCATTGTAGGGGAATACCAGAACAGGAAAGGGGTGGATGAGGGAGCAGGGGGAGGGAAAAGGGCATGTGGAACCTTAGCGGGGTGGGGAAACAAAAAAAAGGGAAATGAAATGTAAATACAGAATATATCCAATAAAAAAAAGAAAAAAAGGATAAAATACAATATAAATCATCTTTCAAGTTTTATTCAGTGGATCATAATAAGTAGAGTAGTATAATACGTAGAATAGTCTCCATTAAAAATCATCACTGTCATTGTTATAGTACCAGCTATTGTTATTCATTGACTTGGTCATGAATATAGTTATTTACTTCTATTCATGGAATATTGGTTCTAGGCCCCTGTTTGTACAGTTCATTAACAGGGAGGGACATAAAATATTTACCCTTTTTTTTCTAATCTCCCAAAGTAAACCAAGGCATGATTCTATCCTTTTACTTTTTTTGGCTGGAGAGCCAATGAGATTATTAATCCTCCTAGTAAAGCCTAGGTAAGGGGTTATTTACAGGGATGTGGCTGCTATCCAGTCTCTGTAAAACAAGTTATACTTGAAAAACCTTTACTCAACAGGTATAGCTGCTTCTCCTTAGCTTTGTAGATGAAGTTTCTCTTTTCTACCTCTCTCTCTCTCTCTCCCTCTCTCTCTCTCTCTCTCTCTCTCTCTCTCTCTCTCTCTCTCTCTCCCTATCTACTATAACCCTAGGCAACTAAAGAAGAGCTGTTACAACAGATGATAAAAAGTCCTAGATACTCAACTTATGACATTTTTCATTCATCTTTAAAGAAGCATAAACAGAAAACAAGTTTGGCTAGGAAAATTCTTTTGCAAGGAAGTACAATTAAATTCCCCAAAATGAAGGGCCATACCTAAACATAGTAAAAGTAATTTACAGCAGACCTGTAGCCAACATCAAATTAAATGAAGAGAAACTTGAAACAATACCACTAAAATCATGGACTAGACAAAGCTGCCCCCCTCTCACCATATCTTTTCAATATAGTACTTGAGCTAGTAGCTAGAGCAATTAAACATCATAAGGAAGTCAAAGGGATACAAATTGGAAAGGAAGAAGTCAAACTATCACTATTCACAAATGATATGATAGTATACTTAAATGACCCAAAAACTCCACCAGTGAACTCCTACAGCTGATAAGAAACTTCAACAAAGTGGCTGGTTATAAAATAAACTCAAGCAAATAAGTAGCCTTCCTATACTCAAAGGATAAGCAGGCTGAGAAAGAAGTTAGGGAAATGACACCCTTCACAATAGGCACAAACAATATAAAATATCTTGGTGTGACTCTGACCAAACAAGTGAAAGATTTGTATGACAAGAACTTCAGGTCTCTGAAGAAGTAAATGGAAGAAGACCTCAGAAAATGGAAAAATCTTCCATGCTCATGGGTTGGCAGGATTATTATAGTTAAAATGGCAATCTTGCCAAAAGCAATCTATAGATTCAACATAATCCCCATCAAAATCCAAACTCAGTTCTTCATAGAGTTAGAAAGAGCAATTCTCAAATTCACCTGGTGTAACAAAAAATCCAGGATAACTAAAACTATTACCAACAGTAAAAGACCTTTTGGAGGAATCAGTATCCCAGACCTCAAGCAATACTACAGAGCAGTAGTGTTTAAAAACTGCATGGTATTGGTACAATGACAGGGAGGTAGATCAATAGAATAGGATTGAATATTCAATCAATGAAAAAGTCACCTTTGTATTTTTGGAATGTTTCAAATGAGTCAACAGACAGGTTAACTTGCTCATTTAAGCATAGGGGAAAAATCTGAGCAACATGGTCATAATTCTGTATGTAATTCTGCATGTAGAATAAAAGAAGCCTTCCACCTAAAATTTTCTTGAAATTTATTTTATGATTTTCTGTGTGAATTGCTTGGATGCATATATGTCTATGCATAAGTTGGTACCTAAAAAGATCAGAAGAAGGTATTAGATTCCCTGGAACTGGCATGAGAGTTATGATCTTCCTTGTTTATGCTGGAAAACAAACTCATGTCCTCTTGAAATGTAGCCAGTATTGCTAAGTACTCTTAAATACTCTTTCCTTTCATTTTTTGATTGTGTACTTGAATTATAAACAATTTTACTCTAACAGAAGAAAACTACAACTCAATCCTAAAATACTAATGTATAACCTAAAGTAACAGAATCTGGATTAACATGTCATCTCTTGAGATACTGAGTGAACCTTAGCTAATAATAAACTATAAAGCAGGACCTTAAAAAAGAAAGGGACTTTGTCAGTCTTAATGTAATGATTCTTCTTGTTTACATACTTTTTAATGTGTAGTGATAATAATATAACAGTTAGAATAATAAAAATTGTCATCAGAAATCCTACCACCATTGCCATATTCTTTATCCAGCTATTGTATAAGTAGAATAAGGGATCGGAAATAGAAACTGAAAATATATAGAAAATGAATGAGGCTGTGTAATAGACCAAGAGAAATTAAATATCACTTAATATTTAAATAAGTCTTAGAATTCCTCAGAGCTGAATGTACTGAATACATGCCTGTACTCAGCATTCACGAGACTAAAGCAAAAGAATTGAGTCCAGCCTCTGCAACATAATGGTGCTCTTTTTCAAAACAGAAAGCACAGAAAGAGAGAATTAATTTAACCTGTAAATACATTGCTTTCCTACTTTTTAATTACATATATGAATTGAAATAGAATGAAATTGTTTCTCCTTCACTTTCCTTTCTCAAGCCCTTCACATACCCCCAAACACTATAACATTGATAGTTTTTTCTTTGATTATTATTATTACATATATATATGTATATACATATGTACAAATATATAAATACAATCTGATGAGAGTATTTTTGTAGTTTGTGTGTACTGAATATTATCCATTGATTTGTAATGCCACCACAATATTAAATCATTACTCATTATGTAGAATTAGTTCCCCTAACTGGACAATCTTGTCTGGCCTCAGTGGAAGAAGATGCACCTAGCCTTGCAGAGATTTGATGCAACATGATTGGGTGGGGAGGTACACAGGAGGCCTCACCCTCTTGGAGGAGAAGGAGAGGTGGAGTGGAGGAAGGGTTGTGTGAAAGGTAACTAGGAGAGGAAACAGCAATGAGAGTATAAAATGAATAAATTAATGGAAAAAGGTAATTTTGGAATGGATATACATTGCATATAAAATGATATAATGCAAAATATTTTATGTAATCCAGTTTAACTTTTTAACTTCATTGGATATTTTCTTTATTTACATTGCAAATTTTATCCCCTTTTTAAGTTACCCCCAGAAGCCCCCAATATACTTTTCATTGTCAGTTGAGAAAACTTTAATTTTAGTCTTAACTTGAAATTAAATTTGCAAACTCCAAAACTGACCTTTCCCTTTGCACCTAACATTCTCCAGCCCACAGGATGACTGGGTTTAGGAAATCTTCTTACTTGTTAATATTTTGAGATACCTGTCTGCTGTGCTACTATAAAATTTTTTGCTACTTTTGGTGGATTGATTCCAACATACTTGCAATTATATAAAATAGATATTTTATATATTTTTGATATTATACTCTATTACCAACTTTGATTTGATGCTATAATAGGATGAAAATTTGTGGAAACTTCAGAATGACTTGAATTAAATTTTTATGGGTAATATAAATCTTGGAAGTACCTGTATGAAGTATAGACTGTAGTAATTAAGCAGAACTAACCTCCAAAAGTATCCAGATACATCCTGTAATTTTGAAATATGTTATATTATATGGGTAAGGGTTTCTTCTGGTATAATTAAAGCTATAAACCTTAAAATGAAAGGGCTTTCTGAGATTATTTGGGTAGACCAATCTAATTATATAAACTCTTAAAAAGAGATTTTCACTAGCTGGAGTCAGAATGAAAAAGAGACAGAGTGATCTAAGACTAAAAGACACATGACCTATCAGTTTGTCAAGTCTCATGTGAAGCATAAACTCAGTCTTCTTATGACTTCTAGTAAGGACACGGGTCTCTATAAACATAGTTTCATGTAATTAAAATGATCTGACAATATAAATAAATTTGAAAATGCATGAATGAAGATCTAAATAACAATAATTTTATATTTGGATGGATTTTCATTCTTCTACATGCTAACTGCCACTTAAACCACTACCATTTATTTAAAATACTGTTATTTCCCACTGAATGGTTTTAGCTTCTTTGTCAAATATCAAGTGACCATAGTTGTGTGGGTTCACTTCTGGGTCTTCAATTGTATTCCATTGATCTACCTGCCTGTCACTCTAGCAAAATCATGCAATTTTTATCACAGCAGCTCCATAGTTAGACTCCAGAGAACAAAATAACCCTATTAAAAATGGGGTACAAAGCTAAACAAAGAAATCTCAACTGAGGAATACTGAATGGCTGAGAGGCACCTAAAGAAATGCTCATCATCCTTAGTCATCAGGGAAATGCAGATCAAAACAACCCTGAGCTTCCACCTCACAACAATCAGAATGGCTAAGATAAAAATGTCAGATGACAGTAGATGCTGAAGAGGATTGAAATCCTCCATTGCTGGTGAGATTACAAGCTGGTACAACTACTCTGGAAATTAGTTTAGCGGTTCCTCAGAAAATTGGACATAGAACTACCAGAGGACCCAGATATTCCACTTGTGAGCAAAAACCCAGAATATGCTCCAACATTTAATAAAGGCACATGCTCCACTACATTCATAGCAGCCTTATTTATACTAGCCAGAAGTTAGAAAAAAACCCAGATGTCTCTCAACAGAGGAATGGATACTGAAAAAGTTGTACATTTACACAATGGGGTACTACTCAGCTATTAAAAGCAAAGAATTCATGAAATTCTTAGGCAAATGGATGGAACTAGAAAACATCATCCTGAGAGAGGTAACCCAGTCACATGATATGCACTTATTGATAAGTGGATATTAGCTCAGAAACTTGGAATACCCAAGATATAATTCACAGACCACATGAAGTTCAAGAAGAAGGAAGACCAATGTGTAGATATTTTGGTCCTTCAGGGGAACGAAATACCTATGGGAGGAGAAACATAGACAAAATGTGGAGTAGAGCCTGAAGGAAAGACCATCCAGGACTGCTCCACCTGGGGATTTATCCCATATACAGTTAGTTTCCAAACCCAG
Source organism: Apodemus agrarius (assembly GCA_964023405.1). Lineage (NCBI taxonomy): Eukaryota > Metazoa > Chordata > Mammalia > Rodentia > Muridae > Apodemus > Apodemus agrarius. The sequence goes on from OZ030009.1 coordinate 41,888,956, forward strand.
ACACTATTGTGGATGCCAATAAGTGCTTGTTGACAGGAGCCTGATATAGCTAGCTGTCTCCTAAGAGGCTCTGCCAGTAGCTGACAAATACAGAGGCAGATGCTCACAGTCAAACATTGGACTGAGCACAACATCCCCAATGGAGGAGCTAGAGAAAGGTCTCACAGAGCTGAAGAGTTTTGCAGACCCATATGATGAACAACAATTATGAACTAACCTGTACCCTTACAGCTCCTTGGGACTAAAACATCAACCAAAGAGTACATATGGAGGGACCAATGGCTCCAGCTGCATATTTAGCAGAGGATGGCCTTGTTGGACATCATTGAGAAGAGTGGCCCTTGGTCCTGTAAAGGCTAGTTGCCCCAGAGGAATGCCAGGACAAGAAAGCAGGAGTAGGTGGGTTAGTGAGCAGGGGAAAGGGGGTTGGGATGGGGGTTTTCAGATGGGAACAGAGGAAAGGGGATAATATTTGAAATGCAAATAAAAATATCTAATAAAAATACAAAAACTAATGCATATTCTTGATGAACAGAAGCCCTACTGCATTCTCCTGTCTGAAGTCTAGCAAATATTCAAACATACTTATTTAACAGGCTGTAGTCTAATGATCCCAGACATACCTAGTAGTGCAATCCATCCCAAAACTATAGTAAAACAATCTTACATTTTTATCAGCCTACTATTTTTCCCTTTAATGACAAAGGATGTCTGTAAGCAGCTAGACTTAAGGCATCATGATTCTTAAATATCAAAATGCAAAGTGAGATTACTGGGAGTAGAGGACAACTGTCATTAAAATAGACCTATTAGAACAAAACAGAGATACATGAATTGTATCAGGTATGTATTTTCAACTGAGGGTCACAGGCACCATTTAAACACAGCAAATCAGGACAGTCTCTTCAGTGAATAGATCTATGAAAACTGGGAGTACACAAAAATGAAATAAAAGCCCTGTCTCATAACCTATGCAAAGCATCAGCTCAATATACTAAATATGTAAAGCTAACAACTGGGAATATAAGACTTCAAAAAATACACATAGCAACAAAGCTTTGCAAATTGTCTTAAATATGACCTCAAAAGCAAAGTGAACATATGAAAGATTGGAAAGATTAAGTAAAACAGAAAACTAAAATGATTGTGTACAAGAAAGGAAAATGATCAGCAGAATATAAAGGAACCAGGACTTCAGAATGCCAGAAAAATATCTTATGAACCGTAAACCTAATAAAATAACACATGACACACATCAATAGTATTAGTTCTTAGTGATATGCAAATTGACTATAATAAGTTGCTTATAAAGTACCTGTACACCAACATACAATCTACCTCAACTCTTTAATTCATCCCAAGCAAATCACTAGTCAAGTAGTTATTAAAACTGACAAACCTCCTACAATAAGGAGGAAATGAAAATGATTCTTAAAATTGCTAAGATGATCTGCATCCTGTCTCTATGCTTCCTATATTTTCACCTGCAGACTATCCAGGAAACATAGTAAGCAGTTACATGACTGAAGGTGTTCACAATAATTTAGGACTTAGATAGCTTATTTTCTGGGTATATGATTGTGAATATAACTGCAAATTGTTTTCCTTTGATGATAAAAGCATTAGAATGTTGATTCACTGGTGCCATAAATTCTAAGGAAGAATTTTACATGGGAGTGATAGAAGTAAAGGTCTATGCATGCTGTGATCCAAGGCCTATCTAGCAAGAGGTTTCAAAATGAGAACTAAGAGAGCCCTGCAGATGACCTCTGTGACTCTGAAGTTCTTTGTCTTCATTTGAAAAATTATAAATATTAACATACAGGTTGGCTCTTCACTGACTGCTGCTAAACATTCTATATATGTATTTCCTCTATAATCCTTTAAAGAAAAAAAACATGGCAAGTGTCAAAAATCATATTTTAGTCTTACTATATTCATCACAAATTCCACTTCTAAACAGAGGCAAGGTTTTATATTTAATAGGTGCACAAAGTATTTGAAGGTTTAAAACATCTCATGGAAATGCTTTTATGTGAAATATTATTATTGGAATGAAATATAAATTATTAATATTTCATACACTTTCAGTATATAATGTAAGATAAAGACTGATGAAAATTTTGTTCTACAGTCATATATATATATATATATATTAACTATTAAATGGTTAGAAAATATTTACATAAATAAGAGTTGATTCAACAGTATATTCTGAATCTATGTTTCTTCTTGTGGCTAGAGCAGAAGGTTCTGGTCCTCCACACAGCTGATAACACTGGCAGCTTTATTGCCTCCCACATTACTCTGTTAGAATAGGATCTTTTGAGTTTCCACCCAAAACACAGATCTTCATGACAGTGCTGAACAACAACTAAACAACATCACATAGACATACATTTAGGAAGGTAAGGAAACTAAGGATATGCTACTAGAGTTAATCCTATTTACCTCTGTTATGTAATTGCAGGTACTGAAAAAGGATTGTTACAGAGAAGGCTACAAAGCATAGGAATTGGAAAAATATCACTGTTGTGTCTAAGTTACAGGGACATGCCTTGTATCCAGGTGTACATCCTGAAACAGAGAGTTAGAATTAACAAAAGGGGCTTAGCAGTATGCTACAGTAGCCCAAGGATAGCCAACTGAATGGTAGACATCATTATCCCAGTCTTACTCATCTCATAAGTAGAAGTGAAGCATCAGTCTTGTTTTGTGACTAGGACATCTCAGGTGGATTTGTAAGACAAAGCTTAGAGGAGCTTGTTTTTCTGATCTTTAAAAATACCTTAGCATGAAATCAGTATCTGAGGAAGTGGAGACAGCTCAGTCACAGGAGTCCTCATCAGATTCAATCTTGAACAATAGCTATGAGAACAATGTTAGCTGGGATAAGTAAACTGAGTTGGATCCACAGATAATGAAAATAGAAGTAGTTGGCTCCTTCAGCAGAGCAGGAAACACACTCTCCCCTTTCATCTACTATGACACTGCTCAGAGACCTACCTTCTAAGCTGAACAGACAGTACAGATATTTATCCATAGATTACTTAGTGTGTATACATACAAAAGTTATTCTTCATATCACCTTCCATAAAAGGATAGATGAGACTTTTGAAGGAACAAGAAATATATTTCTGACAAAATAGCACATTTTGACTTTTAGTCTCTGAAATTATTATTTTGTGTGTGTTTCTGGAATCACCATGGGACATATGTCCATTCTGAAAACAATTACTCAGTGATCACAGAATACAGATGATTTTCAAGAAGAAACTTGAACCCAAGTAATGAATGTTATAGTATAATAATACGGCATGAAATTTAGAGTCAAACATTTCAGTAGTTCAGCCTTGGGTATGTCATTTATGGCATGTGTAATCCAATAGGTCTTCACCCCGAATAAGATCACAAGTAACAGAAGTATCTTTTAGGAATAATTTAAACTCAATAAAATGATTGTCACACTGTTTGGCATAAGAAAAGTGCTCTCTAAACATGTTTTATGCATTAGGAATCTATATTATATTAAACTACTAGAATAAATTACATTTTAACTTATTTGAGTCACATGGCCTTGGAATCAATGGTAATTGTACCCTTCTTCCATCATTTTGAACCCAGGTTTCTTAGTGAATAATCTAATTTCTCTTCTCTGATTTGTTGTTTTCTCAGCCTCTGAATTCTTGTGTGTCTCTCTCTCTATAGCAGCATTACTCAGTTCTATAAAAAATAATAAATTTTGTTTGGTCATTAGGATCAGAAAAAGTACGGTTCTTTTTCATTAATTTTATGACTAAAACTGGATATGTCTGCATATGCATCTATAATTCAAGCAGTATGTATAGCAGAAAAGAATGTGGGACCTTTGGACTTTCTTGCTTCCAGCCTAGCACTAGATTCAGTGAGAGGTGTTCTCTTAAAAGAATAAAATTGAAAGTGAGAGTAAGAAACTCAAAGTTCATCTCAGGCTTGTGACAGTAGAAGCATATGTCAAAGCATCTGCACACACTGATGTGCATATAACATACACACACAGACACACACACACACACACACACACACACATATATATATATATATATATATATATATATATATATATATATATATATATATTTTGCCCACACACAATTGTATTCCGAAATTTATGATCACATCAAATCTAACTTAGAATAAGACTCATTTGTGTCAACCACTCAGGAATTAGAGGAGATGGATGACTTTACTGTGGTCACAGGATGACTTTATTCTGATGGAAACAATTATTTCTTTTTGTCTAAACCATCTGAACTGCAGTAGTATGTTTACACTATTAGCTTTCTAATATGATTTGTTTATATATTGTCATTATATAAAATGACCATATGGAGCTTCCATACTAATAAGTAACAGTCGTAAATGAAATTGCATTTGCTTACTTTCTTGGGAACAGTTATTTAAGAGAAAAATGATAACTTTTAATTTTAAGTATTTGTATTAGTGATCCCTTTAGTTTTTCAGTATGTGATGTTTAAGGGATATAGAAATTAACTGTGGCTATGAAAAGGCCCAGAAAATATTCATAATGTACTTTATCACTAAAACAAAAACTGCCTTGGAAATCACAGTATTTAAAGGTATAAAATTCAAATCTGTAAAGTAAAAAGCAAACTGTGTATGGAAGTAATAAATATCTTCTAATTTTTAATAACTCTCCATGTGACTCAGGTAAATGCTCCTATCACTCTTGAATAAGTTACCTGGTTTCAAAAAGTAAAAAATTAAAAGGTAAAATAAACATAAGCAAATTGATATTCCAAGGAAAATAAAAATTAATTGTTTCATGTAGTTCTCATCAAACAGGGCATTTGAAAAAATAGAAAAAAAACATCTTTAAAAAACAAATAGCATAGAGCCCCACTAGACCAGGAAGGGGATACCAGGAGAACAGGTTTCCTTTCAGATTCTGTAGCACCCCCTATCCTAATACCTCTATCCTAAACACCTCCCTCCATAATGTCCTCCTACTCCACCTCTCTCCCTCCCTTCATCCCTTTCTTCCTTCCTCTCTCACTTTTCCTTCTTTCCATTCTTCCTTGTTTCCTTCCTTTCTCTTCTCCTTTGTTTCCTCCTTCCTATCTCTCTCCTTCCCCCTCCTTCACTTCCAACCTCCCCTATTTTATTCATCTGTCTCAGGAGTATACACTGGTAGGCCTGATTTTATGGCACCTGAGAAAGTCTGAACATTAAGTTCAACTTGGAGATTGAATTCCCTCCTCTCCAATTTCTCCCAGATCCATAGCCCTCCCTACCCAACTCAATGTTGTGCCCCTCCCTCTTTTTAAAATAACCCTTTAAGTCCAATTTGTGCTGCCTAAATACACTTGGCTATGTGGCCTTCAACTAAAGTATCGTTGTCCTATCAAGAGTTAGCTTTTTAAAGCGTGTTTGAAACTAAATCTCCCTTCTCAGCAGTTAAATGTTGCCCATAGTTCCTCAGGTATGGGAATCTCCCCATCTGTTTGCTAGAGTTTTGTATGGCTTCAGCTTGTATATATCTTGCACATACAGGCATATTCACCATAAGTTTATATTTCAACTGAAATTCTTACACCATTATATACATTGAAGATGGTTGCTAGCTTTATTTCTAAGATATGCTCTCTGAGCATAGTTCTCTGAATCAACTGCAAATTCATCTTTCTTTTTTATGTAAAAATATTTTATTTGATATATTCTTTATTTACATTTCAAATGATTTCCCCTTTCCTGAATTCCCCCTCCCCGAAAGTCCCATAAGCTCTCTCCCTTCCCCCTGTTCCCCAATCACCCCCTTCCTGTTTCCTTGTCCTGGTATCCCCCTACACTGCTGCACTGAGGCTTTCTAGGAACAGGGGACTCTCTCCTTTTCTTGGGCATCATTTGATATGTGAATTGTTTTTTGGGTAGTCCGAGCTTCTGGGCTAATACCTGCTTATCAGTGAGTAAATACCATGTGTCTTCTTTAGTGATTGGGTTGCCTCACTCAGGATGACATTCTCCAGTTCTACTCACTTGCCTAAGAATTTCATGAATTGATTGTTTTTAATAGCTGAGTAGTATTCCATAGTGTAAATATACTACATTTTTTTGTATCCATTCCTCCATTGAGGCATATCTTGGGTCTTTCTAGCTTCTGGCTATTATAAATAGGGCTGCTATGAACATAGCAGAGCATGTATCCTTATTACATGCTGGGGGATCCTCTGGGTATATGGCCAGGAGTGGTATAATGGGGTCCTCCAGTAGTATCATGCCAAGTTTTCTGAGGAACCGCCAGACTGATTTGCAGAGTGGTTGTACCAGTCTGCAACCCCACCAGCAGTGGAGGCATATTTTAGCCCCATAACCCTTAAAGAAATAGAAGTGGTCATTGACAGTCTCCCAACCAAAAAAAGCATATGACCAGATGGTTTTAGTGCAGAATTCTATCAGAACTTCAAAGAAGGCCTAACAGCAATACTTTTCAAACTATTCCACAAAATAGAAACAGAAGGAACACTACCCAATTTGTTCTATGAAGCCACAACTTTGCTGATATGTTTTGTAGAACCTAGCCTGTATTAGATCAATTGATAAAGTTAAGCACATTTAAAGTCATTTTTCCTTCGTGAAAGTTTATATAATTTTGATTATCTGCCTTTGCCTCTCTCTATTTTCCCTCCCATTTTTCCTCTCTCCCAGAAATCTGAACATATCTTTCAGATATGGATACCAATTGGAAACTTTCTTCAGTTTGTTTGTCTAAAATGATGTCTATGTATCATTTACATTTGAAAGATAATTAATGTATTATGCTATATAATCCCAAATTAGTAGGTTTTCCATAAATGCTTTAAATAATTTTCTGCATCTATTTCTTGCTTATATGGTTTCTGTGAATATGGAGATAATTTTATCATTTTTATTGGGAAATGGACATATTTCTAATCCATCTAACAAAGACTCCTAGTATTTTAAATTTTATCTTTCATGTTTATTATACTTTGAATACTATATGCAAAAGTATAATTTTTCTGTTTGTTTTGACATTTACACTGTTTGGTGTTCTCTGAGATTCTTGAATCTGTAAGGAGTTTAAAGCATGGTACTTCTTTTCCTTTTTGCCTTTGTTCTCCTTCTATTACCATTTTCTGAATATTACAATGTTCATAGGTTGTCTCAGAGTTCTTATACTTTTTCTACAAAAGTTTAAATCTTTCTATTTATACATTTCCATGATTAATAATCAAGATCAGAATTCTTCCCAAGTTTGTCCATTAAGTCTACTCACAAAAGAGGCATTCTTTAATTCTGCTATTGTGTTTTTAACTATAATATTTCTTTTTTTAATTTTCTATATGTTACATTCCGAATGCTTTCCCCTTTCCCAGTTCCCCCTTCACCATATGTCCCATAAGTCCTCTTTCCTCCACCCATTCCCCAATCACCCCTTTCCATTTCTCTGTTCTAGTACTCCCCTACAATATTGGATCACATCTTTTCAGGACCAGGGTTCTTTCCACCCTTCTTCTTGAGAATCATATGATTAGCTAATTGTTTCTTGAGTATTCAGAGCTTCTGGGCTAATTAATATCCACTTATCAGTGATTGCATTTCATATGTATTCTTTTGTGATTAGGATAGCTCACTTAGGATGACATTTTCCAGTTCCAACCATTTGCCTACAAATTTCATGAATTCATTATTTTTAATTGCTGAGTAGTATTCCATTGTATAAATATACCACATTTTCTGTATCCATTCCTCCTTTGAGGGACATCTGGGTTCTTTCCAGCTTCTGGCTATTAAAACAAGGCTACTATGAACATAGTGGAGGATGTGTCCTTGTTGCCTGCAGGAAATCCTCTGGGTATTTGCCCAGGAGTGGTATGGCAGGGTCCTCTGGAAGTGTCATGACCAATTTTCTGAAGAACCTCCAGACTGATTTCCATAGTGGTTGTACCAGCTTGCAATCCCACCAACAGTGGAGGAGTGTTCCTCTTTCTCCACATCCTCGCCAACACCTGCTGTCTCCTGAGTGTTTAATCTTAGCCATTCTGACTGGTATGAGGTGAAATCTTAGGGTTGTTTTGATTTGCATTTCCCTAATGACTAATGATATTGAACATTTTTTAAGGTGCTTCTCAGCCATCCAAATTTCTTCAGGGGAAAATTCTTTGTTTAGTTCTGTACCCCATTTTTATAGGGTTATTTGGTTCTCTGGGGTTCAAATTCTTGAGTTCTTTGTATATATTGGATATTAGCCCTCTGTTGAATGTGGGGTTGTTGAATATTACTTTTCTTTATTTCTTAGAGTGTCTAGCTGTTCGTATATTATCCATTTGCTCTTGTATATTATCCATTTTGCCATTAGATTACTTACAAAATTAATTACAGTTGTATTAAATTTCTAGTTTGATAATTGCAGACTACCTATGGTTTTACTTGCTCTATCTTGATGTTTTAGTGTGTCATGTTTTATTGTGAGTCAACTATACTAAAATTTACCTGCCTGATGACACATTTTAATGATGTAAACTAAATAAGGAGTAGGAGAAAAAGAGTATAGCATTCTGCAGCTTTATGATTTGGATACAAACTTTCAATGAATCTGTGACTTTGGGTTGTGACCTTTCTGAGTGCTTCCCAATGCCTTTGTTTCCTGAGAGGAATAGGACAGAAAGAGGTGACTTGAGTTCAATATTATCTTTCTCCCACATCAATCCATTCATGCCATGAATCTCAGCAGATAATACTTTGGGAAAACATTTCATCTGAAGGCAGAACTAATTAAAGTGGACCTATTTTAGAATAGTTACTTTCTCCATCACTCTGTTCTCACCATGAGAACCTAGTAGAAATGCTGGAAATAAAGAGCACCACCCCGCAACTAACCATGAGGGGGACTATGTGCTCTTTGTGATTCAAACTGTTGCAGGTTGAGGCACTAGTATCTCATTAATTTCGGTGTACTTTTTCTTACTTCACAACTTTTATTCTCAGATATTTCTTCTCTCAGAGGATTATGACCTAGTAGAACTCTGCTACTTTCTGCCTCTTTAACTTAGCAGACAGTGATACACCCTGGGATCTTACTGCATTTTTTAATATAAAAAAGTTATTGCCACTTACCTCCTCAATATTTATCCTATTATTGCAATGAAACAATGCTGCTAACTTTCTTTAATACAAAAATGGACACTAGAAATTTTTCTTATACCTTTTTCATAATTTATATATATATATATATATATATATATTCTAGGTACACAAAATTAATTCATAATTTAAAAAAGAATCTTAATATTCCCTTAAGAATAAACTTTTTCAGTGTTGGAAAAAAAGAGACTGTCCTCATACATGGTTCTCATGAGAGCAGGAATTCCCAGTTCCTTTAGTCCTCTAGTTCACACTTCTTAGTTCCTTTAACTTTTAATCAACCTTGCTAAGTGACCAGTTCCTAAGACAGATGCATTTAAGAAATAGTGGAAGGAAAATGTTTTAAGTAAGTTAATAGATGTACGGAACAAAAGCAACCAGACTAAAGACATGGGTGCCTAAATATGAGTGGAAATGTAAGAAAAATGTTTTTAATCCAATATATTTGAAAATATATTAAAATATATCCAATATATTGGAAAAATATATTGATATCAAATAGTGGATGAGCTAAGGCCCTCTGTTAGCAATTGTATATTTTATCTCTAATCAGTGGAACAGTGCTGAAACCTGTTAATTAGTAATTTTTAATGATCACTTCCATACTTTAAAATATGCAAATGGTTTTTGACTATGTTGTTGAGAATTGAAAACAAAAACATAGCCATACAAAGAAAAGACTGGGATGAATTAAACATTAATGATTTTTTTCAAGCTTATCAGAGAGAAATCATCAAGAACAGTTTCTTAAATTGAAATTTGAGAGCAAGAGTGTCCACATGAAGAAACATGAGTAAAAATTTACTAATTTGGAAAGACACCAAATGATGTCACATACTTTTATAATAAGATTAATTACATAATCACAGTTACAACTTGCAAACTTTTAAAATTTGTTTTATATATACAAATTATATATATATATATATATATATGTGTGTGTGTGTGTGTGTGTGTGTGTGTGTGTGCTGATACATAAGTATAAAAGTCTTTTTGGCATCAGATAGTAAAGCTTTGCATTATCTGACTTGCCTTTTCCATGAACTCAGAATGAGGATGCAAACCATGAAGAATCAGCTTGTCTTCTATTGTTGATTAGAGGATATACCATTATTTCAGGTCTGTCCTAAACTATGTAACTTCCCTACTTTAAAATGAATGACGTAGAGAAGTTCAGTTCTGAGAACTTAGAGAAAGGCATGGCACACTGAATAAAGGAAAAGAAAAATAGCCATATGTGGTAGTTCACAAAATCAGAAGGAAAAATTGCCAGAAATTGTATAGAATCACAAAAGACCCTGGACAGTCAAAATAATCTTTAGCAAATAAAGAAAAAGTGCTGCTTAGGAGATTACCATACCATATATCGATATCTATTACAGATCCAAAGTAATCAAAGCAACATGATATTGGTACTTAAATAGAAAAATGGAACAATAGACAAATAGACAAATGGAACAAAATAGAAGATCCCAATATGAGTACATGTAACTTCATAAATTTGATTTTTGACAAAAAATGTTAAGATTAAACACTGGATAAAAGATATAATCTTCAATAAATTATGCTAAGGGAAAAGGATATCCACAAGAAGAATAAAATTAGTCATATCTATGACCCTAAACAAAAGTGAGCCACAAATAGATCAAGTGGCTCAGGGTGAACATGAAACACAGAAACTTCTAAAAGAAAATACAGGCAAGATTCTGATGTAGGAAAGGACTTTTGAGTAGGACTTCATTCACACAGGAATTACATACAACAGCTGATAACCAGGGCCTCATGAAACTAAAATTCTCTGTATGGTAAATGAAACAATTGAACAAAGAAGCTTTCAGAGTGGCCATATATCAGGTTAAGAATTAATATCCAGAATATATGAAGACACAAGAAACACTAAAGGAGTCAACAAAACAAGTGATCCAGTTACAAAATGGGGTATAAGTTGTGCATGCCTTTAATCCCAGCACTTAGGAGACAGAGGCAGGTGATTTCTGAGTTCTAGGCCAGCCTGGTCTACAGAATGAGTTACAGGACAGCCAAAGCTATACAAAGAAACCCTGTCTTGAAAAAAGAAAACAAAAACAGGAGGCTACAGATATGAACAGACAATTCTAAAAAAATAAAATGCAAATGGCTGAAAAATAATTTTTAAAATGTTCAACATTCTTAGTTATTAAAAAGTGCAAATTCAAAGTCTTTGATATTTCATCTTATCTAAGTAAGAATAGATAAGTTAAAAACAAACAAGTAAGCAAACAAACAAGCAAAAGGCAAAGCCACAAGCAACGGTAAATGCTGGCATGGATGTGGAGAAAGACTGCAAACTGATGAAACTACTGTGGAAATCAGCATGGAAGGTCCTCCAAAATCTAAAGTAGATCTACCATATGATCCAGCTGTACTACTTGGTGCATATATACAAAGGACTTTACATCTTACAACAGAGACATTTGATTATTTATATTTATTGCTACTCTATTCACAATAACCATGAGAAGGAAACTAACTGAATATTGAACTAATGAATTTAATAAAGAAATATGATATATTAGCATATGTTGAAACTACTACTGTTGAAACACACATACACAAACACACACATACACACACATATATCTGTATATATATCCATATATATGTATATATATATATATATATATATATATCCATAAACACACAAGAATTAAAAACAGAGTTAATCTATAGCAGGCAAACATTGTCCTATGAGACATCACAGGCTACCAAATTAAAGACCCATGCCCAGGAATGAATTACATCCTTTGAAGATGTTGGTATTGAGATCCCATACATCTTCAAACATTATAGTCTGTTAGTGAATTTCTAGAACTTGACATTAAAACTTTCTCAAAATAAAAGAAACAGAAAAAAGAAAGGGAAAAACAATAAAAACAAACAAAACTCTCTATTCCTGAAGATATTATATATCTGAGCTATTAAAAATGAAGATATTAAACTACTGACCTGAAAACTTCATTTCTACTGTCTGGCTTTCACAATATTGAAAGGTCATATCCACAATAATAGAACAGAAAAAAAATCATCAACCATATTCAGCTACGAACTCTGCAAGCTACAATAATGGATGGCCTGTTAAGATATTCTCATGATTGTAGAGCATTGTAGGATTATGAATATCATTCTTATTGGATTTAAATTCTTCTCCCCAAGATGAAAACTATGACTGAATCTATATTGAATAAAGACTCTATGACCAGATTGACCTAGGCCTATCCATGCTCAAAGCATCCAACTGCTTTCATAATACAAAGCCCACATTACACAAATAAGCTGCATGGTCAGGCCTGTCACTACAATACACAGTTCCCTTTTAACAACTTCTGTCTTAGTCAGTGTTCTATTGCTGTGAAGATGCACCATGATAGCTGCAACTCTTATAAAGGAAAATATTTAATTGTTCCTGGGTTATAATTTCGTAGGTTTAGTCCATTGTCATTATGCAAGGGAGCAGAGAAGCATTCAGCCAGACATGGCACTGAAAAAGTAGCTGAGAATTCTACATCTGGATCTGCATGCAGTAAGAAAAAAAGAATGACTGGGCTTGGAATGGGCTTTTAGAAGTTTCAAAGGTCACCTCCAATGACACACTTCTTCCAAAAAACATCACATCTTCCAATCATTTCAAATAGTGTCACTCTCTGGTGACCAAGCATTAAAATATATGAGCCTATTCGGACCATTCTTGTTCAAATAGAACTTATGTCCAAGAGTGTTATATCTGAATCTTATGGTAGATGTATTTTCAGCTTTAGATATATTTGGGGATGTCCACAGATTTCCATAGTATCAATATCAGTTTAGACTCCCACAAGCAATAAATAAGTGTTTGAATTAGTCCTTTGAGAATTTTGTACATGTTTGAATATATTTACTACCCTCCCCATCTTGTCTCAAATTCAACTCCTCTTTTCTATACTCAACTCTATATCCTATTAAAACTTAAATGTAATCTGTGCTCCTCAAATATTTTTAGATATGTGGTATTTCATTGGAGTGTGATCAACTTACAAGGGGCTACACTCTTAGAGAAGATTGTCTTTGTTTCACTCAATAACCATTCATTTATAATATCTGGATAGATAGGGATGATATTTCATACTCAACTCCCATCTAATCACCTATAGTTGGTCTGGAAATCAGTGCTTATGAAATTTCTATTGCAGAACCCAGATCAAGAAGTTTCAGAGAAGAATATTAAGTGATCTAGAGAGCATTCTTGTAATATTTTGAAAAATAATGTGGCTGCCATTTGATTTGTCCAAAAAAAATCTGCCTAAGGCTAAATTGAAGAGTTTGGAATTAATAGTATTAGCAAAGATTTCAAGACAGTGGAGTATTAAGTATAGTGCATAGTTATTGGTGGCAACTCGTACACAGAGCTACTATGAAATGGAGCAAATGAGTAAAGGAAACTACAAAGTGTAGTTTGAGGAGAAAAGGAGCATTAGGCAGTGTACTGAAGCTAAATCCAGTGTGCAAGGAGATAAAACATTTAAAGAAAAGTCTGATGCTAAATGGAATAAAAAGAATCAGGACAAGACCCCATCCAGCCATGTTTCCAACTTGTGAAGAGGAATTAAAGAAAAGATTAAACAGAAGGAAACAATTGGAAATAGAAAACTAGTGAAAACTTAATTGAAGTAGGGGGCCCTGTTTTAGCCTCAGCAAGCAGTAGAATATGGCAGCTTTGGCCATATGGTTTTGGCTTTAGAGTGAAGTATGGAATAAAGGAGTCATAGAATCTTCCTCCAGGTCTAAAGAAAACCACTGGGCCAGGCATATGTCAAGGGTGTCCCTTCATGGCAAATATATATTGGCCACTGGATGAAGCTCTGAAGATGAAGCCTGGATTGCACTGAAGACCCCAAAATACCGGAGATGACAGACATGTGGGGTATCTAGCAAGGAAATCTGCTAACAGGGAATGAAAAAAAGCCCACTAGGGAGAAGTATGCTAAAATCAACAAAATTGAAGATATGGAGATCTGAAGAGTGTTTTGACATCAGACATGTAGATGCAAATTTTGAAGTTTGTCTTGCTAGATTTCAGTCTTACTCTGATTTGTTATTTCCTGACTATGCTCCCTTTTCTCCCTTTTTGGAATGGTAATGCATAATCTTTTCCATTGTATGCTGAAACTATATGATCTGCTTTATATGATCTGCTTTTATATGATCTGCTATTTTGATTTTCCAGAGGATTTAAATTGAGAGGTTGTCATGAGTCTCAGAAGAGGCTTTAATTTTAGAAGTTTAAAGAGTTTGAAGATGCTATAAATTATGGGGAGTGTAGAAATTTGTCTGACTGAATCTTGCATTATGGCTATAAGCCAATAGATTCCCAGAGACTGAAATGTGGCAGTTTAAAGAAGAATGACCCCATAAACTCATATATTAAATGTTTGGTCAACAAAGAATTGTACTATATGAAAGGATTAGGAGGTGCAGCATTTTTGGAATAATTGTAACACTGGGTGGTTTCAAAAAGCTTATTCTGAGCCCAGGGGTTATCTTTCTTCTGGCTGCCTTAAAATTCAGGTGTAGAACTTTCAACTACTTCTCTAGCACTATGTCTGCCTGAATGTTTCCATGCTCCCTGGCTTGATAACAGTAGACTAATCCTCTGAAACTGTAAACAAGCCCCAATTAAATGTTTTTCTTTACAAGTATTTCCAGGGTCATGTGTCTCTTCACAGCAATAGAACACTGTCTATGACAACATATACCCAGAGGTTTTTATACCTTACTACACAGATTATTAGAAGATCCTCTCAATGTCTGATTTCCTTTGATTTAGGTAATGGTATATTATTCAGCTGTTATAAACAATGAAATTGTAAAAATTGCAAGTGAATAAATGGAGCTAGAATTATTCATCTTGAGTGAAGTATCCTAGATCCAAAATGAAAACTATTGCATATTTTCTCTTATGTTGTTGTTAGCTTTTAAGCTTCAGCTATGTATATTTCATAAATAAAAGGTAGTGTTATAAAGAAATAAATGTGAAATGGGTAATATTAACTGGGGAAAATTTGGGAGAGTAGGGTAACAAAGGTAATATAGGTAGAAAAACTAACATTAAAGGCATTTTGGAAAGTCACAATCTAGCCTACTATTGAAGAACCTTCCTAAAATAAATACATATACAAAGGGAATTTAAAACAGAGACAATATTCTAACCAATCATATTATGCTACCAAATAAAACTCATAGTGCTCAGAATGGGTTACGTCAAATATCAGAGCTTACTTCAACAATATAACAGTAAGGCCTTCTTTCTGAATATAATACTTATATATGCTATCATCCATGTACAAATTAAACTGATGGCCAATGCTTTACTAATACCAATTAGCATTCATGGTGCCAGAAGGTACTATAAATCCTACTGAAAGAGAAAAATAACCACTAATATCACCTAGACATGTGCCCTATGACCCAGAAGAATTGCCTACATATAAAATATACTGACAAAACAGTGACACAAATATCATGGGAGTAAGCAACCACTTTTTGATTGGATTTTAAGCCTGTTCTATGAGACAGAACCCATACACAACGCTACCAAAGTATCCAAGAGTCCAAGACTGTACAGGTCATGGGCCTAATCAAAAACCTACTACTATTAATCTGCTAGAGGAGAATAGCAGTAGAATGACTTCAGGAGACATAGTGCTACATCCAAAAATCAATGCTTTATTCAACTCTCAACACACACAGCAGCATGTCAGAGTACCAAATTTTAATTGACAGAGGTACACACAACTGGAAAATAAGCAGAAAGTGTGAGAATTCAGAGAATCTAGTTGAAACAGGATGTCTTATCAAACCCATCCCCTCAAGGCTCAGGAATCTAAGTGGAAGAAGAAAGGCAGAAAGAGTCAGAGGAAGAGGATGACTCCAAAATAGTATCTTCCAGATACCACAGGATTAACATACATATGAACTTACAAAGACTATAAAAGCACACATAAGACATGCACAATTATAAAAAATGATAAAATCCCAGCATGGAGAAAGGGAAGTAGATATAAAGCCCAACCAATAACTATAGAGGTAATTGCAATTGTCACATGTTAGGAATAGGAAAGTCCATTTTCTCCAACAGAGTCACAATGCTTATATCAACTACACTCCAAAGCAGTCCCCATACCCAGGAAGACTTCCCGATTTTTGTGTATGTGGAGGAAGGAGGATGGAGGAAAGGAGGATGGAGGAAGAATTGTGGGAAGGGGTAACTGAGAGGGGGAAGTGGGAAGGATGCAAAATGAATAAGTAAAAAGTCAATTAATTAAAAATGTTTAAATCTATATATACAACTTTGTTTCAAAATATTTTTTCTTCAATGGAGCTGATAATAGAAAAATAAAAAGAGCTGGCTTTTTAAAAAGAGCAATAGAACAGGTAAACTATTCTAAATAAAAAAGAGATAACAAAAATCAGTTATATCAGAAATAAAAGGGGTAACCACATTTTAATACCACAAAAAATAACTACATGATAAGAGAGAACCACTAAACACTCGATATGTAACATGGGTGCATCAAGACTTTCACAAGTAAAATATTGTATCTGCATGAAAAAGAGAGAGTTGTCTTGGATTGCTCTATGTTTACTATGGAATATTGTAGGTTATTTAATAAAACTTACATGGGCACAAACCATTTTTTAATAAATTCAATAAACATTTACAAGTCAAAATTAATTCAGTTTATGAGCTGTAGTTAGCTTCTAACTACACTAAAAGAAAATAATTAAAATGTAGAGTAATATATCCTGAGACAAGAATAACATCTAGAAACTAAATAACAAATCCTGCCTAGCAATATCTGAAAATAATACTGTATATTATTAACAGTGACATCATCAAGGTGGTTTAACATTTACAAGTCAATGAACATGAGTCACACTGATATGAAATAGATTACCAGAAAAAAGGAGATAGCATTCAATGAAATCAGTACTAACTTATGGTGAAATCTCTTGATAAACTATAAACAAATAAGAATATCCTTATTTAATAAAGACAATAGGAAAATAAACACTAAAATATAGTGTATAGATAAAAGTTGGAACTGTGCTATGTTTCCTAACTTCCATAATGCAATATCATAGGAAAGTACTAGCCATTATAAAGACTCTGAGAGTAAGAGCTGTCTGAATTGACATACTATGTGACTGTCAGTATGAATGGATACAGCCATAAAAAATCTGAAAGAATGTGTTTAGCTTATGAATTATATGTTGATACTCAAAACTAAATTATATCCTTGTATATAAGACATGGTGGTTTTAGATTTTGATTTCAAACAATGCAATCTACGACAGAACCAGAATTATATGATTGAGTATATGTCAAGTTATGTGGATATTTTATTTGTTGAATGAAAACAAGCTTGAAATGATATGGGAAAGTTTTGTTTCCAGATGCTGTGTCCTATGTGTTTTCTCATACTTTCGGGTCAGTATTTACTTGACATGGTGTAGTATAAAGAAGGGAGAATGAACAGAGTCTAAACAGATAATTAGAGCCTGGAGACTCTGCTCTCATATATGAACTAATGCCATTATATTGATAATGGGTTTATGATCATAGATGAATTCATTATAATAAAAAAACACTGTTTTCCACATTGCTTCACTGTCTCTTATCCTTTCACCTTCAGTCATGGATAGCATCATAAGAAGGCTCTTGATACATGATATCATTTTAACCATGGATATTTCATCTTCTAGAAATTTCTATTTTCACTTGTGGTACTCTATTATGTCAATTTAAAGTGGCCTAAGATTCTAGGTGAAAGTTTAGTGCATATCATGAAGTTATGTGCAATGTGTTTATAAAGACAAAGAAAAATTCTCTTTAAAGAGTCAGACAATATCAAATTCCAAATATGAATTTGCAAGAATCATGCTATCAATTTTAAGATTTACATATTCTTCAAAGAAGAAAATATTATGAAGTTGGCAAAGGGGTATTTATGACTCTTAAAGGAACAGAATAACACAGAAGTGGAGACACATAAGCTTAAATAATTTATGCACTACTAAAAATTCAGGTGAAAATTTGTCTTTTTAAAGTATGCTACCTGGATAATGAGGAGTTCATATGCAAAACTATAATCTAAACTTTGCAGCATTAGTATCTGAAGATTTATACATATATTTATATCATACATATAAATTTGAGTTTATATAATTTCAAAAGGAAAATGTGCAGTAGCAAGGCAAAGGACATTTGGTATGACAATTAAAAACAGTGCACACAGTTTTGAAAAATAATCATTTGGAGGTTAGAAAATTTAAAACATTTTCCTCTGTAAAAGATAAAATACAAAAATCATAGAAATGTACATGTTCTGGAACTCAATCCGGTAGTTCCTCATAAAACTGGAAATAGTTCTACCTGAAGACCCAACTATACTGTTCCTGGGCATATAACCATAAGATGCTCCACCATATCACAAGGGTACATGCTCTACTATGTTCATAGTAGCTTTATTCATAATAGGCAGAAACTGGATGTAACTCAAATGTCCCTCAACTGAAGAATAGATACAGAAAATGTGGTTCATTTACACAGTGGTATGTTATTCAGCTACAAAAAAAAGAACATCATGAATTTTGCAGGCAAATGGATGGAACTAACTCACACCCAAAAGGACATGCATGGTATATACTTACTGATAAGTGGATGTTATCCAAACAGTACAGAATACCCATGATATACCCTACAAACCTTAAGAAGTTAAACAAGAAGGAAGGGCCAAGTGATGATACTTAAATACCACATGGAGGGAGGGAGCTGGGTAGGAGAAGAGAGGGGGAGAGGAAAAGGGGACAGGATCAGGTCTTGCAGGAGACAAGAAAGATGTCCAGAGGACCATTAGAATAAATGGAAAGAAAAGAAATGCAGTGACAAAACTCTAACAGAGACTGAAAGAATGGGCTACAATAGACTTGTCCAGTTTGAGACCCAATCCATGGAAGAACCCCAATCCCTGACA
The DNA here is from genome assembly GCA_964023405.1 of Apodemus agrarius. Lineage (NCBI taxonomy): Eukaryota > Metazoa > Chordata > Mammalia > Rodentia > Muridae > Apodemus > Apodemus agrarius. The sequence goes on from OZ030009.1 coordinate 41,908,167, forward strand.
CTATTACTGATGCTATGTTGTGCTTGCAGAAAGGAGCCTGGCATGGCTATCCTCTGTGAGTCTCTACCAGCAGCTGACTGAGACAGATGCAGATACTTACAGCCACCCATTGGACTGAGGTTGGGGATCCCTATGCAAGAGTTAGAAGAGTTGAAGGAACTGAAGGAGATGACAACCCCATAGGAAAACCAACAGTGTCAACTAAGCCTTACCCTGTGAGAGCTTCCAGAGACTGAGCCACCAATCAAAGAGCATACACAGGCGGGTTCAAGGGCTCTAGCACATGGCTCATATGTAGCAGAGGGCTGCTTTGTCTGTAATTTTCTATCAATATAGAAAGAAAGGAGTGACCCAAAGTCCACAAAGACAGTTTTTAGAGTTGTGGATAGATATTTTTATATGTAATGCAGCGATAGTTTCATGCCTACATATATATATATATATATATATATATATATATATATATATATGCATATATGTGTGTATGCCTGTGTGTAAGTGTGTAAGTATATGTATATTACATACATCTATTTGAATACATTAAATAAATATATTTAAAAGTTTACAAATTATTTTCCCTAGATATCAGGCAGAGTTTATTGTATGTCCCCAATACCTCAAAAAATCTCTTCATACATAGTACTTTAAAATGTAACATAAAATCAAGGTTGTTATCTCTCTCTGTTGGATATTGATGTTGTAACTTGGAAATTTTAGGAGCAGATTCTTAGGAACTGAAGACACAAATATTGGTGACTTTCAAGTCTATAACAGTGACACAACAGTGTTTTCTTTAGTTTCCCCAGGCAATATATACCTCCTGAGAGTCCTTTCGGGGTGTGTCCCCTACATGGTGTATGGAAGACTCTCAGGTGGAAGCCAGCATAAACTGTACTTGATGTTATTATTTAAAAGAAAAGGACTCAATGTCAGATAGAAACAGGAGGAAGAGTAGATCCTGGACCAATTGGGCCAGGAAAGTAAATATAATCATTATGCAACATTTTCAGAGAATGAGAGAATAAACAGAAAGGGGGAATTGTGGACATGTGTTTGTTCCTGAAACTCAGGGCACAATGGACCCTGTCAGCCATCTTCATGATGAAATATGAAAATACATCCTCTCTTTTGAAGGACTTCACTGCCTATCAGATTTCTAAGCCCCAACATATAATCACTCTGTAAAGAAAAGTCTCAAGTTGTGAAATTTTTAGAAGCAGGAAATACCCTTGTCTCCAGCCATCATACGCACCCAGATCACTTACTTGAGCTCCAGATTTAACGGAGAATTTGTTTCTGGTCCTTCAAAATTGTTCAGCGCCTCTAGGTTGTTAAGCAAAGCTTCTTCAACATTAGTCATCAACACCTCCTATAAATCAGAGATGATACTCTCTCAGAAAACAGATAGATGGCGATTTTTGTCCAGTGTAAAAGCCAATGAGCTCATGTTCACTAGCAGCACACTGGATCACTCAGGAGCTCTTTGCTGTTTTCAGTAGGCCTGTTCCAAGATACCTGAGACAAGGCAGGTTCCTTAAAACCATGCTAGTACTGGAAATACCAAGGTGATTTCTTGCTCATATAAACAGTAATAGGTTTGGAAATTACCTTTATAAGTGGCATTTACTTTTTTTCCTCCCCATATTCTCTGGCACTTTTTATATATATGTATGTATATATAGCCGGGCATGGTGGCACACACCTGCAATCCCAGTACTGGGGAGGCAGAGACAGGTGGATTTCTGAGTTCAAGGCCAGCCTGGTCTACAGAGTGAGTTCCAGGACATCCAGGGCTAGACAAAGAAAGCCTGACTCAAATTATATATGTATGTATGTATGTATGTATATATATATATATATATATATATATATATATATAAGCAGTTGTGTTCCACTGCTTAAAGCTCTGCTCTGCTCTATTCAGTCATGTGGTGTGATCAGGATATGAGAGTCACTTGGAAAATAATTTGCAGGGTTTTTTCCTTATTTAAAAGATGGGGAACATTTAAAATCAGAAGAACCTCGCCGAGACTTCTTCAGGCTTTCCTCTAAAATGTCCATAAGAATTTAGTGAATATCTTGTATTAAATGCCATAGACTACTAAGAACACAAAATGTAGATAGAAATTATGGAAATCAATGGTGATTGTTTGATACTTCTTTATATTCAAATCTATTTCAAAATAGAAAGATTAGAATTATCCACTGCATCCTGTAAACTTCTGCCAGAATAGCAAGACAGCACCATATGAGTTTTTTTCCACCATAACTCTTAGAATGTAACAAACTAAATTACACTTAGAAATGAATTGTGAGTTTCACAAAAACCTAAAATGCCTCATATTTTTATTTTACATACATTTTAGAACTATTTAAGAATTTATAAATGTTTGGACTTTAAATAAAAGAAAACTGACATTTTGACACCTCAAATCCATTACTATTCAATTTTTTTAGCTCATCATTACACAGTTTATAAACTATTTGAGTATTTGTTATGAGTTTCTCATTCTGAATATCATGCAACAAAACCTATATCTTTACCCTTAAATATCTAAGATCCTCATCACCATAGCCTTTATTAAATTAGGAAATGGTTGGCATTTTTCACTATGACTTAGCAAAAAGGGTGGAAAAATCAAGATTTTGGAGTTCATAGAAAGGTTAACCATCCTGATTGAAAGTTAGTTACATGGTATGCACTTCTCAAAATAAATAAAATCATACTGTATTTTATATCATGAAAAGTTCTAGTGGATCATCTGAGTGTCCATCTGACTAAATTATTCACTAATTACATAAAATTGAAGTTATTGACAAGATTCAGTTTTTATACATGAACCATCTCTATTATCAAGACTGTTTACACTGTATTAACAGCCGAAGAACATGCAGTAAATAGGGATTTCAGTTCTTTGGGGACTGACTTCATTTACCCACTACTAACTTCATAATAAAGTTTCTGAGTTTTCTCTGTGTCTCAGACACAATCAGTATTTATGGAAAGCACCAAGTTCTAGGAAACCACAGATATGCTCATGGTGAATGCCTCACAATGAACTGTTTACATAAATCTACTCTACCATAGAACCAGGCTTAATCTTTCAATTCAGCCTCTGCTCACTCCAAGGTTTTGTGTTTTTTTTTAAATCAAGTGCATATTCTAAACCCACTTCCAAAGGTTAAGCTCTACACAAAGATGGATGCATATTACTCCGAATCCATGAATCTATGTCATGTAAAAACATCTATACTACAAACAAATACATTCCTGCCTATCTCTCTCTCCATTATGTAACACTATTTCTACCCCTCCTATGATAAGTACAAGTTACTTCTACAATCTGACAACTGTACTCACTTATAATTTGCTTGGTATGAGATATCAACAAGATAGAATTGTTGATTCCACAAATAATGAATTAATGAAGAGCATCACATCAATAAACAACTAAAGAATACATAAAAACTTTCTTTCAGACTTTAGAAAAATGAAACATCAAGAAAATACCCACTGTGGATTCCTTAGCTTTTTTTCTTGGTTTGAAATTGTTTGTTACAGTCAGGTGAGCCATAAGTACAATTAAATACCACAATGATTTGAGTAGAATTCAGAAGACAATTGATTTCAATGAAGGTAATGAGCCTAAAAACATAAAAATTCGTTTAGAAGAAGGATGGTATTGAGGTAAAAATTTCTTATTTAGAGTTAAGCATTCATATTCTCTTATTCTCCACACTGATCAGTGGCAGTAGGTCCTATAAGATTCAACATCTCAGGGAACTCATTGGCTTCAGGTTGGCTTGTTAGCCATCTGGCCACCTGGATTTGAGTTATTTTAGCCAAGAACCTCTAGAATGTCTGCCTAGATGCTCTGAGATTGACAGCAATTGCTGTCTCTGGCAAGAAGGAAGGAGCAAGGTTTGAAAGGCTCTGCACCTCCCAGAAGGAAGGATAAAAAGTGAGAGTGCCCATGGAGGCAGTAACATTCAAGGATGTGACTATGGTCTTCACTAAGGAGGAATTCAGGCTGCTGGACCGCGCCCAGAGGAAGCTGTAGCAAGAAGTGGTGGCTGAGAATTTTAGGAATGTACTCTCAGTGGAGTATCAACTTTTTTAAAAAAAACTTCAACTTTTATTGCATAGAAAAAGAAAAAGTTTCTACCCTTGTATTACTAAATGAATTAATAAACCTGTCTCATTGTAAGAAAAGCCTGCCTGCTGCTTTCTGCTCTCCCTGTAGCTCCTTCTCAACCTCTTTTCTCCTTTGCATCCTTAGTTCTACGTTCTTCTTTTTCTCTCCTAATCAGCTCAACTCCTCACCTCTGTAAAGCTTGTTTTGCTTCTACTCTCTTTCTCTCCATTGTTCTTCTGCCCTCTACCTTCTGTCTTAGTTTCTCTTTCTGCATTCTGTGTTCTTAATTAAAGTCATAGTTCCTAGTTTTATACTTTCTCAGGACACAAGATCACATGGTATTGGCATTCCAATTACCAAAAGTTCGCCACAAGTTTAAAGAAATTCAAATCATAAATTGAATAAGAAGTTTACAACAGAAATGTTTACATGTGTTTTCATTAAGACTAGTTATCTAGCTAGACATTCATTATCTATCACTCCACAGGTTCATTGAGAGTCTGTAATTCTTATGTCTAAATTAATATTGAACTTTTGTATCCATAAACCCAGTAAATATTTTATTTTCAACCTTGCACCTATAATAAATCACTTTTCCTTTACAACCTTTAGTTAATTGTTTTGTAACTGAGGGATATTTACCACAGAGTCTTGACACATGGTTAAGTCATCCATGACCCACTGCATATATTTTTGAAAACCTACTTTTAATAAGGGTTCAACCTCCCCTTTAGCCCACTACCCAACAGAGGTAGTGTGGGAAAAGGTTATTGGGATACAGGGGAAGTTGACATGTTTAGAAATAATTCTTTGCAGTGATTCCAATCTTCATTGTTGTCAGTCCAGTCCACTCTGTGGACACCACACAAGAATCAGCAAATACAGTCCAGTCTACTTGGCAGACTCCACACATGAGTCAACAAGGGCAGTTCAGTCCAGAAGAAACTGTGGTGCTCACCAATTGGCCCCAAGCCCTGGAGGTGGCAAGAAGCCACAGGAATTTCACAAGAAGTTCATTAGTGAGTTTCTCTCTATGAAGTCACCATAAGTGAAATTCAACAATGCAATGTAAGGTGAACCAAAACATGTGTGTTGTCAGCAAAATGTATTCAGGCAGAATAAGATGAACCAAAGCTTGAGCTCCCACTGCCTGTGGGGTCATATTTATATTCCTTTTAAACACCATGCATCCTTTCATGTGTTTTCTATAGCAAAACATCCTTTCACCTGTTTCTGGTTCAGCAAACCTTCTTGCATGTGTCTGTTTAGCAAAATGCTTTCACCTGTCTGCCCACCCCCACCCCCACCCCAAAAAACATCATTATAACCTGAGTCTCCAAAGAAGCTAGAAATTTTCACTTTATTAGAGGGCATTTGAGGGAAGATATGGAAACCTAGTGCAGTGGAAACTTTCTAAAATATATGAAGCAAGTCCTAACAAGGTCTCTTTATATTCTTAGTGAGGTGTAAGTGTTAACAGCTTTGAGGGGAAAGGCTGTAGAAGGGGTTACCCCAATGTAAGTGTTGTAGCTCTATGATGTGGGAAATGTTTCCCCATTGCAAGTATTACACCTCTTTTCTGGAAAAGGGAAGGTTTCCCTAATAGTACTGCTATAACACTGGAGGTAAATGTACTCTGGCAGTTGGGATCCAAGAAATACCACAAAATTGCACCTCAAAACAAACCTCATCAACAGAATTTATTAGGAAGGAAAAACTCAGGAGAATGGCTTCCTCTGTTCAGGTGAGACAAAGCAGAGAACTAACCAGAAGACAATAGGATTTTTAAGAGGAGAGCTTTCCCCAATTGAGATTTCCAGGATGGGGATTGGTGGGCTTTCAAGTCCAGAGTTTGAACACCTATGTCTGGAGTATTCTGTAGGTGAATCCTGGTGGACAAAAGTCCTCTGGGCAGAGACCTGGCCACTTGTGTGTATCGAAAGACTTGCATGAGAGATATGGAGTCCAAACTGGACATCTCTTGTCATGAAAAAAGGCTTTCAGTTGTGGAACTGATTGCATTCAATTGAATTGTTGGCCAAGGGTATCCCATGGAAATCTCCAAACAACTGAAGCTGTGAATAAGACAACAGATTGATCTCTACAAACTGATAGCAGGGCCACATTACAGAGGACAACACCTACATAACACATTGAATATGGAAAAGTTGAGCTGATGCCTACATGGAGCTTTCAACTCTGTGTTCTAGTATCTTTGATGAGGGAAAATACACCACAGGTTACCAGAAGAGGAAAAATTAAACAGCAACCCAGCCACAAAACCTTCTTTCAAGATATTCTAGAGCACTTATGGCAAAGACATTATGGGAATAGCCAATAAATGTCTAATTCCACAAGATGGAACCTATACCCCACACTTCTTGAATGACCACAAAGATAGCCCAGAGACCTAGAGTAAATTCAAACACTACTGCTCTAAAAATGAATTGTTCTGGTCTAAAAGAACTTCAGAGATAAAAAAGGAAAAGAGACTGAGGAAAAGGAGGTCCAGTGACCAGCCTAACTTGGGACCTATCTCAAGGGGAGGCTCAAGGCTTAACACTATTACTGATGTTATGGTGTCCTTACAGACAGGAGCCTAGATGGTTCTCCTCCAATAGGCCCAACAAGCAACTGACTGAGATAGACACAGATATTTAAACACAGCCATTGGACTGAAGTCAGGAACCCCTGTAGTTGAATTAGGGAAAGACTGGAAGAAACTGAGGAGGATGGTGAGCCTATAGGAAGACCAGCAGTCTCAACTAACCTGAACCCCTATGATCTCTCAGACACTGAGCCACCAACCAGGCAACATACATGATCTGATCTGAGGTACTCAACACATATACAGCAAAGGACTGTCTGGTCTGGCTACAGTGGGAGAAGATGCAGCTAAACCTCAAGAAACTTGAGACCCCAGAGAGTGGGGAGGCCTATCTGGATGAGGGACATTCTCTTAGAGACAGGGGAAGGAGGAATGAAATGAGAAACTGTGGGATGGTGAATTGGAAGGGGGAAACAACTGGATTGTAAAAATAAAAATAATAATAATAATAATAATAATAATAATAATAATAATTGAATCACTCTTAAGGACATTCTGCTTGTTCAGTTACCATTACACAAATTTCCTCCTATGGTACATGGCAACAGATGCAGAGACCCACAGCTAGACTTTGTGTAGAACGAGAATCCTTGGAACAAACAGCTCAAAATGGGATATCACCATCATCTCCCTCCCACCAGAGCTCAGAGAGCCTAAATAATAATAATAATAATAATAATAATAATAATAATGAGGAGGAGGAGGAGGAGAAGGAGGAGGAGAAGTCTAAGAGCCTGAGAGAATGGAGGACACCAGGAGAACAAGGCCCTGTGACTCAACTAAGCAAGTCACATAGATGATCACAGACTAAAGGAACAATAATGGAGCCTATATGGGTCAGCAGCAGGTCCTCACCATATATATTGTAGCTATTAGCTTAGTATTTTTATGAGACTCCTGTGTATAAGAATGAGTGGTTCTCTGATTTTTGTGCCTGTTCTTAGGACCCTTTTTATTGTTTGTATGCCTTGTCTAGCCTCGATGTGATAGCTTCCACTTTGTCTCATATTTTATTTTGTCATGTTTTGTTGCTATCTCTTAGAATTCTCTCCTTTCTAATGAGAAACAGAAAATGAATGGGTCTGAAAGGGATGGGAGGTGAAGAAGAGCTTGAAGAAGATGGAGAAGAAGCTGTGATGAGGGCATGTGGTGTGAGAAATGAATCTGTTTTATTTTTTCTATATTCTTTGTTTACATTCAAAATGATTTCGCCTTTCCTGATTCCCCCCACCCCATACATCCTATAAGTCCTCTTCCCTCCACCCATTCCACAATAAACCCCCTCCCACTTCTCTATCCTGGTAATCCTCTACATTGCTGCATCATGCCTTTCAAGGACCAGGGCCCTTTCCTTCCTTCTTCTTGGGAATCATTTGATATGTGAATTGTGTCTTGCATATTCAGAGCTTCTAGGTTAATATCCACTTATAGGTGACTACATTTCATGTGTATTTTGTGATTGGGTTACCTCACATAGGATGATATTTTCCAATCTTTTGCCTAAGAATTTCATGAATTCATTGTTTTTAATAGCTGAGTAGTATATCATTGTGTAAATATAGCACATTTTCTGTATCCATTCCTCCATTGGGGGACATCTGAGTTCTTTCCAGGTTCAGGCGATTAAAATAAGACTGCTATGAACATAGTGGAGCATGTGTCCTTATTGCATGCTGGGGAATACTCTGGGTATATGCCCAGGAATGGTATAACAGGGTCCTCTGGAAGTGTCATGCCCAATTTTCTGAGGAACTGCCAGACTGATTTCCAGAGTGGTTGTACCAACTTGCAGTTCCATCATCAGTGGAGGAGTGTTCCTCTTTCTCCACACCCTCACCAGCACCTGCTATCTCCTGAGTTTTTGAACTTAGCCATTCTGACTGGTGTGAGGTGAAATCTCAGGGTTATTTTGATTTGCATTTCCCTAATGATTAATGATGTTGAACATTTCTTAAGGTGATTCTCAGCCATTTGAAATTCTTCAAGTGAAAATTCTTTGTTTATCTCTGGACCCCATTTATTAATATTGTTATTTGGCTCTCTGGAGTCTAACTTCTTGAGTTCTTTGTATATATTGGATATTAGCCCTCTGTCAGATGTAGGGTGAGTGAAGATCTTTTCCCAATTTGTTGGTTGCCATTTTGTCCGATTGACAGTGTCCTTTGCCTTACAGAAACTTTGTAATTGTATGAGGTCCCATTCATCAATACTTGATCTTAGACCATAAGCTATTGGTGTTCTGTTTAGGAACTTTTCCCCTGTGCACATATTCTCAAGGGTCTTCCCAAGTTTTTTTTCTATTAGTTTCAGTGTGTCTGGTTGTATGTAGAGGTCCTTGTTTCACTTGGAGTTGAGCTTAGTACTAAGAAATAAGAATGGCTCAATTTGCATTCTTCTGTATGCTGACCTCCAGTTGAACCAGCACCACTTGTTGAAAAGACAATTTTTTTTCCACTGGATGGTTTTAGCTCCTTTGTCAAAGATCAAGTGACCATAGGTATGTGGGTTTATTTCTGGGACTTCAATTCTAATCAATTGATCTACCTGCATGTCACTGTACCAATACCATGTAGTTTTTAACACTATTGCTCTATTAGTTTCAGTGTGTCTGGTTTTATGTGGAGGTCCTTGTTCCACTTGGAGTTCTTTTATTGTTGAGAATAGTTTTAGCTATCCTGGATTTTCTGTTATTCCAGATGAATTTGAGAATTGCTCTTTCTAACTCTATGAAGAACTGAGTTGGGATTTTGATGAGGATTGCATTGAATCTGTATACTGCTTTTGGCAAGATGGCCATTTTTACTATATTAATCCTGCCAACCCACGAGCATGGAAGATTTTTCCATTTTCTGAGGTCTTCTTCCATTTCCTTCTTCAGAGACCTGAAGTTCTTATACAGATCTCTTACTTGTTTGGTTAGAGTTACATCAAGATACTTTATATTATTGTGACTATTGTAAAGGGTGTCATTTCACTAATTTCTTTCTCAGCCTGCTTATCCTTTGAATATAGGAAGGCTGATTTTCTTGAGTTGATTTTATACCAGCCACTTTGCTGAAGTTGTTTATCAGTTGTAGGAGTTCTCTGGTAATTTTTTGGGTCACTTAAGTATACTATCATATCATCTGCAAATAGTGATAGTTTGATTTCTTCATTTCAATTTGTATCCCTTTGACCTCCTTTTGTTGTCTAATTGCTCTAGCTAGAACTTCAAGTACTATATTGAAAAGATATGGAGAGAGGGAGCAGCATTGTCTAGTCCCTGATTTTAGTGGGTTGCTTCAAGTTTCTCTTCATTTAATTTAATGTTGGCTACCGGTCTGCTGTAAATTGCTTTTACTATTTTTATGTATGGGCCTTGAATTCCTGTTCTTTCCAAGACTTTTAGCGTGAAATGATGCTGAATTTTGCCAAATGCTTTTTCATCATCCAATGAGGTGACCATGTGTTTTTTTTCTTTGAGTTTGTTTATGTAGTAGATTAGATTGATGGATTTCCAATATTTAACCATCCCTGCAGCCCTGGGATGAAGCCTGCTTGATCATGGTGAATGATCGTTTTGATGTGTTCTTGGATTCGGTTGGCAAGAATTTTATTGAGTATTTTTGCATCGATGTTCATAAGGGAGATTGGTCTGAAGTTCTCTTTCTCACTTGGAACTTTGTGTGGTTTTGGTATCAGGGTAATTGTGGCTTCGTAGAATGAGTTGGGTGGTGTTCCTTCTGTTTCTATTTTGTGGAAGAGTTTGAAGAGTATTGGCATTAGGTCTTCTTTGAAGGTCTGATAGAATTCTGCACTAAAACCATCTGGTCCTGTGCTTTTTTTGGTTGGAAAACTTTCTATGACCCCTTCTATTTCTTTGGAGGTTATGGGACTGTTTAGACTATCTATTTGATCCTGGTTTAATTTTGGTATTTGGTATCTGTCTAGGAAATTGTCCATTTCCTCCAGATTCTCCAGTTGTGTTGAGTATAGGCTTTCGTAGTAGGATCTGATGATTTTTTTAATTTCCTCAGTTTCTGTTGTTATGTCTCCCTTTTCATTTCTAATTTTGTTATTTGGATACTGTCTCTGTGTCCTTTGGTTAGTCTGGCTAAGGGTTTATCTATCTTGTTGATTTTCTCAAAGAACCAGCTCCTGGTTTTGTTGATTCTTTCTATAATTCTCTTTGATTCTACTTGATTGATTTCAGCCCTGAGTTTGATGATTTCCCTTCTTCTACTCCTTTGGGTGAATTAGCTTCTTTTTGTTCCATGGCTTTCAAGTGTGCCTTTAATCTGCTAGTGTATGCTCTCTCCAGATTCTTTTTGGAGGCACTCAAGGCTATGAGTTTTCCTGTTAGCACTGTTTTCATTGTGTACCATAAATTTTGGGTATGTTGTATCTTCATTTTCATTAAAATCTAAAAAGTCTTTGATTTTTTACTTTATTTCTTCCTTGACCAAGGTATTATTGAGTAGAGTATTGTTCAGGTTCCATGTGTATGTGGGCTTTCTGTTGTTTTTGTTGCTATTGAAGACCACTCTTACTCCATCTGACAAGAGGCATGAGATTAGTTCGATCTTATTATATCTGTTGAGTTCATTCTTGTGACCAATTATATGGTCGATTTTGCATAAGGTTCCATGAGGTTCTGAGAAAAAGTAATGTTATTTTGCTTTAGGATGAGATATTCTGTATATATCTGTTAAATCCAATTGGACCAAAGTTTCAATTAGTTTCACTGTGTCCCTGTTTAGTTTCTGTTTTCCTGACCAGTCCATTGAAGAGAGTGGAGGGTTGAAGTCACCTACAATTATTGTATATTGAGTTCTTGGTAGATTTTTCAGTGACCAGTGAGAAGTGTCCTTCCCTGTCTATTTGGATGACTTTAGGTTGAATGTCAATTTTATCTGATATTAGAACGGGTACTCTGGCTTGTTTTCTGAGACCATTTGCTTATGAAATTGTTTCCCAGCCTTTTACTCTGACAGTGTTTGTCTTTGACACTGAGGTGTGTTTCCTGTATGTAGCAGAATGTATGGTCCTGTTTATGTATCCAGTCTGTTAGTCTGTGTCCTTTTATTGGGGGAATTGAGTCCATTGATGTTAAGAGATATAAAAGAATAGTGGTTATTACTACCTGTAATTTTTATGTTATTGTCATGTTTGAGTGGTTATCTTCTTTTGGGTTTGATGAAAGAAGGTTACTGTCTTGCTTTCTCCAGGGTGTAGTTTCCCTCTTTGTATTTGCATTTTCCATCTACTATCCTTTGTAGGGTGGGGTTTGTGGAAACATATTGTGTAAATTTGGTTTTATCATGGAATATCTTTGTTTCTCCATCTATGGTGATTGAGAGTTTTGCTGGGTATAGTAGTCTTGGCTGGCACTTGTGTTCTCTTAGAGTCTATATGAGATCTGCCCAGGATCTTCTAGCTTTCATGGTCTCTGGTGAGAAATCTGGTGTAATTCTGATAGGTCTTCCTTTATATGTTACGTGTCCCTTTTCTCTTACTGTCTTTAATATTCTTTCTTTGTTTAGTACATTTGGGGTTTTGATTACTATGTGATGGGAAGTATTTCTGTTCTGGTCCAGTCTGTTTAGAGTGCTGTAGGCTTCTTGTATGTTCATGGTCATCTCTCTCTTTAGGTTAGGGAAGTTTTCTTCCATAATTTTGTTTAAGATATTTGCTGGCCCTTTAAGTTTTAAATCTTCACTCTCATTTATACCTATAATCCTTAGATTTGATCTTCTCATTGTGTCCTGGATTTCCTGGATGTTTTGGATTACAAGCTTTTTGCATTTTCTTTGACTGTTGAGACAATGCTTTCTGTGGTATCTTCAGCATCTGAGATTCTTTCTTCTATCTCTTGTATTCTGCTATTGATATTTGCATCTATGACCCCTGATTTCTTCCCAAGGTTTTCTATCTCCAAAGTTGTCTCCCTTTGGGATTTCTTAGTTGTTTCTACTTCTGTTTTTAGATCCTGGATGGTTTTGCTCAGTTCCTTCAATTGTTTGTTTGTGTTTTCCTGTAATTCTTTTTTTTTTCTGAGACAAGGTTTCTCTGTATAGCCCTGGCTGTCCTGGAACTCACTCTGTAGACCAGGCTGGCCTCGAACTCAGAAATCCACGTGCCTCTGCCTCCCATGTGCTGAAAGTGCTGGGATTAAAGGCTTGTACCACCACTGCCCAGCTTTTGTGTAATTCTTTAAGAGATTTTTTAATTTCCTCTTTCATGACTTTTGCCTGTTGACCCAAGTTCTCCTGTATTTCTTTAAGTGATTTTTGCTTTTCCTCTTTATTGGCTTCTATCTGTTGACCCACATTCTCCAGAATTTACTTAAGTGATTTTTATGTTTTCTTTGTAAGGGCTTCTACCTTTTGATTCATGTTCTCCTGTATTTCTTTAAGAGATTTATTTATAGCCTTCTTATAATCTTCTAATAGCATCATGATATGTGATTTTAAATTAAAATCTTGTTTTTCTGGTGTTTTGGGGAATCCAGGATTTGCTGTTGTCAGAGAATTGGGTTCAGATGCTGCCATATTGCCTTGATTTCTGTTAGTAATGTTCCTATGTTTGCCTTTTGCCATCTGGTTATCTCCGGCGTTAGGTGGTCCTATAGTCACTGGCTGGTGCTTGAACCTCTTGTGAGCCTGTAAGGCTATTTCCACACCTCTGGGTGACTGGATTTCCCCTGGCACAGATTGCTGATGGGATGTCCTACTATTGGGTGTTGTTGGAGCCCTGGTGTGCCTTGCCCCAAGCAATGTTATACTCGGGTTTTCTCTCTGTACCTGGTGTTGCCTGTCTGGTGCATCTAGGAGTAAAGATGACGGAGGCTGCGGGGACTCCTTCCAAGTGCTGGACACTCTGCAGGGCAAACATCCCAGGACAGGGCTGACACACAGAGGACCTGCAGACCTGCCCAGGCCTTGGACACAGGCAGAAGCCTGGCAGGCTGTGTTCTGAGCGATATTAAACTCAGGATATCTCTGTGTACCTGGTGCTGCCTGTCTGATCAGTCTTGGAGCAAAGATAGTGGGAGATACAGGGACCCCTTCCAAATGCTGGTCCGAATCTGTTTTCAATAAAAAGGTTAAAAAGGAAAGAGTACAGAAAAAAGAATATGAATGGCACCATACATTTTCTCAATTCAACTCTTTTCCTCCTCAGAGTTTTTCATCTTTAAATAAGCTAGACAGATCTTACTGCATTCTTTGTTTCTAATTCAGTGAATTCTTTACCTTGTAGTGTGCGACAGTGAAGAAATGAGCACACAGATATCAGGCAGTCATATTCATTTGTGCATCTGTCCTAGTAGCTTCCATTTAGAGACCTTTTAATTGGATACTTCAACTGAGACCCTTTGCAATTATATCTGATATAGTTAGAATTTATAGAAAACATCTTGCACAAAAGCACACTACTGTACTCTTACTCAGAATGATTCTATTATTAGGCCTTCTTGTGTAACTTCTTATTCATGTGATGAGAAAGGGCCTATGCTGTGAGATTTTTCTCACCTAAGCACATGTGACCTGACTTTTACTCAAGTGTCATTCCACTGAGGTAAAATGAAACAGCAAAGTGTCAACACAATACTTTTCAATCTAACTTGACTTCAGATACTCATAAGGACTTGACCAGTACTCTTGCTTTGCTTTTCCTTAATTTAACAGTTCAACACCAGGCAACGTTTGGAGGAAAACATAGAGAAACCTAAGTCTCAGTAGACCATTCTCGAGTTATGGAATAAGTGAGCTTAAATAAGAAATGATTTTTCTGTATTGATGAAAAAGTTCACAATGATTTTCCATTGTATTTTGGAATAGAAACAACCTGTAATACATAGTATCCACTGGACTGAGAAGAACTACACATTTTAACAAATATCACAGGAGTTATATGTAATTTGTAGATCCAGGAATTTTGTATTAAATTAGTGTGTCTTGGCTTACTAGTTTTATATCCTTTAAATTTCAGTAGAAATGTATATTTTCACAATAAAGTCATAGCTTTTATGTTTGTGCATTATTTAGGGAATATTTCAAAGATATGTGGCTTCAGTGAATGAAGGTTCAAGACTGTTCTTGATCTAGTTGCAGTGGTCACTTAAATGTAGTTTAAACAAAAAAAATATATGTATATGTTAAAACTACAAAATTACTATATGAAAAATCAAACTATATTACATATGCATAATTTTGTTGGTATGTGTCTGAACATGTATGTGGATACCCATGTGTCATATCAGCTTGACTTGTCAAGTTTGGCAATAAATATCTTTACCTGCTGAGTCTTTTGTCTTCTCTCTCTCTTTTTTTTATGTTTTTTCGAGACAGGGTTTCTCTGTATAGCCCTGGCTGTCCTGGAACTCACTCTGTAGACCAGGCTGGCCTCGAACTCAGAGATCTGCCTGCCTCTGCCTCCCAAGTGCTGGGACTACAGGCGTGCACCACCACTGCCTGGCCTTTTGTCTTCTCTTAATAGTTTAAGGAATACTTTAGTTTTCATGATTATATTTGTATTTGTCTGTGTCTACATGTGTGGATGTAACATGTGTGAGTACTCAATATAGACAGAACATGGATCAACTGAAATTGCAGACATCGGTAGTTGTTAGCCAGCAGAGGTGGGGCTAGAATTCAGACTCAGGTTCTCTGGAAGAGCAGCAAGTGTTCCTAACTCCTAGACAGCATCTACACACAACAAATAATTTTTATAATGACATTGTGTCCCTCTTGTATCCTTTTTAATGTTTATGATCTAAAACTATTATTTAAATTTAATATGGAAAATAGTATTTTATTTCATAATTACTGTAGACTCTAATGATAATAGCCCTGTGATGTATTTCGCTAATAAATATTCTCTATTTTCTCAATATATAATTTTCAGTCTCGAAAACTACCTAAAACAACTTGGCAAAGGGGTGCAGGGCTAGCCTAAGAAAAATTCTCTGCTAGAGAATTTCAGCTGGGATTTTTACTGCAAAATGATTATTCACTGAGTACTGTCGTAAAGTTTACAAAAGCATAACATTTTTTGTTTTGTTTTTCAAGACAGTTTTTCTCTGTATAGCCCTGCCTGTCCTGGAATTCTCTCTGTAGACCAGGCTGGCCTCGAACTCAGAAATCTGCCGGCCTCTGCCTCCCAATTGCTGAGATTAAAGTCATGTGCCACAACTGCCTGACAAGCATAAGCCTTAATTAAAAGGAGAATTCAATGTATCCTTAAACGAATTCTCAAACATTCAAAGATCTGTGTGAGTAGCATAGTAATGGGTTCCCACATTCAGAATTATTTCAGTGTAATATGTGATGACTAAATCAAAAGAAGTATGGAAAATTTACTCCAATTAAATCATTTGTTAAGTTTCTATGGTTGGGGCCAGTGTCCCCTAAAAGTACATGTATAAAAGCTTGATCATGAGCTCTGTTTGAAAACAAAGAATTAAAAGAAAGATATATCCTCATGAGAGAAAATTAGTTTTGTATGTATCCTCAGAGGATTGTGCAAATTCTGTCTCTGTTTCTTTTTTGCTTCATGCTTTCCTCCAAGAATGAGCAGACTTTTTTTGCCACAGGATCCTGCTGGTATGTGCTGCTTTGCCAACAAGCACAAAAGCAATGTGGCCAAATAGCCATGCACTCTGTCTTCTAAATGGAACCAAAATAAATCTTTCTCCCAATATGTCAGCTAAACTTATGACATTAGATAATGCCATGTGCAGTAGTGCAGTTGCCCCCTTCTCCATATTATTACATAACTAATGGGATTCTCCAAGCCACAACTGAGATTTAACCCAAATCCTTTACTATATCTGCATGCATATTGTAAGGTTCACTAAAATACATGAAAGGCACAAGCTCTGCCATACTACTGATTTTGCTGGATCCTGATTTCTTTTATAAAGAAATTTACACACACATACACACACACACACACACACACACACACACACACGCATGTGTGTGTGTGTGTGTGTGTGTGTGTATGATTTTCTGACTCTGTGTGTGAATATTCCATGTATAGACAGTGCCTACAGAAGCCAGAAGAGAGCACTGAATCTCCTGGATCTTGATTTACAGACAGTTGTGAATCACTTGATATGTGTGCAATGAATTAAACTTGGATACTCCAGAATATTAATAACTGCTTTTAACCACTTAGCCATCACTCTAAACTAACCCTATATTTTAGACAACTCCATATACAGCCATACAACCAGGGACCACTCAGAAACTAAATGCATGAAAGCAATTCTTTATCTAGGCTTAGTTTTTGATGGAGACTTCTTAGGTGTAAAGTATACCAGAAAGTCTATTTATGCTTATGTTTAAAATATCTACTTCAATTTTGTCTTATATCCTTCTTCACTAATAATTATTCCTGAAAGGTGAATATGGGTCTATGTGGTAAATTTTATCTGTCTCATCTTAAATTCTTTTTTGTATAATTTCTGAGAAATTTTTGTCTTTAGTGTATAATTTTTAAGAAAACTTCTGATGTGGGATAATATGGAGCCATATTGCATTTCAAAGAATGTGTGTGCCCTTACTAGTTACAAATACATGTGAAATGCATTGATATAGATCTTCAGATAGGGTCTCTATTATATTAAGTAATAAAAGTTTGACTAGGTTGTCACCTGAAAGAGAAAATGGGCCAGCACAAGCATGTTGTAAAAGGAGATAACTTTTTCCAGGCCATCACTGTTTCTCTTTGCATTTTTCCATTACAGTGTTAAAAGCTCCCTTTCCACACATACTTATGGAAACATGATGTTCTTTGCCCAATACATGGAGCCAAAAGACTAGGAACAGAAAATACTACAAGTCAAAATAAATACTCTGTTCTTTCATTCCCCTCAGATATTGAGTCACAATGTGGAGAAAAGTAATTAAAGCAACACTTTTGTGAACTTTTATCACACTATGCTTGTATTGACTTGGGAACATTGTCTGCTAACACATTCATGGAAATAAAGGAAATCAAATTTAATTTGTGCAGTAAATTAGGGACATACATATTGTTGAAAATAAGTAACTTGTGCCATAAAATACTGCATGCTACATTCCTGCATATGTATAAAATGAGAGGATGATAACTAAATTTTTAGTTTTCACTTTCTTATGAAAATCAAACTAGATTCAGAAACATAGAAAGCATATTTAATAATATATGTCATTTAACTTTTCACAATTAACATTAATCATATTTTGAATGTTTTTTAATATAAACACCAAAGACCATGTAGGAGTTGGATTTAGATCCCCTACATATTTGTAGCAGATGTGCAGATTAATCTTCATGTGAGTCCCCTAATAATTGGAGTAGGGGCTGTCCTAACTCTGCTGCTCCACTTCCCTTAGCTGGACTGCCTGGATGGGCCTCCGTGGGAAAGTATATGGTTGGTCCTGCTGGCAATAGATGTCCTAGAGTGGGGAGGTACCCAAGAGAGGCATTCTCTTCTCTGAGGAAAAGGGAAGGGGGTAAAGGGTAGAAGGATAAGCAATATTGAGAAGAGTAGAGAGAAGGGGGCTGTAATCTGGATATAAAGTGAATAAGAAAATTAAATGTTTGAAAAAATTGAAATAAATAAATCAAACATAAAATCAGACACTTGCATTTACTGCAGAGTGAAAATTTTAGACTTACCTCACAGGCATACTTTCCTACCCCATTTCTCTCTATTTTTCTCTCTTTCATCATTCTTTGCTCTATCATACACAGAGCAGCAACAAAAGATATCAACATGAAAATGGAACATGAAATGTTCATGAATATTATGTTTAAGAACCATTCTTTCTGCATTTCACATGTGAGTTCAATTCTTAGAAATAAAATCTAATAATATAGTCCTTTTTCTACATTTGTTTTTGATTCATCTATTTTACTATGAATAAGATAATTACATTCATGTCTGCATGAGCAATACTCCACTGGTTATGCCAAAGTTTTCATATTCATTTGTCAATGGGTAGCTAGATGGATTCCATATCTTCAACATTATGAATAATTGTGAAACAAACAGGATGAGCAAGTGTATCCTACGGTATTAAACAGAAACTCTGGAGCAGAGTGATAATTATATGCTAATAAGTTACTGAGAATTTTGTAGGTCCTCCATAAGTAAGGGAAATGAGTCTAGAAATGTAGGAAACTTGAGCTTCAGGTGAAGTTCAAAGTAAAATATCTTTAATTCTGACATTTTGAAGCTTCTTTAGAAGAGTATAAAAAGACGACTAATTTCACTAATATTACACATAACAATAGAAATTAGAAATGGAATAACACACAGTCACATGAGAACACAAAGGAGTGCCAACAGGTTATTTTCCAATGAGAGACAGATAGGAGGCAGATCTGGATGGGAGTAGAGGCAAGAGTAGAGTGGAGGGAAGGAAAACTAATCAGGATATAACATAAGAGAAAAATCTATTTTCCATAAAAATGAAAAATAACATTTTGAGAGATATGGGCTTTACAAGAGGAGGGTACCAGAGGATGGTTCCATAAACAACCTTGTATTTGTTCATACATCAACCCCTGATCTCTCTGAGGTGCCTCGGTTTCCCCGAATGCTCACTGAGAGCAATAAGACAATTCAGTCATGTCTTATTTTGGAGACACTACTTTTTTATTGATTATTTTATTTACTTAAATTTCAAATGCCCCCCTTCCCAGTTTCCCCTCTAAAACCACCTCATTCCATCCCTATCCACTTTGCCTCTCAGAGGGTGCTCTGCCACCACCTACCCATGTACTCCTGTCTCACCTTCTAGCATCCTAGATGCTGGGACAACAAGCTGCACAAGAACAAGAGCTTCCCCTCACACTGATGCCAGATAAGGCACCCCTCTACTACATATTTAGCCTGAGCAATGGGTCCACTCATGTATACTCTTTGGTTTGTGGTTTAGTCCCTAGGAGCTCCGAGGAGTCCAGTTAGTTGGTACTGTTGTTCTTCCTATGGGGTTGCAGTCCCCTTCGGCTCCTTCTGTCCTTCTCAATCTCTTCCATTGAGGGTCCAGGGCTCAGTCCAATAATTGGCTGTGAGTGTCTACATATATCCTGATCATGTGCTGGCAGAAAATCTCAAAGGACATCCCTGCTAGGCTCCTGTCTGCAAGCAGTTATAGGCATCATCAATAGTGTATGGGTTTGGTGTATGCAAATGGGTGGATCCCAAGGTAGGGCAATCTAGTGATGGCCTTTTCTTCAGGTTCTGCTCCATTTTTTGTCTCTGTGTTTCCATGCATATCCTTTCAGGTCTGGGTTATCTCACTCAGAATGATATTTTCTAGTTCCATTCATTTGCCTGAAAAATGCATGATGCCCTCATTCTTAATAGCTAAGTAGTATTCCATTGTGTAAATGTACCACATTTTTTTGTATCCATTCTTCTGTTAAGGGACATCTGTGTTGTTTGTAGCTTCTGGCAATTCTAAATAAGCCTTCCATGAACATAGTGGAGCACATGTCCTATTTATATGTTGGAGTTTCTTTTGGGTATATTCCCAGTAGTGGTATAGATGAGTCTTTAGGTAGAACTATTTGCAATTTTCTGAGGAACCTCCAAATTGCTTTCCAAAGTGGTTGTACCATCTTGCTATCCCACCAGCAGTGAAAGAGTGTTCCTCTTTCTCCATATCCTCATGATCAATTGCGGTCATCTGAGTTTTTTAATCTTAGCCATTCTGATTGGTGTGAAGTAGAATCTCAGTGTCATTTTGATTTGCATTTCCCTGATAACTAAGGGTGTTGAACATTTCTTTAAGTGCTTCTCATCCATTTGAGATTCCTTACTTGAATATTCTCTGTTTGACTCTGTTCCTTATTTTTTAATTGGGTTGTTTGAAGGCTAGCTTCTTGAGTTCCTTATATTTAGATATTAGCCCTCTATCAGATGTGGGGTTGGTGAATATTTTTCCCAATCTGTAGGTTGCCAATTTGTCCTTTTGGCTGAGTCTTTTGCCTTACAGAAGCTTTTCAGTTTTATCGGGTCCTATTTATTAATTGGTCTTGGAGCCTGAGCCATTAGGGTTCTATATAGAAAATGTCCCCTGTGCCAATTAGTTTGAGGCAGTTTCTCACTTTCTCTTCTAATACACTCAGTGCATCTGGTTTGATATTGGGATCCTTGGTCTACTTGAACTTGAGCAAGGTGAAATTATGGATCAATCTTCAGTTTTCTACATACATTACTGCCAGTTGGACTAGCACCATTTATTGAAGATGCTTTATTTTTCCCTTTGCATGTCATTGGCTTCTTTGTTGAAAATCCAGCATTCATAAGTGTGTGGGCTTATTTCTGGCTCTTTAATTCTATTCCATTGATAGACATATCTGTCTCTGTACCAATATCATGTGGTTTTATTACCATTGCTCTGTAGTACATTTGAGGTCAAGGATGGTGACTCCCCCTGGAAGCTCTTTTATTGCTAAGAATTATTCTCCTTGTCCTGTGTTTTTGATTATTCCATATGAAATTGAGAATTGCTCTTTCCATGTCTGTGAAAAACTGTGTTGGAAACTTGAGTTGGACCTATAGATTGCTTTTGGAAAGATGGCAATTTTAATATTTTAATCCTACCAATCCATGAGCCTGGGAAATCTTTCCATCTTCTGTGGTCTTTGATTTCTTTTTTACAGAAGTTTGAAGTTCTTATTGTACAGAGCTTTCACTTGCATGGTATGAGTTATACCAAGACATTTTATACAATTTGTGGTTAATGTGAAGAGTGTTATTTCCCTAATTTCCTTCTCAACCCATTTGGAATTTTTATAAAGAAAAGCTACTGATTAATTTGAGTTAATTTCATATCCAACCACTTTGCTGAAATTGTTTATCAGCTATAGAAGTTCTCTGGTAGAATTTTTGATGTCGATTATACATACTATCATATCATCTGCAGTGATACCTTGACTTCTTCTTTTCCAATTTTATACCCTTGGTCTTATTGCTCTATCTAGAACTTTGAGTACTATATTAAATAGAGACAGAGAGAATGGGCAGCCTTGTCCTGTTCATGATTTTAGTGGGATTGCTTCAAATATCTCTCCATATAATTTGATATTGGCTGATAGTTTGTTGTATATTACTTTCATTATGTTTAGATAAGGGCCTTGGTCTCCTGATTTTTCCAAGACTTTGGACATGAAGGGGTGCTGTATTTTATCAAAAGCTTTTTTGGCATCTAAGAAGATGATCATGTGATTTTTCCCTTTGAGTTTGTTTATATACTGGATTTTATTAATGGATTTTCATATAATGAACCATGCCTGGATCCCTGGGATGACACCTACTTGCTCATGGTGAATGATGGTTTTGATGTGTTCTTGGATTAGGTTCCCCAGAGTTTTACTGAGTACTTTTTTATCAATATTCATTAGAGAAATTGGTCTGAAATTCACATTCAATCTTTGTGTGGTTTAGGTACCAGAGTTACTGTGAATTTGTAGAACGAATTAGGTAGTGTTCCTTTTGTTGTTTTTTAATTTTAATTTCAAAATTCTTTGTTTACATTCCAAAGGCTTTCCCCTTTCCCAGTTCCCCCTCACCATATGTCCCATCAGTCCTTGTCCCCCCCCCCCCGCCCATTCCCCATTCATCCCCCAACCCTTTCTCTGTTTTGGTACTCTTCTGCAAAACTGGAAACAGTCTTTTCGGGACCAGTGTCCTCTCCTTCCATCTTCTTGGGAATCTTTTGATTTGCTAATTGTGCCTTGAGTATTCAGAGCTTCTGGGCTCATTAATATCCACTTATCAGTGATTGCAATTCATGTGTATTCTTTTGTGATTGGGTTAACTCACTTAGGATAATATTTTCCAGATCCAACCATTTGCCTACAAATTGCATGAATTCATTATTCTTAATTGCTGAGTAGTATTCCATTGTGTATGTATATATGTGTGTGTATATATATATATATATATATATATATATATATATATCACATTTTCTGTATCCATTACTTCTTTGAGGGACATCTGGGCTCCTTCCAGCTTCTGCCTATTATAAATAAGGCTGCCATGAACATAGTGGAGCATGTATCTTTATTGCATGCAGGGGAATCCTCTGGGTTTATGCCCAGGAGTGGTATGAAAGGGTCCTTTGGAATTGTCATGCCCAATTTTCTGAGGAACCACCATACTGATTTCCAGAGTGGTTGTACCATCTTGCAATCCCACCAACAGGGTAGGTGTGTTCCTTTTTCTCTACATGCTCTCGAGCACCTGTTGTCTCTTGAGTTTTTAATCTTAGCCATTCTGACTGGTGTGAAGTGGAATCTCAGGGTTGTTTTGATTTGCATTTCCCTGATGACTAATGATGTTGAACATCTCTTAAGGTGCTTCTTAGCCATCCGAATTTCTTCTGGTGAAAATTCTTTGTTTAGCTCTGTACCCCATTTTTAATAGGGTTATTTGGTTCTTTGGGGTCTAACTTCTTGAGTTCTTTGTATATATCGGATATTAGCCCTCTGTCGGATGTGGGGTTGGTGAAGATCTTTTCCCAATTAGTTGGTTTCCATTTTGTCCTTCTAACTGTGTCCTTTGCCTTACAGAAACTTTGTAATTTTATGAGGTCCCATTTGTCAATTCTTGATGTTAGAGCATAAGCTATTGGTGTTCTGTTCAGGAACTTTTCCCCTGTGCCCATGTCCTCCAGGGTCTTCCCCAGTTTCTTTTCTATTAGTTTCAGTGTGTCTGGATTTATGTGGAGGTCCTTGATACACTTGGAGTTGATCTTAGTACAAGGTGATAAGAGTGGGTCAATTTGCATTCTTCTGCATGTTGACCTCCAGTTGAACCAGCACCATTTGTTGAAAAGGCTATCTTTTTTCCACTGGATGGTTGTAGCTCCTTTATCAAAGACAAGTGACCATAACTCTGTGGGTTCATTTCTGGATCTTCAATTCTATTCCATTGATCTACTTGCCTGTCACTATACCAATACCATGCAGTTTTTAACACAATTGCTCTGTAATACTGCTTGAGGTCAGGGATATTGATTCCCCCAGAAGTCCTTTTATTGTTGAGAATAGTTTTAGTTATCCTGGGTTTTTTGTTACTCCAGACAAATTTTAGAATTGCTCTTTCTATATCTATGAAGAATTGATTTGGGATTTTGATGATTGAATCTGTAGATTGCTTTTGGCAAGATGGCCATTTTTACTATATTGATCCTGTCAATTAAAGAGCAAGAAATATTTTTCCATCTTCTGAGGTCTTCTTCAATTTCTTTCTTCAAAGATTTGAAGTTCTTGTCATACAGATCTTTGACTTGTTTGGTTACAGTCACACCAAGATACTTTATGTTGTTTGTGGCTATTGTGAAGGGAGTTATTTCCCTAACTTCTTTCTCAGCCTGCTTGTCTTGTGAGTATAGGAAGGCTACTGATTTGCTTGAGTTGATTTTATAACCAGCCACTTTGCTAAAGTTGTTTATCAGCTGTAGGAGTTCTCTGGTGGAGTTTTTGGGTTGCTTAAGTATACTATCATATCATCTGCAAATAATGATAGTTTGACTTCTTCCTTTCCAATTTGTATCACTTTGACTTCCTTATGTTGTCTAATTGCTCTTGCTAGAACTTCAAGTACTATATTGAAAAGATATGTAGAGAGAGGGCAGCCTTGTCTAGTCCCTGATTTTATTGTATGGAATAATTTGAGGAGTGCCCTGGGCTTTTGGGGGGAGGGTGTTTCAAATGACTTCTATTTCCTTAGAGAATATGAGACTGTTTAGATAGTTTAACCTCCTTTGATTTAAATTTTGTACATGGTATTTGTCTAAAAAGTCATTCATTTCATCTAGGTTTTTCCAGTTTTGTTGAGTAAAGGCCTTTGTATTGGAGTCTATGACTCTTTGAATTTCAGTTCTTATGTCTCCTTTATTTCAAAGTTTGTTCATTTGGATACTGTCTCTGTGCCCTTTAGTTAGTTTGGCTAAGAGTTATCTATCTTGTTGATTTTCACACATAAGCAACTTTCCATTTTGTTTATTTTTTCTATTGTTCTCTTTGTTTCTAATTTGTTGATTTCAGCCTTGATTTTGACTACTTCCTGCCTTCTACTCCTCTAGGGTTTTAAGGTATGCTGTTAAGTTACTAGGGTAGGATCTCTCCAGTTTCTTTAAGAAGACACTTAATGCTATAAATTTTCCTCTTAGCACTGCTTTCACTGTGTCCCATAAGTTTGGGTACACACTATGTCTTGGTTTTCATTTAATTCTAGAAAGTTTTTTATTTCTTTCTTTCTTTTCTCCCTGACCAAGTTATTGAGTGGAGAGTTGTTCAGTTTCCATCAATGTATGAGTTTTATGTTGATTTTGTTGTTATTGAACAGCTTTGATCCATGATGATCTGATAGGATGCATGGGATTATTTCAATCTTCTTTTCTGGTCCAAGCTATTTGTTGTTCTGTAGACTTCTAGTACATTTATGGCCATTTCTTTCTTAAAATTGGGCAAGTTTTTGTCCATTATTCTGTTGAAGATCTTTTCTGGACCTTTGAGCTGGGAATGTTCATTCTCTTCCATTCCTATTATTCATATATTTGATGTTTTCTTGTGTCCTGGATTTCCCAGATGTTTTATGTTAGGCATTTTTTATGCCTTGTATTTTATTCTTGGATCACTGTAATCAATATCTTCTGTCATATCTTCTATGCTTGAGATTCTCTCTTTGTTCTCTTGCATTCTGTTGGTGATGCTTACATCTGTAACTCCTGACCTCTTTTCTAGGTTTTCCACTTCCAGGGTTGCCTTTATTTGTGATTTGTTTATTGCAGCTACTTGCATTTTTAAGTTTTGGACTGGCTAGTACAATTCCTTTACCTGTTTGATTATGTTTTCCTGTATTTCTTTGAGAGGTATAATTGTTTCTTTTTTAATGGCTTCTACCTGTTTAACTGTGTTCTTTTGTATTTCTTTAAGTGAGTTATTTTATTCTCCTTAAATGTCTATATTAGCTTCATAAGATGGGATTTTAGGTCAGTATCATGCTTTTCAAGTGTATTTAGGGTATTCTAGACTTGCTGTGGCAGGAGAACTGGATTCCCACAATGTCAAAGTATATTGGCTTCTGTTGCCAATGATCTTGCACTTGCCTCTCACCATCTCCTTATCTCTGGTGTTAACAGCCCTGAGTTACTCTGTGTAGAGCCTGTCTCCTGTTTCCCTGGGTTGTTCCTGGGAAAATCTGTGGTCTGAGCTCCAGCCGATCTCCTGGGAGCCCTGCAGACTGTGCAGTGTTGATACTTAAGGGGAAACAGGGTGATCTGCCCCCAAACAGGTGCAGACCTGACCAGACATGGCCTTTGGGCCTAATGCGGAGTAATCCTGCTTCTGCTGAGCACCTGTGGTGGGGTCACAACTGCTGTGGTTGTTTACGTGGCTCTTCTCCCTATTGCCCTGGCTTCAGCAGATCTCCTGGTAGTCCTGCAGACTGTGCAGTGTTGACAAAGACAGGTTGATCTGCCCCCAACATAACACAGACTGCTTAGATATGGAGAAATTAGAATTCTATTCATATTCAACATACAAATATATTTTCAATGTATTATTTCAACTTTATTTAGTTATAACTAATATATTTGAAATATCAAATGAGGAAATATTTTAAGGCTACCATAACATCATTATTTCTTGTTATTCATTAAATATGTCAGATATAAACTAACATAGAAAAGAAAGTAATACATAAACCATTACAGAAATTCATTAAATATGTCAGATATAAACTAATATAGAGTAGTACATAAATCATTACAGAATGAACAAAGTTAATATATTCATGAGTCATTTTTATTGTTCAAAACAATTAGTTTTTGTCATCTTCTGTGGAACTAGGGATCCTATAGGTCTTTGGTCCAGCCAGAAATGGCTAGAATCTAAGAGCTCTTAGAAGGCAAACCTTTGCAGGACAAGTAGCCAGGGTCCCAGGTCTTGTCTACTATTGTGGCAGTGCCAATGCCAGCAACAGGAGCAGTGACAGGTATCAGCAGGTGACAGCTATTGTGAGAGCAACAGAGAGAGAAGGGATAGCAAGGGCATGAGTCCAGCTGGCCTGGCTGGTCTAAGTTCCAGCAGTGAATGCTTTGGGAGATATAGCAGGAAATATTAATAAACAATTCATGCTAAGACTGGCATGGTACTGACGGGCCTTTTTCTCATATCCAGTGGACTCTCTAACCCAGAGCTGTGAAATCTTGCCACCCTACTAAGTTCCCACTGGAGGGTTACTCCCACACCAGCACCAATCATCCAAATTCCCACGGCCGTTTTTGGGTGCACTTCTTGCAAACCCATGTGTTACTGCCTTACCTTTCTCTCTGAAGCCCATTTGAGCCACCATGTGAAGGAAAACACACAAACTTAGTTCAGAGTCAACAAGCAATTCAATTGTTGGGTGTTGGTTTTTCCACTCAGTTTGTCTGCCTGCACACCATGCAGGGTGCAGGCTGCGAGAATGCGATGGAGATGCAGGCCACAATGAGGGATCACACCAGACCAAACAGTTCCACATGGGGCTTTATTTAAAATGGAGTAAAGGTGCAGCAGGAAGGAAGGGAGGGAGAGAGAGAGAGAAAGAAAGAGAGAGAGAGAGAGAGAGAGAGAGAGAGAGAGAGAGAGGAGAAACGCTACCCAATTATATACGGATGATGACTTAAACTACAGGTAAAGGTAGGCCCATTGAGTTATGGGCATATGGCGGCCGTTGCCTTGGTAACAGGCCTATAGTCACACTGTGCTAATTGTGGCCTATATGACATCAGAGGTCTCGGTACTAACACTGGGTGCAACTACTAGAATCTTAATCTTGTAAGCTATATTAAATAGTAATGCTCTGGAGGAGAATCCACCAGGCTCTAAACTGGGGGTCACATGTAGCTACATTCTGTCCTCCCACTCTCCCAGTTCCTAAAATTATATCTCTCTCCTGCCTCTTCTCTTCCTTCCTCTGACCAGAAGTCCCACCTACTTGCCTAGTGATTAGCTTCCTTATTCATTAGAAGGGTCACATGAAGTCCTGAGTAGGTGATTCACTCCTCATTCCAGGTACCCCCTCTTTAGAAAGCTGAATTAGCATCAAAATACAAACAGCAAGAGGGCTAGCCACAACAGGGAGAGAAATCTCTTCCCTAAAGTGTTACAACTCAGGAAGATAGCCATTCTCAATTGATTCTCAGTTAAATAACTGGTGCACTTTTTATTCAATGTACATAGGGAGTTCATAAACATTGAGGAGCTGGGTGGAATTCATGGGTAGATGCTTCCTATTGGCTCAGTTTGAGGTGGTAGAATGCTCTATTAGCATGGGGAAGAGCTTCAGGTGTTTTCCTTATATAACTGATTATCATGGTTCTCTCGATGAGATGTTTTAATGACATCTTCCAGAGTAAGTAGAATTTGGTAGGGAGCTGGCCCTAAGCCCACCTTAGTATTCAATTCTGAGTGTCACAGGGTTTGAGCTCACTCAACCACACCAATTCTTCTGTCTTCCTGCACACTCTACTCATTCCACAAGTTTTTAGTTTTCAAACATCTTAGTAGATACTTAACAGAAGACTTGAGTGAATTTTTTATCAAATTAAAATAAATGTATACCTAGAAATTTTTAACTGATACAAAAGTACAAAATAATAATAAAAATAAAAAAGCTAATTAATTTTAATGATTCATGAACTTTCTTCATACGTAGAATGTGCTGAAAAAAAGTTCTAACAGAATTTAAAACTTAGCAGTATGTATTAAGTATGTAAAAATAATGGGATTGATTATATTATTTTTATATTTATATTTATACATAATGTGTTTTATCCATATTAGCACTCATTTAGTGTTTTTGTAAGATTGTTTATTAAAAATAGATAGAAAGGCTGGTTAGACTTCAAGTCCATGCTTGCACCAGCAGTGGTGCCAGAGCAGAGTGTATGGTACCCCAACTCAAAGGTCTGCTTGCTTCTCAAGATGCGAGCTATAATCTGACACACACAAGAGGTCTACTCAAACCCAAGACACACAGCTCCACCTGCCTCCTAGGAGGCCTGCTACAATGCTCAAGCCAACCAATACCAGAGATAGATAAATGGCAAAAGGCAAATGCTAGAAGAGAAGCAACAGAAAGCAGTATAATATGGCACCACCATAAGCCATCTCTCTAATAGAACAAACCCTAGATATCCTAAGAAACCTGAAGAAAAAGTATGTGGCCTTAAATTCTGTAAGTCCCTTAAAGAAATCCAGGAAAGCACAACAAAACAGGTAGAATCCCTTGAAGAGGAAACAAAAAGTCCCTTAATGAAATATAGAAATGCTAGAATTGGAGGCAACTCTCAAGATAGAAAACCTAGAAAAGAGAACAGGTACTACACATACAAGCATTATCAATAAAATAAAAGAGATAGAAGAGAGACTCTCAGGAATAGAAGATACCATAGAACAAATGGATACATCAATCAAAGAAAATTCCAAATATAAAAATTTCTTAACTCAAATCATTCAGGAAAATTGGGACATCGTGAAAAGACTAATCTTAAGAATAATAGAAGAGTTTGAAGATCCAACAAAATCATAGAAGAAAATTTTACTTACCTAAAGAAAGAGATGGGTATCAACTTACAAAAAAGCCTACAGGACACAAAATAGATTGGACCACAAAAGAAAATATTCCTGCCACATAAAAATCAAAATACTAAATGTACAAAATAAATAAAGAATATTAAAAGCTGCAATGGAAAAAGGCCAGATAACATATAATCACAGACCTATCATAATTATACTAGACTCCTCAGCAGATACCCTAAAAACCAGAATATCCTGGACAGATGTCTTGCGGGCCATAAAAGAACACAGACGTCAGCCCAGACTATTAAACCCAGCAAAACTCTCAATTGACATGGATGGGAAAAAAGATATTGTATGATAAAACCAAATTTTAAGAATATCTTTCTACTAATCCAGCCCTACAGAAGACACTAGAAGGAAAACTCCAACACAAGGAAGATAATTTAAACTAAGAAAACACAAGAAAATAGTCATCTCACAACAAAACCAAAAGAAGAGAATCACACACATACAGTAACACCTCCAACATCAAATATTGGGAACTAACAATAACTGGTAATTAATATATCTCAACATCAATGGACTCACTTCCCCAATAAAAAGACAGAGTCTAACAGACTAAATTGGATCTATCATTCTGGAGCATACAGGAAACACACCTTAGCAACAAAGATAGAACAACCTCAGAGTAAAGGGCTAGAAAGATTTCCAAACAAAAACATAAAAGAAAGAAGCTAATACAGACATTATAATATGTTTTTAAAAAATAAACTTTTAACCAAAAGTTGTTGAAAGAGATAGAGAAGAAGACTTCCTATTCAACAAAGGAAAAATCCACAAAGATTACATCTCAATTCTAAATATCTATACCACAAATGCAAGGGCACCCATATGCATCAAAGAAACTTTAGAAAACTCAAACTACACATTGAATTCCACACAATAATAGTGCAGGTCTTCAACACCACACTCTGACCAATGGACAGGTAATTCAAAGCAGAAAATAAACAGAGAAACAATGAAACTAACAGATGTTATGAACCAAATGGATTTAACAGATATCTACAGAACTTTTCACCAAAAAACAAAAGAATATACATTCTTCTCACCACCTCACAAAATCTTCTCCAAAGTTGACCATATAATCAGGCACAAATCAAGCCTCAACAGAGAGATTTTTAAAACTCTCTTCATTTTATCAGATCACCAAGGCTAGACTTCAAAAATAACAGATCAGGGAAAAAGAAAGAAAGAAATTAAAGACTTCTTAAAATTCAATGAAAATTAAGGCACAATACATCCAAGCTTTCTGAATAAAGAGTTGTTCAGTTTCCACAAGTATGTGGGCTTTCTGTGGTTTCTGTTGTTGAAGTTCAGCAGAGTCTGTGGTGATCTAATAGAATGCAAGGGATTATTTCAGTTTTATTGTATCTGTTGAGGTTTGTTTTGTATCTGATTATACAGCTAATTTTGGAGAAGGTTCCATGAGGTTCTGAGAATAAAGTATATTCTTTAGTTTGGGGAGGGCGGTGAAATGTTCTGTAGATTTCTGTTAAATATATTTGGTTCATAACTTCTGTTAGTTTCATTGTGCATCCATTTATTTTCCATTTCAATTACCTGGTGAGAGTGGGATGTTGAAGACTGCCACTACTATGTGTGTGGTTCAATGTGTATTTTTGAGCTTTATTAAAGTTTCTTTTATGAATGTGTGTATACTTGCACTTGAAGCATAAATGCTCAAAATTAAAACATTATCTTGATGGATTTTTTCTTTGATGATTATAAAATGTCCTTCCCCATCTCTTTGCATTACTTTTTGTTGGATATTAGAAGGGCTACTCCAGTTTGGTGAGGGGAACTGCTAGGATGTCCCTTAGACCTGGGATCTGGAAGCTCCCAAGACTCAATGTGGGTGACCTTAACTGAAATGTCCAACAGTGGGGATATGGAACTTGAAAATACCACTTCCAATAGTTAGACAGGGCCTCCAGTGGAGAGATGGAAACACCAAACACCTTCAAAATGAAAGAATGGCTACCAGTCACCCGTCCAACTTGGAATCCATCCTATGGATGAGTACCAATCCCTGACATTATTACAGATGCTATGTCGTGCTTGTAGACAGGAGCCAAGCATGATTATCCTCTGAGAGGCTCTATCAGCAGCTGACTTAGACAGATGCAGACACAGCAAACCATTGGACTGAGGTCAGGGACCACTATGAAAGAGTTAGCAGGATTAAAGGAACTGAAGGGGATGGTAATCCTATAGGAAGGACAAAAGTATCAACTAATGGGTACCCCTGGGAGCTCCCAGAGAGACTGAGCCACCAAGCAAAGAGCATACACCAAATGGCTCAAAGCTGCCAGAAAATATGTAGCAGACAGCTTCCTTGTCTGGCCTCAGAGAGAAAGAATGTGCTTAATCCTATGGAAACTTAATGCCCCAAGAAAGAAGAATGCTGGTGGGGTTGAGGCTAGGGTGGGTTGTCAGGTGGGGAATGCACCCTCTAAGAGAGGGAGGTTAGGGGTATGGGATGAGGGGGAACCAGGAATGGGGGCCAGCTTTTGGAACATAAATCAAATAAATAAATAAATAAATAAATAAATAAATAAATAAATAAATCATTCACCAGGAAAAATTAAGCTTTACTACAGGGATTTGGGGATGGTTCGATATATGAAAATTCAACAATGTAACCCATTATATAAACAAACTAAGAACAAAGGTCACATGACCATCTCATTAGATATTCAAAAAGCCTTTGACAAAATCCAACACCCCTTCCTATTAAAATTTTTAGAGAGATCAGTGATTCAAGGCACATCCCTAAAAGTGATCAAATCAATATATAGTAAGCCAATAGCCAAGGTCAAATTAAATGGAAAGAAACTTAAAGCTATCCCACTAAAATCAGGGACAAGACAAGGTTGCCCAGTATACAATATATCTCCCTATCTATTCAATATAGTATTAAAGTTCTAGCTAGAGCAAGAAGATAACAAAAAGAGATCAAAGGAATACAAATTGGAAAATAAAATATTTAGGTATCATTATTCACAGGTGATATGATAGTATACATAAGAGATCCCAAACATTCTACCAGTGAACTCCTCCAGCTAGTAAACAACTTCAGCAAAGTGGCTGGATATAAAATTAAATCAAAGAAATTAGTAGTTTCCCTTCATACAAATGATAAATGGGTTAAAAAAGAAATTAGGGAAACAACACTCTTTACAATAGCCACAAATAATATAAAATATCTTTGTGTGACTCTAATCAAGCAAGTAAAAGATCCATTCAGCACGAACTTCAAGTCTCTGAAGAAAGAAATTGAAGAAGATATAAAAAGATGGAAAGATCTCCCATGCTCCTGGATCAGTAGGATTAATATAGTGAAAATGGACATCTTACCAAAAACAATCTACAGATGCAATGCAATCCCCATCAAAATTCCAACACAATTTTTATAGACATTGAAATAACAATTCTCAACTTCATATGAAAAACAAAAACCTAAGATAACCAAAACAATCCTGAACAATAAAATAACCTCTGGAGGAATTTCTCTTCTTGACCTCAAGCTGTACTACAGAGCAGTAGAGATTAAAACAAACAAACAACAAAAAAAGCCTGTATCATATTGGTTCAGAGTTCAGAGAGACAACTTGATCAATGGAGTAGAATCAAAGACACAGAAACAAACCCACATACCTATGGACACATGGTTTTCAATGAAGAAGGCAAAAGAATACAATTCCCCAAAAAGCAACTTCAATAAATGATGCTAGTCAAACTGGACATCTGCATATAGAAAAATGAAAACAAATGCATATTTATTACCCTGCACAAAACTCAAATCCAAATAAGTCAAGGACCTTAACATAAAACCCAATACACTAAACCTAATAGAAGAGAAAGTGAAAAAGCCTTGAATGCATTTATACAGAAGACAATTTCCTGAATACAACACCAAGACATCAGGCTCTAAGATCAACAATTGATAAATAGGACCTCCTGACACTGAAATGCTTCTATAAGTTGAAGGACACTGTCAAAGGGACAAAATGGCGGCATACAAATTGGAAAAAAAAAGATCTTTACTAACTCTTTATCCAATAGAGGGCATATATATATATATATATATATATATATATATATATATATATATGTGTGTGTGTGTGTGTGTGTGTGTGTGTGTGTGTGTGTGTGTGTATGTATATATATATATATATATATATATATATAGAGAGAGAGAGAGAGAAATTAAACTTCAACAAACCAAATAACTCAATTAAAAAATGGGTTACAAAACTAAACAGAATTCTCCACAGAAGAGACTCAAATGGCTGAGAAGCACTCAAAGAAATGCTCAGCATCTACAGTCATCAGGAAAATGCAAATAAGAATGACCCTGAAATTCCATATCACACCAATCAGAATGGCACATGTTGGCAAGGATGTGCTAAAAGGGACAAGTCCTCCATTTGTGGTGGGATTTCAAACTTGTACAACCACTCTGAACATCTATCTGGCAGTTTCTAAGAAAATTTGAAATAGTTTTACCTGAAGACCCTGTTATACTGCTCCTTGGAATATATCCAAATGATGCTCTACCATAGGATTTGTGCTCCATTATGCTTATAGCTAGCCTCATTTGTAATAGCTAGAAACTGCAAACACCCCATATGTCCCTAAACTGAAGAATGGATACAGAAAATGGGCTTCATTTACACAATGGAATACTACTGAGCTGTTAAGAACAAGGACATCATGAATTTTTTTGGGAAATAGAACTAGAAAATATCATTCTGAGTGACATGTATGGTATGTACTTACTGATAATTGGATATCATCCATAAAGTACAGAATAACCATAATACACCCTGCATACCCAAAGAAAGTAGACAAGAAGGAAGGTTCAAGCAAGGATGCTCCAATCACACTTAGAAGGGGAAACAAATTTTCATATAAGACAGAGGGAGAAAGTGATATGGGTGGGAGATGGGAGGGGGAGTGGAATAGGAGGCAGCATTTGTTTTGTGTAGGGTGGGTAGAGACAGGAAAGAGGACCAGAGGGCCTTACCTAGTGTAGAGGGGTGGATATGAGGATCCCTAAAATGTCCCAGAGACCTGAGATAGGGGAGGCTCCCACAACTCAATGTGGGTGACCTTAGCTGTGATACTACCAGTAGACATATGAAACCTGAAGAGGCCATTACCTATAGCTAGCCAGGACCCACAGTGGAGGGATACGAACACTAACTCACCCACAAAATTTTTGACTCAACCATTATTCTATCTAAAAGAAATGCAGGAATGGAAGAGAGACAGAAGGAAAGGCCAACCATTAGTGATACTCTGTTGTGAATGCAGAAAGGATCCTAGCATAACTGTCCTCTGAGAGGCTCTACCCAGCAGTGTACTAATACAGATGCAGATACCCACAGTGAAACATAAGATGGAGGTCAGGGACACTTATGGAAGAGATAAGGGGACTGAAAGCCCTGAAGTAAATAGGAACCCCTCAGGAATACCAGCCAAGTCAATAAACTTCAACCCCTGTAGATCTCAGAGTCTGAGTCACCAACCAAAGAAAATACATGGGCCCCTGGCACATATATAACAGACAGGCAGCTCAATCAGCATGGATGTCTTGTCTGGGACTTGTCTCTCAGTGGGAGAGGATATGCCTAATCAGACACTTGATGTGCCAGGGTAGGAAGATGGGATGGAGGGGAATTTAACCCTCTCAGAGTAAAAGGGGAAGTAGCATGGAGGAAGGGATTCTCTGATGGAGAGGGAACACTGTTTAGGGTATAAATAAATAAATAAAATAATCAACTAAAAATGGGTAGAAAGGAAATAATAACCAAATAACAACTTAAAAAATAGTTGAGTAGTATTAGACAATATACTAAATAAGAGCAAGTATTAGAACTTCAGTATATTATAACGTGAATTTCACATTCTTTCCAAATATAAATGAATATTAGCAAGCAGTATTAATATGTAAAACTTTTAATGTTGCAGAATATTTGATCACAATGTGAACCCAAACATTGTGGTACCCAAACAGGTGGACAAAAACCTGTTTCTATTCGCAGTGTAGCTCAACAATAGCACACACCTTTAATCCATGGAGCTGAAACAAGGACATGCTCTTAGTACACCTTTTAATCCCAAACAATGAAGGTAAAGTTAATTTGGAGAAGGAGACATAGGGTTTGAAAGAAATGTAAATACATAAAAGAATGAAAGATGGAAGGAAGGAAGGACAGGAGGAAGGAAGGAAGAAAGGGAGAGAGGGAGCGAGGGAGGGAGATAGCCATGAAGAGCACTTGCTGCTCTTGCACATGTTCCCAGTAAAGGGATCTGATGCTCTCCTCTTACCACTGTGAGCACCAGGCATGTGTTATACACAGACACGCATGGAGGCAAAACAATCACACATAGGATGAAATGAATAAATACTATTTAAATAATATTAAATTATGCAACTTATATTCAATATTTCTATTTAATATAACTAACTTAGTATAATTAATTCAATATTAAAATTTTAAATTATTATAAATGATAATAAATATTTATTATCTGTTTATTACTATAATCTCTTCATTTTCTTGTTTTGCTGACATTGATCTATAATACAAACACCTTTGGGGAGCATTAATAGTTTTAATTTTTTATATTTGAATTACCCTAAAACAGAATTCATTTAGTGTCACATTTTCATTCATGTTTAGTTCTGGTTGATTCTTCCATCCCAACTTTCATCCCATCTTTTGTACAGCACATCATCTACACTGTACCCTTCTCAATATTTCTATTTCCCCTTCAGTTTTCATATCAAATTGTACTCTCATACACAACCCCTCAGTTAAAGCATTTTTTTCATTTTTTTCATATTCCTATATTATGGTCTCTATCCACACATGTTCCATCCTAAATGCACATAATAACAAAAGCCAGGAGCTGTATAAGAAGGAACACATGGTATTTGCCTTTCAGAGCTAGTATTATTTCACTTAACATACTAGTTTATAGATCCATCATTTCTCTACACATTTCAGTTTCAGGGTTTTTATGGCTGAGTAAAATCCATGTTCATATATGGATCATATTTTCATTATGCATTGATGTTTGGGTGGATATCTAGGCTGACTCCGTCCCCTTGCTGTTGTAAAAAGAATGATTAACATGAATGTAACAGGATGTAGGGTACTTTGTGCATATGCCCTGTACTATTACAACTGGAGCATATGGTACTTACGTTTGCAGTGTGGACATTCTCAGGAAACCACTAACTTTTATTTTTGAAACTCTATTTTGAAATTTGTTTACTAATATTTTTAAGTCTCTTCTAACTAAGCATTATATATATATATATATACATATATATGAGAATAATTTTTTATTTTATCAAAATAACATCTGCATATGTTCATTAGTTATATTGTAATAAGTCAGTGTCTGTATGCAAAATATAATGAGCGTTTACACATTTTCATTCAGTAACAATCTTATGTGCTGAGAAGTTTGGACTCTTCTCTAGTCATGTTAAAATATAGCAGAAATATCTATGCTATCTCTGCACATATAGAGCTTACTATGCAGCTTAGCTGAATTTGGTACTATCAATATTAAAAAGAAAGAAAGAGAGAGAGACAGAGAGAGAGGAGGGATAGAGGCAGAAAGGAAGGAAGGGAGAGAGAAAGAGAGAGAGAGGGAGAAAGAAAGAAAAAGAGAAAGAAGGAAGGAAGGAAGGAAGGAAGGAAGGAAGGAAGGAAGGAAAGAAAGGAAAGAAAGAAAGAAAGAAAGAAAGAAAGAAAGAAAGAAAGAAGAAATAAACAAGCGAAGAAACAAAGAA
The DNA here is from genome assembly GCA_964023405.1 of Apodemus agrarius. Classification (NCBI taxonomy): domain Eukaryota; kingdom Metazoa; phylum Chordata; class Mammalia; order Rodentia; family Muridae; genus Apodemus; species Apodemus agrarius. The sequence continues at coordinate 41,945,350 of OZ030009.1, forward strand.
CCCAAAGCCTGTAATTTTAGCACTTGAGAGAGGTGGAGACAGGAAGGACTCTGTGGTTGTCTGGGCAGCCAGTCTTATTGAATTGGAGAATATCAGTTTTATCAAAAGACCCTACTTGAAAATAAAAGGTAGAAAAGAAGAAGATTCTTGACATTGACATTTTATATCTATAAATATGTGGACACACACACATATAACAGATACGTGCATAACACACATAACACATACATCATATATAACACACACTACACACATATGCACATATACATAAAACATATGTGCACACACAGCACATACATACTTAACACAAACACATAATACATACAGATGTGTGCACATAACACACACACACACACACACACACACACACACACCACAGCTTGTATTACACAGGAGTTTCCCTCTCCTACTATATCAGGAACAGAGCTAGTTCCTTTACAATATCATTGGGCTCTTTGTAAAAATTTGTGTTTAACATCTTCCTTTGTTTTAAATAACCTCTAACGTATTCTGTTCTTCTTGAAGATCTTAGCTGTCTCAGAAATATATGCTGAATTTATCTTCTTTTTCTTGCTTGGAAATAGTTTTGTTTTAACTAATATGTTTCTTTACCATGTATTATGTCTAAATTTATATCTAAAATTCTATATTTCATTACCGACTTAAAACTGTATTTTTAGACAACTATGCCTATTATCATGTGAATCATTGGCTCCATTTTCATTGCTCCTGTGACTCACCTTCTAACTAGATTTCCACTTTTTTATTTAAATTAAAATGATTTATTTGCCAGGAAGTGGTGGTGGATGCCTTTAATTCCAGCACTTGGGAGCCAGAGGCAGGCCCTGTCTACAGTGTGAGTTCCAGGACAGCCAGGGCTATACAGAGAAACCTTGTCTTGAAACAAAGAATACAAGCCGGGCGGTGTGACACACGCCTTTAATCCCAGCACTTGGGAGGCAGAGCCAGGCAGATTTCTGAGTTCGAGGCCAGCCTGGTCTACAAAGTGAGTTCCAGGACAGTCGGAGCTACACAGAGAAACCCTGTCTCAAAAAACCAAAAACAAAGAAAAAAAGGAAGAAAGAAAAGAAAAAGAAAACAAAGAAAAGGAAAAGGAAAACTTTGTGTTTGAAACACGAAAAAATATTAAAGTTCATTTACAAAGTTTCTGTAAGGCAAAGGACACTGTCAATCAGACAAAACGGCAACCAACAAATTGGGAAAAGATCTTCACCAACCCTACATCTGACAGAGTGCTAATATCCAATATATACAAAGAATTCAAGAAGTTAGACTCCAGAGAGCCAAATAACCCTATTAAAAATGGGGTACATAGGCCCTCGGGTGAGCACCTAAGCTGCGTTCTGCAACCAGCTCGCCGTCCCCTAGACCAGCGGTGTAGCGGCGGGCCTCCATATTGCAACCAGGACACAGCTGGAAAGGCCCAGGATCTGTGGGACATCCCCGCCCTCGGGTGAGCACCTAAGCTGCGTTCTGCAACCAGCTCGCCGGCCCCTGGACCAGCGGTGTAGCGGCGGGCCTCCATATTGCAACCAGGACACAGCTGGAAAGGCCCAGGTAAACACCCCTTCCAGGGCTACACTCACGGGGGTATCTGCTAGGGTCTCGGAGCCAAGCAGGCGGAGTCCCGCCTAGGCTCTGTGGGACATCCCCGAGCCCTCTGGTGAGCACCAAGGCTGCTTCTGCAACCAGCTCGCTGGCCCCTGGACCAGCGGTGTAGCGGCGGGCCTCCATATTGCAACCAGGACACAGCTGGAAAGGCCCAGGCTCTGTGGGACATCCCCGCCCTCGGGTGAGCACCTAAGCTGCGTTCTGCAACCAGCTCGCCGGCCCCTGGACCAGCGGTGTAGCAGCAGGCCTCCATATTGCAACCAGGACACAGCTGGAAAGGCCCAGGTAAACACCCCTTCCAGGGCTACACTCACGCGGGATCTGCTAGGCTCTCGGAGTTCCTTGCAACCAGGACACAGCTGGGGAAGCCCAGGTAGACAGACTCCAACAGGGGCTACAATCGCATGGGTGGCAGCCAGCTTATGATCCCTTAAAGCAGCAGTCACACATATTCACCAATAGAGAAACAACAGGTGAGCCCAGCCTCACAGGAGATTCAAACACCAGTCACTGACAACAAGGCCAACTAAAACCAGAAATAACCAGATGGCAAAAGGAAAACGAAGGAACGTTACTAACAAAAATCAAGGCAACATGACAGCATCTGAACCCAGTTCTCCAACAACAGGAATCCCTGGATACCCTAAAACACCAGAAAAACAAGACTTGGATATAAAATCACTGGTCAGGATGCTGGTAGCTGAACACATAGAAAAATCTCGTAAAGAAATAGAGGAGAAAATGGATCAAAAGTTAGAAGCCTTTACGAGGCAAATACAAAAATCACTTCAAGAAATGCAGGAGAAGATGGATCAAAGAGAAGAAGACAATAGGGAAGAAAGACAAAAATCACTTAAAGAACTACAGAAGAACGTGGGCCAACAAGTAGAAGCTATGAAAGAGGAAGCACAAAAATCTATTAAAGAAATACATGAAAACACAATCAAGCAAGCGAAAGATCTGAGCACATCCATCCAGATACTAAAAACAGAAGTAGAAACAACTAAGAAATCACAGAGGGAGACAACATTGGAGATAGAAAACCTGGGGAAGAAATCAGGGGCCATAGACGCAAGTATCAACAATAGAATACAAGAGATAGAAGACAGAATCTCAGAAGCCGAAGATAACATAGGAACCATTGATTCAACAGTCAAAGAAAATACTAAATGCAAAAAGGTGGTAACCCAAAACATCCAGGAAATCCAAGACACTATGAGAAGACCAAACCTAAGGATTATAGGTATAGACGAGAGTGAAGATTTACAAGTTAAAGGGCCAGCTAATATCTTCTATAAAATTATGGAAGAAAACTTCCCCAACCTAAGGAGAGAGATGCCCATGAATATACAAGAAGCCTATAGAACCCCAAACAGACTGGACCAGAACAGAAATACATCCCGTCACATAATAATCAAAACTCCAAATGTAATAAACAAAGAAAGAATACTAAAGGCAGCAAGAGAAAAAGGCCAAGTAACATATAAAGGAAAACCTATCAGAATAACACCAGACTTCTCACCTGAGACCATGAAAGCTAGAAGATCCTGGGCAGATATCATGCAAACTCTAAGAGAACACAAACTTCAGCCAAAACTACTTTACCCAGCAAAACTCTCAATTGCCATTGATGGAGACATCAAGGTATTCCATGACAAAACCAAATTTGCAAGATATCTCTCCACAAATCCAGCCCTACAAAGGATAATAGGGGGAAAACACCAAGACAAGGACGGAAACTACACCCGGGAAGAAGCAAGATAGAAACCTCCTCTCATCAAACCCAAAAGAAGATAACCTCTCGAATATAAAAAATAAATAAGATAAATAAATATAATTTCAAAAATGTCTGGAGGTAATAATTACTATTCCTTAATATCTCTTAACGACAATGGACTCAATTCCCCAATAAAAAGACATAGATTAACAGACTGGATACGGAAACAGGACCCTACATTTTGCTGCATACAGGAAACACATCTCAGTGTTAAAGACAAACACTACCTTAGAGTAAAAGGCTGGAGGACAATTTTACAAGCAAATGGTCTCAGGAAACAAGCTGGAGTAGCCATTCTAATATCAGATAAAATTGACTTTCAACCTAAAATCATCCAAAGAGACTCAGAAGGTCACTTCTTGCTGGCCAAAGGGAAAATCCACCAGGAAGAGCTCTCAATACTGAACATCTATGCTCCAAATGCAAGGGCACCCTCCTTCGTAAAAGAAACCTTACTAAAGCTTAAAGCACACATTACACCTAACACAATAATTGTGGGTGACTTCAACACCCCACTCTCCTCAATGGACCGATCAGGAAAGCAGAAACTAAACAGGGACACAGTGAAACTAATTGAAACTCTGGACCAATTGGATTTAACAGATATATATAGAACATTTCATCCTAAAGCTAAAGAATATACCTTTTTCTCAGCACCGCATGGTACCTTCTCCAAAATAGACCATATAATCGGTCACAAGACAGATGTCAACAAATACAAGAAGATCGAGCTAATCCCATGCCTCTTATCAGATCACCATGGAGTAAGAGTGGTCTTCAATAGCAACAAAAACAACAGAAAGCCCACATACACATGGAAACTGAACAATACTCTACTCAATGACACCTTGGTCAAGGAAGAAATAAAAAAAGAAATCAAAGACTTTTTAGAATTCAATGAAAATGAAGGTACAACCTACCCAAATCTATGGGACACAATGAAAGCAGTGCTAAGAGGAAAACTCATAGCTCTAAGTGCATCCAAAAAGAAACTGGAGAGAGCATACACTAGCAGCTTAATGGCACACCTTAAAGCCCTGGAAGAAAAACAAGTTAATTCACCCAGGAGGAGTAGAAGACAAGAAATCATCAAACTCAGGGCTGAAATCAATCAAATAGAAACAAAGAGAACCATACAAAGAATCAACAAGACCAGGAGCTGGTTCTTTGAGAAAATCAACAAGATAGATAAACCCTTAGCCAGACTAACCAAAGGACACAGAGACAGTATACAAATTAACAAAATTAGAAATGAAAAGGGAGACATAACAACAGAAACTGAGGAAATTCAAAAGATCATCAGATCCTACTACAAAGGTCTATACTCAAAACAACTGGAGAATCTGGAGGAAATGGACGATTTCCTAGACAGATATCAAATACCAAAATTAAATCAGCATCAAGTAGACCAGCTAAATAGTCCCATAACCCCTAAAGAAATAGAAGGGGTTATAGAAAGCCTCCCAACCAAAAAAAGTACGGGACCAGATGGTTTTAGTGCAGAATTCTACCAGACCTTCAAAGAAGACTTAACACCAATACTCTCCAAACTATTCCACAAAATAGAGACAGAAGGGACACTGCCCAACTCATTCTTCGAAGCCACAATTACGCTAATACCTAAACCACAAAAAGATCCAACAAAGAAAGAGAACTTCAGGCCAATTTCTCTGATGAATATAGATGCAAAAATACTAAATAAAATTCTTGCTAACCGAATCCAAGAGCACATCAAAACGATCATCCACCATGATCAAGTAGGCTTCATCCCAGGGATGCAGGGATGGTTCAATATACGGAAATCCATCAATGTAATCCACTACATAAACAAACTGAAAGAAAAAAACCACATGGTCATCTCATTAGATGCTGAAAAAGCATTCGACAAAATTCAGCATCCTTTCATGCTAAAAGTCTTGGAAAGAGCAGGAATTCAAGGCCCATACCTAAACATAGTAAAAGCAATCTACAGCAAACCAGTAGCCAACATCAAAATAAATGGAGAGAAACTTGAAGCATTCCCACTAAAATCAGGGACTAGACAAGGCTGCCCTCTCCATATCTTTTCAATATAGTACTTGAAGTTCTAGCAAGAGCAATTAGACAACATAAGGAAGTCAAAGGGATACAAATTGGAAAGGAAGAAGTGAAACTATTATTTGCAGACGATATGATAGTTTACCTAAGCGACCCAAAAAACTCCACCAGAGAACTTCTACAGCTGATAAACAACTTCAGCAAAGTGGCAGGTTATAAAATTAACTCAAGCAAGTCAGTGGCCTTCTTGTACTCAAAGGACAAGCAGGCAGAGAAAGAAATTAGGGAAATAACACCCTTCACAATAGCCACAAACAACATAAAGTATCTTGGCGTAACTCTAACCAAACAAGCGAAAGATCTGTACAACAGGAACTTCAAGTCCCTGAAGAAAGAAATCGAAGAAGACCTCAGAAGATGGAAAATATTTCTTGCTCCTGGATTGGCAGGATCAATATAGTAAAAATGGCCATCTTGCCAAAAGCAATATACAGATTCAATGCAATCCCCATCAAAATCCCAACTCAATTCTTCATAGATCTAGAAAGAGCAATTCTCAAATTCATCTGGAGCAACAAAAAACCCAGGATAGCTAAAACTATTCTCAACAATAAAAGGACTTCTGGGGGAATCAATATCCCTGACTTCAAGCAGTACTACAGAGCAATTGTGTTAAAAACTGCATGGTATTGGTATAGCAACAGGCAAACAGATCAATGGAACAGGATTGAAGACCCTGAAATTAACCCACAGACTTATGGTCACTTGATCTTTGATAAAGGAGCCACAACCATCCGATGGAATAAAGATAGCCTTTTCAACAAATGGTGCTGGTTCAACTGGAGGTCAACATGCAGAAGAATGCGAATTGACCCACTCTTATCTCTTTGCTCTAAGATCAACTCCAAGTGGATCAAGGACCTCCACATAAAACCAGACACACTGAAACTATTAGAAAAGAAACTTGGGAAGACCCTGGAGGACTTGGGCACAGGGGAAAAGTTCCTGAACAGAACACCAATAGCGTACGCACTAAGATCAAGAATCGACAAATGGGACCTCATAAAATTACAAAGTTTCTGCAAAGCAAAGGACACTGTCCGAAGGACAAAACGGCAACCAACAAAGTGGGAAAAGATCTTCACCAACTCCACATCCGACAGAGGGCTAATATCCAATATATACAAAGAACTCAAGAAGTTAGACCGCAAAGAAACAAATAACCCTATCAAAAAATGGGGCACAGAGCTAAACAAAGAATTTTCACCAGAAGAAATTCGGATGGCCGAGAAACACCTTAAGAGATGTTCAACATCATTAGTCATCAGGGAAATGCAAATCAAAACAACCCTGAGATTCCACCTCACACCAGTCAGAATGGCTAAGATTAAAAACTCAAGAGACAACAAGTGCTGGCGAGGATGTGGAGAAAGAGGAACACTCCTCCACTGTTGGTGGGATTGCAAAATGGTGAAGCCACTCTGGAAGTCAGTTTGGCGGTTCCTCAGAGAATTGGGCATGTCACTTCCAGAGGACCCTGCCATACCACTCCTGGGCATATACCCAGAGGATTCCCCTACATGCAATAAAGACACATGCTCCACTATGTTTATAGCAGCCTTGTTTATAATAGCCAGAAATTGGAAGGAGCCCAAATATCCCTCAAAGGAGGAATGGATACAGAAAATGTGGTATATTTATACAATGGAATACTACTCAGCAATTAAAAATAATGAATTCATGCAATTTGTAGGTAAATGGTTAGACCTGGAAAATATCATCCTGAGTGAGCTAACCCAATCACAAAAGAATGCACATGAAATGCAATCACTCATAAGTGGATATTAATGAGCCCAGAAGCACTAAATACTCAAGACACAAATAGCAAGTCAAATGATTCCCAAGAAGAAGAAAGGAGAGGACCCTGGGCATGTAAAGATTGCATCCAGTTTAGTAAAGAAACCGAGGGGGGAGGGGGAATGATTGGGGAATAGTTGGGGGGGAGAAGAACTATGGGAACTATGGTGGGTGGGAACTGGGAAAGGGGAAAGCCTTTGAAATGTAAACATAGAATATAGAAAATAAAAATAACTAAAAAAAAAAAAAGAAAATACATTGCAGACAAGAAAAAAAATGGGGTACATAGCTAAACGAAGAATTTTCACCTGAAGAACTTCAAATGGCTGAGAAGCACCTTAAGAAATGTTCAGCATCATTAATCATTAGGAAAATGCAAATCAAAACAACCCTGAGATTTCACCTTACACCAGGCAGAATGGCTAAGACATCAGGTGTTGGGGAGGATGTTGAGAAAGAGGAACACTCCCCCACTGCTGGTGGGAATGCAAGTTGGTACAACCACTCTGGAAATCAGTCTGGCAGTTCCTCAGAAAATTGGCCATGACGCTTCCGGAGGACCCTGTCATACCACTCCTGGGCATATATCCAGAGGATTCCCTGACATGCAATTAAGATGCATGCTCCACTATGTTCATAGCTGCCTTATTTATAATAGCCAGAAGCTGGAAATAACACAGATGTCCCTCAATGGAGGAATGGATACAGAAAATGTGGTATATTTACACAATGGAAAACTACTCAGCAACTAAAAACAATGAATTTATGACATTCTTAGGCAAATGGTTGGATCTGGAAAATATCAACCTAAGGGAAGTAACCCAATCACAAAAGAATACACATGAAATGCAGTCACTGATAAGTGGATATTAGCCCAGAAGCTCTGTTACCCAAGACACAATTCACATATCAAATTATTCCCAAGAAGCAGGAAGGAGAGGGCCCTGGTCCTGGAAAGGCTTGATGCAGCATTGTAGGGGATTACCAAGACAGAGAAGTAGGAGGGGGTTGATTGGAGAAGGGGCGGAGGGAAGAGGGCTTATGGGACTTATTGAGGGGGGGGAACTGGTAAAGGGAAAATCATTTGGAATGTAAGCAAAGAATATAGAAAATAAATAAATAAATAAATAAATAAATAAATAAATAAATAACATCAATGTAGGGAAGGCCTCCAAAAACCCAGAACCCTCCTGTGCAATCCTGTTGCAACACCCTGGTCTTGGCCAATGGGAAGGGAAAGTGCCTGTTAAATGCAGGGAGGGAGCAGTGTCTCACGTTACTTTCTGTGGGAGGGAAGCCAGTTACATTAGTGTATCATGCTAAATAGGCCTGAGAAATGCCCATCATAGCAAGACAGCCATGGACTCATTCACAATTCTGTTATCATAGAAGAAAGGGGAAATACATTGTGTTGGAAGCATATTAGCCACTGCCACAATATTATCATCATACCTTTCTAGCTCATAATGTATTTCATAGCTCACTTGATATTTAGCACTTCTTTTCAGTTTTCAATAAATTTAATTTCCCTCAAAGGAGTCATACAAGAAAGAAAGAAAGAAAGAGAGAGAGAGAGAGAGAGAGAGAGAGAGAGAGAGAAAGAAAGAAAGAAAGAAAGAAAGAAAGAAAGAAAGAAAGAAAGAAAGAGAAAGAAAGAAAACAGACTGACTGGATCTGATTATTTCTTTTGAAACTGGAGTAAACAGTGTATTGAGAAAAAGAGCCAAAAATATTTTTTGTCTTTCCATGTGTCTGCATCTCTCTAAATTCTTGAGACTAAGTTAATAATGAACTACCACAAGCTGTGCTTTACTTAGGAAAAACTATTAAAAATAAAATTGGTGCTTATATGAAAAATATAAGAAATTATCAAGAGTGAGTATGGTTTTTAAATATTTGATAAAATTCCCTTCATACTCTTATATATCCTCTTGATCTGTAACTTCCAAAGTATAAGCTATAGAATTATAGTATCAACCCTTTAACATAGGAGGAGAGACAAGCTGTTTCAGGGAAAAGATGCAGAGATTTCAGCTAAAAACGAAACCTCAGACTATAGCCCAATATTCCAACACATATTGACAAGCTGAAGTGAATGCAAGATAATTAGTTACTCTTCTTGACAGAAGATTGGTACACAATGCAAATTTGTATTACTGCATATATACACTTGTCTATTGCATTCCCTACCCAACTGTTGATTTTGAGTTTTGATAAATACTACTGAGGTTTATCAAATATTCTTATTTTGGCTTCACCTATACACCAGCAACTTGAACAAAAATCCTATAGAAAACCAAAAAATATGAAAATAAAACATATTAATCTTTTGAGTTTAATTTATGGGTCTATTTTGCTTAAAACTTCTCTGCTTAATCCATAAAATTCACTATATATTTTGTTGTATTGAGAGGAAATTGCACTGAAAATAAAATTACAGTGTATTAACACTGTACACATTTTAATACAATAACTTAAGATTCTGGGTTATTGGTAAATTAAATAAGCAGGTGTTAAAAATTTCTGTATTGGCTTACTTTTTTCATATCTCTTTCTGCTTCCATAAGAGCAATAGGTTGTAAAATAAAAACAAGGCATTTAGATTTAGGTGTTAGTAATGGAATGTTTCCAAGATATGAATGTAGGGTTGGGAATTTTCTGACCCCATTCCTTGTGAAAACTTGCATGTTTCTCATGAAGAAATTATGGCATTACATTATTGTTTTTAAATTTATTTATTTATTTATTTATTTATTTATTTATCCCAACCACACTTTTCCCTACCTCTTCTCATATCAGTCCTCCCTACCCCCACCACCATCAATTCCTCCTCCAGACTTCTTCAGAAAAGGGCAGGCCTCTACAGATATCAACCAGCCATGGAAATTTCAAGTTATAGTGAGACAGAGAACCTCCTCTCCTATTAAGCCTGGATGAAGCAACCCCGTAGGCAGAAAGGGTACTAAAAACAGGCAACAGATTCAGAGATATCCCCTGCTCACACTGTTAAAAGTCTCACCAGAAGATCAAACTACACAACTGTAATATATTTGAAGAGCATCTAGGTCAGTCCTATTCAGGCTCTGGTTGACAGTTCAGTCTCTGTGAGCCTCTATAAGTCCAGATTAGTTGATTCTGTCGGTATTCTTGAGGTATCCTTGACCTCTTTGGTTCTTATATTTCTTGCCCTTCCTTCTGTAGAATTTCCCAAACTCTGCTTAATGTTTGGATGTGGGTCTTTGCATCTGTGTCCATCAGCTGCTGGAGAAGTCTCTCTAGGAATGATTATGCTGCCACCAATCTATAAGTACAACAAAGTATTATTAGGCATCCTTTCATTGACATTTTTGTCATTTATGTTTGTTTCTATACTAGGTCTCTAGATTATTCAGCCTCTGGGTCCTGGCCTGCAAGGAAATATCAGGGATGGGCTCCTCATGTCACATGTGACAAGCTGAACCAACATTACCATCTTAATATTTGAGATGAACTGGAAAGAAACCTTGCAAGCCTTCATAGAGTTGATGAAACATAGTAGTCTTTCCACTTTTTCCTGATCCATTTGTCAGAAGTGCAATCAGATCTGAGTATGCCACTAGCATTTGAGGCACAAAGATCATTATAACTATATTCCCCACAATCCTGAAGGTCTTTATGGAGCACACACTTTTTTCAATTTTTCTTTCTTTTTGACTTAAGATATAGAGATTAGAAATTTTGACTTAAAGATATCTTTACATCATACAAAAAAACAATCTATCAGTCAAGTCAACACACATCTCATCCCATTTACCTCTCAATCTGAAGTATGTATAGGAAATGAGCATGGTGGAAGAAACCATCAGCGAACACAGGATTACACTTATGTCTTCTACCCACAATGTATCCAATGCAAAATGTGCATCTGAAACAGGAACTGAGGAGAGTTGTGAAAATTAGGAAGGTTGCAACAGAGTTGGTACAGCTGGACCACAGACTTATGATAGATTTACTTCTCAGGTTGTACTGCTCTGTGCTTTCTGGATGCATGAGTGTGGAAGAGAAGGCTAAGATATTAATTTAAGGCAGTGTCCAAATCTTACAATATAGAATTAATTAAAAAATACTGAAAATAAAGCTCAAACTTGTGAATTATGCATTGGGCTTTTGGACTATAAGTCAATTGCTTTAGAGAATTACCTCATCTTCATTTTCTTTACCTTCTTTATATAGCTTCTATTACAACTATAAAAATAAAGAGTCTGCAAACCAGAACAGATAATTGAGGAATCAACTGATCTTGTAATCTAAGCCACCATCAACTTTCTTTAGTTAAGTGCTTTACCAGTGACAAGACATTTTGGAAGAGATATTTGCTAGAAGGTTCCATATACTTGATGGCACTTACCTCTTTGTTTCATATGTAAATAGACCATGACTGATGAGACAGTCGCCACTGAAGATATCATTATTAATAGCCCTATCACCCAAGGAGCATCCCATGTGCACCTACAACCTGAAGAAACAAAGTTAAAATCACTATTTATGGTATAAAGTTTCCTATGGTTGGGAAAGTATATAATAAAAACAGGAGCTATAATCTGATGTCATATTTCTTTGGTCATTAGAACATAGTATGACTTAGGACTAAAGCTCAGAGATCTGATGGTGACATGAGGGAGGGGCAAACTGTTTATAGGATGGAATGAGTGCTGGGCTAAGACTGACAAGCCCACAGAAAGAAGCTCCTCTTGACTTTGCTGCCTCTTGTCAATCAATCTAGATGTAATAATTCTCATTACAAAGTTAATACTTCCTCCTTGTAAATGATCCATTCAACCCTTTGTACACAAAATTAGTACAATGTTAGGGGCTCAAAGTAGGACAATGAGAATCTCCTGAATAATGGGAGCAGAGTTTTACAGTAAATTTCTATTTTGAATTAATTTTCTCTACTGTAAATTTCTCAAAAGCTTTGGGAAAGTCAAGTTTAATCCTTAATACCTGAAAAATGTGGGGCAAGCAGAAAATGTGTTCTACATTTAAATGAATATTTTCTATTTTTTTAATATTTTCTACAATATAAGTCTACTATTTCTCTCTCCCCTTTTCACCCTCTAAACTTTTCCATATTGCACAGCCCACACTGATCTATTTCAAATTAATGGCCTATTTTGTTTTATTAATAGTTGAGAGTTTATGTATATATGTATATATATACATATGTGTGTATGTATGTATGCATATGGCATGATGATCCTAAGTGTACAATATTGGCATGAATGCCCTCAGTGGTAACTAACATTATGACCTGCTCAACAAGAAGAAATCATGCCTTTTGCTGGAGAAATCCTAGATAATCATCCAGGGCTAGCAAAATTATGTATGTTAAAGGATAACCTACAAATATCATTTTCCTAAGCCTCCATAATTTCTAAGTACATAGTAAATATTTTTACTTAAATCTACATTTTAAAGAATGCAATAACAGTCTGCAGATATAGCTCAGTTGATAAAGTGTGTGCTTAGCAGTGGTGGCACATATCTTTAATCCCAGCACTTGAGAGCAGAAGCAGGCAGATTTCTGAGTTCAATGACAGCCTGGTTTACAGAGTGAGTTCCAGGACAGCCAGGGCTATACAGAGAAACCCTGTCTCAGAACCGGCCCCCCCAAAAAAAGAAAGAAAAGAAAAGTGTGTGGTTAGTGTGCACAAAGCCCTGGGATCTATCCCTAGTATTGTATAAAACCATGCTTATAGCACACATCTATAATATTAGTATTAGAGAGGTTGAAGAAAACAAAACAAATTCAAGGTCATTCCCAGGGATAGTAAAATTGTGACTAGCATTGGCCACACACTTCCATGCATTCCATTCTATGTTCCTTAGATGCAGTAGTAGAAAATGGGAGCTACTTGAGTAGCCTAGCAAGCTCAGACTAAAATAGACGTTTTCAATGTGGGGAGGAAATTCATCAACTTGTCTGGAGTAACAGCAAGGTGCTCAACTGTACATGGTAAAATGATTGTACAGAAGTCACTCATCACAGCAACAGGATAATAGAGAACAGTGAGAAGTGTGGTAATTGTGACATCACAAGACTGAACTCCTTAGCTGATGGCCAAATTACACTTGGAAGGAAATCTAGTAGGATGCCTAACTATGCTTTTCCAAAAGAGTTCTCTATTTGAGGCCTCTTAAGTAGAGAGCATCGTCAAATCCAAGATAGGTTTTTTTGTTTTGTTTTGTTTTGTTTTTCGAGACAGGGTTTCTCTGTATAGCTCCGGCTGTCCTGGAACTCACTCTGTAGACCAGGCTGGCCTCGAACTCAGAAATCCACCTGCCTCTGCCTCCCAAGTGCTGGGGTTAAAGGCGTGCGCCACCACTGCCCGGCTGATAGTTATTCTCATTAATTTATTTAGTCACTTTGCATCCCAATTTCAATACTCCTCCTGCATCTCCTCCCAGTCCCATTTATTGTTGTTGTTTTTGTTGTTTTGTTTTTGTTTTGCATTTTATACTTTGGGGAAAATTTTTTCTTTTGAGCACTGCATAGTTGAGAATGTATGCAAACTTTGTCTCCTATAATAAATTAATAACTTAATATCACAGGTAGCACTCCTTCCACTGTGCTCAGCTTTCCCTTTGCTGTGATGAGTGACCTCTGTGTAGTCATTTTACCATGTTTTCCATAGTTAAGAACTTTGCTGCTACCACAGATAATGTCACTGGATCCCTGAGGAAGTGAAGTGACAAATGCATTAACTTTTAAAACATTTTAAAACATGGTTTGTATCTTCAACACAATCATACAAAAAAAATCCAACATGACTCAGGTTCTAAGAGCCAAACAGCACTGTGAATAGACCCAGCAGAAAGAGAAGGTATATTAGGAACAAGGAATAGATAAAGACAGACAGCTAACTGATAAGACAAAAAACATTAGAGCACTTTAAAACAGAGAGACTTACAAATCAAGGTTTGTGCAGTGTTAGTTCCCTACCCTTCTCCCACATGGCATACTTACCATTATGTTCACGATGTAGCAGAAAACTAAAAGCCAAGATAGAGAGCACCATCACAAATAATATTATACACAGAATCATTTTCCATATCCTATTCCATGAAAAAAATGCATCTGTAACAAAGGGTCACAAATCTTAGAATGTAGAAATTAACAAGTCTTTAGACCAATCCAATGTCAAATGATGAATTTGAATGTTCCTATTCAAGATCTCATATCTCTGGCTGTTTAGATGTAGTACATTTTCGAGCAAGTTTTCATAGACCCAATGAAAAGCACAGCATTGTTTGGATTAAAGCTAAGCCAGACATGAAAGTGTGAGACATGCAAACTTAAATGAAAGCACTTTTCTTATGTATTTTTTCCCATTTTCTCTCAGGAGTTTTTTTTGGGGGGGGTATAAAAGAGAAGAGGCAAAGCTCAGTATTCTTTTCCCCTGCCTACGGCTAAAACACGGGGTTTCCCGGAACCATAATAAGGCCATTCCTAGCTCTATCTTCCAGCCCTTTGTCTAAGCTCTCATGCTGTGTGCAGTACTGAATTCATAAGAGGATTACCTTGAACTCCTGATGCTCCTGCCTTTACCTCCCTAGTACTGGAATTACTAAAGCATACCAGTAAGCAGTGTATGTGGTGCTAGGAATTGAAGTCATGACTTTGTACATTCTAGGCAAATACTCTACCAACTGCATTATAACTATAGGCCCCAACACATGTGCATCAGAGGACTGCCAGGTCTGGGGTCAGTCAGAGAAGATGCACCTAACCCTGAAGAAACTGGAGGCCCCATGGAGTTTAGAGGTCTGGTCAGGGGGTGGACATTCTCCATGCGTGGAAACTAGAGGCAGGGAGGAGGTACAGGGTGTGGAAGAGTTGGAGGGTGGACCAGGAGGGGAATAAAATCTGGAGTGTAGATTAATTAATTAATTAATTAATTATAATAAAATTATAGGGGATGTTAAAATGAAAACAGCTTATCTTCTCTAAGTAACTGCTGACTCAGACAATATGCTTTGCATGCTTTACTCAAATTGTAAATAACAAGTATCTCCCTTTTCCTGCTTTTTATATATGCATATGTTGTAGGTGCATTATGTATGTATCTGTATGTGTGTTTCTACACACATAGCATTACATATGTGTATATATATATGTATATATATATACATATATACTGTGTGTTGTGTGTGAGAAAAAGGGAATGTCTGTAAGTACATTTATATTTACATTCATGTAGGATATGAACTCTAAAAGGAGGATAGAATATTTAAAATTTTTATACCTAGGAATTATTTACATTTCTATTTCTGATGCAACTAAAGTACAAAGATTTACTTTTCCATTGAAGATTTAATTGAATGAGAAAGTCAAGTTAACTGAAGAAACTAAAGAAACCATTTGTCTAAAGTGATAGGTAAGTTACTCTTATATGATTCTCTTGAGTTCTCAACATGTTTTCCATCTTCTTAGTCTTACATTGTTATCATGGACACATATAAACACGGACACATGTATGGTTATTCAGCACTTTATAAGGCACACTTTAGGTTTTATTATAATTCAGTTATATGAAGTGGTTTATATAAATATAAATTACACACTATGATATGCAATATCTGAAACAGTTTGCAGACATTAGTATATACAACCAACAAAGTTTAGACTTTTATACTTTTGATACACAGGTAGGTAAGAGACGATAAATAGAATTAAGTTATACAGTATGTTAAAAAGAAATAATGCTAAAGGAATAAGAAGTGTAAAAGTAACAGAATGCCAGGTGTGTAGGAGGGACAGATGACATGCTTTTAGGTTGTTTTGTATAAGTATTCTTTTATAAGATCATTGACAATTGAGCAAAGAACAGTGAAAGAAACAAGGAAATGAGTAGTATCTACAGCAGCATGTTGAGAGTAAAAGGCATTCAGAACGAAGATCTCACGGCAGCAGTTAGTCTCCACAGATGAGAAACAGCAGAATACATGTGAATAGATTTGTGTGGACAATAAAGACACTTAGGAGATGAGATCAGATAAAGTAATGGACACATACAACACAGAACACTGGGTAGCTGAAGGAGAGAGTACATTAATGATCCTACCTAGTGCTGAACTCTGCGTAATGCAATACTCATGTGTCTGGCAAAATATGCGTCCTGGAGCAATGGCACAACAATAAAAAAGTAACTGCATTCTGATTTTGTTTGAGACCTGCTCCACAGGAAGGAATTTCATGCCTGATATTAAAATCCTACTCATAAGCCCATGGCACAGAAACTCATAAACACTAGTATTGAACATGCTGTTGATATTTTTCTCAGTGGTTGTGTGTCGAATTATCTTCTAAATAATGTTTACATCCATACCCTAAGACTCCTCTCAACCTTGGTCAGAGAAGCTTCCTGTGCAAAAAGCAGTAGTCACAATTGCCTGAGAATAAGAAACAGAATACTCTTGTCCCCTAAATATGACATATATATTAGTCTCACCACCATTAGGTCTCTGAGAACATTTCTGAAGTGTTGATAGAAAGAATATGAAAACCAGAATATAGGGAGGAGTGCTATAAAATGATGTCTTCTGGATATGGCATGGATTATGCAATCATGAACCCACAACAGTTGTGCAAAAGAGATCAAGCCAATCAAAATCACAGCACAGAGAAAGAGAAAGGATCTCCAGGCCCCATGCTAAACTATTTGCAGGAGATAGTTGCCGAGAAACAGTAATAAATTCTCTGTTGAGATGCGATCACTGGAAGGATTTCAATCATCCAGTGACACCTCCACAGCCATATCCACAGGGAAAACACTAACTGGACAAAGTAGGTTATCAATAACAAAAAGGACATGGAGCTGGGAGATATGTGTGTTGAGGAAGCTATGAGGTGGGGGGAGGTGTTGAAAAGTAGAAAGGGAATAGGTATGATTATATATCAGTATATACGTGCATAAAATTTCCCCAAATGAAGTTTTTTAATTTCCATAGAACTCCAATATGAATAAGGAAAAGCAAAATAAAGAATGTGAAAATAGAATAATCATAAGTAGCATGATGAATAAAACCAAAATAAAGTAGAGCTTGAGCAATTAAGTTAAGAAAGAAAACGAATCATTCTGTTTCTCCTTAAACAATCCTGTAATGGCTGATATTGAAGAACAAATACACAGACTTTACCTGATAGGATAACACTTGTCCTTTCCTCTTGGCCTGTCAGAGGGTTCTGAAGGCAACAAATGACCTTCTGGAAGAGGTTGTCTCTAACTAGAAGGGATATCTTCATATTGAACAGTTTGTCTGCACCCTGTGAATGGGATTTTGATGCATCTGGAATGATTTCCCCTCTTTGGTCTCTCCATTCCATAAGAGGCCGTGGAAACCAACCTCCAGAATGACACTCCACTACCACACCTTTGGTATTAGGAGGATGCACATGAATCTGTACCCGTAAGTTTATGGCTGGATGAGAACACAAGAGTAAAATAGTATTTTTAAGGTAATAAAAGGGCAAATAACACAGAAAAATAAAACTCTCTCACCCATTTTAATTGATTACTAAAACCCGAAGAGGCAAGGGCTCTGCTTGCATGAGTTTTAAAAATAGAAAAGTACCTGATAGAAAGTCATAGTCTGGAATGTAAAAATAGGATTAAAGAATAAATTCTAAAAAATAAAATAAAATCATAGTACACTACTAGCAACACATTGTATATTGTTACTTATCTATTGATTCATTCAAAATATTATCTGGTTTTATATGAATTCACTATATGTATTCACTCAAAATATTCCCTTCTTACTAATTTGAAACTAGTCTTGGTTCTTGAAATATAATAATAAACAAAATAAATATTTATATACTATAGAATCTGGGATTAAAAATGTTTTCTCCATAATCAAAACTTAATCACTGTTGAACTCCATTTTAAATGATAAAGTAAACAATATCACAATGTAATTTTGAGTCTTTAATTAAAACTTGAATTGTATATTCTGAGTATACAGCTGATATTTACATACAATATATTTCATATGAAATAACTAATACATTAGTGTCTTCAAAATGCATTACATACTAATTTAGATCAATTTAATGTCTTTGAAAATGTTAGGACATTATATGGGATATAAAACTTGCCAAAAATGTGGAGATGGAAGACTATCATTTAGCCCAACCCCAAAACAACTGTCTTACAAATCTCTCTGAAATATCAAAATTAGCTTATATTTTTGATGTCTGATACAGTTTTACTTTCTCCATGAGATGGTTAAATGCCTAAACTATGGCAAGTGATATTAAAGAAGAGAATGACAAATTTTAGGTTTTATACATACATACATACATACATACATACATATAACTTTACTGTGGTAATCTCCCTCTCCCTCTCTACCTTTCTCCTCTCCCTCTGCCCTTCACTCTCTCCTGCTCTTTCTCTCCTTTTCCCTCTCCCTCTCCCTCTCCCTCTCTCCTTCTATCTTCTCTCTCTCTCTCTCTCTCTCTCTCTCTCTCTCTCTCTCTCTCTCTCTCTCTGTCTCTCCCTCTCTTTCTCAAATCCTGGCTGGCAAAGAATTCCATTAAACTTATGGAGATCTGCCTACCTCTGCCTCATATGTACAGGGAATAAAGAATCTTGCTAATGCACTGGCTTTAAAATATAAAATTAACTTCATCATATTCCTTAGGTTTGCACTTAATTATTGGTTTGAAAAAACATATGATGTTCGCAAATATTAACTATCTATGAGCCCATTATCAGAGTGTGAATCACTTCCATTTTCCTCAATTCTCCACTTTCCTGCCATTATTTTCAGATTTGTAAGTATATAGGTGAGAAAAAATGTAAATATGATATACTTCCAGAACTGATGATTCAGGAAAGTTATTCTCACTCAAATTATCTAGTGGATTGATTTATGAAAAATTGAGAATAAAAATTACCACAAAGAAAACAATTTTAAAATTTAAGTCACTGGTAAATATCACTTTTTATTAACATGTTGTTAAAAATCACTATAAGGATAAAACAAATCTGAAAGTGTTCTGTTGATAAGTTAAAAGTCTGGCAATCTGTGTAAACCAAAATCAGAATTTACTCATAGACTTGATTTGTACACAGATACAGTTTTATTTTTGATCTAGGTGAAAAAAAATTCATGATACTGACCTTGGTAATAAAAAATGTATTTAGATGCAGAAACACTATAAATCTAAGTTTCTGACCCAGATGAGTTAAAAATGTTATTCATAGAAACGTCAGAAAGATCCATGCCCACCTGTGACCTTGACCTCCATGATGTGCTCTTCATAGAAATCACCATCTTTGAACACACAGTGGTAAGATCCATCGTCATCAACAGTCACATTAAAGATCCTAAGGGTCACTTTCCCTTCTCCAATCACATCTTTTAGGAGTTCTGTGCGTTCCACATACTTGGAGATAATTTCTCCAAATATGTCTTTACCATTTCTGTACAGGTGCACGGGCTCTGTATAAAGGTTCCGGAACCAGCGAATCTCCATGTGCTGGGCTTTTTGTGGTGGAGACAACTGACAACTGAGTTCTAAGTTTCCACCCAATGTAGCCAAGACTGGCCCCTCTAAGCCATTCACTGTAAATGGCTCTGGGAAGGAAAATGAGAATGTAAGGTAGTAGAGATAGAATATTACTTTTATTTAAATCAGTCTCTCTCCCTGATCCCCCGCCGCCCCTTCTTCTCTCCCTTTCCCAACCTTCCCCCCACTGCCTCTCTCTGCACAACACACTACAGGAAAAGACACCATTTATTTATAATCAGTTACTTTATACCAAAGATATCATAATGTACACATTTAACTTATTTTTATATTTGATTTACTTTATGATAAACTGCTGTAAATTGTTTCTTCTTTTTTCTGGTAAAGTTGCACAGAGCTTTGTGAACTTTTTGAATGTAATTCTTACCATTGTTCATTTCTGATTAATTCGTTTTCATTAAATATTTATCACCCTTCTTCATTCAGTATAATCTCTTTTCATAGAACCCTCTATTATCTGTCTTGAGAGTCATCAGCAAGATATAACAAACTACCACAATCTACCCCATTAAGTATCCTCTAGTTAAAACATATCTTTATTGTTGCTTTTCCTTTTAATAAACGGTATTATTAGCATATTCTTTTGGTTAAAGATTCAGAATTCTCAACTTTGACATTGCATTCCTGAATGGAATAAGGATTGGAAGTAGAAGGCATTTTTATAGTTTCTTGTTTCTATCCAGTCATACACACTGAATGGAAAAAAAACAGTTGATTTTCTAAGTATTCTTACTTTCCCAAAAAGAAACTTTCTTAAATTTCAATCACTTCTGTTATTTTTCTGAGTTGATTAAGATTACTGCATCAATTTAAATTATTCTCATCTTTGGGGCTAAACATTCCCAAATACCAATGTATAAAAACAGATAAATTGAGATTTAGGATAATAAAGCTATTTTGCTTAAAAAATAAAATAGAGCATACATAATATGTACTCACTTATAAGTGGACATTGGCCATAAAATATAGGATACCCATACTACACTCCACAAACAACAAAAAAAGCTAAACAAGAAGGAAGGCTCAAGCTATGATGCTATATCTCACTTAGAAGGGGAAATAAAATAGTCATAAAAAGCTAATGGAGGGAAGAAACTGGGATGAAGTTGGGATTTGGAAAGAGATGGAAGAATTTAGGATCAGGTATGAAGAGGGACAGGAAAGATGTCCATGAGAATGAATGGTAATCTGGAACTGACAGGGGCAGGGAGGTGAGAAGCATCTCCAGGATGAGACAGAAATGTGGGATAAAGGAGGCATCCAAGAATCAATAGGGGTAACCTTATCTGTAACTCAAGAACATTGGAGAGATGAAACCTGAAAAGGCCATCTCTTGTGGCCAGGCAAGAACCCCAGTGCAGCGATGGAGACACAAACACATCCACAAGACTTTCAACCCAAAATTTACCCTGTCTACAAGAAATGCAGGGATGGAGGATGCAACAGAGACTAAGGGGTTAGCTAACTAATAACTAGCCCAACTTGAGACCCATCCTGTGAGCAGGCATCAATACCTAACACTATTAATGATATTCTGTTATGCTTGCAGACAGAAGGCTAGCATAGACAGGTGTTCTCTGAGAAGCTCCACCCAGCAGCTGATTCAGACAGATGCAGATACCCACAGCCAAACAGTGGATGGAGCTTTGGGACTCCTATGGAAGAATAGGGGCAAAGATTGTGGCCTGAAGGGAATAGGGATTTCACAGAAAGACCAAAAAAGACAACTAACCTAGACCCTTGGGGTCCTCAAAGATTGAAGCATGAACCAAAGAACATACACAGGCTGGACATAGTCCTCCCCACACTTATGTATCAGGCAAGCGACTTGATCTTCATGTGGGTCCTAAACAACTGGAGTGAGGTTATTCCAGAAGGTGTTACTTGTCTGTGGGATATTTTCTTCTAGCTGAACTGCCTTGTATGTTCTCAGTGGAAAAGGATATGCCTAGTCCCACAAAGACTTGATGTGTCAGGACTGAGGAGATACCTAGAGGGCCCCCTCCACCTCAGAGAAGAAGGGGAGGGGCAAGAGGAAAGTATTGTGGGAGGGGGTAAATGAAAGGAAAGCAGTGAGCAGGGTATAAAGTGAATAAAAAAATAAAAAATTTAATTTAGATAGATAGATAGATAGATAGATAGATAGATAGATGATAGATAGATTACAGATAGATGATAGATTGATAGATAGATAGATAGATAGATAGATAGAAAGAATTGGGTTTTAAATGTTTATTTTTATGGCCATGTAATAATATGAGTGTGTTTATATAATTGAAATCTTTAAAAATGAATTTCTGAGATTTGCTAAAAATAATTTCATTTTCTTGGGAAAATAAATTCTGAAGATTTTGGCTGGGAAACATCAGATGAAGATAATCTGAGACACTTATTTTCTATGTCAGGCTTACATCACTAAAAATGATTTTTCTACTTTTATTCATTTTCCTGTGAAGTTCATGATTTCATTTTTCATAACTGAATAAATAGTATAGTGTAGTACATAAGTGTCACATTTTCCTTGTCAACCCATTACTTGAAGTTCACTTACCGTGGTTCCATTTTCTAGCCATTGTGAATATAGTAGCAGTGAAAACAGATAAGCAAGTATCTTTGGAGCAGGGTGTTCCTTTGTGCATATGACAAGGAGTTATATAACTGAGTCACAAAGATAAAAAATTTTTATCTTTTTGAGGATTCTCCACATTGATTTACAGAGTGACTGTATCAGTTCGCAACTCCACCAACAGTGAAGGATGGTTCTCTTATACAAACATTCCCACCAGAAATTGTTGTCCATTGTTTCCTTGATATTAGTTACTCTGAGTGGGGTAAAACTGAATCACAACCTTGTTCTGATTTGTATTTCTTTAATCACTAAGGATAATGGACACATTTGACATATTTCTTAGCCATTATTTTGCTTCACTTGAAAATTCTTTGTTCAGATTCATAGTGTATTTTTATTTTGGCTACTTTTCTTGACTGTTTTCTCAGGAATTTATATAACTATACAATAATCCTCTAATAGATGAATAGCTCTCAAGAATCTCTACTACTTCATGGGCTTCAATTTCATTCAGTAGATTGGTTCCTTGTATGTGAAGAAGTTTTCCACTACTACAGCCAGTCTCCTAATTCAGTATAATTCCTAACTGCATATTAAATATGTATTTTTAAACCCAGAGATCAATGTAGCCCTCACCTCTCATCAATGAAGTTTTTGCAGAAAGTCATAACTTGTCAAAGCACATAAAAAACTGACCTTGGGCTACTTAGCCAAATATATAACCCAACTCATATAAATAAAAGTCAGGGTTTTATTTATATGTTATTTATATATGTTTA
Source organism: Apodemus agrarius (assembly GCA_964023405.1). Classification (NCBI taxonomy): domain Eukaryota; kingdom Metazoa; phylum Chordata; class Mammalia; order Rodentia; family Muridae; genus Apodemus; species Apodemus agrarius. The sequence goes on from OZ030009.1 coordinate 41,968,581, forward strand.
TTTATATATTTATTCATATGTTTTAATCTGTTGTCAGAAAGATTGTAAGAGCCAGAGGGACCAAGAAATGTACTGTTGTGGTTGTACCTAATAGATAAGACAAGAAAGCCATGTAATCTCAACAGTATAAATACCTAAACAAGACTAGAACAACTGTACCAGTTGACATGCCAATATGGACAGGAGAAATCCCACTGGGCTCCATACTTAGATGAAAAACTACAAGCAATTAATGAAAACTAAGAGAGGAATAACTGATCTTCTCCAAAGAAGAGTCCCCTTTTTGGTAAGCCAATTCCGAGTAGTCACTTTAAAAGCATGTACATATAATCAACACTAAATATATTAAATAGGTTTTATTTATCTATTTATTCATGTGTTTGTTTGTGTGTGTGTGTATTTAACAACAAATTTAAGGAAATATGTCAAGAATTTGAGAGGGAATAATGGAGGGGTACACTAGGAAGGGTTGGAGGAAGGAAAGAAGAAAAAGGTGTAATTATATTATAATTAAAATTTTAAAATGTACTTCCATGGAATATATTTTAAACAATTAGATATTCATGATTTAGTTTGTTGCTAGGCAACTTTAGAGTCAATAGATAGTAGTTTATAAGTAATCAAGTTAAGGGCAATATACAATTCATTAGAACCTGGGAACTATTAATCCATCAATTAACTCTATTTAAACCTAAATTTTGTTAGAAATAATCTACCTATAATTACTTCATTGTAATAAGTGTATCATACTAACTAGAGATGTTAACAATTAGAAAAATTTTATGTATGGGAAGTAGACAGAGTTGGGCTATTCGGAAACTATGTGTTTGGGGTGCATAATTTTCCTGTAAACCCAAAGATGGTCTGGGAAATGAAATTTATAAAACTTTTTAATGATAGAGATCAAAAAGAGAGAGGATGAAAAGATAGAGAACATGAATTGTGGTGAGAGGGAAGTAGGGAAGAGGAGTTGAGGAAAGAAAGGAATATGATCAAAATATGAAAAAAGTTTTATAAAATTTTTAAATCATCCTAAGTGAGTTAGCCCAGTCACAAAAGAATACACATGAATTGCAATCACTGATAAGTGGATATTAATGAGCCCAGAAGCTCTGAATACTCAAGACACAATTAGCTAAGCAAAGGATTCCCAAGTAAAAGGATGGACAGGACCCTGGTCCGGAAAAGACTAAATCCAGTTTTGTAGGAGTGTACCAGAACAGAGAAATGGAGGGGAGGGGGTGGTGATTGGAGAATGGGCGGGGGGCGGGGGGAAGAGGACTTGTGGGACATACGGTAAGGGGGAGGACTGGAAAGGGGAAAGCCTTTGGAATGTAAACAAAGAATACAGAAAATAAAAAAATTAAATAAAAAAATAAAATAAATGTTAAAAAAGAAAAAATGGGCCAGGCGTTGGTGGCACATGCCTGTAATCCCAGCACTTGGGAGGCAGAGGCAGGCAGATTTCTGAGTTCGAGGCCAGCCTGGTCTACAGAGTGATTTCCAGGACAGCCACGGCTACACAGAGAAACCCTGTCTCAAAGAGAGGGAGAGAGAGAGAGAGAGAGAGAGAGAGAGAGAGAGAGAGAGAGAGAGAGAGAGAGAGAGAGAGAAAATGGAACATGATTGAGACCTAAGGAAACTTTGTCATTAATAAAATTATAAAAAATCAGAACAAAAATCTTCTATACATGTCAAAAATATTTAGAATTCTTTTGAATTTTGTTGAGACTAAAATACTTGGATTATATATAAAGGGAAATGATATTAATATTAAGAGTTGTTTAAAAGTAAGGAAAAGAAGATTGGAAATGCAAAGGAAATAGGACATAAATGTATTTCAGAGAATGGGAGGTTTTGAAATATCGTTGGCATTATTGATTAATTCAAATACAAAGTGTAATAAGAAACTATTTTCTCATCTATAGATGTCAATAATGACTTTGACACCTGTCAGGCCTTCCTGACAAGCTCATACATGGCAACAGTACAGAATAAAATTTCTAATATCATAGTAAAATAGCAATATACAAACATGCACCAACAGATCTGTTCATAGATATATGTGTAAAATGTACCTTTAATATAAATGTTAGCAATGACTTAATTTGGCTGATGTGTTTCTTTACCTTATGCAAGTCCCCAATAACCATACAAACAAAACAAAATTTAGTTGAAACATACCTCAATAGCTGAGCAGTTAAATGATCAGCTTTACCTTCTATGCTAATCTAGCTCTGTCCCAGGAACATTCCATGATACCTGCATACTATTATTGATCTGGATTTTGGGTTTCAAATGTATTTTCTTGATGTCTCCTTGCACCTCTTCTACATGGTTCCAATTCCTTCATTTTCCTAGCTGATCTGATCTCTTTCCCTCTCCCTCTCCCTCTCCCTCTCCCTCTCCCTCTCCCTCTCCCTCTCCCTCTCCCTCTCCCTCTCCCTCTCCCTCTCTCTCTCTCCTTCCTCTGGCTGGTGGACATCCAGCCCTATCCACTATTCTGTCCAGTCATTGGGTGATCTACATTTATTAAAAAGGCTGAGAATTAATGGTAATAGTTATTTACATGAATTTGAGACAGGGGATTCTTGGTATAAGCCCTGCAATGCTGTGTTCCATTTAAAAGAAGATATGAGGCTAGAGAAACTGGCATCTGAATAATGTGAGTGTAAACTTTATATGGTGTACAAAAGTATTATGCCAGCAAATATGTTTATAACAATATTCACATTATGTTCAAGACTCTGTGAAGACATATTTGTGGAAAGCTAATCAAATGTTAGCCCCAATTAAAAAGGTTTCAATAAGAGTTTTATTACTTAACATGCTGCTTTTAGTAGAGCATTCTACATTTCTGTGCCATTTACTGCTTCAGACATTTTTTGTACCACCAAAGAATCTATATATCAAGTGCACAAATTCCTTTACAAATCATTGATTATAGGACATAAAACCTTTACAGGAAGTCTGGTAAGGTAGATCAGGTCAAGACCCGGAGCCTAAGTGGACACACACCTGAGGCTTAGCTGACTCCCAGCTCCGTGACAGACTCCTGACTTGGAATAAGAGCCATGTTTGTCACTGTACCAATACCATGCAGTTTTTAACACTACTGCTCTGTAGTATTGCTTGAGGTCCAGGATATTGATTGCCCCAGAAGTTCTTTTCCTGTTGATGATAGTTTTAGCTATCCTGGGTTTTTTGTTATTCCAGATGAATTTGAGAATTGCTCTTTCTAAATCTATGAAGAACTGAGTTGGGATTTTGATGGGGATTGCATTGAATCTGTATATTGCTTTTGGCAAGATTGCCATTTTAACTATAATAATCCTGCCAACCCACGAGCATGGAAGATTTTCCCATTTTCTGAGGTCTTCTTCAATTTCCTTCTTCAGAGACCTGAAGTTTTTGTCATATAAATCTTTCACTTGTTTGGTTAGAGTCACACCAAGATACTTTATATTGTTTGTGGCTATTGTGAAGGGTGTCATTTCCCTAATTTCTTTCTTGGCCTGCTTATCCTTTGTGTATAGTAAGGCTACTGATTTGCTTGAGTTGATTTTATAACCAGCCACTTTGCTGAAGTTGTTTATCAGGTGTAGGAGTTCTCTGGTGGAGAGTTTTGGGTCACTTAAGTATACTATCATATCATCTGTGAATAGTGATAGTTTGACTTCTTCCTTTCAAATTTGTATCCCTTTGACTTCCTTATGTTGTCAAATTGCTCTAGCTAGTACCTCAAGTACTATATTGAAGTGATATGGTGAGAGGGGGCAGCCTTGTCTAGTCCCTGATTTTAGTGGGATTGCTTCAAGTTTCTCTTCATTTACCTTGATGTTGGCTATCGGTCTGTTGTAAATTGCTTCTACTATGTTTAGATATGCGCCTTGAATTCCTGTTCTTTCTAGGACTTTTAGCATGAAAGGATGCTGAATTTTGTCAAATGCTTTTTCAGCATCCAATGAGATGACCATATGTTTTTTTTCTTTGAGTTTGTTTATGTAGTGGATTATGTTGATAGATTTCTGTATATTGAACCATCCCTGCATCCCTGGCATGAAGCCAACTTGATCATGGTGAATGATCATTTTGATGTGTTCTTGGATTCGGTTGATGATTTCCTGTCTTCTACTCCTCCTGTGTCAAATAGCTTCTTTTTGTTCTAGAGTTTTCAGGTGCACCAGTAAGTTGCTAGTATATGCTCTCTCCTGTTTCTTTTTGGCGATACACAAGTCTATGAGTTTTCCTCTTAGCACTGCTTTCGTTGTGTTCCATAGATTTGGGTATGTTGTGCCTTCATTTTCATTAAATTCTAAAAAGTCTTTGATTTCTTTCTTTCTTTCTTCCTTTCTTTCTTCCTTATCATTGAGTAGAATATTGTTCATCCTCCATGTGTTTGAGGATTTTCTGTGGTTTTTGTTGCTATTGAAGAACACTCTTACTCCATGGTGATCCAATAGGAGGCATGATCTTTTTATATTTGTTGAGGTCTGTCTTGTGACCAATTATATGGTCGATTTTGGAGAAGGTACCATGAGGTGCTGAGAAAAAAGGTATAGTCTTTTGCTTTAGGATGAAATGTTTTGTATATATCTGTTAAATCCAATTGGTCCAACGTTTCAATGAGTTTCCCTGTGAACCTGTTTAGTTTCTGTTTTCCTGATCGGTCCATTGAGGATAGTGGAGTGTTGAGGTCCCCCACAATTATTGTGTTAGGTGCAATGTGTTCTTTGAACTTTAGTAAAGTTTCTTTTACGAATGAGGGTGCCCTTGCATTTGGAGTGTAGATGTTTAGAATTGTGAGTTCTTCTTGGTGGATTCTTCCTTTGACTAGCAAGAAGTGACCTTCTGTGTCTCTTTTGATGACTTTGGGTTGAAAGCCAATTTTATCTGATATTAGAATGGCTATTCCAGCTTGCTTCCTGTGACCATTTGCTTGCAAAATTGTCTTCTAGGCTTTTACTCTAAGGCAGTATTTGTCTTTGACTCTGAGGTTTGTTTCCTGTATGCAGCAAAATGTAGGGTCCTGTTTCCGTATCCAGTCTGTTAGTCTATGTCTTTTTATTGGGGAATTGAGTCCATTGATGTTAAGAGATATTAAGGAATAGTGATTATTTCTTCCTGTCATTTTTGATGCTATTTTTGTTTTTGAGTAGTTATCTTCTTTTGAGTTTGATGGAAGAAGGTTACTATCTTGCTTTTTCTTGGGTGCAGTTTCCTTCCTTGTATTGGAGTTTTCCTCCTATTATCCTTTGCAGAGCTGGGTTAGTGGAAAGATATTGTGTAAATTTGGTCCTGTCATGGAATATTTTGATTTCTCCATCTATGTTGATTGAGAGTTTTGCTGGGTATAGTAGTCTTGGTTGACATTTGTATTCTCTTAGAGTCTGCATGAGATCTACCCAGGATCTTCTAGCTTTCATGGTTTCTGGAGAGAAGTCTGGTGTGATTCTGATAGGTCTTCCTTTATATGTTACTTGGCCTTTTTCTCTTACTGCCTTTAATATTCTTTCTTTGTTTAGTACATTTGGGGTTTTGATTATTATGTGCCGGGAGGTGCTGGCTCAACTGGAGGTCAACATGCAGAAGAATGAGAATTGATCCACTCTTATCTCCTTGCACTAAGCTCAACTCCAAGTGGATCAAGGACCTCCACATAAAACCAGACACACTAAAACTAATAGAAAAGAAACTGTGGAGGACCCTTGAGGACATTGGCTCAGGGGGAAAATTCCTGAACAGAACACCAATAGCTTATGCTCTAAGAGCAAGAATAGACAAATGGAACCTAATAAAATTACAAAATTTCTGTAAGGCAAAAGACACTGTCAAAAGGACAAATCGGCAACCAACAAATTGGGAAAAGATCTTCACCAACCCCACATCCAACAGAGGGCTAATATCCAATGTATACAAAGAACTCAAGAAGTTAGACCCCAGAAAACCAAATAACCCTATCCAAAAATGGGGTACAGAGCTAAACAAAGACTCTTCACCTGAAGAAATTCGGATGGCTGAGAAACACCTTAAAAAATGTTCAACATCATTAGTCATTAGAGAAATGCAAATTAAAACAACCCTGAGATTTCACCTCACACCAGTCAGAATGGCTAAGAATAAAACTCAGAAGACATCAGGTGTTGGCAAGGATGTGGAGAATGAGGAACACTCCTCAACTGCTGGTGGGACTGCAAACTGGTACAACCATTCTGGAAATCAATTTGGCGGTTCCTCAGAAAACTGGACATGATATTTCCGGAGGACCCTGTTATACCACTCCTGCGCATATACCCAGAAGATTCCCCAGCATGCAGTAAGGATACATGCTTCATTATGTTCATAGCAGCTTTATATATAATAGCCAGAAGCTGGAAAGAACCCAAATGTCCCTCAATGGAAGAATGGGTACAAAAAATGTGGTATATATACACAATGGAATACTATTCAGCCATTAGAAACAATGAATTCATGAAATTCTTAGAGAAATGGATGGAGCTGGAGAACATCATACTAAGTGAGGTAACCCAGTCTCAAAAGAATACCCATGGTATACAGTCACTGATAAATGGATATTAGCCTAGATTCTTGGGATACCAAAGACACAAATCACATACCAAATGATGTCTGACAAGAAGAAAGGAGTGGACACTGGTGCTGGAAAGGATCAAAGCATCAGTGTAGGGGAATACCAGAACAGGAAAGTGGGAAGGGGTGGATGAGGGAGCAGGGGGAGGGAAAAGGGCATGTGGGACCTTTTGGGGGTGGGGAACCAGAAAAAGGGAAATGAATTGTAAATATAGAATATATCAAATTAAAAAAAATTTTTAAAAAAACAAGACATTCTGGTTGAGAAAGCCTCATTAATCTTACTCATGTGATTACAGCGTCTTAATTAAAGGGAATCCCAGGGCACATATATTTGAGTACTTGGTCTGCAGTTGGTGGATATGTGTGGGAAAAATTAGGGTGTGTGTTTCTGATAGAAGACATGTATGACTGGAAATTGGCTTTAGTCCCAGTGAACATTCTGCTCATTAAGATTTGAATACTCAGTGGTTCTGTCCATAGGCATTTTCTCCACTGTCATGGACTTAAACACTCAGAAATGCTCAGCCCAATTAAATGCTTTCTTTTTTAGTTTGCCTTGGTTGTGGCATTTTATCAGAGGAATAGAAAAGTAGCTAATACAGTTACCTAGGACCTTAGAAATAATATTCTTAAAATCCTATCCATTTTCTTGCTCCATGCCATTCTCAACTAACTTGATATTGCTAAAGCTATAGATTGAGTGACAGATTTATACCTGGGCTTGCTGTGATCATCTGAAGAAGGAACATGACAGCACAGTGTCCATAAAAACATAGTCCTGTGGATCCCATTGCACCTATTAAAAACAAGGATGTGAGTTACACAGAGTGAAAACATTAAGAATTTGCAGGAGTGATATACAGACTGAAGGGAGAAAAGAAAACAGATTGGTCACTATAAGAAAAGATATTTGTAAAATTTGGACATTCTTCACCATTTCCATGAGACCTAGAAAATTGGTATAAGTAGGGGGTTCTCTGAAAACTAACTTCTTGAGTTCTTTGTATTGAATATTAGCACTCTATCAGATGTAGGATTGGTAAAGATCTTTTCCCAATCTCTTGGTTGTCATTTTGTCCTATTGAGAATGTCCTTTGCCTTATGTAAGCTTTGCAGTTTTATGAGGTCCCATTTGTCAATTCTTGATCTTAGAGCATAAGCTATCAGTGCTCTATTCAGGAAATTTTCCCATGTGCCTATGTGCTCCAGGTTCTTCCCCAATTTCTCTTCTATCAGATTCAGTGTATCTGGTTTTATGTGGAGGTCCTTGATTCACTTGGACTTGAGCTTTGTACAGGGAGATGAGAATAAATAACCCTATTAAAAATGTGGTACAGAGCTAAACAAAGAATTCTTAACTGAGAAATACTGGATGACTAAGAAACACCTAACGAAATGTTCAACACTTTTAATCATCAGGAAAATGCAAATCAAAACAACCTTAAGATTCTACCTCACACCAGTCATAAATGGCCAAAATCAAAATCTCAGAGGACAGCAAATGCTGGAGAGGATGTGGAGAGAGGAACACTCCTCCATTGCTGGTAGGATTGCAAGCTGGTAAAACCACTCTGGAAATCAGTTTGGCAGTTCCTTAGAAAATTGGACATAGCACTACATGAGGACCCAGCCATCCCACTGCTGGGCATATACCCAGAAGATGCTCCAACATATAATAAGGACACATGCTACACTATGTTCATAGCAGCCTTATTCATAATAGCCAGAAGCTGGAAAGAATCCAGATGTCCCTCAACCGAGGAATGGATACAGAAAATGTGGTACATTTACACAATGGAGTACTACTCAGCTATTAAAAACAATGAATTCATGAAATACTTAGGCTAATGGATGGAGCTAGAAAATATCCTGAGTGAGATAGCCCAATCACAAAAGAACACACATGGCATGTGCTCAGTGACAAGTGGATATTAGCCCAAAAGCAAGGAATACCCAAGATACAACTCACAGACCACATGTAGTACAAGAAGAAGGAAGACCAAAGTGTGGATACTTTGATCCTTATTGGAAAGTGGATCAAAATACCCATTGCTCACAGCCAACCAATGGAATGAACATAGGTTCCCCTATGGAGCAGCTAGTAAAAGGACCCAAGGAGCTGAATAGGTTTGCAGCCCCACAGGGGGAACAATAATATGTACCAACCAGTAACCCCAGACCTCCCAGGGACTAAACCACTAACTAAAGAGTACACATGGAGGGACCCATGGCTCCAGCTACATAGGTAGCAGAAGATGACTATGTCAGACATCAATGAGAGGAGAGGCCATTGGTCCTGTGAAGGCTCAATTCCCCAGAATGGGGGAAGGAAAGTCAGGATATTGGAGGGGGAGTGAGCAGGGGGAGGGAGGATGGGATAGGGGGTTTTCAGAGAGGTAAGTAAGGGGATAACATTTGAAATGTAAATAAAGCAAATATCTAACAAAAAAGTTTTTTAAATTAAAAAAAAATATACCAGAATGAAAAAAAAAAGAAATAGAGGGTTTTCAAATGTTCAACTAATTATTCAAGAAGACTTTTGAATAATTAAGTGGTCTCTATCTTAGCTTTAGAGAAATCCCCCATCTCCGGTTTTTATAGGAGACTCAAGTTCAGGTTCTGATTTAAAATGATGCAGAGTTGGAACAACATTGAATTTAAATATTCAGTTGCTAAATCTTAATCTAATTAAGAACACTGAAATGTAGCCTGAAATTCATAGATCTGGAGTAAGGAAAATTTTGCCCAGAATTTAGTCTAGCAGGGATAACTAGCATGTATTTCTTGACAGAACAATTCATTTCTCACTAAGGACACTCATCGTTATCTGGTAGCATCTACCATAGATGTATTATGCAATTTTCTCATTTACCAAATACCTAAAAAGGATCAAATTAATAGAGTGAAGTTTTGTTTTGCCTTACAGTTTAAGAACTGATACAGTACTTCATATTTGGAAAAACATAGTAGACAGTGTGTAAAGCAAAATTGAGCCTGCAATCAGGAAGCAAAGAGAGATTACAAGCAAGGGTAAGCTACCAAACCACAAAGCTACCAAATCAGAGCTCCACCTCCTTATGTCCCAAAACTTTCCAAAACAAATCTACCATCTGAGAACAAAGCATTCAGACCTGCAGTCCTATGGAGATTGTGATTGTAAATATGGCTGGCCAACTTGAACGTATACAACATCACCTAGGAGATAGCTCTCTGGGCACATGTGACAAAAATTCTATATCAGGATATTTATGGGGGGAAGACTCAGCCTAACTGTGTAGCAGTATTCCATGGAGTGTGATCCTAGAATAAATATAAAGAAGAAAGTCAAATGAATAATGTCCTTCACCCCTGTTTCTAGACAGTGAGCATCTAGCTGCCCCATGTTTCTGCCAACATTATTTTTCATGCCATGACTGGCCGAAACTTTTTCTTTGGCTATTAAGCTGAAATAAACCCAACCTCTCTTAAACTGCTTTCTTTTTGTTGTTGTTGTTTGTTTGTTTGTTTGTTTTTTGTTTAGATTTGTTTGGGGTTTTTTTGAGACAGGGTTTCTTTGTATAGCCCTGGCTGTTCTGGAACTCACTCTGTAGACCAGGCTGACCTCAAACTCAGAAATCCACCTGCCTCTGTCTCCTAGAGTGCTGGGATTACAGGCATGCGCCCGCCACTACCACCCAGTCTTAAGCTGATTTCTTATCTGGCATTTTGTGGCAAGAATAAAGAGAACAACATTTCAGATTCTGATCACAACATGCACTCTTGTACTCATAGGCTCATATTCATCTTATAATGGCAATGCATTTGTTCCAAATCTAGAAATTAACGCAGTCTCTAATGACCTTAATGTTGTTCAAAAGTTGAAAGTTCTTCTCAGATGCAATCTCTTATCTGAATCACTCTAAAATCCAACAACAAGCTACATACTTCAAATACACAGTGGCACAGAGCAAACATTGCAATCCAAAATAAGGTGCAATGAAATAGAAATGTTAGGGAAAAAGTAAGACTAAGAGTAAATAGGAAATACTGCAGCCCCATGCCTGACATCTGGAGCTCATGGTGTCTTTATCTCGTTCTAAATATACCTTCCTCCTCCCCTCCCCCCAACACTCTGCCATCTCCAACACACATAGCCTTTATGGGCATCAGCCCTACTCTGTGCCTGTAGGTTTCCACAGTTGATGTCTCCTGGGCCTACCTTCCCCAACATCCTGAAGTTTCCATTGAAACTTAAGCTTTCCTTCCTTGTTTACTACAATGTTTTCTTGGAGCTTCCTACAAGAATTTCCAACTTTACCACATAGAGCCTTTTGTGTGTTTTGGGAACTTTCATACAAACTTCCATCACCCTGCACTGTTGCATGTTCCATGCATTCAAATCTGGTACCACGTAGTTGGTGTTGCCAAGTTCTGGGGCCACATTAAAACTCCATAGAGGAAATATTAACTTATCTTCAACAGGTAGTTACTCTGTCATTTTATCTGGCTTCTCATATTGTAATATTTCACAAGCATTGATACATATGTAGTCTTTTCATCCTCATATTATCTTATGCATACTTATGTTTCACCACGTGATTCATTTAGCAACAAAGTAAATTGCCAACACACTCAAGAAGAGTCAATTCTGTTGTCCTATCATGTACAGATGATTTATGACAATAACTCTATGATGTATCATATGTGCTTTAAACCCAGAGCTGACAGTGCCACCTTCAGTTGCAGAATGCAACTGACTGCAAATAATAAGGGATGTATTCAAGATTGATTTCACTGAGTGGGTTTAGGACCTCTATTACTATTTTCTTTGCCTTTTATAACAGATGTTTAGAGATTCTAAGATCTCAGTAGAATATCCAATTATGAATCTGACTTATTGGAAGTTGAAACTTCTGCTAGTCATTTGGAGAATCTCATATCAGTGGGTGTAAGTAATATGGGTGGGTCATTGCACCCTGTTGGGAATGGTTGACGGCCAAATTAGTGTCTTGACTGATAATCATAGTCAACAGTAAGCTAAAGTGGCTCACAGCAGCCTATAACCCTAAGGATCTGGTATTCTCTTCTGGTCTCTGTAGACAACTACATTCATGAACCATAAAATAAGAAAAACATCCAGTCATAATAGAAATGTTTTAAAAATGTCTGAATAAGAACCTCCATGTCAACACTAAATGTACAAGTATTATTAATAAATTAGAGTTCAATAATTTGCCTACTTTAAAACAACTATTTTAAAATACTCATTACTTTCCACACTTTGGCATAGTTATTTTAAGTAATACTAGTAGCAGCAGTATAAATTTCAGGCCAGAATTGTGGCCAAATTACTAGCTAGCAAACTAACATCTTACAGGATTAGAGGTCTATCATGGTGATGTTGTAAACTTTCATGCACCTGATGGACAAGTCTGAGCTGTGGACTACACAAAAGTCAAAGGTTGAATATAAGGAATAATGTCTTCTTTATTCATAGTCACTACTCTGAGTTACTTTGTAAACCCATCTGAGTGAAATCCAAAATCAAAATATTTGTAGTGTTGAAATAAAAGTGATACTCCTATAGGGAAATTTGTGCTTTGGAGCATTGCTAAAGAGACTTATAAACTTCATTCTCTTCTCACTTTGATGGAGATCATGACCATTTACATGTCTCACACTGCTGATGTATAAAAGCTATTTGAACAATAGTGAGTTAGGAGTTTCATGACACAGAGTTTCAAGTTAGGGAGATAGAAAAATGTCTAGATAAAGAACATGATGGTGGTTGCACAGTAATGTGAATATATTTAATACCACTAAAACAATGCATTTAAAATAATAATTGGAAATTTTATCTTACACATAATTTATTAAGAAAGTTTTAAAATACTTTGCTAGTTCTTTTAGAATGTCATATGATATATTGATTATACTCACCCTCTTCAACAACTTTTAACAACTTTTAACAGTTTTCAATCCCCCTTCCGTACCCACCCACTGTGTGTTCTTTGTTGTTGTTGTTGCATCGGTGTTTGTTAAACTATTCAGCCATGTTTAAAATGCCCATGTAATTTTAGGTGTGGCATCTTCTGGTGTACTGTGGTCTACCCACTAGGGATCACACCATTAAAGAAGACTGATTTTCCTTTCTCAGCTACTTTTAATTGCCAATACCTCCTCAGATACCACTGGGATTTCAAGCCTATATCTCTACTACATGTTTGGATTTTGTTTGGCTTGAGTTTAAGGTGATGGGTGCCTACAATGGGTCAATATTTTCCAAACATAAGAGGCCTGCTTAACATATGTACTCACGGCATGTACCACCTGGACATCCTGAAGCCGGTCCATTTATTTTTCCTGACAGTTCTAAATATTTTACTGTAATAAGCAATATATACATAAAATTTATACAAAATTTTAAGTTAAAAAAGTGCAAAAAGTAATGTCAAGAAGAATAAAGTGAGGAAACAAGTTCATTGGCAACACCACCACACTAAAGTTTTCAATGTCTGGGTGACTATTAGTCCTTCTAACTCACAAGATTTCACTAATCTTCAGATATAGGTCAAGTGACAGAAAATAAAGAGCCAGAGCACCTTCCATGAAGCATAGGAAGTGAAAAAGATTTTTTAAATATCATCTGTGGAAAGATAACCTATCTCCATATCTTAATAAATTCTCTCACTTACTTGGCCTGGGGATCCTGGATCAGCTCCCTTTTGTTCCTGTAGAGATCCTCCTAGTTAGATCACCTAGAGCCAGGGCAGTATATGCCAGATACAAATGGGAGCCAGGTGAATTCATTACCAAAGCTTCTTTTTGGCAGTCACACCTGGATATATGATTCTCTGACTCTGATATTTACATTACTTTCCAAGGGAAATTTCCAATGACCTGATTACCTCAACATGTAAATGAAACCATTATTCAACTTGCACTTAGCATTACTCAAGTACTAACATGACTCTTGACTGTGGGAAGAGACAAAACAAAATATAACTCACAAATCCCATGTAATTAGCAATGCAGTCAAGACCTTTGATAATTTGATTTTAAAACCTAATCTGTAATCTCTGAAGAGAAAGGAGACAAATAAAGGCCCCGGCTAGGTGAGATATCCAAGGGAGGTTTCAGAGAGCCCATGATTGCTGCAAGGAGTCTTGAAACAAAAGTACCCTCAAGATATATAAGCAAAGAAATGCAGCAGATATTCTAGGCTTCGAGCAAAATGACTTTAAAAATGCTCAATGGATTTATGTGGAGGTCCTTGATCCACTTGGAGTTGATCTTAGTACAAGGAGATAAGAGTGGGTCAATTCGCATTCTTCTGCATGTTGACCTCCAGTTGAACCAGCACCATTTGTTGAAAAGGCTGTCTTTTTTCCACTGGATGGTTGTAGCTCCTTTATCAAAGATCAAGTGACCATAACTCTATGGGTTCATTTCTGGGTCTTCAATTCTATTCCATTGATCTACTTGCCTGTTGCTGTACCAATACCATGCAGTTTTTAGCACAATTGCTCTGTAGTACTGCTTGAGGTCAGGGATATTGATTCCCCCAGAAGTCCTTTTATTGTTGAGAATAGTTTTAGCTATCCTGGCTTTTTTGTTACTCCAGATGAATTTGAAATTGCTTGTTGTAGATCTATGAAGAATTGATTTGGGATTTTGGTGGGGATTGCATTGAATCTGTAGATTGCTTTTGGCAAGATGGCCATTTTTACTATATTGATCCTGTCAATCCAAGAGCATGAAATATTTTTCCATATTCTGAGGTCTACTTTATTTCTTTCTTCAAGAACTTGAAGTTCCTGTCATACAGATCTTTCACTTGTTTGGTTAGAGTCACTCCAAGATACTTTATATTGTTCATGGTTATTGTGAAGGGTGTTATTTCCCTAACTTCTTTCTCAGCCTGTATAACAGGAACTTCAAGTTCTTGAAGAAAGAAATCGAAGCTCAAGCAGTACAACAGAGCAATTGTGTTAAAAACTGCATGGTATTGGTATAGCAACAGGCAAATAGATCACTGGAACAGAATTGAAGACCCAGAAATGAGCCCACAGAGATATGGTCACTTGATTTTTAATAAAGGACCTACAACCATCCAGTGCAAAAAAAGAACCTTTTCAACAAATGGTGCTGGTTCAACTGGAGGTCAACATGTAGAAGAATGTGAAATGACCCACTCTAATATCCTTGTATTAAGATCAACTCCAAGTGGATCAAGGACCTCCACATAAAACCAGACACTAATAGAAACTAATAGAAAAGAAACTAGGGAAGACGCTGGATGACATGTGCACAAAGGGAAAGTTTCTGAACAGAACACCAATAGCTTATGCTCTAAGATCAAGAACTGACAAATGGGACCTCATAAAATTACAAAGTTTCTGTAAGGCAAAGGACACTGTCAGAAGGACGAAATGGCAACTAACAAATTTGGAAAAGATCTTCACCAACCCCACATCTGACAGAGAGCTAAAATCAAATATATACAAAGAACTCAAGAAGTTCTATCCAAAAGAACCAAAAAACCCTATTAAAAATGGGGTACAGAGCTAAACAAAGAATTTTCACCAGAAGAAATTCAGATGGCTAAGAAGTACCTTAAGAGATGTTCAACATCATTAGTCATCAGGGAAATGCAAATCAAAACAACTCTGAGATTCCACCTCACAGCAGTTAGAATGGCTAAGATTAAAAACTCAAGAGACAACAGGTGCTGGTGAGGATGTGAAGAAAGAGGAACACTCCTCCACTGTTGGTGGGATTGTAAGATGGTACAACTGCTCTGGAAATCAGTATGGAGGTTCCTCAGAAAATTGGGCATGACACTTCCAGAGGACCCTGTCATACCACTCCTGAGCATATACCCAGAGGATTCCACTGCATATAATAAAGACACATGCTCCATTATGTTCATAGCAGCCTTATTTATAATAGTCAGAAGTTGGAAGGAGCCCAGATGTCCCTCAAAGGAGGAATGAATACAGAAAATGTAATATATTTATACAATGGAATACTACTCAGCAATTAAAAATAATGAATTCATGCAATTTGTAGGCAAATGGTTGGATCTGGAAAATATCATCCTAAGTGAGTTAACCCAATCACAAAAGAATACACATGAAATGCAATCATTGATAGGTGGATATTAATTAGCCCAGAAGCTCTGAATACTCAAGGCACAATTAGCAAATCCAAAGATTCCCAAAAAGGAAGGAAGGAGAGGACCCTGGTCCTGAAAAGACTGAATCCAGTTTTGTAGGAAAGTACCAGAACAGAGAAATGGTGGGGGTTGATTGGGGAATGGACGGGGGGGGGACTTATGGGACATATGGTGAGGTGGGAACTGGGAAAGGAGAAAGCCTTTGGAATGTAAACAAAGAATATAGAAAATTTAAAAAATGGAAAAAATAAATAAATAAAAACAATGTTGAAAGGAAAACTCCCTTTAAAAAATTCTCTTTTGGTTCTTTGGGGTCTAACTTTTTTCTTTCCAGCTTTTTCCAAAGTTTTTCTTTCTTTCTTTTTTTTGTATTTTTTGTAATTTTCTTTAATTTTCTATATTCTTTGTTTACACTCCAAAGGCTTTCCCCTTGAGTTCTTTGTATATATTGGATATTAGCCCCTGTCGGATGTGGGGTTGGTGAAGATCTTTTCCCAATTTGTTGGTCGCCGTTTTGTCCTTCTGACAATGTCCTTTGCCTTACAGAAACTTTGTAATTTTATGAGGTCCCATTTGTCAATTCTTGATCTTAAAGCATAAGCTATTGGTGTTCTGTTCAGGAACTTTCCCCCTGTGCCCATGTCCTCCAGGGTCTTCCCAAGTTTCTTTTCTAATAGTTTCAGTGTGTCTGGTTTTATGTGGAGGTCCTTGATCCACTTGGAGTTGATCTTAGTACAAGGAGATAAGAGTGGGTCAATTTGCATTCTTCTGCATGTTGATCTCCAAGAAATGGGGTCCAGAGCTAAACAAAGAATTTTCACCAGAAGAAATTCGGATGGCTGAGAAGCACCTCAAGAGATGTTCAATATCATTAGTCATCAGGGAAATGCAAATCAAAACAACCCTGAAATTCCACCTCACACCAGTCAGAATGGCTAAGATTAAAAACTCAAGAGACAACAGGTGCTGGCGAGGATGTGGAGAAAGAGGAATACTCCTCCACTGTTGGTGGGATTGTAAGATGGTACAACCTCTCTGGAAATCAGTCTGGCAGTTTCTCAGATAATTGGGCATGACACTTCCAGAGGACCCTGTCATACCACTCCTGGGCATATACCCAGAGGATTCCCCTGCATAAAATAAAGACACATGTTCCACTATGTTCATAACAGCCTTATTTATAATAGCCAGAGGTTGGAAGGAGCCCAGATGTCCCTCAAAGGAGGAATGGATACAGAAAATGTGGCATGCATATATATATATATATATATATATATGTATATATATATATATATATATATACATATATATATATATATGTATATATATATATAATATATATATATATATATATATAATGGATACAGAAAATGTGGCATATATATATATACACACACATACACACACACACATACACACACACACAATGGAATACTACTCAGCAATTAAAAATAATGAATTCATGCAATTTGTAGGCAAATGGTTAGATCTGGAAAATATCATCCTAAGCGTGTTAACCCAATCACAAAAGAATACACATGAAATGCAATCACTGATAAGTGGATATTAATGAGCCCAGAAGCCCTAAATACTCAAGGCACAATTAGCAAGTCAAATGATTCCCAAGAAGAAGAAAGGAGAGGACCCTGGACCTGAAAAGATTGGATCTAGTTTCGTAGGAGAGTACCAGAAAGAGAAATGGTGAGGGGGTGATTGGGGAATAGTTGGCGGGGAGAGGACTTATGGGACGTATGGTGCGGGGGCAGAGGAACTGGGAAAGGGGAAAGCCTTTGGAATGTAAACAAAGAATATAGAATAAAAAAATGAAAAAAAAATCTCTTTAATCTATTTTTACAGTCCAGTAGTTAGTTATTCCCCTCTTGGTCTGTCCTCCAATAGTTCCTCATCCCATTCCTCCTCTGCGACCCCACCCACATCTCCATAAGAATGTTTCTACCCCCAGCCCCATCCCACCAGGCCTCTATTCCCTGAGGTCTCAAGTCTCTCTAGGTTTAGGTTCATCTTCTCTAACTGAGGCCAGCCCAGGGAGTCCTTGGCTGTTTTTGTGCCGGGGTCTTGGATCAGCTAGTGTATGCTGCCTGGTTGGTGGCTCAGTGTCTGAGAGATCTCAGGGTTTCAGGTTAGTTGAGACTGCTGTCTTCCTATTGGATCACTCTCCTCCTCAACTTTTTTCCAGTCTTTCCCTAATTCAACCACAGGAGTCCCTGGCTTCTGTCCATTGGTTGGATCTAAGTATCTACATCTGACTTGTTTAGCTGCTTGTTAGGCCTCTCCAAGGGCAGCCATGCTAGGCTCCTGTCTGTAAGCACACCATACCATCAATAATAGTGTCAAGCCTTGGAGCCTCCTCTTGAGATGGATCCCAATTTGAGCCAGTCACTAGACTTACTTTCCCTCAGTCTCTTCTTCATTTTTGTCCCTGCATTTCTTTTAAATGGAAACAGTTCTGGGTTAGAGTTTTTGACTGTGAGAAAGCAACTCCATCCCTCCACTTGATGCCCTGTCTTTCTACTGGAGGTGGACTCTACAAGTTCCCTCTCCCCACTGTAGGACATTTCATCTAAGGTCCCTCCCTTTGAGTCCTGAAATTCTTTCACCTCTCAGGTCTCTGGTAAATTCTAGAGGGTCCCCCACACCCTGTCCCCCACCCTCCATCCCTTATCCCCATCCCCCACCTCCTACCTCCCACCTCCCAAAGTTGGATATTTCCATTCATTCTGCTGGCCCTCAAGGCTTCACTCCTTTCCCTCCTTCCCTGGATACCTGATGATATCCCCTCTCCCACCCAGGTTCCTACCTCCCTCTGCCTTCAATGATTGCTTTCTTCTCCCTTCCAAGTAGGATTGGAGCATCCTTAGTTGGGCCTTTGGATTGTTAACCTTCTTGAGTTCTGAGAATTGTACCTTGTGTATTCTGTACTTTTTTGGCTACTATCTACATATTTGTGAGTATATACCATGCATGTACTTTGGGGTCTGAGTTACCTCACTCGGGATGATATTTTCAAGTTCCATCCATTTGCCTGTAAAACTCATAATGTCTCCATTCTTAATAGATGAGTAGTTTTACATTGTGTAAATGAACCACAGTTTTTGTATCCATTCTTTTGCTGTGGGGCTTCTGGTTGATTCCAGCTTCTAGCTACCACAAACAATGACGCTGTGAACACAGTGGAACAAGTGCCCCTGTGGCACAGTGGTACATCTTTTGGGTATATTCCCAAGAGTGGTATAGCTGGGTGTTCAGGGAGATCTATTTCCAATTTTCTGAGGAACTCCAGATTGATTTCTGTAGGGGATAGGAACTCCACAGGAAGACCAACAGTCAACTAACCTGGATCCTTGGGGCTCTCAAAGTCTGAACTCCCAAACACAGAACATATACAGGCTGGACATAAGCCTTCCTATATGTACTGGCTAGTTTTGTGTGTCAACTTGACACAGGCTGGAGTTATCATGGGAAAAGGAGCTTCAGTTGGGGAAGTGCCTCCATGAGATCCAGCTGTGGGGCATTTTCTCAATTAGTGATCAAGTGAGGGAGGGCCCCTTGTGGGTGGTACCATCTCTGGGCTGGTATTCTTGGGTTCTATAAGAGAGCAGGCTGAGCAAGCCAGGGGAAGCAAGCCAGTAAGTAACATCCCTTCATGGCCTCTGCATCAGCTCCTGCTTTCTGACTTGCTTGAGTTCCAGTCCTGACTTCCTTTGGTAATGAACAGCTGTGTGGAAGTGTAAGCTCAATAAACCCTTTCCTCCCCAACTTGCTTCTTGGTCATGATGTTTGTGCAGGAATAGAAACCCTGACTAAGACACTATACATATGTAGCAGATGTTCAGTTTGGTCTTCATGTGAGTTCTGAACAACTGGGCAAAGAGTATCCCAAAAGCTGTTGCCTGATTGTGGGATATGGTCTTCTAGCTGGCTTGCCCTGTTTGGAGTCAATGGGAGGGGAAGAGCCTAGCCCTACAGAGCCTTGAAGTTCCAAGTTGGATGCATATTGGGAGGGAGCACAAGCTCAAAGGAGGAGGAATGGGGTAAGGATTGTGGGAGGAGGTGATGAAGAGAGGGCCAGCAAGTGGAATGCAAAGTGAATACATAAAAAATTTAAATTATTTTTTTCAGAAAGATGTAAATTAAATCAACACCAGTAGGGTATCCAAGTCATGACTTTTCTCCCAGTTTTTTCTTTTTACTAAAATTTTTGTTAACATTTGAGATTATAATTTAATTATATTTTTCTTTTCACTTTCTTCCCTTCAAACCTCTCCATACAAACCTTCCTAATCTTCAAATTTATGGACTCGTTTTTCCAATAATTTTTATTGCATGCATATATATAATATATATACACACACATGGATAGATATATGGATGCATAAACTATATATAATAGACATAATAATATATTCCCAAATATAACTTGTTCTGCTTGCATAATGTGACTTGTATGTACATTTTCAGGGCTGATGTTTTGACAATGAACAATCAGTTGGCAGCTCTTCCCTATGGACATCACCTCTCGTGCTCCCAGCTTTTTCTTGGTTGTTCTCTATAGGGTTGAGACTTCATGGGCTCTTCACAGTCCTGTTTGCCTGTCCATGATGTCACCTTTGTTCTTCCATTTAGCCAGAGATGTGGATGAAAGTTTTTTAAATAATAAGACAATGATTGGTAAGACAAAACACAGTGTCAGAAAAAGTGTCACAAATAGCAATTCAGCTATCCAGTTGTTGTACAAGGAAAACTGAGGATCTGAAAGAGAGACTAGAGAAGGTGACAAAATTAGGAAACTAGTGAGATTGTGTACTACAGTTTCAACTTTTTAAAATAACATTTAGCATTCCTTTGCATTCTACCAAATGTCTTTAATTAGGGCTGAGTACTGTGATGCACACCTATATTGTCAGCAGATAGGAAGCTGAGTGGGGCACTCAAGAAGCCACAAAAATATCATCTCTTAAGCAAGATCTAAACAATGAAAACAACAGATAACATGCCAACATGATTGGCAGAGGTCCCACAAGGCCCTACCACTAAATTAAGAGTTGCGGGCCATTGTTGGCTACAGAGAGGGAAAAAAAGTCTTCTACAGAGAGAAACCCCTGATAAATTTATCAAATACCAAATGCTTAGCCCGAAACACACACACACACACATATATAAGCAACACTTAGTGCACTCAGCAGATTATATTTGTGTATTATATATAAACATATATATTAAGACCCAGTAATTATTGATGAATAAGAGATCATAAATTTAAGATGTTGAAGGATGACAAGAGGATTTAGAGTGGGAGGAAAAAAAGTGAAAATGATATGATTATAGTAGTCATGTATATAACTGTGAAGAAAGAAAGATAAATAAATAAATAAATAAATAAATAAATAAATAAAACAAATACAATTCTGAAGTGTATATGGCACAACAAAGTTATTCCCAAGTAGGCCAAAAGATCTTGTACATAAAAATCAAATTTGAGGACATCATACTTCAAACTACATAATTTTATTTTCAGCACTAAAGATTAAAGCTAGAGTCTTTGCTAAGCTACCTCTATACCTCTGGACTTAATCTCCAACTCTCAAACTCCATTGCAATGATACAGTAATGAAAACAATACAGTACTGACATAAAAACAGATACATTCATCAGTGGAACTGAAGAGAGAGCCTAGAAACACACCCATGTATTTGTAATCAATTGAAGTTGACAAGGGTACCATATATATGTAATGGAAACAGGATACTCTTGTCAGTGAATAGTCCTAGGAAAACTAGATGTCCACACTAAAAGAAAATGTCAAACCTCTGTATTACATCACTTACCAAAATATTAAGTCAATAGATTAAACATGTAAAGGCTGGCATTTACCTCCACAAGCATTTCTTGAACACAATAGCAAAAACAGAGACAAAAGAAGCAAAACTAGGAGAAACTACTGCAAACAAAAAGCTTTTGGAAAACAAAGAAAATAAACCTGAGTGAGAAAACAACTACTGAAATGGAAGAGCAAGAAACTTATTTGTTATATGTATGTATGTATGTATGTATGTATGTATGTGAGAGAGAGAGAGAGAGAAAGAGACAGAGACAGAGAGAGAGATCAAAGTTAATACATCTGAAACACACAACTCAATAGTAAGCACTCCACTATCCATAGTTAATTTTGTGTAAATTATTGCACCTTAGTAGTTACTTAGAGTTATATATATATAATATATAACTATATATATTTAGTTAATTATACTATATATAATATATATAGTATATATAGTATATATATACTTATATATATAAGTAACATAATAGAGTTATATATATATATACACTCAACATATAATACAGCTCAATTTACAGTTATCATTTCCAAGGTAATTTACATAATCCCTGTGTATTCAGAAAATTAAAAAAATCACTTATAATCAGGAACAATTTAGAGACTGAGATGGTCTTTGTCCTAGTCTTTGTCTCCTCACATTTACTTCTACAGAATATTTAGGAGCAGGAAGCATTTAGTTGAATGCAAATGTTTGGAAGAGGTTGGGGTTTGGGGTTTGGTTTGGTTTGGTTTGGTTTGGTTTGGTTTGGTTTGGTTTGGTTTGGTTTGGTTTGGTTTGATTTGATTTGGTTTGGTTTGGTTTAATCTCACCTTGGATGTGTGTTTATATTTTGAATTAAAATGCACTTATTTTAATTGTATAATAATGTACAGGGTTTCTTTTTCTCCCCTGGTTTTATAAATCCAAATGTTGGATGCTGTAATTTTCAGTGGAGATGTTTAACATTCCTGTCTAGAAAGCCTTGCTGAATATCCTATAACTTTAAATTTCTCACCTCTGCTTGGGAAGTCATACTAAAAGTAATAAAATGAAATGGAATAAAATAAGTTAATGTTTTCTTGCTTTGATTTGTGATAACTCTTCTCTACATGAATTTCCCTATAAGCCTCTAAATAATGGTGACCTACCAATGTGTCAAAATCAATTACAATTATAATCAATTGATAATTATATCAATCACTTATTCATTTTTAAATAATGGTGACATCTTATTAGAAATGCACCCATAGAAGATTTCAAAGTTTCATAAATCTCCTTAGAGGGTGTATTTATTCAGGATATATATTAGCAATGGAAATCATTGGGAAAAGTTAATATAAAGCATGTTACAATGTAGACTGTGAGCCCCAAATAGACACTTAACTTTACTTTGTGTCATGGATTCATACTGACAGTTAAGTGACTCCAATACTTAAATTCTTCAAAGTGATTCACTAGACTTGATAATATTTTCTGGCCATGTTTTTGTTTTTCTCTTTGTGGCAGAAAAGGCAGGAAGCTCTGATGTCTAGCATAGCTGGAACGGTTGCAGATTCACTGAGCACAGCTCTAGTCCTTGACATCTGCAACTTTAATACTGGAAAATGGTCTTGTGAGATGTCATCAAAAGCACAGGTTCTCCTAGTAGTGATGAAATTCTCACATAACTAAATCTCCAGGAAACATTTTTTTTAGTAAAATGAGATCAACTAAGAGATATCCCACCACTACTAATTCTACTTACCTCTCTGTCGGTGAGGTAAATATATAGCAAAGAGTATTCCAGTACAGAATAAGAAATGCAATATTTGAACAGGCCAGGAATTCAACACAGGAAGAAATTTAGACAGGCATCCAGATGTACATCCTAGAACAGTGAAGAATATACACTGAGGAGCACATGATTGTACTATACTAGCCTACAGGCAATTGCCTGAAAAGCAGGAATCACTCTCTCTTGTGTTCTTGATCTATTTAGCAGAGATCTATCTGAAAGTCTGATTTGTATCTAGCGGCAAGACAGAATGAGATAAAGTTGCATTACTAGTAGATCTATATTTGCACCAACACAAGTTAAGTCTATTCCATTTTGAGCCGAACTACTTCTGAAAAAGGAAATCATTCCTTTAATTTTCAAATTTTAATGTTTCATTCATTGTATTACTTCATTGTATGCTCCTATAAGCTATAGAAGTGACCATGAGAACTAAATGGTCATAGGGCGTGTCAATAGACACAATCCCTAAGAACAGCCTTGTCTTGGGAATCTCAATATTATCAATGTGAAATTCAACCTTTCTAAGATGAAAAACAATCCTGAGTCTGCTTGTGATAAGCATCACATTGAAAAATCATCTAGCTTTGCCTAACACACACATGACTTGGAATCAAATTTCTTAAAGATACTTTAATTATTCTACCTTCATCCTATAATTACCTTGTCTCCTGAAAAAGCAGCTGATGAATAGAAGAAATTCAAAGGCCATTATACATGCAGCAAAAACTAAAATTTCCATCCAAATACGGTCTTGATTAAAGAGTTCATCTAAAAGAAAGGACAGAATGTCCTAAAGCCAATATGAACACAATAAACAGCATCAATGGTTTGAAAATGTTGATCCTAAATATTGTTCTTCCCCTTAAAGTCCTGGAATCTGATGGCTATGATGTGTTCATTATACAATGTCTCTGTGTCAGATTCAGTTTTGTCACCTTGTAATCAGTTTAAAATATATTTTACTACATATTAAACATATCTGGAAATCTCTAATCTCTGTAGAATTTGTAGAATATCTGTCTCTGTCTGTCTATCTCTGTCTCTGTCTGTCTATCTCTGTCTGCCTCTCTCTCTCTCTCTCTCTCTCTCTCTCTCTCTCTCTCTCTCTCACACACACACACACACACACACACACACACACACAGAGCAGGGTTTCACTTTGTACCCTAGACTGTCCTCAAACTCTTCACCATCCTTACCTCAGGGTTCACAGGCACGTGACTTCATACCTGCCTTCAATTCATGAATTTTGTTATAATCCCAGAAATTTTTCTTCATATTCATACATAGACAGGGAAATATTTATTTTTCTGTTTGTTTTCTAATCTTCTAAGTGGAGAGGAGGGGGAGAGGATAGAGAGACCCTTTGCAATTGGTATTAAAAAAATGATTCCATGAGTTGAGGAATGAAATCTAAGGTATGTATACCCCATGCTCACATAATTCTCCTGGAATCATCCTTAACAAAGCTTTTTTAATCAAAGATAATTTTATATATAGTATATACAAGATCTTTCTGATTCATCTTTGGCATTCACATATTACACCTCCAAACGACAAACAAGAGTAAGCAGTCTGCACTTTAGTTGCACATGTTACTACTGATTTCCCTGGCTTCTGTCAAATATCATTCAGCCCTATCATCAAATGTAAGACTACTACTGAACAGAGGAATGCGTTGTTGGGCATCAGGGGGAGGAGAGGTCCTTGGTCCTGTGAAGGCTCAATAGATGCCCAACAAAGGGAAATTGAGAGGGCAGGGGGGGGAGGTGGGAGTGGGTTGGGTGGAGGGGCATATACTTGGAGGCAGGGGGTAGGAGGAGGGGTTGAGTGTTTTTGGGGAGGGGGAAACCAGGAAAGGTTTTAGCCTTTGAAATGAAGAATATATTCAATAAAAAAGAATACTACTGAATATTAAGTGAGAATGGTAAAAGCATTTTGCTTAAACTCATTTAGGATTCATAATGTAGAAAGAAAAGTCATACAAGTTGGCAACAGGCACAGTGGCACACACCTTTCATCACACACCAGGAGAATGATGTGAGTATGGGGTATACATACCTTAGATTTCAGCACTATAGGAGCATAGACATGAAGATCTGAGTACATTTGAGACCAGCCTAGTAAATTATGCAAGTTACAGGCCAGCCAGGGTTACATGGTGAAATTTTCTTCTCAAAATCAAAAATAAACAAATAGACAAAAATTTAAAAAAATCATTAATTGAGGGTGCAGTAAGTAAAACTGCTGGTCACAAAAGCTTGAGGACCTAAGTTTAAACTCTAAAACCCAATGTAGGAGAAAAAAGGCTAACTCAAGAAAGTTGTCCTCTGACCTTTACACAAGCACCATCATGTATACACACACAGACAGACACACACACACGTGAATAGATGAAATAAAAATTATAAATGTTATATTCATTTTCTAAATACATATTCATAACCTAGATAAAAACATAGATAAAAATATAAACATAAAACCTAAATAACATTGATAAAACTCAGTAAAAATATCAAGAATATTCTTAGTTACCAAAAATATGTATCTTATTAAACTGACCAAAAATATGTCTACTGAAATAACTCTCAAGGTGCCAATCAATTTATTACAGAGTGTCATTGTCTATTTCCCTTCTGAAACTCTCATCATACTACATGACAATACCTGTCTTACTAGAATCCAAAGGGAACACCATAATAGAATAAACTTTCTTAATGTTAATTGCCTTCATATTCTTTTTTTATGTTTTTAGATCAACAGCCAAACCAGATGATAGTACTCACTTGCCAGAGTGATACCTGTTTGCTTCTCTTCACCTGTTACAGGATTGAAAATACAACAAATGATGCTGCCCTGTGACCTGTTTGTAAGGAGAAGAGTCATCTTCATGTGGAAAAACATGGCTTCATCCTGTGAATATGATTTTGATGACTGCAGAAATGTTTCCCCATTACTATCTCTCCACTCCATTTGAGGCCTTGGGAACCACCCTCCTGAATTACACTCCACCATGATTCCATCAGCATCAGGAGCCTGAACATGAATCTCTGTCTCCAATCCAACTGCTGGAGAAAACGAGAAAAAATACAATCAGGATATTGTGTGGCAGTTGAGTTGACAATTTCAAGGATTAAAAAAAAACAATAGTTTGTTCTATAATCTCAGAACTTTGGTGAATTAGCACAATATTTGATTTACAAGTTAGAGTAACCAATTGGCATTTGATGTCTATTCACTGCTTAGTGTTATTTTGCATTGGCTACATGATTTTTACTCATTACTTTAATATTTTCTCAAACAGTTTCTTCAACAAATGGGTCTGAGAAAACTGGATATTCACATACAGAATTAAATTAGACTAGAATACATCACCTTGCAAAAAGACTAATTTCAAGTAGATAAAAGACATACACATGAAACCAAGATCTACTAGAAGAAAATATAGGCAGTATGCTACATGACAGATGTTTAGAAAACTCTTTGTCATTACTACCCCATTTCTCCAGGAATCAGGGTTAATGATTGATGAATGGAAATTCATGAAACTAAAAAGCTTCGTCACAGCTAAAGAAACTATCAACCAGGTGAAGAGAAAGAAGCTTTATCAGCAATATATCTCACAAATATTAATATAAACAATGACTACTCACTAGAGAGAGAGAGAGAGAGAGAGAGAGAGAGAGAGAGAGAAAGAAAGGAAAGAAAGAAAGAAAAAGAAAAGAAAAGAAAAGAAAGAAAAAAGAAATGTTTCTCATCCTTGGAAATTTTGGAAATGCAAATCAAACCAGCTTTGAGACTTGATCTTACTCCATGTAAATGGCAAGAGTATGAAAAAAAATCAAAT
Source organism: Apodemus agrarius (assembly GCA_964023405.1). Lineage (NCBI taxonomy): Eukaryota > Metazoa > Chordata > Mammalia > Rodentia > Muridae > Apodemus > Apodemus agrarius. Next base: position 41,995,793 of record OZ030009.1, read on the forward strand.
GCTGAAGGAAGTGGGGGAAATGGTAACCTTGATTCATTGCTGGTAGGGCTGAAACTGGTGTAATCACTTTGAGAATCAGTATGGAGAATTCTCAAAGATAAAAGCAAATCTTTCTTATATTCCAGGTATATCACTTCTTAGTGTGTGCCCAAATAAGAGATGTATATGAGTGTTTGTAGAGAACAAAGAGAAGAAGAAAATTATGTAATTTTACTATAATCTCAAAAATTAAAAAGAAAATTTTCAAAATGAACTATTATATCACTTGAGGTAGCAGATGGCAGTGACTAGTTTATATAGATGCCTCAATGTTTCAGTGTTATCTTAATATAAATATATATAGTTTATTTTAGATAAATAATAAAACCCTTGTACTTAAAAAATTTAAATATAGAAAAAAAGAAAACTGAAAATCACCAACATAATTTGCAGGTATTTCCATTTATTGAGTACAACGACACTGGTATTCTGTGTTTCACAGGCAACTTACCTGTCACATTGAGGTTCATAGTGGCCACATTAATGAAGCCAGTGTCATTGAATGAACATTGGTAAGGTCCATCGTCGGAAATGCTGATATTATGAATTCTGAGCACCACTTTGCCTTCTCCAATGGCCTCCTTCACAAACTCTATCCGATTTGCATATTCGGGAGCAGCTTCTCCACTCATGTTATGGCCACCTCTGTATAGGTAAACAGGTTGGGAATGGCCACTCCTGAACCAGCGCACCTCCATATGGGCCACACTGCGTGGTGGGATCACCTGGCAGCTGAGCTCAGCCTGGCCTCCTACTCCAGCTAACACATGTCTTGTGGGAGTAGTGACCCTCATTGTCTCTGTGGAAGAACAAAGAATACCAAAGTAAGTCTGATGCCAAAACAGCCCCTGTCTCCACACTGCTTTAAAACTACATACTAAATACTGACTATTGACCTAGCTTATGCAAATTGTTCAGCTCTATACTCCCTATAGTCAATCAATACTTTATTTTTTGAAAACACAATACTCTTTTGTTATACCTTGGAGATATACTGTAGATGATTGTAGAGCAGAAAGCAACAAAAATGTGTTTCTCTACTTTAAAAACAATCATATGGAGAAATAACTTCACAGGATATTGAGGCCTTAAAATTAGCCATTTGCTGGGAACTGTGATGGAATTCCTAGGAGAAACACCTTAAATCAGAGGATATTTGCTTTGGCTCCTGGCCTCCTAGTTCCCCCTCCCCTTTTTTTATGGAACTACAATGAATTTGAGATTTCCAGGGTTTGGCTTTTTTTTTTCAGCATTTTACTTGTTATAACAATAAAATGATGAATTTCTGCTTCTTAGCTGCAGAAGTCACCAGAAGTGAATCTTAGATTCCATGCACAGAAAATAATTGAGTAGAAAAAGAGTAAAGAAGTTATCTTCGCGTCCCTTCCTCTGTCTAAGATTAGTGCTACGCTCAGACTTCATCAAAAAGCTCTAAGTTGCAGGGTGTGTTCACTAATACAGAAATCCATAACTGCCTAGGATGGTGGGATTGAGGGCTGCTCTGCACCAAAGAGTACATCTATATCGTTACTTTTAAGGCTTTAAAAATATTGAAGCAGAAGGGGCAGAATGAATAAAAGAGAGACCATGATAAGATATGCAAACAAAAAAAACATCCTCAGGATATAACAGATGTTGTACTCATGCAGCTATGGCAGCTGTGGTCATAGACACAATCACTGCACATTATCAAATCCATCAATATTCCATCATGCTCAGAGAGGGGGTCAAGAGCCCCCACACGTGCCAGAGGATCTGTTGGAACTAAATGGTTTCTGGGATAAGGAATATCATTTTTTTCAGTAGTCTAGGAATCAGACTTGCTTTGAAGAAAGGCTTTAGTAGGAGAAGGAAGGGGATGTGAAGAGGGAATGGAAGTGAATACAACTTAAATTTACTACATGTGTATATGAAATAGGCAAAGAAAAATTTAAAATATTTTAAACACGGGTCCTTCCAAGGAAGAACTTGTCCCAAGGGAGTGCTCTGACTTTTGGACTCAGAGATGAGATGGCCATTTTTCTCCAGTGACTGTCTAAGGCAGGACCAGTCAGGTGTGCACAGAGCACAGAAATGGTGGAGCACCTGGAACAGGGCCCTTCCAGTCACGTTCTGCACCTGGAAGCTGGTGTTGTTCCAAAGCCCTCTATGCATGGGTCCTGCCAAGAAAGAGCTGGTCTCCCAAGAGTGCTGACACAGGCTTACAGGCCCACAGGAGGGATCAGCTCCAGCCAGAGACAGCAACACCAACTAACGTGACCCTTACCAACAGAAACACAGGCTACATGGCATCATCAGAACCCACTTCTTCCACAACAGCAAGTCCTGGATACCCAAACACACCAGAAAAGTGAGATTTGTATTTAAAATCACATCCCATTTAAGAAGGACATAAACAGCTCTCCTAAAGAAATACAAGAGAACACAGGTAAACAGGTAGAAGCCCTTAAAGAGGAAACACTGAAATCCATTAAAGAATTACAGAAAAATACAAGCAAACAGGTGAAGATATTGAACAAAAGCATCCAGGATCTAAAAATGGAAGTACAAACAATGAAGAAATCACAAAGGGAGACAACTCTGGAGATCAAAAACCTAGGAAAGAGATCAGGTGTCATAGATGAAAGCATCACCATCAGAATACAAGAGATAGAAGAGAGAATCTCAGGTGCAGAAGATACCATAGAAAGCATTGACAGAACAGTCAAAGAAAATGAAAAATGCAAAAAGTAAATTAAAATAAACAAACTTCTTACCTGAAGACATCACCACTTGCAGAAAGAGAAAGTACATACAGAATCCAAAAAAGTAAGAGAACTCGGGCTTCATCATATCTGGAAATGAACCCAAAAAGAGGTCAGAAGCAATGTTTGCAGGTTTTTGGTAGAATGTCTCTGCCCAGGTTCCTGTAGGCTGGGTAGAAGATGCAGGAGGAAAATGGGATCTGCCATGCTTCAAAGGGAAAAAGAGCCACCAGCCTTGTGAGATCTCTAATGGAGTGGCCATTGTCTACTTCCCCACCTGGGCCTGGGGTAGCAGGTGGGAGATTAAAAATGCAACTAAGCTGAGGGAAGATTTAGTGGTGTTGAGCTGGCAGTCAAGGTAACTGAACAACTAATCTGAAAGCAAATTCAAAGATGTTGAGCTGGGAATGAAGGTAAGGGCAATTTAGCCATGGGAGACTTAGATGTGTCCAGCCATTGAGCTAAAAAGAATGTTAAAATAATTGTGTGTGTGTGTGTGTGTGTGTGTGTGTGTGTGTGTGTGATCCACAGATCCAGGTTGGCTCCTGGGCAGTAGCTTGTGTAGAGTGTTCTGTCTAAAACTTAAAGTAGGGTAATAGAAACTCCTTGCCTCAAAAACCTATCTTTGTATGTTGCTAAACTGACATAATATTTAACTGACTCCTAACGACTTATCCCAGTACTGACAGAATAATATGTCTCCCAATAATCATCTCAGTAGACAGTGATTAAGACAGATAACTACAACTGGCCAAAGTGCAGAACACAAGATACTTAAAATGATTAACACTGAAGAAACATAAATTCTCATTGTTCTCCCTCCCAGAGCTCAAGGATGATTGGTGAAGGGAGTTCAGAAACAGTATAGTAATCAGAGGTGGTGGATGATTAAAAGGAAACACCTTCAGGACCCACTAGGACAGATGCACCTATGACACTATGCATAAAACTTGTGCATACCCAATCCATGCCAAATGAAAAAGAAAGTTGGGCAAACAATTTCACCCCTATGTTTGGAGCAATTGGCAGTTGTTAGCATCCGGAAAAAGAAGGACTAGATTTCTCAAAGAGTATAAGGATTGAAGAGTTTTTCTATATATTTCTTCTATTTTATCAGAAATGTTCTCAATGTAAAACTCTGATTTTATCACAAAATGTTTAATTTCACCTTCAATTAATTTAGAAAGGTTTTTTATATCTACCATTTTATCAGTAAAATTTTCCATGAGTCAATTTTAATGAGTTTGTCTATATATTTCTTGAATTTTACCAGAAATACTTTCCATGTAAATTTTCAATTTTACCTGAAAATGCTTATAATTCCACTTTTAATCAACTTAGAATTATTTTTATGCCTATCACTTTATCTGTATAATTTCCATGATAATCTTCAATTTTATCATGATTTTCTATTTATTTTTTCAATTTTATCAGAAATATTTTCCATGTTAATCTCCAAGATTATCAGAAAATGTTTATAATTACACTTTCAATCAACTTAAGAATACTTTTATGCCTACTATTATCATATCTATATAAAATTTTCCATGATAATCTTCAATTTTAACATGTTTTTCTACATTTTTCTATAATTTTATCAGAAATATTTTCCATGTAAATCTTCAATTCTATCATAAAATTTTTCCATTTTAGTTTTCAATTAATTTAGCAATGTTAATTTTTTTATGTCTACCACTTTAATTTTCCATGAAAATTGTCAATTTTAGCATGTTTTTCTATACATCTCTTCTATTTTATCTGAAATATGTAAATCTCCACGTAAGTCTTCAGCTTTATCATAAAATATTTTTACTTTCTTTTTTAATAAAGAGAAAGAAAGAAAGAAAAAAAGAAAGAAAGAAAGGAAGGAAGGAAGGAAGGAAGGAAGGAAGGAAGGAAGGAAGAAAACTGAATCTTTGGATACAGCATATCAAAACAAATACATTACTTCAAACCTAACAGGTATCCTGCATTTTAAGTAAACACAAATCACCTTAAAGTCATAGATATGGGTTTATTCACTGTGTCAGAATGCCAAGTCAGCCTGCAGGCTAACAACAATGAAAAGTTTCAAACAACTCACATATTAAATAGAATACAAGACTTTGTTAAAGCCTTAGCCATATGTTCTAGAGATAAGTCAAGATCAGGAGAAAAAAGTCCCTATGGCTATAGAGATTGTCAAAATATCTCTGCTACTGAAAGAAAATAGGAGGTCTACTTGGCCTTTGTGTGGTTAGTGTGCACTAAACCTAATGGTATATTTTCCATTTATCTGACAAATAACACAAGTTATATAATCCTATTACATCATATGATTTATACACATGCTGTGGATAGGTGATTGGTTGGCTTATTATCTGGAAGAGCAGGTTTCAGCAAACAAGGAGACATAATAAGAAATGTAATTTCTAAGTGACTGGTATGATTCTGGTATCACCTTCCATTATCACCCACAACTTTCAGAACTATTAAACTAATGATTTAATTTATTAAAGATATTTATTCTTAAAAACAAAACTATTGGTCTTCCTACAGGGTCACCTTCCTCCTCAACTTCTTCCAGACTTTCCCTGATTCAACCACAGCAGTCCCTGGCTTCAGTCCATTGGTTGGGTTTAAGTATCTGTGTCTGTATAATTCAGCTGCTTGTTGGGACTCTCAGCGGACAGCCATGCTAGGCTCCTGTCTTTAAACATACCATAGCAAATAAAAGTACAAGAAATCCTGTGACTAGTATCAGTACATATTAAAAGCAAGTAGCTAGAACTAACCATTTTTCTGACAACAAAATCAATAAACAATCTATGGCTAGCCGTATCATATATGCATCACTAAGGGGGGTAGACTATTTCAATATGTGTCAGATATCAATCTCTAGAGGATTTGGCAGCATTAAGAGTCAGAGGAGATTGGTTCATGTTATAATTGCAAGTTGATAAATGTCTAGAAAATGCAAGTCATCATTATAAAAACATATCAATGGTTTGCTAGAGACAAAGAAAGGGGAAAAGAAGGAATGGTCCCAAAAGCTTGCCAAGACAATGTTGAGGTCACAGTTATATGTTATGTGGACTATAGTGACAATTTCTTGATTATACATATATTTATAAAACTTACAAATTATTTCTTTAAATATAATATGGATTTTATTGCATTTCAGTTAAACCTCAATGCATCTATTTACAAGAGTACCTTTTAAATAAACAAAGTATTAGTGATGATCTTTTAGTGAATATTTATGTGTATACTTTATCATATATGACTTGCTACATAACTTAGATTTACTAAGCCAACCATGATATCTGGAAACACCTCCATTAGTGAGTGTCAAGCATAAAACATTGTCCCCACTATTTTCTCTCTAATTCTTTATTTAAAAAAAAAAACAGGCTATAGAAATAGCATGATTTCTGAAATTCAGAGCACACTAAACCATATCAGCCATCTTAGCAATGAAATTTGAAAACAAACTCTCTCTTTTGAAGGGCTTAACTTCCTGTCAAATCTCTAAGTCCCATATATGATTGAGAACTGTCTAGCTATTAGCTATTAGCTATTAGAGTTAAAACCCTATGACCAGACTTACAGAGGAAGGAAATACCCTTGTCTCCAAATGTCATCTATACACAGATTACTTACTTGAGCTCCAGAATATAGAAAAAAGTTTCTTTCCTGGTCCTTCAAAAGCCCTCTGTGCCTGCAGGTGGTTCAGCAAAGCTCCTTCATCCGTATACACCTACACCTCCTCTAGCTCAGAGTCGGTGTTCTCTCCAGGTTCAACCAGTTTCCTCCAGGGTGATATTAAACACTTGTCATTCTCTATGTATATGCTCACTGAGAAAACTGGAAGATTTCCACTTTATTTCTATAAAAAGCATGTGAGCTCACACAGACATACATCATGCTCTACAGCACTCCTGAGCTCTCTGTTGTTTGAAATAGACCTGTTCCAACATGATGTGCTTGTCTGTTGATGGTATCTGAGACAAGGCATGCCTGTTCACATATTTTCCCCTAAATTTTGCTTGAGATTATTAGAAAAGCTAAGAGCAAACTTATTTGTATTGATATTTATGTACTTGTGAAATTACCATTTTAAATGTTAGCTTTTTCCAAATACTTTTGATACTTCTTAATACAAAATATGTTCCCTTTCTGATTATTTGCAAGACTCAGAGTTTACTGAAAGGTATAGAGTAGGACTGGTAATAATTGCCAAAGATTTATAATAAAGTAGATAGTAGGATTTTTTAATTGAAAAGAAAAATTTCCATTCAATGTATTCTGATCAAAGTTCCCCTCCCTGATCCTCTCCAAAATCCTCCCTACCTTCCTCCAATTCTACACGTACTGTCTTTCTTTTTCTTCCTTTCTTTCTTTCTTTCTCTTTCTTTCTTTCTTTCTTTCTTTCTTTCTTTCTTTCTTTCTTCCATCCTCTCTCTCTCTCTCTCTCTCTCTCTCTCTCTCTCTCTCTCTCTCTCTCTCTCTCTCTCTCTCTCTTTCTCTCTTTTTAATTTTATATAACCTGTTCATACAGCCCAGATTTTATCCCTGGCCCGGTTCTCCCTCTGACTATTCCACATCCCATACCTCCTCCCCACTCTGTCTCCATGAGGACATCCCCATCCTCCCATTACCCACTCCCTAGGTCTTCCAGCCTCTTGAGGTTTAGGTGCATCTTCACTGACTGAAGCAAGACCTGGAAGTCTGCCACTATATATGTATTGGGGGTCTCATATCAACTGGCGCATGCTGTCTGGTTGGTAGCCCAGTGACTGAGAGATCTTAAAGGACCAGGTTAGGTGAGATTAACTGGCAAGTCCTCCTACAGGGTCTCCCTCCTCCTCAGCTTCTCCCAGCTTTTCCCTAATTCAACCACAGGGGTCAGCAGCTTCTACCCATTGGTTGGGTGTAAATATCTCCATCCAACTCTTTCAGCAGCTTGTTGGGTTTTTCAGAGGGTAGTGATGATAGGCTCCATTTTGTAATCACACCATAGCCTCAGTTATAGTGTCAGGCCTTGGGGCCACCCCTTGAGCTGGATCCAACTTTGAGCCTGTCGACCCACTTTTCCTTAGGATCTTCTCCATTTTCTCCCTAAAATTCTTTCAGACAGGAACAATTATGGGTCAGAGTTTTTGCCTGTGGGATGGCAACACCATCCCTCACTTCATGCCCTGTATTTCTGCTGGAAGTGGGATCTACAAGTTCCCTCTTGCCACTATAGGGCATTTTATCTAAGGTTCCTCCCTTTGATTCCTGAGAGTCTCCTACCTCCCAGGTGTCTGGTACATTCTGGATTGTTCCCACACCTCCTACCTCCCGAGGTTGACTGTTTGCATTTTTTTTTCTGCTGGCCCACGGGACTTCAGTCCTGTTCCCCCCAACTCAATACCTGATGATGTTCCCCCTTGCCCTCCCTTCACCCTTTCCCATTCAGGTCCCTCTACTATGATTGCTTTCTTCTCTCTCCCAAGTGGTATTGAAGCATCCTCACTTGGGCTCTTAGGTTTTTTAGCCTTTTTGAATTCTATGGATTGTATCCTCAGTATTCTGTGCTTTTTTGTCTAATAGTCACTTAATAGTGAGTACATATTATGCATGTCCTTTTGGGTCTGAGTTACCTCAAATATCAGAATCATATTTTCTAGTTCTATCCATTTGCCTGTGAACTCAAAGATTTGACAAGTATTCTATTGTATTTTTTATTTTTATTAGATATTTGCTTTATTTACATTTCAAATGGTATTCTCTTTCCACATTACCCCTCCAAAACCCCCTATCCCATCCCCCATGCCCCTGCTCTCTCCCTCCCCCCAATTCCCTGACTTGCATTCCCCTATTCTGAGGAATTGAGCCTTCACAGGACTTTCCTTTTATTGATGTCTGACATGGTCATCTTCTGTTACATATGTAGCTGGAGCCATGGGTCCCTCCATGTGTACTGTTTGGTTGGTGGTTTAGTCCCTGGGAGCTCTGGGAATACTGGTTGGTACATATTATAGTTCTTCCTGAAGGGCTGCAAACCTCTTTAGCTCCTTGGGTCCTTTCTCTAGCTGGTCCACTGGGGACCCTATGCTCATTCTACTGGTTGGCTGTGAGCCATGGGTATTTTGATTCATGTTCCAATAAGAATCAAAGTATTAACACTTTTGTCTTCCTTCTTCTTGAGCTTCATGTGTTCTGTGAGTTGTATTTTGGGTATTCTGAGGTTTTGGTCTAATATCCACTTATCAGGGAGTACATATCCTGTGTGTTCTTTTGTAATTGGTTTACCTCACTCAGGATGATATTTTCTAGCTCCATCCATTTGCCTAAGAATTTCATGAATTCATTCTTTTTAATAGCTGAGTAGTACTCCGTATTGTAAATGTACCACATTTTCTGTATCCATTACTCTGTTGAGGAAAATCTGGGTTCTTTCCAGCTTCTGGCTATTGCAAATAAGGCTGGTATAAACATAATGGAGCATGTATCCTTATTACATGTTGGAGCATGTTCTGGGTATATGGCCAGGAGTGGGATAGCTGGGTCCTCAGGTAGTACTATGTGCAATTTTCTGAGAAACAACCAAACTGATTTCCAGAGTGGTTTTACCAGCTTGCAATCCCACCAGCAATGGTGGAGTGTTCTTATTTCTCCACATCCTCTCCAGCATTTGCTATCCCAAGTTTTTAATCCTGGCCATTCTTACAGGTGTGCGGTGGAATCCCAGGCTTGTTTGATTTGCATTTCCCTGATGATTAAGGATGTTGAACATTTCTTTAGGTGTTTCTCAGCCATCTGGTATTCCTCAGTTGAGAATTCATTGTTTAGCTCTGTACCCCATTTTTAATAGGGTTATTTGGTTCTCTGGCATCTAACTTCTTAAGTTCTTTGTATATATGGGATATTAGCCCTCTATCAGATGTAGGATTGGTAAAGATCTTTTCCCAATCTGTTGGTTGTTGTCCTATTGACAGTGTCCTTTGCCTTACAGAAGGTTTGAAATTTTATGAGGTCCCATTTGTCAATTCTTCATCTTAGAGCATAAGCTATTGGTATTCTATTCAGGAAAGTTTCCCCTGTGCCCATGTGCTCCAGGTTCTTCCCCACTTTCTCTTCTTAGATTCAGTGTATCTGATTTTATGTGGCGGTTCCATTATATAAATGAACCACATTTTCTGTATCCATTCTGTAGTGGAACATCTGGTTTTTTTCCAGCTTCTGACTATCACAAACAAGTCCACTATGAACATAGCAGAACATGTGCCCCTGTGGCATGATAGGGAATCTTCTGAGTATATGCCCAAGAGTGGTATAGCTGGGTCTTCAGATAAATCATTTCCAATTTTTTGAGGAACCTCCAGATTGATTTCCAGAGTGTTGGTACCAGTTTGCAATCCCACCAACAATGAAGGAGTGTTACTGTTTCTCCACATCTTCACCAACAGGTGCTGTCACCTGAGATTTTGATCTTAGCCATTCTGATTGGTATGGGGCAGAATCTTAGGGATGTTTTGATTTGCACTTTCCTAAACACTAAGGACTTTGAACCTTTCTTTAAGTGCTTCTAGGCCATTCAAAATTCCTCTGTTTCAGATTCTTTCTTTAGTTCTATATCCCATTTTTTGATTGGCTTGTTTGGTTATTTAGTGGTTATCTTCTTGAGTTCTTTATATATTTTGGATAATAGCCCTCTATTGGTTATGAGGTTACTGAAGATTCTTTTTCCAATCTGAATGTTGCAGATTTGTCCTAGTGACTGTGTTCTTTGCCTTACAGAATCTTTCCAGTGTCATGAGGTCTCATTTATCAATTTTTGATTTTAGGGCATGAGCTATTAGAGTTCTGTTTAAGAAATTTCCCCCTGTGCCAATGAGTTCAAGGCTCTTTCCCACTTTCTCTTCTATTAGATTCAGTGTATCTGGTTTTATATTGGGGTCCTTGATCTACTTGGACTTGAGCCTTGTGCAAGGTGACAAATATTAGAAAACAAACAGGGAAATATCAAATAGCAAAGCAGATTTTAAAAAAAGCAAAAGTAATGAAAAAAAAGCACAAGCAACACACATGCCATAAAAACAGAAAATCAGAAACCATAATATAAGGAAAAGACCAGTAAGTCCAAAAATTGACCAAAGTGATATAAGACAAAAAGTCTAAAAGATAAGCATTCAGTTCATTTTTTTAGCCATCTACTTCTAGGCATCATGTCTAACCTTAATTATAGTACTGCATTGTATATTTTTTCCTTTGCAAGAATATCTCAATTAGAGATAGATTATTAGTTCAGGGTGGGAGCTTGTTTCCATTTTCACCCCATCCGACCTGAACCTGTGCTGGCCCTGTTATGCTGCTACAAGATCTGTGATTCATATGTGCATCAAGCCTATGGTGTCTGGAAAACAGCAGTTTCCTTGGTATTATCCATCCCCTTTGGCTCTTACAATGTTTCTGCTTTCTCTTCTGCATAGTTCTCTGACCCCTGATGGAAGGATTTGATGATAAAATTCCATTTATGACTCACTGTTTCAAAGTATTTTACTCCTGCATCTAATCCAATCATGGGTCTCTGTGTTCATTCCTATCTATTGAAAAAGGGAAGTTGTCTGATTATGGCTGAGCAAGGCATTAATTTGGAGAATATCAGAATGTTTTAAAATAGCAAATTTGTATTTATTTGTACTATTTATGATATATATTAAATATATAAAATGATATATTTCATTTTGCCATTTTCATTCATTTATATAATGAACTTTGATTATATTCATCTCTTCTGTGTCTTCCTCCACTATTTCTGTGTCCCTCACACTCTACTTTCCAAATACTCCTCCTTCTGATTTCATGGCCTTTAAATAGTGTATACTCTGTGGGAAAATTCTTTTCTACATATACATAGAGATTAATGTACAAAACACATAAATAACACAAGAAGCTTCATAGCAAAACAGCAAACAACCCAATTAATAAATTGGCTAATGAAATGGCCATAAAGTTTATAAAAGATGAAATACAGATCATCAATAAATACTAAAAAGTATTCAACATCTTTTGCTATCAGTGAGATGCAAATTAAACCTAAACAAGATGTCATCTGATTCCAGTTGGAGTGTCAATCACTAAGAAAACAAACAAAATGAATACTAGCCTGAAAGTACTTGCCGCTGGCGGCATTTGGGGCATGGAAGATATCACTCCCCTTCACTGCCTAAGAACTGGCATCAAAGTTTCCCAATAGAAAGGAAATCACCTTGTTTCGTCATCACAATGCCTTATCATAAACATTGAAAATTAATGTTGAAATGAAGTAGCACAAATATGTTTACTATAATTACTCATGTCTTTCCCTGGCTCAAATCCACCTTCTCCAGAAACACACATCTTTTAGTAGTTTTCTTGTGATTAGCTCAAATCTCTTCACAAATATGTTGTTATCTCTTTTTAATTTATTTATTTTTGAGAATTTCTTACATGGATATTATATTTATGTCATTTCTACACCGTATTCTCCCCTTCCAAGTCTTCCCATGTATAACCTACTGAGTCCATTTCCTGTCACTCATATAAATAGATGTTCAGAAATGACTTCTTGGGATCAGATAACATATGAGGGGGCTAGTTTCTGGAAAAGAACCAATCTTATACTCTCAGTAGCCATTTATTACCTGTAGCTCCTTATCTAGGGGAAAAAGTTGTCCTGTGGCCTTTCATATACTTTGAGTGTTACTTAAGCCCCACTACTTGCCAGATGTAGTCTCTCCTATTTTTTCCACTTTCCCTTTCATGGAGCCTGAAAGTCCTACTATCCTACTCTCTAAAGCCACTCCCTCTATGGTCCATCTTTAATTTCCTGGTTTCGGAATTACTCCAGATTATATACTCAAATCTAAAGATTCATAACTAGGATCAGCAGATTCAGACATGCAGTCTTTGTCTCACCAGGTCTGGGTTACCTCAGTACTTTTTAGTTTTATCTGTTTACCTGAAAAGTTCATTCTTCTTTACAGCTGAATAGAATTCCAAATGAATCAAGGACCTCAATGTGAAAACTTAATCAGCTAGAAGAAAACATAGGCAGTGAGATACAAGGTATAGGTGTAGAAAGGGACTCTCTGAATAGGATTCCCTGTGCTCAGTAATTGTGGCCAATGACTATAAAAACCTCAGATTAAAATGCTCCTGTACCTCAAAAAAATTATTGAGTGAAGAAAAGGCCCATACAGCAGGAGAAAATGTTTCCTAGTTATAAATACAATAAAGAATATATTCAGAATATACAAAGAGCCTATGCATCCAGAATATAAGCACAAAGAATCAAGAAGCCCAATTAAAAAACAGGATACAAGTCAGAACAAAGAATTTCTAAAGAAATAAAAGTGGCTAGAAATATTTTTCTCTTTTTATTGATTATTTTATTTATTTTCATTTCAAATATCCTCCTTCCCAATTTCCACTCCACAATCCCCCTATTTTATTCCCCTCTCTGCCTGCCTCTATGAGGGTGCTCCCCCACCTGCCCACCCACTAGAGCCTCCATAGGACCAGGGGGCTCTCCTACCTTTGGTGCCAGATAAGGCAATCCTCTGCTACATATCAAACTGGAGCCATGGGTCCCCCCATGTGCACCCCCTATGTGGTGGTTTAGTCCCTGGGAGCTTTGGGGTATGTGGTTGGTTGATATTGTTGTTCTTCCTATGGGGTTGCAAACCCCTTCAGTTCCTTCATTCCTGACCTGACTTCTCCATTGGGGTCCCTGTGTTCTGTCCGATGTTTGGCTATGTGAATCAGCATCTGTATTGGTCAGGCTCTGGCAGAGCCTCTCAGGGGACAGCTATACCAGGCTCCTGTCAGCAAGTGTTTCTTGGCATCAGCAAGTGTCTGGGTTTGATATAGTACTCCACGTCCACTGTTGCTCTGCTCACAACAGCTAGGAAAGGGAAACAACCTTAAGTTTAAAAAAATGGATCAAGAAAATATGGAAGATATTCACAATAGAATTCTATTCAACTATAAAGAATAATAAGATCATTAGCTTTGTAGTTATTATTTCCCCTTTAAAGTATAAAATATTTCTACTATGAACATACAAATGTTTAATGAAATTTTATGTGCTGCTCTTTTTATAATAAAATGAAATTTACATGCATAAATATTTATATTTTAATCTATTTTAGTCACTTAAATTCTTCCACTCAGAAGAAAGAGGGTTTTTTTAAAGGTTTATTTATTTATTTATTTATTATATGTAAGTACACTATAGCTGTCTTCATACTCCAGAAGAGGGAGTCAGATTTCATTATGGATGATTGTGAGCCACCATGTGGTTGCTGGGATTTTAACTCAGGACCTCTGGAAGAGCAGTCAGTGCTCTTAACCTCTGAGCCATCTCTCCAGCTCCAAGAAAGAGGTTTTAACACACAGGTTTAAAAGGTGACCTACCTGACTTCAGGGAGATGTATAAATGTTGTCTTCAGCAATAGGGCCTTGTCATCAGTTTATGGAGAGCAACCAACAGCCTTGTCAATAGCCTAAGTTGTTTTGGGGTTTGCATAACATCTTTAGCCAATGATTCTATTGGATGTAACACATTCCAGCTATTAGATGATTGTGGAATAAATGTCTATTTGAGACATCATTTCTCCTGCTATTTTGGTGATTCCATTTAGATTTCTTTCATATATGTATATATATTGAAAAAATTCTATAGTAGTAGGTCTCCATATGACTCCTCAAATAGGCATTAGTATTAGTTGTCCCTCCGTTGTTTCCCTTTTTTAATCCTGTCTTCCCTCCTTCTCAGAGGTTGGCCCTCCTCTCAAACATGTCTCTATAACTATAAATTCTATTTCCCATTTTTGTGACAATCCTCCCCATCCCTGGTCCTTTATTTGATATCCTATCTCTGTGTTTATATGGATTGTAGTAAGTTTATTGAAGGCTTAAAATGTAGTATCCACATATAAGAGAATACATACAGTATTTGAGTTACCACTTAAGATTTTTATCTCTATCCATTTGCCTATAAGTTTCATGGTTGTATTTTTTTAATATTCCATTGGGTAAACATGCAATATTTTCATTTTCTGTTTATCCACTGATGGACATATAGGCTGTTGCCAATTTTGGTCTATTAAGAGTTGACCTTTTTGAGTTCTATGGACTTGGGTATTCTGTTCATTATTTTTGTGGCTAATATCCACTTATTAGTGATTACATACCATGCATGTCCTTTTAGGTCTGAGTTACCTCACTCAAGGTTATATTTTCTAGTAAAGGTCAACAAGCTGAAGTGTCCAAGTGAAGATAAGGTGGTGAGGGGGAGCCTGATCTCCTATTGGGTAAGGGAAAAGGACTGAAGCCCTGAGGGCCAGCAGAAGAAAATGTAAACAGGCAACATTCAGGAGATAGGAGTTTGGGGGGACCCTCCAGAATGCACCAAAGATATGGGAGATAAGAAACTTTCAGGACACAAAGGGAAGGACCTTAGATGAAATGCCTGACAGTAGGGAAAGGGAACTTATAGAGCCCACCTCCAACAGGAAGACTGGGCATTAAATGAGGGAGAGAGGGGCCATCCCACAATCACAACTCTAACCCATAATTATTCCTGTCTGAAAGAACTACAGGGATGGAAATGGAGAGGAGCCTGAGGAAAAGAAGGTCCAGCAACAGGCCCAAAGTTGGATCCAGCTCAAGGGGAGGTCCCAAGGCCTGACACTATTACAGAGGATATGGAGTGCTCACAAAAAGGGACCTAGCATGACCGCGCTCTGGAAGACCCATCAAGCAGATGAAAGAGTCAGATGCAGATATCTGTACCCAACCAATGGACAGAAGCAGGTGACCACTATTGTTGAACAAGGGAAGGCTGAAAGAAGCTGTGGAGAAGAGTGAGCGTATAGGAGGACCAGCAGTCTCAATTGATCTGGACCTCTGGGATCTCTCAAACAATGGATTGTCACCAAGGCAGCATATACCAGCTGATTATGAGAGGTCCCCAACTTACATACAGTAGAAAACTGCCAGGTCTGTGTTCATTTGGTGATGATGCACTGAACCCTCAAGAGACTAGAGGCCCCAGGGAGATTAGATGTCAGGTGGGGCGGGAGGTGGGGAAATCCACATGTGGACAGAGGGTAGGAAGGAGATATGGTATGTGGAAAAGTCAGAGGGTGGAGGAGGGATAAAATATGGAGTGTAAAAAATACATTAATTAAAATTAAAAAAAACAAGTAGGGAAACAACAAACAGGATGAGCAAGTGTTTCTGTGGTAGGGTGTAGTCCTTTGGGTGTCTGCCCTAGAGTGGTACAGCTGAACCTTGAAGTAGATCTATTCTCAGCTTCCTGATGAACCACCCCTTGATTTCCATAATGGTTGTACAGGTTTCACTCTCACCAGAATTGAATAAGCCTTCCTAGATTTTCATATCCTTTTGTTTATTTTATTGACCTTAGCCATTCTGATAGAAGTAAGATAAAATCACAAAGTAGTTTTGATTTGTATGATCTAATGACTAAGCATATTATACATTTCTCTAAATGATTCTCAGCCATTTTTACATCTTTTGAGAACTCTCTATTTAGCTTTGTATCCCATTTTTAATTGTGCTGTCTGTTTTCTTGATGTCCATTTTTTAGTTCTTTATATACCTCAGATATTAACCCTCTATTGTATGCATAATTGATCAAGACCTTTTCCCATTTTATAGTCTGTCACTTTGTCTGATTGTCCCTTCCCAAACAAAAGTTTTCAGTTTCATGATGTCCCATTATTATTTCTTGGTCTTAGCGCCTGTGCTGACAGTGTTCTATTCTGTAAGTCTTTTCCTGTGTCAACAAGTTCAAGCCTATTCCACACCTTTTCCTATACAAAATGCAGAGGATCTGGTTTAGGTATTTAGAGTTGAGTTTTGTGCAGGGTATAAACCTGGATCTATTTGTATTCTACTACATGAAGCATCCAGTTTGCCTAGGTCTTTTAATGAAGCCATAATGAACCCAACACATAAACTACACACAGACACAACAAAGAATAAAAATTACAGACCTCCCATGATTTTAGATGGCAACATCATCAATAAAATACTTGCAAACAGAATCCAAGTGCACTTCAAAAATATTATCCACAATGAACTATATGATAATGCTTTAACAATGGATTTGTTTCTATGACTCAGTACATTTGTCAACATTTGGCCAAAAACAGAACTGAATTGTTAGTTTGGTGGAGAGCTGCCTCCAGGTTGCCATTGTAGCATAAAACACTACAACTTCATCGAACATTTCCAAAACGATTCTGGGGTCTTCTTCCTGCCTCCTCTCCTCTGTGGACTGCAGAGCCCTCTACCTCCCATGGAAAACCCACACTATCTTTCCCACAGAGTAATCTGTGGTGACATTCTTCATGGAGTATGCTTTATTTGTTTTCTCCTAAGTTCAGACTGTCTCTCTTTAGGAATTGGCCTAACCTGTTTAAAACAAGGTAGTAAAGTCCCTCAGTACCAGTTAATAGAGTCATGGTGCTGAGCTTACTTAGAGCATCCCCTGGTCATTGCCCCACACTATCCATCCACTTGGCACCTGTGTCTCCCCCTTTATAACAAAGCTTTACTACATTATCCTTGCCCATCTCAAAGCCAACTCCGTTCAGAAATTCTCCCATAGCAGTCCTATTGAGTGTGGTTTATTCCTACTTTAAACTTTAATCCGCCTTATGCAGAGCTGGATAGGACACTCTTTTAGATGA
The DNA here is from genome assembly GCA_964023405.1 of Apodemus agrarius. Classification (NCBI taxonomy): domain Eukaryota; kingdom Metazoa; phylum Chordata; class Mammalia; order Rodentia; family Muridae; genus Apodemus; species Apodemus agrarius. Next base: position 42,013,311 of record OZ030009.1, read on the forward strand.
ACACTTAATTTCCATGCCACAAATAAGAAGCGATTATGCCATGTTGGACTGTAATTTTCTCATTTTCAAAGCATCATAGGACTTTTACTATGGTAAGCCATCTTAAAAATAATTTTCACTTGGTTAGTGCTCAGAAGAAAAGAGAGCTTGCTTGCATTGTTGTCTTAGGAATTCATCTTTCCATCCTCCACCACTTCTCCTGCCTCACCACATCCTTACCATTGTGAGAAACATAGGAAGAAAATTGAATTTAAAAGTCCAAATTAGAAGAGGGTGTTGGCTTTTTTGATCATTTATCATTAAAAAAAATCCTGAAATGATCTAGAATTCTGTGCTGTACATCCCAGAAACTATTAGAGTGGTTATTTATCTTTTTAATTAGTTAAAATGTATACTCTTTGTATCAGTTACCACACCTCAAATATTTACATGCAGTGAATTTCTATCGTTTCAGACAACACATTCACAGAAAATTTCTGTCCCTGGAAGGGTTTATTGAATGATACTGGTTGATACTGGTAGATACTAAACATAATGCTGTCTTATCACAGGAAAGCTCAGACTTCCTGCTATCCAGCCAGTCCTATGGGATGCTGAACTCTACAGGCTGATGGGCTCACAGATACCTACATCATTTAATGCTTTTTCTCTTTTCTTAATGTGTATGAGCTGGAGCTCGTTCCATGCTGCCACCTTGTGTCCATTTCTTAGTATTGCACTTTTTTTTTAATCATTTTTTTATTTTCTATATTCTTTGTTTACATTCCAAAGGCTTTCCTCTTTCCCAGGTACCCCCCACCATATGTCCCATAATTCCTCTCCCCCCATGCTATTCCCCACTCTTTCCCCCCCCCGATTTCTCTGTTCTGGGTCTACAATACTGGATCCAATCTTTACAGGCCCAGGGTCCTCTCCTTTTTTTCTTCTTGAGAGTCATTTGACTTGCTAATTGTGCCTTGAGTATTTAGGGCTTCTGGGCTCATTAATATCCACTTATCAGTGATTGCATTTCGTGTGTATTCTTTTGTGATTGGGTTAGCTCACTTAGGATGATAGTTTCCAGATCTAACCATTTACCTACAAATTGCATGAATTCATTATTTTTAATTGCTGAGTAGTACTCCATTGTATAAATATACCACATTTTCTGTATCCATTCCTCCTTTGAGGGATATCTGGGCTCCTTCCAATTTCTGGCTATTATAAACAAGGCTGCTATAAACATAGTGGAGCATGTGTCTTTGTTGTATGCAGGGGAATCCTCTGGGTATATGCCCAGGAGTGGTATGCCAGGGTCCTCTGGGAGTGGCATGCCCAATTTTCTGAGGAACCACCACACTGATTTCCAGAGTGGTTTTACCATTTTGCAATCCCACCAACAGTGGAGGAGTGTTCCTCTTTCTCCACATCCTCGCCAGCACTTGTTGTCTCTCGAGTTTTTAATCTTAGCCATTCTGACTGGAGTGAGGTGGAATCTCAGGGTTGTTTTGATTTGCATTTCCCTGATGACTAATGATGTTGAACATCTCTTAAGGTGTTTCTCGGCCATCCGAATTTCTTCTGGTGAAAATTCTTTGTTTAGCTCTGTGCCCCATTTTTTGATAGGGTTATTTGGTTCTTTGGGGTCTAACTTCTTGAGTTCTTTGTATATATTGGATATTAGCCCTCTGTCGGATGTGGGGTTGGTGAAGATCTTTTCCCACTTTGTTGGTTGCCATTTTGTCTTTCTGACAGTGTCCTTTGCCTTACAGAAACTTTGTAATTTTATGAGGTCCCATTTGTCCATTCTTGATCTTAGAGCATAAGCTATTGGTGTTCTGTTCAGGAACTTTACCCCTGTGCCCATGTCCTCCAGGGTCTTCCCAAGTTTCTTTTCTAATAGTTTCAGTGTGTCTGGTTTTATGTGGAGGTCCTTGATCCACTTGGAGTTGATCTTAGTACAAGGAGATAAGAGTGGGTCAATTCGCATTCTTCTGCATGTTGACCTCCAGTTGAACCAGCACCATTTGTTGAAAAGGCTATCTTTTTTCCACCGGATGGTTGTGGCTCCTTTATCAAAGATCAAGTGACCATAAGTCTGTGGGTTAATTTCTGGGTCTTCAATCCTATTCCATTGATCTACCTGCCTGTTGCTGTACCAATACCATGCAGTTTTTAACACAATTGCTCTGTAGTACTGCTTGAGGTCAGGGATATTGTTCCCCCCAGAAGTCCTTTTATTGTTGAGAATAGTTTTAGCTATCCTGGGTTTTTTGTTGCTCCAGATGAATTTGAGAATTGCTCTTTCTAGATCTATGAAGAATTGATTTGGGATTTTGATGGGGATTGCATTGAATCTGTAGATTGCTTTTGGCAAGATGGCCATTTTTACTATATTGATCCTGCCAATCCAGGAGCAAGAAATATTTTTCCATCTCCTGAGGTCTTCTTCGATTTCTTTCTTCAGGGACTTGAAGTTCCTGTCATACAGATCTTTCACTTGTTTAGTTAGAGTTACGCCAAGGTACTTTATGTTGTTTGTGGCTATTGTGAAGGGTGTTATTTCCCTAACTTCTTTCTCAGCCTGCTTGTCCTTTGAGTACAAGAAGGCTACTGATTTGCTTGAGTTAATTTTATAACCAGCCACGTTGCTGAAGTTGTTTATCAGCTGTAGAAGTTCTCTGGTGGAGTTTTTTGGATCGCTTAAGTAGACTATCATATCATCTGCAAATAATGATACTTTGACTTCTTCCTTTCCAATTTGTATCCCTTTGACTTCCTTATGTTGTCTGATTGCTCTCGCTAGAACTTCAAGTACTATATTGAAAAGATATGGAGAGAGAGGACAGCCTTGTCTAGTCCCTGATTTTAGTGGAATTGCTTCAAGTTTCTCTCCATTTATTTTGATGTTGGCTACTGGTTTGCTGTAGATTGCTTTTACTATGTTTAGGTATGGGCCTTGAATTCCTGCTCTTTCCAAGACTTTTAGCATGAAAGGATGCTGAATTTTGTCAAATGCTTTTTCAGCATCTAATGAGATGACCATGTGGTTTTTTTCTTTTAGTTTGTTTATGTAGTGGATTACATTGATGGATTTCCGTATATTGAACCATCCCTGCATTCCTGGAATGAAGCCTACTTGATCATGGTGAATGATCGTTTTGATATGCTCTTGGATTCGGTTGGCAAGAATTTTATTTAGTATTTTTGCATCTATATTCATAAGAGAAATTGGCCTGTAGTTCTCTTTCTTTGTTGGATCTTTTTGTGGTTTAGGTATCAGCGTAATTGTGGTTTCGAAGAATGAGTTGGGCAGTGTCCCTTCTGTCTCTATTTTGTGGAATAGTTTGAAGAGTATTGGTGTTAAGTCTTCTTTGAAGGTCTGGTAGAATTCTGCACTAAAACCATCTGGTCCCGTACTTTTTTTGGTTGGGAGGCTTTCTATAACCCCTTCTATTTCTTTAAGGGTTATGGGACTGTTTAGCTGGTCTACTTGATGCTGATTTAATTTTGGTATTTGGTATCTGTCTAGGAAATTGTCCATTTCCTCCAGATTCTCCAGTTGTTTTGAGTATAGGCCTTTGTAGTAGGATCTGATGATCTTTTGAATTTCCTCTGTTTCTGTTGTTATATCCCCCTTTTCATTTTTAATTTTGTTAATTTGGATACTATCTCTGTGCCCTTTGGTTAGTCTAGCTAAGGGTTTATCTATCTTGTTGATTTTCTCGAAGAACCAGCTCTTGGTTTTGTTGATTCTTTGTATGGTTCTCTTTGTTTCTGCTTGATTGATTTCAGCCCTTAGTTTGATGATTTCCTCTCTTCTACTCCTCCTGGGTGAGTTAGCTTCTTTTTGTTCCAGCGCCTTCAGGTGTGCTGTTAAGTTGCTAGTGTATGCTCTTTCCAGTTTCTTTTTGGAGGCACTCAGGGCTATGAGTTTTCCTCTTAGCACTGCTTTCATTGTATCCCAGAGATTTGGGTAGGTCGTACCTTCATTTTCATTGAAGTCTAAAAAGTCTTTGATTTCTTTCTTTATTTCTTCCTTGACCAGGGTGTCATTGAGTAGAGTATTGTTCAGTTTCCATGTGTATGTGGGCTTTCTGTAGTTCTTCTTGCTATTGAAGACCACTTTTACTCCATAGTGATCCGATAGGAGACATGGGATTAGTTCGGTCTTCTTGTATTTGTTGAGGTCTGTCTTGTGACCAATTATATGATCAATTTTTGAGAAGGTACCGTGCGGTGCTGAGAAAAAGGTATACTCTTTTGTTTTAGGATGGAATGTTCTATATATATCTGTTAAATCCAATTGGTCCAAAGCTTCAATTAGTTTCACTGTGTCCCTGTTTAGTTTCTGCTTTCCTGATCGGTCCATTGAGGAGAGTGGAGTGTTGAAGTCACCTACAATCATTGTGTTAGGTGCGATGTGTGCTTTAAGCTTTAGTAAAGTTTCTTTTACGAATGAGGGTGCCCTTGCATTTGGTGCATAGATGTTCAGTATTGAGAATTCTTCTTGGTGGATTTTCCCTTTGACAAGCAGGAAGTGACCTTCTGTGTCTCTTTTGATGACTTTAGGTTGAAAGTCGATTTTATCTGATATTAGAATGGCTACTCCAGCTTGTTTCCTGGGACCATTTGCTTGTAGAACTGTCTTCCAGCCTTTTACTCTAAGGTGGTGTTTGTCTTTGACACTGAGATGTGTTTCCTGTATGCAGCAAAATGTAGGGTCCTGTTTCCGTATCCAGTCTGTTAGTCTGTGTCTTTTGATTGGGGAATTGAGTCCATTGATATTAAGAGATATTAAGGAATAGTAATTATTACTTCCTGACATTTTGGGAATTTTATTATTATTTGTATTTGAGTGGTTCTCTTCTTTTGGGTTGGATGAGATGGGGTTTCTATCTTGTTTCTTCTGGGGTGTTGTTTCCCCCCTTGTGTTGGTATTTTTCCCCTATTATCCTTTGTAGGGCTGGGTTTGTAGATAAGTATCTTGCAAATTTGGTTTTGTCGTGGAATATCTTGGTTTCCCCATCTATGGCAATTGAGAGTTTCGCTGGGTATAGTAGTCTTGGCTGAAGTTTGTGTTCTCTTAGGGTCTGCATAAGGTCTGCCCAGGATCTTCTAGCTTTCATGGTCTCAGGTGAGAAGTCTGGTGTAATTCTGATAGGTCTTCCTTTATATGTTACTTGTCCTTTTTCTCTTACTGCCTTTAATATTCTTTCTTTGTTTAGTACATTTGGGGTTTTGACTATTATGTGACGGGAAGTATTTCTGTTCTGGTCCAGTCTATTTGGGGTTCTATAGGCTTCTTGTATATTCATGGGCATCTCTCTCTTTAGGTTGGGGAAATTTTCTTCCATAATTTTGTAGAAGATATTTGCTGGCCCTTTAAGTTGTAGATCTTCATTCTCATCTATCCCTATAATCCTTAGGTTTGGTCTTCTCATTGTGTCCTGGATTTCCTGAATGTTTTGGGTTACCAGCTTTTTGCATTTTGCATTTTCTTTAATTGTTGAATCCATGGTTCCTATGGTATCTTCAGCATCTGAGATTCTGTCTTCTATCTCTTGTATTCTATTGTTGATATTTGCATCTATGACTCCTGATTTCTTCCCAAGGTTTTCTATCTCCAACATTGTCTCCCTTTGCGATTGCTTAGTTGTTTCTACTTCTGTTTTTAGATTTTGTATGGTTTTGCTCAGATCTTTCAGTTGCTTGTTTGTGTTTTCCTGTAATTCTTTAAGGGATTTTTGTGTTTCCTCCTTTATGACTTCTACTCGTTGACCCATGTTCTCTTGTATTTCTTTGGGTGATTTTTGTTTCTCCCCCTTATTGGGATTCACTTTTTGCTCTATATTCTCCTGGATTTCTTTAAGTGATTTTTGTGTCTGCCTTGTATGGGCTTCTAGTTTTTGATCTATTTTCTCCTCTATTACTTTAAGAAATTTATCTAAGTGATCCTCAATCTGCATCTTTACCAGTGATTTTAGATCTGAGTCTTGTTTTTCTGGTGTGTTGAGATATCTGGGATTTAATTGTGTTTGTCTTGCAATGGCTTCTAGCTTTTGATCTATTTTCTCATGTATTACTTTAAGAGATTTATCTAAGTGTTCCTCTATCAGCATCCTGACCAGTGATTTTAGATCTGAGTCTTGCTTTTCTGGTGTTTCGGGGTATCCAATATTTATTGCTGTTGGGGAACTGGGTTCGGATGCCGCCATATTGCCTTGATTTTTGTTAGTAGCGATCTTACGTTTGCCTTTTGCCATCTGGTTAACTCTGGTGTTAGTTGGTCCTGTAGATACTAGCTGGTGCTTGACCCTCCTGTGGGGTTGTAAGGCTATTTCCCAGTGACTGGGATACCTGAATCACTGTCCTGCGGGGGTCTTGCTCACAGATTGCTGACAGGTGGCCTGAGTCCCCCGAGGTCTTAACCTCAGGATATCCCAGGTATTTGGTTCCGCCTGTTGGGCGGCTGCTCTGCACTGCTCCTGCTCAGGGTTCGCTGTCTGATATCCTGTTTCCCCAGGGGTCTTAAAGTTGGGATATCTCAGTTATCTGGTTCCGCCTGCTGGTCCCAAGCTGCTGGGAAGCTGGCTGGGTCCGGTTTCCAGCTTCCCTGCCACTGGCTGGATGGGAGGCTGGTTCGGCCTCCGGCTGGGTCTGGGTACCTGGCACACTGGCTGACTCCGGCTTCCTCACCACCAGCTGGACGGGAAGCTGCAGGCAATATGGCAGCTGCCTGCAGGGAGCTCGGGGTCCGCCCCGCGCGTGAGTGCAGAGTGCACCCGCTATTCTGTGCCCAATTCCCACTCCAGGCCTGAGTCCCCGAAGGTCTTAAGCTCGGGCTGTCTCGGGTACCTGGTTCTGCCGCCGCCGCCTGATGGTTCTGAGCACCTGGCACGCTGGGTGACCCTCCGGCTTCCCCACCACCAGCTGGGCGGGAAGCTGCAGGCAATATGGCAGCTGCCTGCAGGGAGCTCGGGGTCCGCCGCGCGAGTGCAGAGTGCACCCGCTATTCTGTGCCCAACTCCCACTCCAGGCCTGAGTCCCCGAAGGTCTTAAGCTTGGGCTGTCTCGGGTACCTGGTTCTGCCGCCGCCGCCGGATGGTTCTGAGCCAGTATTGCACTTTTAAAGTCAGTATTTAAATACAGTCCAAAAGAATGTACACAGAGGACATATGCAATGAACTTATACAACACACCTTCTAAAATTCAAGGACTTTCCAGGTTATTTCATCTTTCTACCAAATGGCATACAAAGTATAAACAGAAGCTCTTTGTTTCCTTATTTCTTAGCTCATGAAGAGTCATGAGTCACAGGTGCTTGCTTACCCAGGCACCTGGCGTTTAGCAACCTCTTCCGAACCACAGAGCGGGGAGGACTGAAAAGTGAGTGTGGTTGGGGTATACAGTGTGACATTCCCATGGAACCATAAAGATATGTTGAAAGAAAAAGTTAACAAGAAGAAATTATGAGTCATAAGATGGTTTGATGCAGTCATTTGATCTTTATAACTTTATACTATAAAAGGATTAGCGCCATCAAGCTCACATTTGGAGCACGAGGTAAGAATGTTCCAGCTAGGCTTGCTTGTTGTATTTCAAGCATACAGCATGGGTATGATCAATCAAAGAAGGCATACTATACATCAAAGGACAGAATTTATTCCTCTAGAAACTGAAATACTGACTTATTGAGAAACCTGTTTGTCCAGGTGTGAGAGAATGCTTTGTCCACAGTGACAGAGCCACACACTGAGCTGTGCCTCCCTTCCCACCTTCCCTTGGGGCCTGGGCAACTTTTCATCCAGAGTGTGTTCACTTTATTCCAGAACCACAGCTTGCCACAAGAGCAGACGCTGTCCCTCAGAATCCAAGGTCCAGTGGAAAGCTTAACTGGAGAGCTTTCCTGAGAAAGCTTTACTGGAGAACAGGAGAGAAGGCTGGCATTTTTCTGGGGGTATCCTTGGTAGTGTTCGGGGTCCCAATACCCTTAGACACATCAGGTCCTCAGCCTCCAGGATTCAGTGTTCACTACCATATTCTGATAACTTTGATATTTTGTGACCGAACCTGCTGGTTTAGGAATAGACCAGCTACAAAACTTTGGCTGAGCCAAAAGCAGTTGTAAGGAGGCATCTGGGGAGAAGGTACAGGGTGATTAGGCAGTAGAGCCTTAAGGGCCCAGATGGTCTTTCTGAGTAGGGAGAGCAGAACATTTTGGGCTCAGTTCTCTTCTACCTGCTATGCCCTCATTCTCCTTTGAAGAACTGATCCATGGGAAGCACTATGTCATTTTCTGTATCCTGAGCTCACACCTAGCCTCTACTCCTCCTGAACAACATCCTGGCAATAGCAAGCCCACTTTTCCCTCTGCAAGGAGTGTGCCAAGAACTGTCATTCACCTGTTGCTTTTGCTGTTATCAGGGACTGAGCTCCTTACCCCTCTCATTTCTTTAATAAATACTTATTTATATGTAAACACACTGGAAGACACCTTTTCCACAATTTTCCTCTCTGCCAAATGGGTGTTAGACTCTGTTTCACCTATTCCAACTGATTATCCTATCAGATCCATGCCTAATTCCTTGTGGCTCTGGATGATCTATACTTGCTTTCTGGGCTAGAGGACCTAGCCAAAAGAAGTCCATATTTCTGTTTTTTATTTACTTTATCCGCTTACTAAGCCTCTAATTTAATTATATTTTTCTTTTCCCTTTCTTCCCTTTAAACATCCCCATAAAACCATCCCTCATCTCCCTCAAAGATATGGCTTCTTTCTTTTTCTTGACATTACATACATACATACATACATACATACATACATATATGGATATATATATACATGAATATATATAATATACATATAATAGACATAATAATATATTCCCAAATATAACTTGTTCTGCTTGCATAATGTGACTTGTATGTACATTTTCAGGGCTGATGTTTTGACACTGGACAATCAGTTGGCAGCTCTTCCCTATGGACATCACCTCTCGTGCCCCCAGCTTTTTCTTGGTTGTTCTCTATAGGGTTGAGACTTCATGGGCTCTTCCCAGTCCTGTTCACCTGTCCATGATGTCATCCTTGTTCTTCCATTTAGTCAGAGATGTGGTTGAAAGAGATGTGGACAGAAAAAAAGAAACACACCTAGGAGAAACTACTGGAAACAAAACACTTTTGGAAAACAGAGAAAATAAACCTAAGTAAAATGACTACTGAAACAGGAGAAAAAGAAAATTATTTGTATTATATATATGATTAAATTTAATATATATATATATACATATAAAAATGCACAATTTAATAGCAAATGCTCCCTAGTCTATTGTTAATGGTGTGCAAATTATTGCATCTTAGTAGTTACAGTTATACATATGCTCAACATATAATCCAGCTCAATTTAGAGCTATCATTTCCAAAGAAATTTCCACAATCCCTGTGTATTCAGAAAATCTAAAAAATCATTTATAAACAGCAATAATTTAGAAGCTGAGATGATCTTTGTACTAGTCTTGGGCTCCTCACATTTTCTCCTACAGAATATTTAGGAGTAAGAAATACTTAGGTGAATGCAGATGTTTGGAGGAGTTTGGGGTTTGGGGGTTTGATTTGGTTTGGATTGGCTTGGTTTATTATCACCTTGGATTTTTGTATTTACATTTTGGGTCAAAATGTACTTAATTTAATTGCACAGTAATAAACAGGGTTTCTTTTCTCCCCTTGTTTTATAAATTCCAAGTTTGGATGCAGTAATTTTCAGTGGAAATGTTTGGAATACCAGTCTATACATATTCTTTTCCAAACCCTATCTAGCAAGATAATAGAAATTGGAGGAATAGAGAAAGCCTTTCTGGAACCCATATAACATTAAATTTCTCACTTCTGCTAGGGAAGTCATGCTAAAAATAATAAAATGCAATAAAATAAAATAAAATAAAATAATGAACATTTTATTTGCTTTGATTGGTGATAGCTCTTCTCTACATGAATTTCCCTGTAGGCCTCTAAATAATGGAGAACTAATAAAACATCAAAAGCAATTGCCATAATTATATAAATCATGTATTCATTTTAAAATAATATCCACATCTTATTAGAAATGCACACATAGAAAGATTTCAAAATTTTATAAATCTCCTTAAAGGTGTATTATTTGTTCAGGATATTTATTAGCAGTGGAAATCATTGGGAATAGTTAATATCAAGTATGATACAACCTAGACTGTGAGCCCCAAATAGACTCTAAAACTTAACTTGGTGTTATGGATTCATACTAACAGTGAAGTAGAACCAATATTTAAATATTTAAAACTGGTTCACTGAACTGAATCATGTTTTCTGATCATGTATTTGTTTTTCTCTTGTTGCAGAAGGAGCAGGAAGCTCAGATGTCTAGCACAACTGGAACATTGTGGAATCACTGAGTGCAGCTCTAGTCCTTGACATCTGCAGTTTTAAATCTGGAAAATGGTCTAGTGAGATGTCATCAAAAGCATACATTGTCCTGATAATAATGAAACTCTCCTATAACTAAATCTCCAGGAAACATTTTTTTAGTAAAATGAGATCAACTAAGGGCTATCCCACAACTAATTCCATTTACCTTTGTGCTGGTGAGATAAATACACAACAAAGAGTACTCCAGTACAGAATAAGAAAGGCAATATATAAACAGGCTGGGATGTCACCACAGGAAGACATTTGGATAGGCATCCAGATGCATACCTTAGAACAGAGAATGGTAGAATATACACTGAGGAGCTCATGATTGTACTATACTAGCCTACAAGCAACTACCTGAAAGGGAGAAGTCACTATGTCATGCCATCTTGATCAATTTAGCAGAAATCCATCAGAAAGGTGGGTTTGTGTTCTTTCCATCTTCTGGCTATTGTTAATAGGGCTGCTATGAACATAGTGGAGCATGTATCCTTACTACATGCTAGGGAATACTTTGGGTATATGCCCAGGAGTAGTATAACAGGGTCCTCCAGAAGTGTCGTGCCCAGTTTTCTGAGGAATCGCCAGACTGATTTCCAGAGTTATTGTACCAGCTTGCAATCCCACGAGCAGTGGAGAAGTGTTCCTCTTTCTCGACATCCTCGCCAACACCTGCTGTCTCCTGAGTTTTTAATCTTAGCCATTCTAACTTGTGTGAGGTGAAATCTCAGGGTTGTTTTGATTTGCATTTCCCTAATGACTAATGATGTTGAACATTTCTTAAGGTGCTTCTCAGCCATCCGAAGTTCTTCAGGTGAAAATTCTTTGTTTAGCTCTGTACCTCATTTTTAATAGGGTTATTTGGTTTTCTGGGGTCTAACTTTTTGAGTTCTTTGTATATATTAGATATTAGCCCTTAACAGAGGAATGGATGCAAAAAATGTGGTATATATATTCAGCCATTAGAAACAATGAATTCATGAAATTCTTAGACAAATGGATGGAACTGGAGAACATCATCCTAAGTGAGGTAACCCAGTCTCAAAAGAACACTCATGGTATGCACTCACTGATAAGCAGATACTAGCCTAGAAGTTTCAAATACCCAAGATACAATCCACATATCAAATGATGTCCAAGAAGAAGGAAGGAATGGCCCATGTTTCTGGCTCAGTGCAGCAGTGTAAGGAAATATCAGAACAGAGAAGTGGGAAGGGGTGGATGGGGGAACAGGGGGAGGGAAGAGAACTTATGGGACTTTTGGGGAGGGTAGATCCAGAAAAGGGGAAATCATTTGAAATGTAAATAAAGAATATATCAAATAAAAAAGAAGAAAGTTGAGTTTATAACTAGTAGCAAGACAGAATGAGATAAAGTTGCTATACTAGGAGAACTATATTTGAAGTAGCACAAGTTGAGTTTATTCCATTTTGAGCTGAACTAGTTCTGAAATATGAAACTATTCCTTTAATTTTCAAATTTAAATTTTTCATTTATTTTTATTACTTCATTGTATGCACCTTTAGAGCTATAGAAGTGACTATGGGAACTAAAAGGTTGTAAGGCATGTCATTAGACACAATCCCTAAGACCAGCCGTTTTTTGGGAATCTCAATGCTATCAAAGTGAAATTCAACACTTCTAAGATGAAAAACTATCCTGAGCCTGCTTGTGATAAGCATCACATTGGAAGATCAATGTCATCTAGCTTTGGCTAACATTCACATGACTAGAAATCAAATTTTCTTAAAGATACCTTAATTATTCTACCTTCATTATATCATTACCTTGTTTCCTGCAAAAGCAGTTTATGAATAGCAAAACTTCAAAGACAATTAATAAACCTGAACTGATAGGAAAAATTTGTACCCAAATATACTCTTGGTTAAAGAGTTCATCTAAATGTAAAGACAAAATGTCTTAAAGCCAATATGAACATTATAAACAGCATCCATGGTTTGGGAAAATGTCGATCCTAAATACCATTCTTCTCCTGAAAGTACTGGAATCTTATGTCATGATGTGTTCATTATACAATGTCCCTGTGTCAGATTCATTTTGTCACCTTTTTGTTATTCTAAAATACCTTTATATATATATATATATATATATATATATATATATATATATATAAATTTATCTCAGCAAAGTTTTACTTTGTACTGTAAACTGCCGTTGAACTCTCTATCACTGTTCCCTCAGGGTTTACAAGCGTGTGTATTTGTACCTTCAATTGATGAATTTTTCTGTGATCGCAGAAAATTTTTCTACAAATTCACATATAGACAGAGAAAGATTTATTTTTCTTTTTGTTTTCTAATCTTCTAAATGTAAAGAGAAAGAGAAATACCTTTGCTCTTGATATTAAAAAAAATGATTCCATGAAGTGAGAAGTGAGATCATAGATGCATATACCCAATGCTCATAACCTCTTAGAATCATCCTTAACAGTGACTTGTTAACTAAAATATTTTTATATATACTATATACAAAATTTTTCTTATTAGTCTTTGGCATTCACAATTACACCTCCAAATGACAAACAATGCAAGAGTAAACAGTCTGTGCTTTAGTTATACATGCTACTTACTATTGATTTTTCTGACTTCTGTCAAATATCATCCAGCACCATAATAAAATTTAAGAATACTACTGAATGTTACATGAGAATAATAAAAACGTTTTTACTTAAACTCATTAGGATTCATAATTTTTAAAGAAGCCATAAAGGTTTGCAACAGACACAATGGCATACAATTTTCATGCCAGCAATCCTAGAGCAGAGACATGAAGCTCTGAGTACATTCAAGACTAGCCTAGCAAAGTGTGCAAGTTACACCCCAGCCAGGACTACATTATGATTTTTTTCTCAAATAGCCAGGCAGTGGTGGTGCACACCTTTAATCCCAGCACTTGGGAGGCAGAGGCAGGTGGATTTCTGAGTTCGAGGCCAGCCTGGTCTACAGAGTTGAGTTCCAGGATAGCCAGGGCTACACAGAGAAACCCTGTCTTGATAGATAAATAAATAAATAAATAAATAAATAAATAAATAAATAAAATTAAGTTGGGGGTGCAGTAAGTAAAACTAATTGCCACAAAAGCTTGAGGGCTTTCTAGATCAACAGCCAAAGCAGATGACATTACTCATTCACTAGAATGATACCTGTTTGCTTTTCTTCACCTGTTACAGGGTTGAAAATACAACAAATGATGCTGCCCTGTGACATATTTGTAAGGAGAAAATTCATCTTCATGTGGAAAAATCTGGCTTCATCCTGTGAATATGGATTTAATGAGTATGGAAGTGTTTCCCCATTACTATCTCTCCACTCCATTTGGGACCTTGGGAACCACCCTTTTGAATTACACTCCACCATGAATCCATCAGCATCAGGAGCTTGAACATGTATCTCCATCTCCAATCCAACTGCTGGAGAAAAGAAAATATAGTCAGGATAATGTGTTGAAGTTGAATTGCCAATTTCGAGAATTAAAAAAAATAGTTTGTTCTATAATCTCTGAACAGTGGTGAATTATTACCATATTTGTTTGATTTACAATTTATAGTAAGCAGTTGGCATTTGATGTCTATCCACTGCATAGTGTAGTTAGTTGACTACATGATTTTTACTCATTTCTTTAATATTATAATATTTTCTGAAGCAGCTTCTTCAACAAATACATCTGGGAAAACGTGATGTTCATGCACAGAATTATATTACACCACAATCTACTACTTAACACAAAAATAATTACAAATAGATCAAACACATAAACATGAATCCAGGAACTGCCAGAAGAAAATATAGGCAGTATGCTACATAATAGAGGTTTATAAAACACTTAGTCATTACTAGCTCATTTCACAAGGAATTTAGGTTAACAATTTATAAAAAGAAATTTATGAAACTAATAAGCTTCTGCACAGCTAAAGAAACAATCAACTAAATGAAGACAAAGAAGAGGAGACGATCTTTTTCAGCAATACATCTGACAAAATTAATATAAACACTGAATAAAGAACTTACCAGAGAAAGAAAGAAAGAAAAAAAGAAAGAAAGAAAGAAAGAAAGAAAGAAAGAAAGAAAAGAGGGAGGGAGGGAGGGAGGGAGGGAGGGAGGGAGGGAGGGAGGGAGGGAGGAAGAAACAAACAAACAACCCTTTCAAAACAACAAGGCTGGGACCTGAATAAAAGTTCTGAAGAGAAATAATTGATAAGTAAAATCTCAAGATAAAACATGTTTATTTTATGGGAGGAATTTAGGAAGTGCAAATCAAGGCAGTTTGAGATTTGATCTTACTCCATGTAAATGGCAAAGATTAAGAAAAAACAACAACAAATGCTGAAGGGGGTTGGGAAAAAAGTAACCTTGATTCATAACTGGTAGAACTGAAACTGATGCAATCATTTTTGGAATCAGTATTGAGAATTTTCAAAGAATTTTAAATTTTCAAATTTAAAAGTAAATCTAACTTATATTCCAGGTATATCACTTCTTAGCATGTGCCTAAATACAACACATATCAGAGGGTTTAGAGGGAACAAAGTGAAGAAAATAATTATGTAATTTTACTATAATCTCAAAAAACAAAAAATTTTCAAAAAGAACTATGATATCATTGGAGCTAGCACATAACAATGATTAGTTTATATGGATGTCTCAATGTTTCATTGTTATCCTAAAAACAAATACATATTATTTATATTAGATGCACAACAGAACTTTAGTACTAAAAACTTAAAGTATGAAAAAAGAAAACTAAACATCACAGCATAATTTGAATGTATTTCTGTTTATTGGGCACAAAAGCACTGGTAATTCTGTGCTCCACAAACAACTTACCTGTCACATTGAGGTTCATGAGGATCACATCAGTGAAGCCACTACCATCAAATCAACATTGGTAAGGTCCGTCATTGGAAATGCTGGCATTAGGAATTCTAAGAGCCACTTTGCCTTCTCCAATGGCCTCCTTCACAAACTCTATCTGATTTGCATATTCGGGAGCAGCTTCTCCACTCATGTTATGGCCACCTCTGTATAGGTAAACAGGTTGGGAATGGCCACTCCTGAATCAGCGCACCTCCATATGGGCCACACTGTGTGGTAGGATCATCTGGCAGCTGAGTTCAGCCTGGCCTCCTACTCCAGCTAACACATGTCTTATGGGAGTAGTGACCCTCAGTTTCTCTGTGGAAGAACAAAGAATACCAAAATGAATCTGATGCTACAACCATATGTGTGTGTGTGTGTGTGTGTGTGTGTGTACATACATATATATGGTTTTAAAAATACATACTAAATACTGCCTATTTGTATCTAGCTGATCCAAATGTTCAGCTCTGACTATACTCCCTGTTGTCCATCAATATTTTTTGAAAACACAATACTATTTCATTGTACCTTACAGATATACTATGGATGATTGTATAGCATAAAGCACAATTTGTTTCTCCACTTTAAAAAAAAAAGCAATCATACGGAGAAAAATCAAATAAGCTGAGGGAAGATTTAGAGATGTTGAGTTGGCAATAAAGATAACTGAGCAACTAAGCTGAGGGCAGATTCAAAGATGTTGAACTGTGAGTGAAGGTAAAAGTACATTAGCCATGGGAAGCTTAGATGTGTTCAGCCAAAAGCATATTAAAATAAGTGTGTGTGTGTGTGTGTGTGTGTGTGTGTGTGTGTGTGTGTGTTTAATCCACCTATCCTGGGTGGCTGCTGGGCAATAACTAGTAGAGCAGTCTGCCCAGAACTTAAAGTAGGATGGTAGAAACTACTCACTACAAAAGCTACCTTAGTATGCTGCTAAATTCACATACTATTTAACTGACTCCTATCCCAGTACTCACAGAATAATATGACTCCCAATCATCATCTCAATAGATAGTGATTAGGGCAGATAACTACAACTGGTCAAAGTGCAGAAAATAAGATACTAAAATTGATTAGCACTGAAGCAACATATATTCCTCATTGCTTTCCCTCCCATGGCCCAGGAATCATTTGTTAAGGGGGTTCAGAAACATTATAGTAATCAGAGATGGTGTATGATTAAAAAGAAAAATCTTCTGAACACACTAGAGCAGATGCACCTATGACACTGTATATAAAACTTGTGTAAACACATTCCATTCCAAATGAAAAAGAAAGTTGGGCATACAGTTTCACCCCATTGCTTGGAGAAATTGGCAGTTGGTAGCAATTTGGAAAAAGAAGAGTTAGATTTCTCAAAGTGTATAAGGATTGGGAAGTTGTCCACACTTCATGGAAAGTCTATACACACATGAATTTCTAAGTAGCATAAAATTGCTCTTAAAGGGCATAAAAATGGAAACAAAGTAAGATTTAAAAAAGAAAGGAATGAAAATGGGATGATTTGGGGGTGAATATGATAAAAAATTATTGTTAAAAAAACTCAAAAGTCCCAAGGAAATAATAAATGAAAAGGAATGATAGGGAGATAGATGATAGATAGATAGGTGATAGGTAGATAGAGATAGATAGATAGATAGATAGATAGATAGATAGATAGATAGATAACAAATAAGGAAACACTGGCATTTGACAAATTTAAACTTCAAATTTTATTTTGAATTAGATTTGAATGCAAAATCATGGTACATAATCAAATTTAATTTTAAAGAAATTATGAAATCATATATAAATATAACTGAATCTTTAGATATGGCATATCAAAACAAATTAATTACTTCAAACCTAATTGATATCCTGCAACTTAGGTAAACACAAATTGCTTTAAAGTCATAGATATGAGTTTATTCACTGTGTCAGCATGCCAAGTCAGCTTGCAAGCTAACAATAATGAAGAGTTTCAAACAACACATATATTAAAGAGAAATATGGCACTTTGTTAAAGCCTTAGCCATATGTTCTAGAGATAAGTCGAGATCAGGAGGATAAAACTCTTATGGTCACGGAGATCATCAAAATCCCTCTGCTATGAGAGAAAGTAGGAGGTCTACTTGGCCTCTGTGTCATTAAGTTATTGGAATATTTTTCATTTATCTAACAAATAACAAAGGTTACATAACCCTATTCCATCATATGATTGAAACACATGCTGTGGGTAGGTGATTGGTTGGCATATTATCTGGAAGAGCAGGTTACAGCAAACAAGGACACGTAATAAGAATCTCTAAATGATTGGTATGATTCTGGTATCACTTTCCATTATCACCCACGACTTTCAGACCAATTAACCTAATGACTGAATTTATTACAGATATGTTTTCTTAAAAGAAAACTACTGGACTTCCTACAGGGTTGCCCTCCTCCTCAGTTTCTTCTAGCATTTCCCTAATTCAATACGAGGGGTCCCTGTCTTCTGTCCATGGATTAGGTGTGTAAGTATCTGCATCTGACTCTTTAAGCTGCTTGTTGGGCCTCTCATATGGCAGCCATGCTAGGCTCCCCTCTCTATGAACACTATAGCATCAATAATAGTATCAGGCCTTAGAGCCTAACCTTGAGCCAGATCCCAATTTTGGCCAGTAAAATGAACATCATTTCCCTCAGACTCTTCTCTACTTTTGTTCCTGCAGTTATTTTAGACAGGAACAATTCTGGGACAGAGATTTTAAGTGTGGGATGGCAACTCTACTCCTCCATTGATGCCCTGTTTTGTTGGGCATTCATCTAAAGTCTCACATATTGGGTCCTTGTCATCTCTCACCTTCCAGATCTCTGGTACATTCTAGAGGACCCTCCCACCTCCTACTTCCCAAGGTTGTCTGGACCCCTGAGATCTCTCAGACACTAAGCCACCAACAAGGCAGCATACACTAGCTGATATGAGGTCCCCTGACCACATATACAGCAGAGGACTGCCTGGTCTGACCTCAATGAGAGAAGATGCACCTAACTAACCCTCAAGAGACTTTAGGCCCCATGGAGTAGGAAGGCCAGGTGAGATGGCAGGGGGACATCTTTGTGGAGACAGGGGAGGAGGAATGAGATGATGAATTGTTCAAGGGGGGGACCAGGAGAGGGAAAATGACTGCACTGTTAAAAAAACATTAAAACTAATTTTTAAAAAAATGCTTAGTAACATGCATGCAGACACTAACCTTAGATTTTGTTGGATTGTCCAAGGTCACTGGAATAAAAATGAAGTCATTACAAAAAAAAGAGAAAAGGGAAGGAAGAAAACTACAAGATAAATAAGAGTAAAAGACATTGTTTATCTAGTATTGATACATTAATAGCCAGTTGCTGGAAGTAACCATTTTTCTGACAATAAAATGGATAAACAATCTATGGTTAGCCATATATTACTACTGTATGCATCACTAAGGGGAATGGACTATTCCTATAAGTGTCAGATATCACTCTGTAGAGGATTTGGAAGCATTTAGACAGATGAGAAGTGGTCACATGTTATAACTGAAAGTACATAAATTTCTATAAAATGAAAATAATCATTATAAAAGCAAATCAGTGCTTTCATAGGGACAAAGAAAGAGAACAGGAAAGAATGGTCACAAAAGCTTACCAAGACAGTTATGATATCACAGTTATATGTTATGTGGACTGATGCAGTGACAATTTCTTGATTTTATATATATATATATATATATATATATATATATATAAACTTACAAATTATTTCTTTTAAATATAATGCAAACTTCATTGCATTTTAGTTAAGCCTCAATGAATCTCATCCCAAAAAGTAACTTTTAAATAAACAAAATATTAATGATGATCTTTTGGTGAATATTTATGTGTATACTTTATCATATATGTCTTAATATATAACTTAGAGTTAGTAAGCTGACCAAACTAACTGGAAACCCCTCTAAGAGTGAGCATCTAGTCTAAAACATTGATCCACTATTTACTCTCTGATTCCTTATTAAAAATAAAACAGGCCACAGAAATAGTATAATTTCCAAAATTTGGAGCACACTAAACCATATCAGCCATCTTAATAATAAAATTTGAAAACAAGCCCTCTATTTTGAAAGACTTAACTTCCTGTCTCTAAGCCCCAATTATGATGGAGAACTATGAGCTATTAGAATTAAAACCCAAGGCCTAGACTTACAGAGGCAGGAAATACCCTGTCTCCAACCATTATCCATACACAGATTACATACTTCAGCTCCAGAATCTAGAAAGAATTTTCTTTCCTGGTCCTTCAAAAACCCTCCAAGCCTGTATCTACAGGTGGTTCAGCAAATCTCCTTCATCAATATTCACCTATGCCTCCCCTATCTCAGAGTTGTTGTTTCCAGGTTTAACCAATTTCCCCAGGGTAATGTTTATCACTTGTTATTCTCAAGTACATATCTGTTCCCTGAGAAAAGTGGAAGGTTCCTACTTTGCTTACTTCTATAAAAGGCCATGTGATCTCAAACCCATATGCATCACACACTTGAGCACCCCTGAGCTCTCTGTTGTTTACAGGAGACCTATTCCAATATGACTTGCTTGTCCAGTGATGGTATCAGAGACGAGGCATATTTGTTCACATATTTTACCCTAATTTTTGCTTGAGAACATTAGAAAACTTAAAATCGAACTTGCTTATATTCATAGTCATGTACTTTTGAAATTACCATTCTAAATATAAATGTTATTTAGGTTTTTTCCAAATACTTTGATACTTCTTGATACAAAATATATTCCTTGTGGGATTATTTGCAATATTCAGTTTAATTAATGGTATAGAATAGAGCTGGTAATAAGTGCAAAAGTTTTATAATAAAGTAGATAGTAAGCTTTTTGAAAATAAAATTTTTATACAGTGTATTCTGATCACAGTTCCCCTCCCTGAAATTCTCCGAGGTCCTCCCTACCTTCCTCCAAATCTATACTTTCTTTCTTTCTGTTTAGAAAACAAACAGGCAAGCATCAAATAGCAAACCAGATTTAAAAAACAAAAAGAAAAAGAAAACTAATGTAAAGAGAGTACAACTAACACACATGACATAAAAAGAGAAAATCAGAAACCAAAATATAAGGAAAAGACCAATAAGACAAAAATGACCAAAGTGATATGAGATAAAAAGTCTAAAAAATATTATTCAGTTCATTTTGTATTAGTCATCTACTTCTAGGCATGGTGTCTAACCTTAATTGTAGTACTCCGCTATAGAAGATTATTTTTTTCCTTTGCAAGCATATCTCAATTGGAAATAGATTCTTAGTAAGAGGTGGGAGCTTGTGTCCACTTTCACCCCATCTGTCCTGAACCTGTTCTTGCCCTGTGATGCTGTCAAAGGATCTGTGATTCCTATGTGCATCAATCCTGTGGTGTCAGGACGACAACAGTTTCCTTGGTGTCATCCATCCCCTCTGGCTCTTACAATGTTTCTGCTTTCTCTTCTGCATAGTTGCCTGACCCCTGATGGAAGGGTTTGATGATAGTATTCCACTTAGGACTCTCTGTTTCAAAGTATTTTACTCTGTGCATCTAATCCAATCGTGGGTCTCTGAGCTCATTCCTATCTACAGAAAATGGAAATTTCTCTGATTATAGCTGAGCAAGGCAATAATTTCAGGGATAGCAGAATATTTAAAAAATCCAATTTGTATTTATTTGTATTATTTATCATGTACATTAAACATATGATATGTTTCATTGTGCCATATTCATTCATATATATAATGTATTTTGATCATATCCGTCTCTTCTTGTGTCTTCCTCCACTATGTCTATGTACCCCTTCTACATTCCAAATATTCCCACTTCTAATTTCATATCATTTTAAGCAGTGTATATTCTGTGAGGGAAATTATTTTCTACATATACATAGACAAAAGATTAATGTACATAACACATAAAGAACACAAGAAACTGTAAAGCAAAATAGCAAGCAACCTAATTAATAAACAGGCTAATAAAATAAAGTTCATCAATGATGAAATACAGATCATCAATAAATATGAAAGCCTATTCAACTTCTTTTGCTATTAATGATATGCAAAATAAACCATGCTAGATGTCATCTGATTCCAGTTAGAGTATCCATCACTAAGAAAACAAGCAACAATGAGTGTTAGAGTATAAGTACTTCAAGCTAGAGGCATTTGAGACATGGAAGATATCACTCCCCTTCACTGCCTACAAACTGGCCTAGTAACATACAAAGATAGACCTATCTGAATTATACCAGACTTCTCAACAGAGACACTAAAAGCCAGAAGAGGCTGTGCAGATGTCATGCAGACTCTAAGAGAAGACAAATGCCAACCCAGGCTGAAATACTAAACAAAATTCATAATCGACATAGATGAAGAAACAAAAATATTCCAGGAAAACCCAAATTCAGAAAGTATCTATCTATAAATCCAGGCCTACAGAGGGTCCTAGAAGGAAAACTCCAACACAAACACCAAAGAAAAGACAATATATTAAGCATCTCACAGCAAAGTCAAGAGAAGAGAACCACAAGTACATAAAGGCACTACAAAAACAAACAGCAGGAACCAACAGTCATCCGTCTTTAAAATCTCTCAATATTAGTGGACTCAACTCACCGATAAAAAGACATAAGCTAACAGATTGGATACACAAACAAGATGCAGCATATTGCTGCATACAAAAAACACACTGCAATAACAAAGGCAGACATTATCTCAGACTATCAGGATGGAAAAAGGACTTCCAAGAAAAGGGTCTCAAGAAACAAGCTCAAGTATCCATCCTAATATCCAATAAAATAGACTTTCAACCAAAAGATATCAAGCATGATATAGAAGGACACTTTATATTTATCAGAGGAAAAAATCCACCAAGAAAAACTCTCAATTCTGAACATCTATACACCAAAGGAAAGGGCACACACATTCATAAAAGAAACTCTACTAAAGCTCAAAACATGCATTCAACATCACACAATAATTGTGAAAGACTTCAACATCTCACTCTCACTAATGGACAGGTCATTGAAACAGAAACTAAAAAGAAACACAGTGAAACTAAGAGAAGTTATGAGCCAAATGGTTTTAACAGATATGTACAGAACCTTTCACCCTAAAATGATAGAATATACCTTCTCAGCACTTCATGATACCTTCTGCAAAATTGACCATATAATTGGTCACAAAACAAGCCTCAACCAATAAAAATGTTTGAAATAATCCCATGCATCCTATCAGATCACCATGGCCTAAGGCTAGTCTTCAATAACTGCAAAATAACAAAAAGCCAGCATACACATGGACACAGAAAAACTCTACTCAATTTTAACTTGGTCAGGGAAGAAATAAAGAAAGAAATTAAAGACTTCCTGGAATTTAATGAAAATGTTGACACATCATACCCAAACTTATGTGGACACAATGAAAGCAGTGCTAAGAGGAAAATTCATAGTACTAAGTGACCTGATAAAGAAGCTGGAGATATATTACACTAGCCACTTAACAGCACACCTGAGAGCTCTAGAAAAAAGAAAAGACACAAACATACCAAAGAGGAGTAGACAGCAGGAAGTAGTCAAACTCAGGGCCAAAACTAACCAAATATAAACAAAGAGAAAATTACAAAGAATCAACAAAAGCAAAAGCTGGTTTTTTGAGAGAATCAACAAGACAGATAAACTCCTAGCCAAACTAACTAAAAGGTCCAGAGGTAGTATCCAAATTAACAAAATCAGAAATAAAAAAGGAAACATAACAACAGAAATGGAAGAAATTCAAAATATCATCAGATCCTACTACAAAAGCCTATACTCAACAAAACAAAAATCTAGATGAGATAGATAGTTTTCTAGACAGATACCATATACCACAATTAAATCAAGAACAGGTAAACTATCTAAACAGGCTCATAACACACAAGGAAATAGAAGTCATTAAAAACCTTCCAATCAAGAAAAACCCAAGACCAGATTGATTTAGTCCAGAATTCTACCATACTTTCAAAGAAGACCTAATACCAACATTCCTCAAACTATTCCATAAAATAAAATCAAAAGGAACACTACATAATTCATTCTATGAAGCCACAATTACTCGGATAGCTAAACCATACAAGGACCCAACAAAAAAGAGAATTTCAGAACAATCTTGCATTATGAATATTAATGCAAAAATACTCAATAAAATTCTTGCAAGCTGAATCCAAGAACACATCAAAACCAGCATTCATCACAATCAAGTAGCTTTCATCCCAGGGATGCAAGGTTGGTTCAGTATACAAAAATCCATTAATGTCATTCACTATATAAACAAATTCAAAGAAAAATCACATGGTCATCTCCTTAGATGCAGAAAAAGCATTTGACAAAATACTTCATGTTAAAGGTATTGGAGAGATCAGGAATTCAAGAGCCATACCTAAACATAGTAAAAGCATGAGTCAGGTAGACCACTTTCCTAGTATGTATACGATCCTGGGTTTTGTTCCCAGCACCACAAGAAAGAAAACAGCCAATATCAAATTAAATGGAGACATATTTGAAGAAATCCCACTGAAATCGGGGACAAGACAAGGGTATCCACACTCCCCACATCTAATCAATATAGTACACAAAGTGCTAGCTTGAACAATAAGACAACAAAAATAGATCAAGGGGTTAGAAATTGACAAAGAAGAAATAAAGGTATCACTATTTGCAGATGATATGATAGTATACATTAGTGGTCACAAAAGTTCTACTAGAGACCTTCTCCATCTGATAAATACCTTCAGCAAAATGGCTGGATATAAAATAATTCAAATCAGTAGCCTTCCTTTATACAAATGATAAACAGGTTGGAAAAAAATTAGGCAAACGACTCCTTTCACAGTAGCCACAAATAATATAAAATATCTTGGGGGTTACTATAACCAAACAAGTGAAAGATCTGTATGACAATAACTTCAAGTCTCTCAAGAAAGAAATCAAATATCTCAGAAAATGGAGAGATCTCCATGCTCATGGATTTGCAGAATTAACATAGTAAATATGGCAGCTCTCACATGTCTCCATTACTATAAATTCTATTTCCCCTTTATGGGGAAATTCTCCCAATCCCCAGTCCTCTACTTGATATCCTATCTGTGTTTACATGGATTATAGTAAGCCTATTGAAGGCTTAAAAAGTAATATCCACATATAAGAGAATACATACGGTATGTGGGTCACCACTCAAGAGTTTTTATCTCTATTCATTTGACTATGAATTTCATAGTTTTACTTTTTTAAAGCTGAATAATATCCCATTGTGAAAACATGAAATATTTTTATTATTTATCCAATGAAGGACATCTGAGCTGTTTCCAGTCTCTGACTCGTAAGAATAGGGAAGCAATGAACAGGACGAGCAAGTGTTTCTGTGGTAGGGTGTAGAGTCTTTTGGGTGTCTGCCATAGAGTGGTACAGCTGAACCTTGAAGTAGATCTATTCTCAGCTTCCTGATGAACCACTCCTTGATTTCCATAGTGGTTGTACAGGTTTTCACTCTCACCAGAATTGAATAAGCCTTCCTAGTTTCCTATATCCTTTTGTTTATTTTATTGACCTTAGCCATTCTGATAGAAGTAAGATGAAGTCACGAAGTAGTTTTGATTTGTATGATCTAATGACTAAGCATATTATACATTTCTCAACCATTTTTACACCTTTTGAGAACTCTCAATTTAGCTTTGTACCCCATTTTTAATTGTGTTCTTTGTTTTCTTGATGTTTATTTTTTTAGTTCTTTATATTTTTCAGATACGAATCCTCTATTGTATATGTTATTGAAAAAGACCTTTTCCCATTCTGTAACCTTTAATTTTGCCTCATTGTCCTTCGCCATACAGAGGTTTTCAGTTTCATGTTGTCCTATTCTATCCCCATTCCATGGGAACACCAGGAGAGCTCAAGAACTGTAGAGCCTGATGCAATTTTGCATTGAGTCTTTATTATTATTATTATTATTATTATTATTATTATTATTATTATGACTCAGACTCAGAGAGCAAACCTTCTCACTGTGAAGGTAGGAGAGCAACCTCAAGCCTAGGAGGCTTCATGTTCATATACAGTATAGTTAGGAATTCTCTGGCTATTCAGATGATGGGGAAGGTGACAAGGCAGGTCACTTTTCACACAGGATATCATTTGTTCAGGAGGCAGGGCAGACTGGCACAGCTGGGAGGGGAACTCTTCTGACCTAAGGAGTAACTTTATGGTGCTATCAGGAACTAGTGTTTTCTGGTTTTGGTCATAGCTGTTTGTGACTCCTGATTATTTCTCTTTTATGATCCAGACATGGGACCCTAATCCTCTCAAGGATGTATCTCTCCCAAGGACAAGCATTTTCTGCACCTGGGAAGTGCTCAGCCATTTATCAGTGAGAGTGCCAGCTTCACCAACACAAAGGTGAGGAAGGTTGTCATTTGTCTGCTCAAGCTGGCATCTGTAGCTCCGTGGGGCAGTTTCTTTCCGTGGGGCAGTTTCTTTAAGGAGGTGCCTCTATGGAAACAGAGCATATTCTGGCACCAGGCCAGGCCCTCTCTGAATGACCAGGGAGTGGGAGGGGAGGCTCACACTTTCTGCATGAGAGAGCATAGGGTGCAGGAAAGCACAGGGGCAAGCTGCCTGCACAACTCAGTCCCATCTACTAACGGCTGCTCTTGGTGCCTGTGCTATTAGTGTCCTGTTCAGTACGTCTTTTCCTGTGTCAACAAGTTCAAGACTATTCCACACTTTTTCCTATACAAGATGTAGAGTAAGGGTATCTGGCCTTGTGTTTAGGTATTTGAATTAGTTAGAGTTGAGTTTTGTGCAGGGTATAAACCTGGATCTATTTGTATTCTTCTACATGAAGCATCCAGTTTGCCCAGTTCTTTTAATGAAGCCAGAATTACCCCAATACATAAACTACACAAAGAGATAACAAAGAATAAAAATTACAGACCTCCTATGAACATAGATGCAAATATTCTCAATAAAATACTTGCAAACAGAATCCAAGCACATGTCAAGAATATTATCCACCATGAACTATATGATAATGCTTTAACAAAGGATTTGTTTTGATGACTTAGTACATTTGTCAATATTTGGCAAAAACCAGAGCTAACTTGTTAGTTTGGTAGAGAGCTGCCTGCAGGTTGCCATGGCAGCATAAAACACTACAACTTCATCGAACATTTCCAAAATGATTCTGGGGTCTTCTTCCTGCCTCCTCTCCTCTGTGGACTGCAGAGCCCTCTACCTCCCATGGAAACCCACACTATCTTTCCCACACAGTAGTCTGTGGTGACATTCTTCATGGAGCATGCCTTATTTGTTTTCTCATAAGTTCAGACCTCCTCTCTTTAGGAATTTGCCTAACCTGTTTCTTTTTTTTTTTAATTTTTATTTTCTATATTCTATGTGTACATTCCAAAGGCTTTCCCCTTTCCCAGTTCCCCCCCCACCATATGTCCCATAATTCCTCTCCCCCCCCAGCTATTCCCCAATCATCCCCCCCCTACGATTTCTCTGTTCTGGGTCTACAAAACTGGATCCAATCTTTACAGGCCCAGGGTCCTCTCCTTTCTTCTTCTTGGGAGTCATTTGACTTGCTAATTGTGCCTTGAGTATTTAGGGCTTCTGGGCTCATTAATATCCACTTATCAGTGATTGCATTTCATGTGTATTCTTTTGTGATTGGGTTCGCTCACTTAGGATGATATTTTCCAGATCTAACCATTTACCTACAAATTGCATGAGTTCATTATTTTTAATTGCTGAGTGGTACTCCATTGTATAAATATACCACATTTTCTGTATCCATTCCTCTTTTGAGGGATATCTGGGCTCCTTCCAATTTCTGGCTATTATAAACAAGGCTGCTATAAACATAGTGGAGCATGTGTCTTTAACCTGTTTCAAACTAAAGAGTAAAGTCCCTCAATACCAGTTAATAGTCATGGTGCTGAGCTTACTTAGAGCATCCCCTGGTCATTGCCCCACACTATCCATCCACTTGGCACCTGTGTCTCCCCCTTTATAACAAAGCTTTACTACATTATCCTTGCCCATCTCAAAGCCAACTCCGTTCAGAAATTCTCCCATAGCAGTCCTATTGAGTGTGGTTTATTCCTACTTTAAACTTTAATCCGCCTTATGCAGAGCTGGATAGGTCACTCTTTTAGATGGCCACTTAATTTCCATGCCACAAATAAGAAGGCATTATGCCATGTTGGACTGTAATTTTCTCATTTTCAAAGCATCATAGTACTTCTCTTATGTTAGGCCACGTCAGAAATAATATTCATTTGGTCAGTGTTCAGAAAAAAAAAAAAAGATAACAGTGATTTCTAGCTCTTACTGTCTTGCTTGTATTATTGTGTTAGGAATTCTTTCCATCATCCACCACTTCTGCCCCCCTCACCACTATGAGGAAAAAAAAGGAAAAAATTGAATTTGAAAGTCCAAATTATAAGAGGGCTTTGTTTAGAACATTTATCATTTATCATTAGAAAACCAGACATGTTCAAGAATTCTCTGCTATACAGCTGAGAAACTATTAGACTGGTTATTTATCTTTTAAATTAGTTAAAATTTTACTCCTTTGTCACAGTAACCATTTGCATGTAGTTAATTGCTATCATTTCAAACAACACATTTATAGAATATTTCTGTCCCTGGAGGGGTTTATTGAATGATACTGGTTGATACTGGTAGATGCGAAACACAATGCTGTCTTATCACAGGACAGTTCAGACTTCCTGCTATCCAGGCAGTCCTATGTGATGATGAACTCTGCAAGCCGATGGGTTCACAGATACCTACATTATTTAATGCTCTTTTTCTCTTTTCTCAAAGTATAGATGCTGGAGCCTGTTCCATGCTGCCACCTTGTGTCCAATTATTAGTATTGCACTTTCAAAGTCAGTATTTAAATACAGTCCAAAAACAATGAATAGAGGACTTATGCAATGAACTTATACAACACACCTTCTAAAATTCAAGGGACTTTCCAAGTTATTCCATCTTTCTACCAAATGGCATACAAAGTATAAACAGAAGCTCTTTGTTTCCTTATTTCTTAGCTCATAGAGAATCATGAGTCACAGGTGCTTACCCAGGCACCTGGCGTTTAGCAGCCTCTTCCGAACCACAGCCACGTAGCTGAGGCATGAGGATTGATCCACAATTGATTTCTCTGAATCACAAAACAAAATTTTGAAAGGAGAGAGGCAATTTTCCAAAGGCCACACAAACAGTATCAAAACAATATAGAATCAAACCTTAAATACACTGACCCCAAATGCCAGGCTCCTTTCTGATTCTTACTTGATCTTAACATATTTGGAAATTACAGGGGCTTGTGAGTGTGGAGATTTTCTGAAACCAGCAGGCGTCTTTGACCAGAATCCATTTGCTAAACGGTAGTGGGCTGTGGAAGACACGGGATTGGGTTCCTGAAGTTCAGAGAAGATACCGTTTCTAAGAGAAAAGGAAGTGGGAGAAAGACATTTCCAGAGAGATCTAGATTCCAGAGATTTTTAGCAAAGGTTATCTTGGAATGTTTCTGAAAGTTTTTAAGAGATACTAACGACCTCCCTAAGAAAGTTCCTCAAAACTTTAGTTGTAGAAACCTGTAAATTTTAAAAGGATAGGGGAGAAGGGAACACATGGAGAGGAAGTGCAGGAAGGGGGATAGAGGGAGGGAGGGAGGAAGGAGTGGGAGTGAGTGGAGAGATAAAGAAGTGGGTATTTGAGAAAAACCACCCAGAGAACTGCGAATATCAGAACCAGTTTGGAGAAAGATAAACATCATATGTGGTCAGATACTTTTCTCACACATTCCTGTTTTCTATCAGGAATGTCTGAAGCTATTTAGCACCCTGATTATAAATGAAACCCCCCCAAGGGGGGGCCTTTACCACATACACATTCTGCATATGAACATCTAGCCCCACAGACAGAATAAGATACATTAGAGAAGGAGTTCAGACACCTGGGGTCTGCCTCACTCCCCAGAGGGATGCTGGATGGAAGAGCTGGTGTTCTGTTTCACTTTTTGTGGCTGTGACTTGTACTGATATAATGAAAATAGCTAGTTTTGCTAAAGAAAAAGAATACTACTACTGATTCTTAATTACACTCCAAACTAAGTCCTCTCCTATCTGATTATACGTGGGTGTATGTGAGCTTATGCCACCATTGTTACCATTATTATGAGCATGCCCCAGAGGATCCAGTGGACTCCCATAAACACAGACTTTTAAATGTCATTATATGATTATTATATTTACATCATTTCTTCCTTTCTCTCTCCCTCCTGCAATTCCTTTTACATTCTACTACTCTCTTTCAATTTTATGTCCTGTTCTTTAATTATTGTTTTACACACACACACACACACACACACACACACACACACACAGCCTATGGAGGTCATTTAGTGTGGCTTGTATGGATTTATGCTCCTGCTGACTATAAAGTGCAAGAATAGTCTTGGAGTAGTATCACTGACTGCAGACGAACAGTTGGAAAAAAGGAAAATAGAAATCCCTACCTCCACCCACCGATACACCCCAAAATGTAACAACGTACAAAGGAAGCCATAAAAGAAAGCCCTTAAATTTTTGTGATAAGGAGGTTGAAGTGCAGCTCCTCACAGTCAATGACTCAGGCAGGTGTACAGGTGAAGGACTCAGTTTTCCTTACAGGGCTGGCCACATAGAGCTTGACCAGGCTTCATTGAGTCTATAAGCACCACAAAATGAACTTTCTTTTCTTTCCCTACTTTTTTTTTCTTTTTCTTCTTTTCAGGGGTGGTCACCACAGTGGAAGAGAGTGGGGGAGGGACTGAGAAGTGAGTGTGATTAGGGTATACGATGTGAAATTCCCAAGGAAACATAAAGGCATTCTATTGAAAAAAAAAACAGTTAACAAGAAGAAATTATGAGTTTGGAGATGGTTCGGTGTAGTCCTTTAACCTTTATAATAGCACCATCGTGCTCACATTTGAAGCATGAGGTGGAAATGTTCCAGCTATACTTGCTTATTATTGTGTTTCAAGCATGCAATGTGATATGATCAAGCAAAGATGCCATGCTATGCATCAGAACCCAGAATTTGTTCTTCTGGAAAGCAAAATGCTGTCTGCCTGCCTGGAAGAAACCTGTTCGACCAGATATGAGAGGAAGTTGTGACCACAACAATGAGAGAGCCTCACACTGAGTTGCGTCTCCCTTCCCACCTCCCCTAGGCACTCTGGACAACTCTGAACCCAGAGTGTGTTCACTTTACTCCAGAACCACACCTTGCCACAAGAGCAGACACTGTCCCTCAGAAACCAAGGTCCAGTGACTGGAGTGAAATTCAAGGCCTTGCTTGCCGCCCTCTGGGGGAGGAGCCAGGCTCCTTCTCAGTCTTCTGTGACTGAGAGTTGTTAAATGCCATGCCTTGGCACTGAGGAACTTGGGGCTCTGACACAGAGCCCAGGAGGCCAGGCTGTGCAGGTATGTTTTTGGTGACTAGAGTATAAGTCTTTCTCTCTTCCTTCCCCTCCATTTCTGGTATTCTGTTACCATCTTTCTCAAACTTACACATCTATATATTTCTCCTTCCTCCTTACAATTAAGTATCTGTCTTGTGCACATAGGGTCTCCTTTCTTCCTCAGGAACCATCTGGACACAGGAGATTCCCAGAAGCTTGGTCTTTGAGAGCTGAAGAGAAAGACCAATGACAAAACAGCAGGTATCCACTCTGGTACTGCAGAGCATGTGACTGCCTTGCCAGGATCATGACTTGCCTCTCTGAGACTTGTCCCTGTGAGAGAGCCTTGTTCTGTGGTGGGGTGCTGCTGGTGTGGCTCTCTCAGGGGTCATGTGACTGCAATTATTCATGGCCCAGCCTGACCTGGGCCTGGCCTGTTGGTAAATGGCATCTGGGTTTAACTGAGCTGAACATGGACATGTGGAATGGCATCCCCAGGCCTGGAGGTCTGAGAATTGCAAAGGCAGGAGGAGGGCCAAGTGAAGACAGCAGTGGTAATCACTGGCATGGAGCCAAGACCCAAATTTGGGGAGCCTCCCATTCCTAATTTAGCTGTATTTGCAGCCTGCTAAAAGCTCCAGTTGGAAGGAACAGCACAGAGCAGAGCTCTATCCAACCACAAGCAGGGATAGATAGTCCTTCTCTGTTCTCTCTCGAGAGACAGAGAGCTAGGAGAGAAGGGACTGTGGTCCTGAATGCTTTTAGTTTCATCCAAGTCCAGAGTCAAAACCCAAACAAGCCCAGATGTTAACTAATATTTTTCAACCTGAAATAATAATAATAAATCCATGTCCAGATGCCACTGTTTGTCATGTGGCCCAGTAATATAAGCAGTAATCTTAAACATTAGTCTCCTCTCCTTTATTGTCAATAAGGAAGTTGTCAGCAGGGATCCTGGTGAAGAGTGGTTTTACAGGAAGGACTTGTAAGTAGCCTGGGTACAGGCCAGGAGGAGGTACACAGAGCCTGCCCAGCATTACAGAGGCAAGGAACCCTACAATGAGACAGGAGACTTGTAGGCAGCGGCATGAAAGGTCTTTCCCATTCGTGAAAGTACCAATTGTACAGCGCATGGAAAGGGAAGGGCTGGGTTCTGCTCTATACGCTCAAACATCTGACACCATGTGCTCAAGGCCTCCCCTTCAGCAATGCCTCATCCCAGTGTTGCCCACCCCATCAAATAGTCCA
The DNA here is from genome assembly GCA_964023405.1 of Apodemus agrarius. Taxonomy (NCBI): domain Eukaryota; kingdom Metazoa; phylum Chordata; class Mammalia; order Rodentia; family Muridae; genus Apodemus; species Apodemus agrarius. The sequence goes on from OZ030009.1 coordinate 42,045,368, forward strand.
ACTGCAAGGAAGCACAGGAAGTATTCTCATCCCAGCTCTAAAGGGTATGGGGAAAAGAAGAGCTCCCATAAAGTACCCATTGGCCAAAGCCCTGTGATAGCTGTCAAGGCAACCTGTTCACTTGTATCCTGTAGAATGATCAAAGGGGAAATGACATCACAGGCACAGCAGGAGAGGCTAAGATTATGGGAGACATGAGCTGGCCAAAAGGACTGAAATGGTAGGAGGTGACTAAGAATGATGAGACCAAGAAGTTAGTGGGATCCAATACTCAAGCAAGGATTCTAAGAATTCCAAAGTCTTCAGGACCCAGTCAAAAGCCTAAGTGATACCCAGCTAAGATGCTAAAGATGGGTCTTATCTCCCATGTACTGTGAGCTGTAGGTGAAATACAATGGACTCAGGGAAGTGAACCTAAAGGCAATTTTCTTAAGCTAGTTGTCTATGGGGACATTCTTCTTATATTCCTGAATTAAAATTCAGGTCATTTTCTGGTGATAATTGCCTAGAAATTCTGAAATTCTCAGTCTGAACATACAGCCTCAATTCAAATAGTATTCAGAAATTGCAATGCCAAGTACCTCAGCCTGTTCAATATTCATTTAGTCTTTATTCAACAGCCAGGCTTCTCTTCCCTGTGCATCTTATCCTCTCTACAGTTGGATTCTCAGAAATGCTGTGCAAAGTCTGGTAGCTACAAGTAGAAGAGGAAGGAGAGATGCTCTTGGCCCAGAACTTCTGACTCGAGCAGGACTCTCCAGAGAAGGCTCTACTGCAGAACAGGCAGATGGATGGCATTTTCCTGGGGATATCCTTGGCAGTGTTCAGGGTCCTTCAATGGGACCCTAAGATACATCAGGTCCTAGGCTGCCAGGATTCAGTGTTCACTGCCATGTTCCGATAGCTTTGATATTTGTGACCAAACCTGCTGGTTTAGGATTAGACCAGCCATAAAACTTAGGTTCAGCTTCAGGCACTTGTGAGGGGGCAGCTGGAGACAAAGCATAGGGTGATTAGGAAGTAGAGCCCTAAGGGCCCAGATGGCCTTTCTGAGTGGGAAGAGCAGAACATTTTGGGCTCAGCCCTCGTCTCCCTGCTATACCCTCATCCTTCTCTGAAGAAAGGAGCCAGAGGCAGCAGTATGTCATTGTCAGTGGCCTGAGCTCACACCTAGCTTCTATCCCTCCTGAACAACATTCATGCAGTCCCATGCCTAGTTTCCCCTCTGCAATGAGAGCACCAGGAAATGTCCTTCACTTGTTCCTTATGTTGCTAATAGTGACTAAGCTCCTTACCTCTCTCATTTACTGGATAAATACCTATTTTCATGTAAATTCATATAGAAGAAACCTTTGCTGCAAATTTGTCTCTCTGCCTTTCTGGCCTCTAACCCACATGGGAGTTACACTAGGTTGTACCTAGTCCAACAGGCTACCCTGGCAGATCCCTACCCAACTCCTTGTGGCTCTTGATAGCCTATACTTGTTATTCTGGGCTAGAGGGCGAAGCCCAAAGGAGTGCACACCTCTGCTCTTTACTTACTTTATCCTCTAATTAAAGGCAAAGAGAATCTATTTCCTACACCCATATACTTCTCACAGCACACTGAGGTGGAGCTGTATGGTCAGTAGGGCCCCTTTACCACCCCCAACCTGAGATTGGCCTGCTTATGCACAGAAACACAGCACTCGCGGCCTGCAAGGTCTAAATGTAGTTATTACAGGATGATATTAATAGGCATGCCTCATGCCTAGTTTGGGGGCTACATAGTGGCTAATACTGGTTTTTCTGTCTTAGCACTGACCATAAAATAGCCCAGAGTTTGAAGAGGATCTTGGGAGCACATTCTAATCTTATTGCAGTGAGGTAAGCAGCTGCTTTACAGGGTGCACATGGGAAGAAGGTCTAAGTTCAGAGATGACAACTTGCCAACATCTTCACAAGTGTGGTAGAAAGACAGAAATCATCACAAGTATAGTAGACAGACATGGTGGAGAACAGAACAACAGCTGCCTAAATCTTAGAAGATAATTCCAGTGAACGCTACCTTTTCCCAGGTAGATTCTGATTCAACCATCTCACCTATCATAGCCAGAGACAGGAAATGTGGTTTGAGTACAGAAAAGGTAAACTTGGCCTGCCTTGACACAGATGACCCTGTTCTTTGCAAGAAAGCTTTATTAAGCTTTTCCTAGGTTTCGGTTTCTTTCATTGTAAAGCAGGGAAGTGGTGGTAAAGGTCTATGAGGCAGCAATGGCTTTCCAAAAATGACTATAGACTCTTCTGTCTTCCCTTCTCTCCTTCTTATTGGGTAAAGGAAAGTTTTATTAAACTGATGACTAAGAAACTTGAACTTCAGCCTCAGCTCCAGGACCTGTCCTTAGTTCCTCTTCTACAAAGCAGATGCTTGGGAACCTTGATTTCTAAAGAGTGTGTGCATGCAAATACATGTGCCTGCAGGTCTGTACGATGGCAGCAGGCTAAGAGAGCGAGGGATCAAGTATGGCACTGCAGTTAGAAGAAACATGGGCAGGACTGCACATGCCAGTAGGACTCCTCCCTTTCTCAAAGGCTAATAATACTTGGGTTTGTCTAATCATTAAAGGAAAGGAATGAAGCCAGCAGGACATCAAAGTCCAGCCTGCTGAGAACCAACAGTAACTGATGAGCCCTGAGCCAGCAGCAATGGAGCCTGGAACCTCAAGGAATGGAGCCAGAACTGACACAACAACTCACACAGCCCTGGGCTCTGGAGTCAACCTGCACACCTATGACATCGTGGTGGTGGTCATCTACTTTGTCTTTGTCATTGCTGTGGGAATTTGGGTGAGTGGGAATTAAATAATGCTGAAGCCTGGCAGGGAGAAGGAGAAAGAGAGAGAGAGAGAGAGAGAGAGAGAGAGAGAGAGAGAGACAGAGACAGAGACAGAGACAGAGACAGAGACAGAGACAGACAGAGACAGAGACAGAGACAGAGAGAGACAGAGAGAGAAGACAGAGAGAGAGACAGAGAGAGACAGAGAGAGAGGAGAGACAGAGAGAGAGGAGAGACAGAGGAGAGAGAGAAAGAGAGAGAGAGAGAGAGAGAGAGAGAGAGAGAGAGAGAGAGAAATTCCCAACCATAGGTAGCTGATTCTATAGTACTTTAGGAATCATCCACTTCCATCCTGTATCTCTGTATATGGATGACTAAAGCCCAAAGAGGCCCATAGCCTGCCTGAGCAATAGTGTCTGTGAGTCTGACCCTCCTCTCTTCTGCCTCAAGACTTCTAACTCAGAGAAGGGTCAATCCCCAGCCTTCCTCCACTTCTATTCATACCTAGAACAAGGAGCTGAACTCATGTTCTCTTAGGTAATAACACCTTGAAGATTCTTATGTTCCTATTGTTCACAGAAACCACGAAGCTGAGGCCAGGTACAGTGTTCATGCCAGAGAACCCTAAGCCCAGATCTTACTCCAGCAGCCAGAGTCATGTGGCCCTGGGGATGTGGAAACCTCAGTTTCCCATGTGTTTGCAGTTGATTCTGTTGAAAGTTATACTCATTCAGTGAGAGGACACAAACAAGCACCGGGCACAGTGCCTGGCATGCATGTTCCAGGCAATAAACAGAGACTGTTATCAACACAGGTTTCTGCTTAGGCCAGTACCACTGTGAGGTGGATTATCACCCTACTCTCAGCTAGTCAGGAGTTCCTGAGGACCTTAGTCCTCTCCTCTGTGGAGGTGCTAGCCCTTGCTTCACAGGCTTGCTATGAGGGAAAACATTGGTAGACAGGAGCTCAGCAGCCCCAGTGAGGTGGCCAGTGGGAGAACCCTAATTCCTTTTCTTTTTCCTTCCTCTACTTCAAGGATCTCTCTTCTCAGATCTAGTCAGATCAGTTGCCTCCCACTCTGAAGTGATTTTTCCTCCCATATCAGCTTTCTGTTGTGACAAAACGTTGTAAATCAGTTTAAAGAAGCAAGGATGTATTTAGGCTCCAGGTTTTGGAGGCCTCAGACTGCACGCAGCTGACTGTTATAACAGATGCGTAGGAAGGCCGCGGGAGCATGCAATGGAGAAGGACGATCATCTCATGGAGACTGGGGAGTAGACCGGGAGAGAAGAAAATGCTGGTGACAATATATAACCTTCAAATCCACACCCTCTGTGACCCACTTTTTTTCTACTCAGGGATCATTTTCCATAGTTTTTACCACTTCCCAATAGCCCATTCAATTTTGAATCCATCAATGTATTGACATATTAAGTCAGAGCCCTCATAAAGCAAAGAGTTCCTAAACTCTCCATGTCTGATAGTGCACTCGGGACTAAATATTTAACACATGAGGCTTTGAAACATTTCAAACACAAATTGCAACACACCCTTACCACACCTTATCAGCCCACATCACAGACTCTCATCATGCCCTAACCATCCCTAGCCACCCTGAGACTAACTTAAACCCTCTTCTCTACATCAATACCACCAGTTCTGCTAGTGACCTGACCAGCACATTTGGGCTCATGTCCCCAGAGAAAGTGCTTACAGCCATAGCCCAAAACAGGCTATTGCCTGATCACCTACTGGCTCCTTCCAGGACCCTCAGTGGGCTCAATGGTACATTCCAACTCTTGGCCATATCAAGGAATGAGCCAAGTAGAGCTCTTCATTCTACCTAGTGTTCAGAGACCTTGGTCAGACAACTACAACAGTCCCTACCCTCTTCAGTGTGAGAGTATAGCTGGGAAGAAAGAAGAGGCAAGCTCAGGGGAGAGTTGGTCATTATGTTCCTGAGACAAATTTCAACCCATCTTCTGGGAGTAGGTACTAAAAGAGGGAAGAGGGAGGAGATCCTAATTACCATCCAAAATGTTTCACAGCTTTCTGCTATTCCTGAAGACTGCCTTTGCTTCCTTTGCTCTTCCCACCTGTCCTAAAAAGTAGATGGAGAACAAAACTAACAAAGATGATATGGCTCTCCCACAGACTACGGTTTAAAAATACTGACACCATCAGTATACAGATAGCTTTGTTCTACCTCAGTTCTTTCCTTCTTTGTCCCCACAATGCCTGTACCAAGGGGGTAGTTAATCTGGGATGAAAGGTGGGAACTGTAAAGAGACTTGGAAAATACTATCATCTCTGCATATTCTTTCCAGTCATCCATCCGTGCAAGCCGAGGGACCATTGGTGGCTATTTCCTGGCTGGAAGATCCATGACCTGGTGGCCGGTGAGTTGACCTTCCTTCTTCCTCTCCCAGAATATATTCTCAGCTGTTACCGCCCACGGCCTCCTCTCAGCTTTTCTTGCCAGAACTACATCAGTACCCTCATAACGTTTTTTTCCAACTCTGGATAACTCTCTTGCCCCAATCCACCAGCAGCCTGAGAAGCCTCTTGTGTGTGTCACAGATGACTCTCTAGAGGTTCTTTTGTCCCATCTAGAAAGAAATCAAAGATGGAAAGGCGGAATAATGTTGATAGAATTCAACTCCAGAAGTTTGTAAGCTGGGATTCCAAACAGAAACTTATAGCTCTATACAATAAAACTAAAGTATCAAGGCCCCAGAGAGCTCTTGTTCTAGGTGCACAGGGCAGGGGTTGTTGCTTTGAGCTTGAAGCTCAAACCCCCAGGGAGTAAATAAAGTTACATCTCTGAGATTCGGGCCTTTTGTATCTCTCTCAAACTTTTTCATTGACCCAGATCTGCAGTGCTGTACTCTCAGCTCCCTTTCAGCACTCAGCAGCCTCTTAGGTTCTCAGTGCTTCCACTATAGCCACTAAGTTTCTTGCAGCTTCTGGTCTTAATTTTTGGTGTAACTCTTCAGCCTAAGTTTTGAACATCAGGGTCATTAGTTCTGTGGGTTCTGGAACTCAGCTGCTGCCTCACCACTAAAGCTGGTATGCTCTGTGGTCTAATATCTTCTCTTCATGCAACAAACCCAGCATGTTCACTGAGTAGGAAAAGAGACCATTTAGGCCAAATATTTCGACACTGAGATGCAGCATGGAGTTTTGGGAAATACGCAGAACAGAAGTCTCCTAAACTAACTGAAAAAAAAAAGTGATGACTGATCAACTTACAGGCCAGAAAGGAAGTGAAGCACATTTTACTCAGAATATAATTCCCACAGATAAGGACCAATCACAAGCCTCACCACCGTACTAATCACAGATGTTTTCTGTGTCCCTGGGGAAATTCTCCTCCTCCAGTGTTACTTGAGTAGCTATAGAATGAGTAGTCATCTATCATCCATAGTCTAGTCTAGCCCAAGGTGTGCATGTTTTCTGAAGTGGTCATGACTACAGCACAAGCTCCTAAAATAGCCATTTGTGACTTCTACAGCACCAAAGTTGCAGCATCCCTCTGAGGATGCAGTGTTAGTCTCCTCGATGGATCTATAAAGCCTTTGAAGCAGCGGAGATGCCATGATGACAGTCTGGCCAGGCACCCAATAGGAGCTGCTCAATTGACAGCTGCCCAATTAAGGCATTCCGGCTTAAGAGAAGAATTTATCAACTCTCAAAGGACAAAGCAGCCCATACTCTCCACAGTTTATCTCATTCACAGGAAAAAAAAGTTATGAGTCATCAGAAATAAATATCCTTAACAACACTTGATGTGTTCAACCTTGTATCCAAATGACCAGGGAGAGTGGAGTACCCCTCCTCTGTTTCCAAATGTGGGCCTTATGTTGGGCACCGGACCTATTAAAATATATCTTGAGTTTTCTGCTATTGAAATGCACAGAGCTGTGCAGGCAAATGAACAATATAATCAAACCTGGGGTAGAAGAAGGCACTGGGATTACCCATCACTTGATGAACTTGCTGGGTCTCAGGCAATGAGTAGACAGGAAGTACGAATTATTTTCTTGAAAAAGTTACACTTACCCTTAATACTAAAGAATAGTGATGTGAGGCTGCCTCCAACAATCTCCAAAACTGATCCCAAATATTTGTAAACCTCATCTTTCCCATCAGACCACACCCTACATTTCTACTCATCCTTGAAAATTAACTTCCTCCTTCCAAAGTCAGATGAAGGGAGGTCAGGCCTATGTAGAAACCCAGTCACACCAAATGTACACACAAAGTCTCAAATGCTCATTCTCATACTCATACCTTCTTACCTTCTCCTAGTCACATACCCACATCTTAAGGCAGACACACACACAGACATTCATACAAGCCAATGTTCACATATACTTGCACAGTGCACACATGTACTGTCCCCACTCATTCTCACACTCATTCACATAATCTCACACGTAACAAACCAACCCCCACATGCTCTCACCTACTCAGCCCCTCGCGCTCTCATTCACTCACACTTATAATGCCTGCCATGTGTGCACCTCCATTTTGGTGATGCTCACCATGGCAACCTCCTCACCACTGCTCACACCCTGTTCTCTAAAGAGTAGAGAAAACCCTGACAGCCTTCAGGAGCCTCTAAAAGTTTTGATCATCTGGAACAGGAGGTCTATGTCTGTTTAACATAATAGACTACCTGATCTGGGAGCCTGGAATCTCACAGGGATAATGAGAAGTGACTTGTGCTTCTATCTGTGCCCTTGTGAGGAGAAAGAAGATCCCCTGGAAATGGTTCCACAATGTCTCAAAAATTACAGCCTCTAGCTGTTAATGGTCCTAACCCCAGTTTGCTTCAAACTAACTCTGACCCCTGACCCTTAACCTCACTTGTGCCTTGCAGATTGGTGCATCTCTAATGTCCAGCAATGTGGGCAGTGGCTTATTTATCGGCCTGGCTGGAACAGGGGCTGCTGGAGGCCTTGCTGTGGGTGGCTTCGAATGGAATGTAAGGAACCTGACCTGATGCTCCAGAGTGTTGAGGGTCAGAACCATCTCCTGTGCTTGACCTTAGAGATTAAATATATCCCGGAAGAACTTAGGCAGCTGTGTGGTAAACAGAGGACCTGTTATATTGATAATAAAATCAAGGCCTTAAGGAAAAAAAAGAAAGAGAGGGGGAAGGGAGGGAGGAAGAAAGGAAGAAAGAAGAAGGAAGGAAGGAAGAAAGGAAGGAAGGAAGAAAGAAAGAAAGAAAGAAAGAAAGAAAGAAAGAAAGAAAGAAAGAAAGAGAGGACTCAGCTGAAGTTATTCAGAAAACCTGGGATGAGGATCCAGTTCCTTCATTTCCTTGTTCAGGGCTCTTCCTCACAACACTATCCTCAGGTGGGAAGTTGCTCATCTTTTCAACAATCAAAATACCTTCTCTATGTTCTTCCAGGCTACCTTCCTGCTTCTGGCCCTGGGCTGGATCTTTGTTCCTGTGTACATCGCAGCTGGTGTGGTCACGATGCCACAGTACCTGAAGAAACGATTTGGAGGACAGAGGATCCAGGTGTACATGTCAGTCCTTTCTCTCATCCTCTACATCTTCACCAAGATATCGGTGGGTAAAACTTCAAGTTGGATTCCTTACTGTGGGCCTTATGCTGAGCTCACTGATGCCAGGAAAAAAAGGAGAGAGAGGGAGGGAGGGAAAGAAGGAGGGAGGGAAGAAGAGAGGGAGGAAGGGAGGGAGGGAGGGAAGGAAGGAGGGAGGGAGGAAGGGAATAAAATGAAAGCATGTGTGGATAAAATGATTAAAAGAAAGGTCCATGGATCCACATGACCTCAGATAATGCTTCCATCCAGAAATAGGGCAATCAGAAATGAAGAATAAATGCTTTAAGTGAACATTGATCTTTTGTTCCAAAAACTATCAGAGTCCATTTATTTTATCTTTTTATTAACTGATGTTTCTTCATTCAGCAACTATCAATAGCTGAGAATGTTGAGCACAGAAAGATTTCTACTTTCACTTTATTGAACTAAATTCAGAAAACAAATTTAGACATGTTACACGAATTATCCACATCTACACAGAGGAAGGACTAGATCTGGAATCAGAATTAGATCTTGACTGCCATTCCACCAGAGGGTTAACACACACACACACACACACACACACACACACACAAAATCATATTATAGATTCTGAAATCAGTTAATACATGAGATGTGCTGAACAAACAGACTGAAGGCAACAGAAACAATCATGTACTAGATTAGCAATCAAATTACTTTGAGGACCAACATTGTTAGCTGGGGTAAAGTCTATACTTCAAGTCCCACAATAAACCCTAGCACATAGATTATCCAGAATCTACAGTTGCCTCCCAGCCAGCTCAGCAGGCCTATGCTATGCCGTGGAGCAGCCAATGACCTGCATTGCTTCTATTCTCTCCTTCCATATGTTGTCTTCTCCATCTCCAGCTTCTAGCTTTACTTCCTCCTTCCCTTTCATAATAGAAAAACAAATCATCCAGGCCTAGCTGTTTTGCTTTTTAATCAAAGCATTATACAGTATTATTTCCCTCTAAATTCTAACATGCCTCCAGGTCTGCAAGGTCAGACCCACATTCTCTAGTGTGGCACTTTAACACCAAGACCAAACCCATCTGCATGGCACTTCAGCCTTGTCCTCCTTGTTTGATGACAGCTGAGGACAAGCTGAGGACACCTGCTAAAGGTAGGTGACACACCCACAGCAACCATCCTGGAAGCATTGGGTGGCATGGACTTGTGTGGGCTGGCTTTCTACAGACTGATATCTTCTCTGGAGCCCTCTTCATCCAGATGGCCTTGGGCTGGAATCTTTATCTCTCCACAGTCATCTTGCTGGTGGTGACAGCTGTCTACACCATTGCAGGTAAAAAGAGGGAAGGGCCACATTGATATGTAGAGACAGTGAGGTAAGGAAGGATGCTTCCACTGAGGCAGATACAGAAAGAGAACCATAGAGACATACAGAAGACTTGTGACCCTGAGAGAGACAGTAAGAGAAAGAGACACAGAGACAAACAAAGGAAAACCTAGATGTAAGATGAGAGAGCTCACAGAGAAAGATGAAAAGACAATAGGACAAAAAGAGCATAGAAGGTAGAGATATGAAAAAATCCATTCCACAAAGACAGGGAATGAGAGATCCGTGGGGTCCTGCTGAGGACAGGCTGGACAGGGACAAGGTAGAAGGTCAGGAAACTAATCTGGGCCACGATCACTGTCTCAAAAGCCATGAACCCACCCTGCTCTGTTTCCTTCCAGTTATAGAACTGGTACTCTGCCACAGCAGCCCAGGACAAAACAACTTAGGGCTAAGCTAGTTGTCTTCGAGTGATGGGGCCATCTATGTGGGCTTTGAGAGGGAAAGCAGAGAGCCTGAGGATATTAATGACAAGAACAGTGGAGTGTTGGTGTGTGGTGACCAGACCTTGTCAGGGACAAAAGTAGTTACATCAGAAGTCACTGGTCTGTAACCAGCCTCCATTTTCCTTGGGTGGGATAAAGAGAGAAAAAAAAGAGATGGAGAGGGTGTGTCGCTAAGTTCCCTGCGAAGAGCTCTCCGTGTCTTCCCTGGTCACCCAGTATATCTGAACACAGAAGTAGGCCATAGAGAAAACTTCCACTGATGCTGATGTATACTCTCCTTGGGTACCCAGGGGGTCTCACAGCCGTGATCTACACAGATGCTCTACAGACTGTGATCATGGTCGGGGGAGCCCTGGTCCTCATGTTTCTGGGTAAGAGAGAGGTCTAAATACATCCTATCTTGACCCCTAGAACTTTCCATAGCCCATTTTCTAGGTCAACCCTCCCAAAAATTAGTATTCTCATTATTCCAAAACCCAAAGCCCAGCACCATTGCCTAGTCCCAATCCTTCCCTCACTTCAAACCCAGAGTCTCACATAGAGCTAGGAGTAGAGTCTCTGGCCACATTTCTTATATTATGTCTCTCCCATAGGCTTTCAGGAGGTCGGCTGGTACCCAGGCCTGCAGCAGCTCTACAGTCAAGCCATCCCCAATATCACAGTTCCCAACACCACCTGTCACCTTCCACGGCCTGATGCCTTCCACATGCTCCGAGATCCTGTGAATGGGGACATCCCCTGGCCGGGTCTCATTTTTGGCCTCACAGTCTTGGCCACCTGGTGTTGGTGCACAGACCAGGTAATGTCCCTAGCCTGGCTTGTCCCAGCAGGGGTTTCCTGAAAACCAATAAACAAACAGGCACTTCAGTATATAGAGTATTGGAAATTATCCTGGGACTGAGTGGAGGCGAAACGTGGCAAGTTGTGGGGCTCACCTGCATTGAGCTGAGCCCCGCTCTAACCCAGTGGCATATACCCATTGCTACTGTTACAGGTGATTGTGCAGAGGTCTCTCGCGGCCAAGAGCCTTTCCCATGCCAAGGGAGGCTCAGTGTTAGGGGGCTACCTAAAGATCCTCCCAATGTTCTTCATTGTCATGCCTGGCATGATCAGCCGGGCCCTGTACCCAGGTAAGAGCTAAAGATGCTCTCTGTGCATTGCGGGTTTTTCAAGGCATTTACAGAGAAGGTATTTCTGGGATAAGTAAGCTACAGCTGGCAGGGGCTGGCAGGATTTCTCCCCTAAGAGAACATTTAATAAAAGAAACACTTTAGACATGTTTAGACAACATCCTATAGCTCCTTTCTGTTGCAGATGAAGTGGCCTGTGTGGACCCTGACATCTGTCAAAGAGTGTGTGGGGCCAGAGTTGGATGCTCCAATATTGCCTACCCCAAGCTGGTGATGGCTCTCATGCCTGTGGGTGAGTCTCAGCTCCCACACCCCTTTTCATCACTCAGTCCCTCCTCCAAGACTCATACCTAGGAAGGATTGAAGTACAAATAGATGGAAAGAGTGAAGAAAAAACTGTGATCACTCCAGCACACATGCACATGCGTGCGCACGCGTGCACACACACACACACACACACACACACAAACACACACACACACACACACACACACACACACACAAACACACACACACACGCACTATCTCAAGCTTTCCTAAGACATCTGCTCTGTGTTCCAGGTATTAAGGATGCAGTGCTAAGAGGCAGCTCCCCGATCCCAGGCTTTATGTGGTAACCAGGGACTATACCTGGGCTCCCCAAGAGTATAGGTCATGGTGACCAGGAAAGACTAGCAGAGGTATTGACCAAGCCTAGGGAGAGTCAGAAAGATTTATCCATAGGAAGGTAGTACTGCTGAAATGATACACAAGAAACACCTTGTCAAAGTCAAAGAATATGCAAAACAATGCACCTGCAGATGACCAGGAAGACAATGCACCCGCAGATGACCAGGAAGACAGTGTCCTGCAGATGGCCAGGAAGACAGTGCACCCGGAGATGACTAGGAAGACAGTGCACCTGCAGATGACCAGGAAGACAGTGCCCTGCAGATGGCCAGGAAGACAGTGCACCTGGAGATGACTAGGAAGACAATGCACCCGCAGATGACCAGGAAGACAGTGCACCTGCAGATGGCCAGGGAGGAAAGACCATACAATGACCCACCAGCAGAAAGGATGAATGAGCACAGCTTTCCATGGGAATGCTGTGGCCAAACACCATGCAGAGGAACAGCCTTTTCTCTGAAAGCAAAGGAGGGCACTGGGAACTGGAGGATTTTGATCTGAATATGAATGATTAGATTTGTGCTTCCAGAGAATACTGTGCTTGGAGAATTCTGCATAGAGACAGACTAGGGGAGGAAGGTCAAGGAAACCTAAGTGAAGATTCTGCACTGATGAACTGACTGGACCAGTGGTTTTAAGGATGACAAGAAAGCATTTGAAGATATTTGTGAAGTGATATTGGCAGGATTTGGTTACTCAGTATTCATTAGTGACTAGAAAGACAGACAAACAAAGGTGTTTCCAATTCTTGAGCTTCAGGGGTGATATTTCATCAAAGAATTGAAAGGCAGTATATGAGCGGTTATTGTTCCCCTTTAGTAACAGCCAGTCAGAGAAATAGCAGAAACAGCAGTGATGGTCTACCTGGTGCCAAGCAGTTACCAAAAACAAAACAAAAATAAAATAAAATAAAATAAAATAAAATAAAATAAAATAAAATAAAATAAAATAAAATAATAAAATAAAATAAAATAAAATAAAATAAAATAAAATAAAATAAAAATAAAGGCAGTGGGAGAGATGAGAGAAGGGTCTAAGATAACGCTGATATCTGGTGAGGTAAAACAGTAAGGCGTCATTACCCGGAGGGAACCAAAGGACTGAGGAGGACACCTCAGTTTGCGACCCATGAGCACTCAGTGCTCTCAAGGCATCCAGGGAGACACTAGGACTTGGTTAGCCATGGCATATGAGGGAAAGAGGCCCTGGGAGAGCCGGAGAACTACTGGGACTGGGTCATCTCTCCAGAAGCTTTACCATAAGAAGTAGAGACTTTAAATATTAGTGCACCCTCCAATATTTTTTTAGTCCAAGTGAAGAAAATGGAAAGAAGAGAAAAGAGAAGAAAAGAAAATCAGAAAAGAAAGCTGCTAGTCCAAAGACCATCCATTTAGCTAGTTATCTAACAAGCCAGAAAAAAAAAAAAACCCGCAAGTTTCTGTCTCCAAGACTGGGACTTCAGTTAATAACTATGTGATACGAAACACTCATTTTTAAAAGCATAGGAAACATATCATAAACACTTAAAAATGCTAACAGCTACCCTCTTACTCCCACCCTCAGAGATCCACAACTGGAAAGCAAAACATATAAAGACTGCAGAAAACCATCACCGTGACTCACGTGCACTCAGCAAGTGCCAGTGGGTCACACAGGGCCACAAAGGAGAGGCAGAGAGCAGCCAGAGCCTGGCTCCAGGCACCTCAGGTCTCCTAATCCCGTATCTTCCCTAAATGGGACTCTCACCAGCACTCACAGCTTCCCTTTCCCCACCCCAAGATTCCTGGCTGCGTGTGTATCTGAGGCCACCCACCTCGTCCTGGCAGAGCCCCTAAACGGACAGCTCTCCACTCAGCTCTGTCTCTCCTCAGGGCTGCGAGGCCTGATGATTGCTGTGATCATGGCTGCCCTCATGAGCTCACTCACCTCCATCTTCAACAGCAGTAGCACCCTGTTTGCCATAGATGTGTGGCAGCGCTTCCGCAGGCAGGCATCAGAGCGAGAGCTGATGGTGGTCGGCAGGTATGTGACCCGTGCTTTCAGAGGAACTCTTTCTCCTCTCCCATCCCTGCTTCCTGGGAAGACTGGCTAGTCTAGACCCCAGGCTAGCGTTAGGAACAGTGGGTTCTCTGTGACTTTGCATTAAACCCCACCTCAGAATAATGCCACCTCTCCCTCTTTGGAACACCAGTGCTCGGGGAGGTCTATCCTTACCTAATTAACTGCCTCTTGTACAAGATCTCCAAGGTCACTGTGAGATGAGAATGGGTGTCAAGCAGTGTACGCTGCAACCCTTTAACACCGTTCCTCGTGTTGTGGTAACCCCAACCCTAGAATTGTTTTTGATACTTCATAACTGTAATTTTCTACTATTATGAATCATAATGTAAGCATTTGGTATGCTGGATATCTGCCCTGTGACCCCGGTGAAAGAGTTATGTTGATCACCAGAGGAGTCATGACCCACAGGTAGAGAACCACTGGTGTAAACCCAGACTGACCAAGTATTAAGTAAGGGGACATCTCAGCCCCTGAAGTCTTTCGAGCCAGCTCTGGCTGTTACACCAGGACAAAGAGAATGCTATTAATCTCACCTGTCAGACAGATCTATAACATACATCATTTGACACCGATGTTCTGGGGACACATGAATACATGATCTAGCCCAGCTCTCAGGGTATCCACAGCTTACGATGAAAAGGGAACTTCAAGGGACAGTGAAGTACAGTCTCATGGGAGATGTCCAAAAAGAAGTTGTCCCTGAATGACCCGCAAGCCATGAACATGAGGCTGTGAAAGTTGAACTTCACCTTGAATGTAGCATTTTATGTTTTTAAAAGCATAACTTAGCGGCAAACGTTCTTATTCTCCGTAGACCAGGGATTCAGAGTTCACATAAGGGTAAGGAATTGTGTTCTGAAATCTCTGCTTCGCAATTCAAATCTTCCGGGTTCTGGCTTTGGAATTAGCGCATTCCATCCTCCTTAGTGGTTAGAGATGTGAGATTAGATACCTCACTCTTCATACTCACTCTCTGTTTTTCCCGGGTGTTTTGATTCTGCCCTACATCCTGATCATCTGCACACTGCCAGGCAGTGACCCGGCCTCTAAGAGTAGGACAGGAGAGGGAACTAGTAGCAAGGAGGACACTTGGGCAGTTACTGCTCTAACAAGTCTGGGAAAGGCAAAGTGAAAGTAAAAAGAGAGGACAGAAAAAGTATTTCAGAAGTATTCCTTCCTCCTCTCTGCACCCCAATGAGTCTATCGGTCTCAATTAGTGTGAGCTTGGCGCCATCTCCTGGCCAAATTCATTACTGCAACCAGTCTGTCCAAGAAAAATCCATCGGGTTTGTCCGTGTTTTTATATAATCAGTCACAAAGAGTGAGTAAAAAGAAGCAGATACTCGGGGCCAATGAAAGGCTGGAGCTATTCTAGAGAAGGAAGCCACTCTAGACAGTGCGAGTGCAAAGAGGAGAAAGGCATCCTAAGCAGAGACTTTTCAGCGCTTGGCTGGAGTGAAAGGTATCTCATCATTTCAGTGGTCAGAACAACCTGAAGCCATCTTGTGTGTGAAAACAAAGGTTTCTTGAATTCTAGAGTTCTAATTTCTAGGATCTTAACTGTCTAAATTTCAGCATCTTAATTTTTGATATGCCAACCTACAGATCTTCTCTGGCCCAGGGACCACTCACTTTCCCTTCCTGATTCCAATGCACACTCTCATGCTCACATGTGTGGCACTCTTATAGCCCTGTGCTCTTCCCACAGGTTGTTCATAGTCTTCCTGGTACTCATCAGCATCCTCTGGATCCCCATCATCCAGAGCTCCAATAGTGGACAGCTCTTTGACTACATCCAATCTATCACCAGCTACCTAGCCCCACCCATCACATCCCTCTTCCTGCTGGCCATCTTCTGCAAGAGGGTCAATGAGCCTGTAAGTGGAACACCCCGCCCCTCCCCCACACATCACAAGGTCTGGGGTGACACTCTGTCACTCATCTTAGCCCAAAGCTTTAGGGCTCTTAGCCAAGTCACTGCATTCGCTAGATTTTCGCCCATTATCATCAAGTTAAGATTCTCTCATGTGCCCAGTAAACACTCATCAACCCAACTATAACATCTCCAGAAATGTCATAGTTTACAAGGTTCACATGGGTCTGCCATCCTTGAGCAGACCGGAAAGAAAAATGATTACGTAGCAATAACAGCAGAGGGCGATGGCCCCTGTGAAGTGAGGAGTCAGGGAAGAGGCTGCTAAGAGAGGTGCAGGAGGGCTGCCTGGAAGAAGTGGCATTTGAGATGATTCCCAAGAGGTCAATGGTAGAGGAAGAGACTGCTGGAAAAGAGAGACTTGTGAAAGTTCAGGACGGCCTGAGCTTCTGTGGTCTCTGTGCCAACTCTAAGCCTGTATCCTTCTATACATAAGCAAAACAACAGCAAGGACTCCAGTGTGAACCCAGTGTGAACTCCTGTGGTGATGCACACAGCTGTCCTGTAGCTACACTAAATTCTGACAAGTGTGAGAGTGGGGAAGAGATGCCAGGATGAGAACCTTGACTACATCTCAGGATAAAAAGAAAACACTGGCCTGAATCTTCTGAAAATGCCTTAAAAAGTTAAAGGATGTCATGTTCATGACTCCACACAGTCAGTTAGAGAACACAAATTCATGACAAAATCCATCATAGGAACCCTTCCCTTTATCCCTCCTTAAGCAATGTCTACTATTACGGGATCTATTCTTGCTGACATCCACAGAACACAGCAAGGGCCCATCAAATTCGGGTACTCTTACTCATTCCAAAGTGCTGAATTCAAGATCAATATCTCATTGTTAAAATCTCAGTCATCTGACTAGTTCATACTAAGAACAGATGTGGCTTACCAGCACATGGGATTATAATTAATGTGAGGCCTGAGACTTTCTTTTATAAAAAGGAAGGGTGCAGCTCTCCTCTGATTTCTAATTCTTATAAGAGAAATTTGCAAGCAGGCTCCTGGTGTTCCTTGCTTAATAGAGAAACACACCTCGTTCTATTTGAATATTGAGCATTTGTGACTCGGTACTTGCCAACCTTTCTTTTCATTCCATGTAAGAAAACTCCGAGCCAGCATGCTCACATCAATGGGCTCAAGTCAACTCTGAAGCTCATCTCCACCTTAGTATAGTGCTCTGTCTGCTTTTTAAGTCAAAACACAGAGTGTTGATGGGAAACTAGGTAAGATGGCAGGAATTTCCCCTGTGATAAACCAGTAGGAGAGAGATGTTAGAAGAGGGTGTCTCAACTTCCTAGGATCTCTCCCAACTCACCCCAGTCTCTCTCCTCCCTGTCCACATCTCCACTCTCTCCTTAGGGTGCCTTCTGGGGCCTCATGTTTGGCCTGGTAGTGGGAATACTGCGTATGATTCTGGAGTTCTCATACTCGGCCCCAGCCTGTGGGGAGGTGGACAGGCGGCCAGGTGTTCTGAAGGACTGCCACTACCTGTACTTTGCCCTCCTCCTCTCTGGACTTACTGCGATCATCATTGTCATAATCAGCTTCTTCACAGAGCCCATCCCCGATGAAAAGGTAAGTGCCGTGTTCAGTATGTGGCTATTGGAAGCAATTCCTCTGTTTCTACTGCCTGTAATTCCCCCATTGGGTTATATCCTGCTGGATTATGGTCTCACCAGCTGCTAAGCAGATATCTTTTGGAGGACATGCTCACTGGGTATGAATTTCCAGGTGAAAATTAACATATTCAGTTCAAAGCTACTCATTGTCTACTCACTATGAGCCAGGTGTGATGCTGGGGTTACAAAGATAAATGGTTCCTACCATCAACTGTGCCCAGGAGAGCAGATGCCAGCACAAACATCACTACACAAAGAGAAAGTACAGAAATACTAGGCTTAACAAGAGGGGCTAAGCACAGGTAGCCAGGACCAGGTATACTAGCAATGTCTCTCTGAGTTGGACTTAGAGATGAATGATAGATAGATAGATAGATAGATAGATAGATAGATAGATAGATAGATGGATGGATGGATGGATGGATGGATGGATGGATGGGTGGGTGGGTGGGTGGGTGGGTGGGTGGATGGATGGATGGATGGATGGATAGGTGGATGGATGGATGGGTGGGCAGGTGGGTGGGTGGATGGATGGATGGATGGATGGATGGATGGATGGATAGATAGGTGGATGGATGGGTGAGTGGGTAGGTGGATGGATGGATGGATGGATGGATGGATGGATGGATGGATGGATGGCTGTAGATAAGTACATGAGAACGAAACAAGAGAGCTCCCTATCCACTGACTACTGATGTACAGGACACTTAAAGCCTTTCTCCTCCAGGCTGTTTGGTTTACTGAAGCCCCAAAATCACTTATCACTGACTGACTAGACAGCATAAACATCACACACATGTCACATCACCATCTGGAGCCTAGAAGCCTGGTGTCAAGGGAGAAGCAGGGTGCTTTCATCTGAGGCCTCCTGTGTGGCTTGGACATGGCCAACTCCTTCCTGAGTGTGCACATGGTCTTCCCTCTGTGTCTGTTTGGGACCTGATCCCAGTCAGGCCTACCCATGCCACCTCATCTTGCCTAAATTGCTTTCTAACAATACTACCACCATATGTAGCTGTATGGGAGTTAAGACTTCAACAGAAAGTCTGATAGGACACAGTGTAGCCACTGGCAAAGCCTGTGGTAGAAGTTGGGCACTACAACATTGAGTGGCACTCACTGACAATGCTCACCTGTGTGGTGCCTGTGAGCCTGAAAAACGATCATATGACTCCCCCAAACAAGAGGGGCTCTAATGGATGAACAAGTAAAGCTGGCTCTTGCTGTGGCCAGACATGACCTCCTGCTGCTGGGGTCTCTGATTTCCCCTTTTTTGAATTCCCACTCCCTATGTCTAAGTCATTCTCACGTTAGAATCCATCCTGGGCTCATCTCTGACACCAATGATGTTGGCTGCAGACCCAAATAGGTCTGTTTGGGTCATTGGGGGGAAAAGGAGATAAGAAAAAGTTCAGGAAAGCAATCTTTTAATCTGGTGGTGGTTGCCTTTCCAACCCTCTCTCTACAGACAACCTGAATAAACAAGTTCTCATTTCCATCATCTGTTCCTATCTGCTTTCCATCAGTCCCCTGCTGTTCCCAAAACACCACTCAAGTTTCTTTTTATTGAAGCTACTCACATTCTTGTGACTAAAGTGAATGGCTAATTCTTGTCACTATCTTATGTCAGTTCTGAGAAGAGCTAAACACCACTGACCATCCTGGACTGTGAAGGCCTCTTCTCTACTGACATCTGGTATATTTTTACTCCTCACTTTTGTTTTGTTATTCTAATCTTCCAGTCTCTTCATGGACTATTCTTTTACCTTACAAACATCTCTGTGGCATGTTACCCTAAAGCAGCTAGTCTCAACCTGCTGATCACAACCCATTTAGGGGTCATGTGTCAGAAATCCCACATATCAGATATTTACATAAAAATTCATAACAGTCCCCAAATTACAGTTATGAAGTAGCAATAAAATAATTTTATGGAGGGGTCACCACAACACAAGGAACTGTATTAAAGGGTAGAAGCATTAGGAAGATTGAGAACCACTGTCTCAGAATGGCCCTGGGCTACCAATTTAACCATTTATGGTGCTTAATTTTGTCTCTTCACTATTCACTCTCTCAAGACTGAAACTGAAAATCTAACTGCCTCCAGGTAATGTGAAGACACATTGCCTATATGCTATCAGTGACACACAGTGAACATGAAGCTCATACATTCATTGTGAAGAAACAGACAAGCCTCTCATGATCTCAGACAGGCACACTTGCGTCTGATACAGGTGGTGCAAAGTGGGTCTGCAGAAGCAGGCAGGTGACACCTGGCTCTGCATGTGACACAGCTGCTGGGACAGGGGAAGAGTGCTATTGAAGCAGACCTTCAAAGGAACAATAATGGCCGGGTCTAACACCACTGATATCAACTAGGGAAGCTGAGTCTTCTGGACCACAAAAACAAACAAAAAACAAACAAAAACAATAGCAAAAAAAAAAAAAGGCCAGAGATGAAAGTTACCAGGACTATTCAAGAGACTTGGTTTTCCTTACTGAAGAAACATGACAGACACTTGAAGCTCCCCATCATATTTGTATTCACATTTTTCCTCTCATCTTCTCTCACAAAGCCCCAAACCCACTCTTGTATCTTTTCTCCCTTGGAGGGACTTCAGTTATCCATATCATCAGCTGAGCCAGGAAACAAGAACCATGGTAGTCTCTCCTCTTCATTGATCACTCTATAACTCACCGTATCCTGAGAGTTTTACTCTTCTAACATCTCCTAAGGCTGCCACCTCCTGGAATGCAGAAGTAAATGGATGGTTGAGTGTTTGCCTAAGTAAACCTTTGCCTGGGTAAGGCCTAGGTCTGGATCCAGGCACTGCAAAGGGAGTCAATGCATAGATAAATGCAGAGAATTTTCATTCCTACCTGTTTCCTCGAGCACCTAATATTTCTTTCAATATTTCTTATATTTCTGTTCGTCTGTTTCCAATCTGGACCATTTCAATTCTCTTTGAAAGAGACTTGAAAAACCTAGTTTACAGATCCTTCTCTTTGACTAAAGACTGCAGTAGCTCTTGCTGGCTTTCAAGTGTGTTCTTGTCAGTAATCAACTCCTCCTCTGGACTTTCAAAGCTTTTCACAGGTGATCAGGCACCTGCTTCCTGTCTAGGCTTGTCTCCCAGGCTGAGCTCCAAGCTGCCGGGGAATTCTTGACGCAGATTTCAATTCGAGCACCTACCATAGGTCTGACAGAAAGTGGCTATTCAAGAAAGGCTCATATTTGAAGGAAAGGGAAAGCAGTGTGGCTTTCCCAGCCTCACCTTGTTCTTCAGACTGTTTCCTATTGCTCTGTTGCTCCCATGGATGAGACTTCCTCCTCCACAGCAGGACTGTCCTCTGACTCCAAATATTATTTCTTCTTGTTCCAGCTTGCTCGCCTGACCTGGTGGACAAGGAACTGTGCCATATCTGACCTGCAAAAGAAAGCCTCTATGAGTGTGAACAAGACAGAGGGTGACAACTCTCCAGGACTGGCAGAGAGGCCAGTGGTGGAGGGCCCTGCGGGAGATGGCGAAGAGGCAAACACCACCCACGGGCCTGAAGAACAAGGAGGTAGGTTGAGTGCATCTTGGGGCAACATAATGGGGCATAAAGGAGCTTGGGGACAAACATAATGCTGAGGATCCCCAAGGACCAATTTTGTGGTTACTGGGGATGTAGGACTCTGAAAGAATCCAGTGGAAGCCACCCTTTCACTTCCCCATGTTACTATTAAACCAGTTTAGACAGATGAGAGTCTAAAGATTGACTTGATAACTCATGAGGTGGGTACCCATTCTCCAGAGGATCTAACCAACAGCCTAGCAGAAGAACCCTGTGGGCAGGAACCTGGAATAGGTGAAAGCATTACACCTATTGAGTTTACTCCATGTGGACGGTAGCATAGTTTTCCCTCGTGGGACCTCGTGGGAAAAGTGTAGAACACGCCCATACACTTGTGTTGTTGCCATAGGGATAATGCAGAAAAAATGGCTACTTTTCTGCCAGGTTCTTGGAGCTGCTTATGCCTTCCCAAGGGTTGTTAAATGTGTTAGGATAGTACATTAATTAAATCAAAGCCACAATGTGACAGTTGACAATATAATGAGGTCATAACCTTCCTGTAGTGAGATTAAATAATAACATTAAGGCATCACAGTGATAGAATGACATCATTGTTGAGACTTTTTTCAGTTATAATAGTCCCAAGGAAAATTTTAAAATTTCAAAAGTCACATCAGTTGCAAGCCCAAAGTCAATTATCTTTCCCTTATGAAGCAGAAATTTAATAAAATGGAAGTGCTGTGTTCATTTCCAGCCCTAGTTAGACAGAGTCTCCCTGCCTGGACAGAGCTGGCATTCTCTCCCCAGCCGTTGTACATAGATTTCTCCCTCAGCCTTCAGAAAGCCTGGGTGTTGTACCTGCCTCTGTGGTGCCCACCTTTCTGTAACTGCAGGAAGTAAAACCAGGCAGTTTATGTCAATGCTCTGCCTCCCCGTTCTTCTGCATTCTGGAACCCTGCATTGCCCCTCAGGCTTGAACGGAGTCACATACTTCAGGGTCCTCATACTAGACAAA
Source organism: Apodemus agrarius (assembly GCA_964023405.1). Classification (NCBI taxonomy): domain Eukaryota; kingdom Metazoa; phylum Chordata; class Mammalia; order Rodentia; family Muridae; genus Apodemus; species Apodemus agrarius. The sequence goes on from OZ030009.1 coordinate 42,067,563, forward strand.
CGACCACTATCTAGTAGCAAAGATACCACGAGCTCCAGAGCCACTAGCATCTAAGGCTCAATACTTCTTGCCCAGGAAGTGGTGGCCAAAGGTCAGTGGAGCAGTCTGAAAAGGAGAGACACTCTCTCTCTCATAAGCACCACAAGTAGACACAGAGATTCTCATTTCAGAGACACCGCAGGCCCAAGCCACTCTTTCTGGACTTACCAGTCATCCCACTTAGGTCCAGTGTATTTTCCTTGGTAAACTGTAGCTTGATTGTTCTTTTTGCAAGTTTTATAACCATGCGCCTTATTTTGAGTGGGTCTTAAAGCTGCTTCCCCCCTCTCACTGCAAAGACTGACTTTGGCCCCTACAAAGTTTATGAGCTGAAAAGACCGTCCTTTAAGCAGTTGTGTGGGGGAAGCAGCTATGAGGGAAGGGAGGAGAGAGTGTTTCAAAGGGGGAAAAGGAGTCCATGGCTGGACCCCAGAGCTAGGTAGACAAACAGTTACAGAGACAGACTGGCTCCTCGCTGGTCTTGTGTTCAGGACAAACAGCTCCTGGGGATGCAAAGGAATGGCTGCTCCCTGTGAATAGCTGCCCCTAAGGGAGGAAAGTGAGCCTCTGAGTCAGCCACGATGTCCTGGGGAAAATGCAGCCCCAATGCCTCAAGCCCAACTCTACTACAAAACACCACTGTGGAGGAATGAGAGGGACGGGGAAGGCAGCTGCTTATGGAGTGGATCCTTGTTGAAACCAAGAAACCTCAATACAGGAGGGGAACAGCCGCTTTACGGTTAGCTTTTGTGAGCCGTGTAGTCACAAGCTCAGCAGCTCTCTCCATACTGCTGGCCTGGCCTGGAATTCCTTAGACACCTGAGCATCACTGGCACAGCCTTGCCCAGGCCCAGCACTCACAGCCCTTACAGTGTTTTCACCGCCATTCTCATTAGATGCTTAAACAACTCTTAGGATAACACAGGGCATGTCTTAGGGTATGGGAAGGAGAAAGTTCCTGCCATCAAGGGGAACAGGATGATGCATTTATACATAGCCTTATGCAAGGCCGAGGGCAGCTCTGGACGGGCTGCTAGGTTCCCGACCTCCAGCTCAACGTCAGGCCCCATCTGTCTGCTTTAGATGCTCCCCTTTCTGGGTAAAATAGGCTCTTCTTCTGTCCCCACTCTGCACTGGTGCTCTGAATGATGTCGTGCGCTGATACACTATCCCCATATGAAATGCTTCTGGGCTGTGACCATTTGGATACTATTGCCAAGTTAATAGTTCACCCTAGAGACCAAACTTATCACCCATCCTGTGACTTACAAAGTGTCCTCCCCTTGTGCAACCCACTCCTTCCTTCCTTGTCTTATCACCCCCCACTCTCTCATCTTTTGCCCAACCTTCCCTTTCTCTTTCCTTTCTTCTTCCCCTGCTCCTTCTCCTCCTTTTCTCTTATGGCCCGTCACCCAGCCCTACACAGGTCCTGGGGAAAATGGCTGTGGAACTGGTTCTGCGGACTCTCGGGGGCCCCACAGCAAGCCCTGAGCCCAGCTGAGAAGGCTGTGCTGGAGCAGAAGCTGACCAGCATCGAGGAGGAGCCAGTCTGGAGACGTGTCTGTAACATCAATGCCATCATCCTACTGGTCATCAATGTCTTTCTCTGGGGGTATTTTGCATGACTGCACAGACTGGGATTTAGTTGAAATGAGTAAAAACCCCTGAACCCTGGTCAGTCCCCAAGGTCAGGGGCAGGACCTCTTTCCAACTTGCTGTGCTAACTGCAGACCATGAGGTTGGGTGTGAAAGAGCTCGTGAGGAGCAGCTAGGCCTATATGCTTGTCACGTGGAGATATGAAGGACTAGAGTGATCACTAGGATCACCCAGGGTCACACAGTAGGACTCACACTGAGTTGCCAACTCCAGCCCTCTTTCTACTATCCTACCTCAGAAACATCATTCCCTACGATTATTCAACAATCACCATTGTATGTATAACTTCTGGTTAGACACATAGTAAGAAAATGGGAAGAGAATTTTATAAAAAAATTATCCATGTACATTGGGATTCCCATTTCTCTTACCCTTGTTCCCTTTCTGCTTCCTGTCTCCCTCTCCCTTTGCCTTCTTGGCTCTTAATAAAATGAGTCCAGTGAGGAGGATCTCAGCACGCCATTGGTTGCTGTTGTGTCTGCCAATCCCATAAGAGCAGAAGATGACAGGTATGGAGACAAGTGCTCCAAGACCAGGATTCTCCTTGGCACAACTCTAATTCTGCTTCTGCCCCAACGCCCTCTCCACATCCTAGGACCTTAGAGCCCAGATGGAGAGATAAAAATGTGTTGAAAACAGCATGAATTAAAGAGCCTTGGGGAGCAGAGAAGACAGCCTGGGGGTGGGCACACCATGACCCTTATCTCTCTGCCTTTACTTGCCAAGACTCCTTCCCTGAAATATTCCTGAGACCGTGTCTTGAGCAATTTCCCGGGAAGATTTCCAAATGCCTCACACAGGATCAAGGTCCCACTCAGCCCCTACAATGCATATGCTGTCTTCTTGTGGTCTTTACCACACTGTCCTGTAATGCTAGTTCCCTTGTAGATGGTGTATGCCTAGAAGCAGGGATTAATGGTTATGCCCAACCTGACTATGTACCTATTAACAAAAGAAGCTAATAGATGCTTGTTGGATTCATATGCTCTTAAAGGCCTTGTGCCTGTTGCTGTCTGGATGGTAGGGAAGAGAGTTGTGGAGTTGGCTTCTGGAGAGGCGACTCCTTGAGGTATCAGAAGCAACTGAATCTCATGCATGTAGGTTGAATGGTACAGCTGCAGCAGAGACTGGCCCTTCTCCCTCTTCTCTGGTCCTCTGCAATGTATGTTTGATGACCATGTCAATGATTGCTCATTCTAACTGAAGACAAATAAAACTCCATTTCATTGACCTGCAGACACAGCTGCATCTCTGAACCTCTCATCTTGCAGCTGCCTCCAAATTTTCCCTTCAGTGACTTTTGACCCCACTGACCCTTTGAATCAGAGTGCACCAAGCTGGTCCATCTGAGAAGCTGTACTCTCCAGCAGTGTACATTTCTAATTCAGCTCTTATAATGAAGTGCAAAGTAGTGTAAAGGTAAGACCCCCACGGTGGGAGTCAGGGAACCGGAGTTCTGCTCCCAGCTCTCCAGAGGTGAGAGTGGAGACAGAGTCAGACGCAAACAATAAAATGGTGTGGCAAGAAGCTTACTGGTGAATGTCAGCTTTGAAAAGAATCTCTGACCAAAAAAAGAAAGAAAGAAAGAAAGAAAGAAAGAGAGAGAGAGAGAGAGAGAGGGAGGGAGGGAGGGAGGGAGGGAGGGAGGGAGGGAGGGAGGGAGGGAGGGAGGGAGGGAGGGAGGGAAGAAAGAAAGAAAGAAAGAAAGAAAGAAAGAAAGAAAGAAAGAAAGAAAGAAAGAAAGAAAGAAAGAAGCCTTCAGTGGGGTTGGGACATAATCAAAATCCTTCAGGGCGTCAACAGTTACCATGGTCTGTTGAAATAAAAGTTGTTGCAAAGATGAGGAGCAAGTTGGCTTTGACATGGATGGATGCACAGAACTATGGAGTCAGCCTGGCCTAGCTGCCTTAAGAGGCCTGATCCATGGGTTTTTCAGGGTAGATTCCATGGTTCCCGGTGCACAGTGTGTCTTGCATTTCCTGAGAGACTGCTGCACTCTCTCAGGCAGCGAGGCCTCCAGACTGCTTTATGTCTGTATGTTCCCTTGGAAGTTGAGGAGGGATGGAAGCCTGACAGGACAATTGGTTTTAGATGTTAATTTTGCATACTCTGTTCAAAGTTTGCAAACCTCCTTGTATCCTGGCAACGGCTCTGTTTATCCCTTTTCAGGATAAACGTATAAAAACTCTGCTTGCTTTGAATAAAACTATCACAGCCTCAGTCTTGCTGTGGCCCCTCCAACTGTCCTGGTTTAACTCCCAGAGGCCAATATCAGGGATCTTTGGCCCAGTAAGTAAGCTCTGGAACTAGAGCACAGGACACTTGGAATCCTGAATCCACCCCAAGGTCTTGGGTGGGTCTACCATGGACTCACAAATTGCCCTCAAGAGAGAAGGAAAGAGAGTGAGAGAGACAGAGACAGAGACAGAGACAGAGAGACAGACAGAGACAGAGATAGACAAGGACAGAGACAGAGAAAGAAGCAGAGGCAGAGACAGACAGAAACAGAGACAGAGAGAGACAGAGACAGAGAGGTAGATGGAGAGAGAGATATAGTTTCTATATGTATGTGTATATATGTGTGTGTTTGTGTGTGTGTGTGCCTCTATCTGTGTGTATCTATTCACGAATGTGTTTGTCTCACTTTTGCCAACTAAAGGACACTAGAGTTTCTCCCACAACCATCCTTCCTCTGTCTTAACCACTGTTCATGTGGCTCCTTCTATCTGGAACATTCAACCTTTGACTTCCTCCCCTGTACCTCCTAGCTCTGGCTCATCTCAGGAACCATCTGTTCCAACGACTTACTGATGCCTCCCACCCAGTGGTCTGTGTCCCTCTGAGTTCCCACATGCTGTGTGATTTCAACTGTAAGAATCTCATGCTCACATCACAATTTCTTTTCTACTCTTATTTGTCATAGATCAATGTTCTTTAAAGTTGGGCACTGGGTTCATCCAGGGATTACATATATCAGAAAACTTAGTAAATTCTCAAAAAAATATCCAGTAAATGATTGAATATTAAATTATGGAGTACATTTAAAATTCATAAATTCACTACATAATGTATTTTGCCTCTGTTAATTTTTCTGATTTCTAATCATAACTCAGAGCAATGATTAGGAGCAGCTGTCTATACAGCCTTTCGGGTTACAAAATCCTGCTGGGCATGAAGCTTCATTAAATTCCTACAAACTTCTAGAGGAAGGTAGGCAAAAATTGCCACCTTCTCAGAGAGGATGGTCACTGCCATGTGAGCTTCAGAACAGCACAAGGGAAATGTGAAGCAAAGATGCCTTCACATTAAAAAAGCTGGAAATAACCTAGATGTCCCTCAACAGAGGAATGGATACAGAAAATGTGGTACCCTTACACAGTGAAGTCCTACTCAGATATTAAAAACAACGACTTCATAACATTTGCAGGCAAATAGATGGAACTAGAAAATATTGTCCTGAGTGAGGTTATCCAATCACAAAAGAACACACATGGTATGCACTCACTGATAAGTGAATATTAGCAAAAAGCTCAGAATACCCATGATACAACTTACAGACCATATGAAGCTCAATAAGAAGGAAGACCAAAGTATAGATGCCTCAGTCCTACTTAGAAGAAGGAACAAAATAATCATGGGAGACAGAGGGTGGGAGGGACTTGGGGGGAAAGAGAGGATGGGGAAAAGAAAAGGGGATACAGGATCAGGTGTGGGGAGAGAGAGAGGAGATATATAGAGGGTCAGACAATTGAACAGAGGTGTGTAGCAATGAGGGATGGGGAAATGGGGGATGGCCAACAGAAAGTCCCAGACACCAGGAAAGCAAAAGACCCCCAGAACCCAATGGGGAATCATTAGCTGAAATACCCAGTAAAGGGGAGAGAGAACGTGTAGAGACCATATCCAGAGGTTAAGCAGAGCCCCCCAGTTGAGGGATGGGACCATCCATCCTTCTCAAAAATTTTAACCCAGAATTGTTCCTATCTGAAGGAAATACAGGAACAAAGAGTAGAGCAGAGACTGAAGGAAAGGCCATCCAGAGACTGCCCCACCTAAAGATCCATCCTATATGCAGCCACCAAACCCAGTCACTATTGCTAATGCTGAGAAGTACTTGCTGACAGGAGCCTGATATGGATTTCTCTCAAGAGGCTCTGTCAGTGCCTTACCAATACAGATGTGGATGCTTGCAGTCAACCATGGGACTGAGCACTGGGACCCCAATGGAGGAGTTAGGGGAAAGACTGAAGGAGCTGAAGGATTTTGCAACCCCATAGGAAGGATAATAGTATGAACCAAACAGACCCCCCCCAGAGCTCCCAGGGACTAAACCACCAACCAAAGATTACTCATGGCTCCAGCTGCATATATAGAAGAGTATGGTCTTGTCTGGCATCAGTGGGAGGGGAGGCCCTTGGTATTGTGAAGGCTTGATGCCTCAGCATAGGGGAATGCTAGGGAGGTGAGGCAGGAGTGGGTAGATGGGTGGGGGTGCACCCTCATAGAAGCAGGAGTGAAGGGAATGGGATAGGGGTTTACAGAGGGGAAACCTGGAAGGGGGATAACATTTGAAATGCAAATAAATAAAATAACCAATAATTTTTTTTAAAAAATGATTAAAAAAAAGAATGCCAATGTATTTGGAGGCACATCAGCTACAAATAAAACATATTTTAAAGGTGATGAGAAAGCGAGCTTTGACATATGTGCGGCTGGAGGACAGGACGTGTGGAATCCTGCACCCACCCCAAGGTCTTGGGTGGGTCTACCATGGGCACACAAATTGATAAATAGTCTCCAAAGTGGCACAGCAGCCGCTCACACTACAATGCTTTACAACCTTGTCACCCCACCATGCTTTCTGCTTCTAGCAAGGTCCTGTTCTCAGTCTTAGGATCTGCCTTCTTACCTGTGAGTAGACAAGAAGTCACTCAGCCTATGCTATGTGGTACTTCAGCACTGTTCTAGACTTCAATATATACACTGTGAGTGTGTGTGTGTGTGTGTGTGTGTGTGTGTGTGTGTGTGTGTAAAGACAGTAAAAACATTCTACCAGCCCACCTGAAAGGAAGCTGCTTGTCCGTTGTGCCTGTTGGTGGCTCTTTCAACCGTTTTCGGGTCCTTATTTCAGCTTACCTCATCTCACTGCGAGAGAGATAAAGGCCAAGGGTCAAAGCTGGCATCATAACTTGATTTTGCTATTTGCTTTGTGATGCCCCTTGCTGCACTTACCTCAAGCCCTTCACCCCTCAATTGAGAGAGCGTATAAAGGTTAAATCTTCTCAAGCATGACATCATATATTTCTAGCTTGATTCCACACATAAAGAAAGCAGAGGCCATGGGGCAGTAAGGAGTTGAACAGGGGAAAGAAGTCTCAGGACAGCCTGGGCAGTAGCAGCACAATGTCCCGGTGGAGAGTCATTTTCAGAGTGGAAATGGCTTTGCCACAGCAATACGAACATTAAGTAGGAGCTTTGTACTGTGAAGGGACAGTTTCAAAACAAATAGTGTACTTAAAAGCATCAAGAATAAAATGTTTTAAAGATGATTTGCAATTGAGCTTGAGCCATAAAAAGCACTTGGTTTAACATGGGAGACTTACAGTGATGTCCCCAGGTGTGAGAGTTCCCATCAGTCAGAAGAGGAGGAAGCTGCTGGAAGGCTAGGCAAAAGCAGGGTAGGTTTTCCATTAACCTAGAAGCAAAGCCACTCTAGACTTCCAGCAGTGAGATGACTGCAATTTTCTCCTTTCTCCAGGGTAAAAAGTTGGGAGAACTTTAAAGGTTATATATAAATATAAATCTTGGTGACTTAAATTGAGGTAGTTACAGTTTATGTTCATATTTCAAAATCAAATCTCAGCTTTAGCCCAGATTCAGAGTAGAAATGTCGGACTTTTTACTATGATCTTATATTAAATCTACAGTTTTTGCTGAAAGGGAAAGAGGAACGTTCTATGCCTTACCGCTTCAGTAGAATGCTAAGTACTGTCCTATCTCTTATATATATACTGCACATATATATATATATATATATATATATATATATATATTCTGCATATAAATTTCAGAATTATAGATGTTTGGAATGGCAGGTCCCCTGGAGGTCCCTGCTACAGCCATCCTTTTCTCCTAGCCTGGGTCAGAGCTTTTCTGACATTTTCCCCACTCTCTTTACACACTCCTTGGAGGAGGGCTGACAGCCTCCTGAGGGGCAGCATCCATCACCCACCTGGGTCAAATTTGCAGTAAAATGTGCAGTTTTCAGCCCAAACAAACAGTATGAAAGAGAGCTCAAATGAATGATCTATTCCAAAATTAGATCCCAACTACTAGTGATTTCTTTCTGAAAAAAAGAAATCTAGCAAAATGCAAACTTGTTGCAGAAGTACACGTTTACCTGAGATTTAAAGTATAGGTATAGAAAGAAAACTGGAGCCTTAAAAACCTCCCTAATTAGTTTACAAAGAGCACCTCCCACCTCAGTACCATCCCTCTCCTGCTGCTCTAAACCTCATTCTGAGATGCTACCTTTTACAAAGAAACAAAGCCTAAGGGCTGAAGGACTACATCCTGACAGGCCTGCCTCTGTGCCTCCACTCTAATCCCTGACCCTGAAATTCTAACTGAACATTTAGCTCTACCCCCTGTGCTGTTTCCACTTTCATGGCATGCTATGTGGATGCTCTTCTTTGCCAGGCTTATGTGACAACAGTAAAAAACATATATTGTCATCATAGAGAAAATATAGGTCAGGCGAATAAAGACAGTAAAGAGCAAAATACCTTGGGAACATATCAAAGGACTAGAATTAGAGACATCTCCGTGAGAAAATATTTATCTTAACATTTAACTCTACTTTGCAAGATTTCTGTGCAACAAAAGAGAGTAAATTGCATTTGATCCCAGATTGGGGTACAAAGCAAGACAAGTAAGCAAAAGGACATGCATTTGGGGGGGGCATGCAATGAAGTAGTTGACAAGGCTGACCCACAGTGGGAGGAGATTAAGCCAGATGAAGCAGGAGAGGAGCCAGCCATGTCACTGATGATCGTAGGGGCCAACATGACAATGATGATGCAAAAGTGAGATCATACCAAAGCTAGTAGAAGGAACAAGTACACGCAGGCAGCATCTTCCTTCTTTAATAATATTGTCCTGGCCACAGAGAGAGTTGCGGAGTCAGAGGTTTCTATAGAATGGGGATTATGAGACTGTTACAGTATCATGAGAAAGAATTAAAAGGCATATCAGCACATGCTTGATAAACAACATGAGATAGCGAACTATGAAGCCAAGATGAGGAATGAACTTGTGCTATACACAACAGTGTAAATGGACTTACAAGACACTGTGCTCGCTGTAATAAGCCCAACAGACACACATGGCATGATTTCATTTACACAAGATACTTAAGATAAAGTCGAAGAAGTTACCAGACATGTCAGAGAGAAAGCAACAAAGGATATATCAAGAATATCCAAAGATGTGATGACGAGTATCAGCCCTGGGCAAAAGGGAGAGCTTGATTTTCATCATAAACTGAACTACACTATTTACTATTAAATAACAATAATAAGTAAATACTATATAAGATAATAGTATAAATATAGTATATTATTATAAATAATAGTATAACTACTTTATGTTATGCCCAATTAATATGTAAGTTTTATGTACAAATTTAAAATTTAATATGCCAGCTAAAGCTAAAAAATCAAAAAAATTAAAAATTAGTACACATAACAAAAAAAAGATATCTTCCTTTGAATGGGAGCTTGGATTGGGGCAGTTGTAGGGAAGAGGGTTGGGGAGAATTGAATTAAATGGAGCATTTCAAAGCAATCCACAGACGCAGTAAGCAGTGGAAGAGGACTGAGAACATCTCAGCCTTCAGTCCTGAAAACGCTAGATCCTCATAGATGCAGGGTATAGATCTGGTCTGGATGGGGAAATAAAAACACAAGTTCACACGAGTTCATTGATTCACAGATACGATAAAGGCCTCACTGGCATTGGCAAAAAGATACCTGTATATCCTTTTGGGGCTCAATGAAGAAGTCAAGGCTGTAACTCTTTATGAAATCTACTTGGGAAAAGCACTACCAATCTCATGCACTTAGTTCTGGATCTGCAGCTTTATTAGGGGAGAAGTGGTGATGTTCCTTGGTGATGTAGTAATTGAAAGAACAAAGAGATACTTCAGACTTTATCCTGTGGAGGAAACAGGAAGAGAAGGCAGAGCTTGTCTCTGTCCAGCCACACTTCTAATGTGTTTGTATCAAGGCACTGTAATAAATCTTGGTGTGAAGCAGGAATAGTGAGGACACTGGGGATGTGTCATCGGGTTCTCCAAGAAAAGATCTGGAGGGCTGGAGAGATAGCTCAGCTGTTACGCGTGCTGACTACTCCTCCAGATAACTGCAGTTCCATTCCTGGCCTCCATAAGGTAGGTAGTTCAGAACAATCTATTTAATTTCAGGGGAATCCACCATCCTCTTCTGGCCTCTTTAGGTACTGCATGCATATGGTGAACTTTCTCACATGCAGGTAAAATACTCACTTACATAATTTAATTTAATTTTAAAAGGAGAATTATAAGACCTGGAGCCATGGGTACTGGTGGCTGTGTACAGAGGCAGCCGTCACCTACCAGACTGGTCAGAAGCTGCCCCAGCTGCAGAGCCTTTGTACTAGAGGACTGGCCATATGGAAGGCAGCACAAATTCCAGAGGCTAATAAATACAAAGATGTTGAACACTTCAGCCTCACAAAGCAACTCTGAGATGCTAGAGATCCTAGAGACCACCATCAGACCTGGATCTCAGTTTGACATCTCTCCCCAGTCCTTTACTCTTCCCTCCCCTACACTGGGATGGATCCAGAAATATTCCCTAACGAACCTCCTTTACTCTCACTGTAGTCTCAGAGGCTGAGAAGGGACCAGAGTGGGGAACCAGGCTCATTGATCGTTTCACCTGACAGTGAATAATACTTGCTCTCATTCCATGTCATGCCTCTGTGATTTCTGAAGATAGGCTGTAGCTGAACCACAAAGCTCCATTTCCTACACATTGTGGGGAGTAGCTAATGGCTATTTTCTGTTTTTCAAGACAGAGTAGTAATAAGCTTCAATTAACCCAGTCAGACAAATAACAAAAAGGCTATCATGTGTTCTACACATAACTCCTTCCAACCTGCCCTACAGACTCTGACAGCAGAAACCATTAGTCCTTGTGTGTTTTATTTTCTCACTGCAGCACCCCTGAAGTGTTTGCTGATATTTGAAATCTGGTAATAATTGTTGGCCCCCAGCTATGTTTCTGAATCTTCAGCCAAGTTCATGGTCATCCCATTTTCTGAGTCAGACAGCCTAATCAACTAACCGGCTCTAAATAGTCTTGCTTCTAGACATAAAAGAAGAAGGTATAAAAACATCTCTTTAAACTTCAGAGCCACAAAACTGTTAGGAAAATGTGCCCAGTGAAAACACTGCATCGTCGCAGAAGAAAGGTGAAACTGATCAAAATAAATATATTTGGGACTTCTACGCAAGGATTTGCATGGGTAGAATGATCCAAGATGTGGAAAGGGGAAGCTCCCATTCAGAACATTTTAAGGGGTTAATTAAACTTCATGGATTTAGTTTTCTATGACTTGTTTCTGTCTTTGAATCACAGCAACCTACACCCCACATATCTTTTAAATTAATCTCATCTCAGGTCTCTTAAGAAAGGTAAAAATGCACAAACTCTTATAAATAAACGAAATTTCAAATGAATTAATAAGTTATAGTTAGAGCTTTATGAATAACAGAGGTCAGGATCGACGAGGCACTCACTGTAGGGCAGCCATGTTTTAACCTCTCCTTGGTGCACAGGAGGAATGGGGCTCCCACAGTGGTGACTATAGAGCCCTAGAGTTTAACACTGTTTCCTCTTTTTTAGATCAAGGAAGGGAGGAAAGGACCAGTCAGCCAACAATGCATACTCTCTGTAGAAATTTGAAGGCTCTGATGAACTCCATCTCTACTCCTCCTACACAGGTGTAAGAAAAAAAGAATTCAATAATCATGCCCAGATAGACAGGATTGGAATAATAATCTGACTCTGAGGATCCTTTATAACATGCCTAGATAATTTGGAGAGGAAAGTCAAGTTCTGAAAAAGAAAGACAAACACCAATACACCAGAAAAAAAGATGAGAGAACCAAATTGAGACAAGCTTATAACTTCAATTTTTCAAAACTCTATTTTTAATGAAGGTTTTTAAAAGCTTTAACCTCCTTTTTAGCTCACCATCCACCAGAGGCAGTGGAAGAGAAAGGATGTGGGGGAAAGTGGACCTGTTTAGAAATGGTTCTTTGGAACAGATCCTATCTTTGTTGTCCGGAAACCATCAGTTCAGTTTACAGGTCAGCAGCAGCAGCAGCTCAATCTACTGGCAAACACTTCACAGATACACCAGCAATCCAGCTCAGTAGTGTCAGGTTAGCAACAGCAGTAGCACACCCTAGCAGAGAGAGTCAGGCCTCAGCCAACCTGGCACAAGTCAGCAGGAGGGACCAGGGCCAACAGGAATGCCAGGCAACGTTCTCAGCTGTGTCTCTCTCAGCAAAGTAAAAATCAGCAAAGACTCAAGACAAGAAGCATTTAGCTATGCGAGCAAGCCAAGCTCATCTCCTTCATGGTCTGTGGAGTTCTATTTATACTCCCTCCAAACGTCACTCACTGGTCCTCCACGTGTCTTGCCCAGCATGTGTGTCTGTCTCAGCTGACATCACTCTGCCAATCAGCTTGAGTCTGTAGAAGTGGCAAGAAGCCACCAGCACACCACCAGAAGGTTTTTTTTGGTGTTGTTTCTCTTTATAGAGTCCCAACAAATGCAGCTCAACTATGCAAAATAAGGCTAAGCAATTTCTGCACGTCATTAGTGAAGAATCCTTCTTCACGTGTCCTGTCATCTGCTTGCTTTGGCAAGTCATCCTTTCACCCGTGTCTGCTTCAGTGAAATGTGCCCTCATGTGTTTTCCCCAGCAAAACACCATCCAATACTTTCCAAAGAACCCTTACATTTCCATTTCATGAGCTAGCTAAGAGGAGCCCACGCCACAGATACAAAAGTCCTTTCTCTTGTCCAACATCTGCTGTTCACACTGGCAAGATAGAATAGTCCAGTGACTACAAAGAATCGTATGACATGCCTTAAATATATGCAATTTTCAATTTTCAACAATATTTTAGTAAATCTGAGATCATAAAATATGTTCAGTATATTTCAGGAGGCCAGGTAGAATTAATTGATAGAACAAGTTAAAATATAACTAATTATTTGATATTTTCAGATAATAAGACTATACTCATTAGACAATCACATAACAGAGAGTTTGGTGCTTTATGAATTGATATTATGCACAGTACAAAGCCTATTCTGACTAATATTTACCTTCAAAGGCAAGAAAGCCTTCCAATGTAGCTAGAACTGCCTTTTCCAATCCAGATTAACAAAAACATCATTGCTTTTCAGCTAGCTCGACTCTTAATTCTCCCAGACTGAGGCATAACGGCTTTTCTCAAAAACATCTGTGATGCTGTGGGCAATCAGGTAGAGACTTTCAGAGAACATGAGAGATTGTGTCATTGCCGAGAATACAGGGGTAATCGATTCTTGAACCCTCCCAAGCCCCAGTCTTGACTTTAATAGTTATATTAAAGAACTGCGATTTCTACCACCCATGTTGTGATTAAACACCACCCACCACCAAAGTGTGACCTCATCATAACCATCCACACGGAGCAAGAATTGAGGTATCATTTGATACATTACACACACACACACACACACACACACACACACACACACACACTGGAGTTTCTGAAAGTCCACAGCCTCCCCCATCCCTGGCCACCTAACACGCAAGTGTTCTGCAGTCTCCACTCTGCTCTCCCACCACCTGACAAGCTTCACAAACGAGGCTGGAATAAGATGAACTTGCCTTGCAGACAAGATGCTGCCTCCCTCCATAAACGCCAGGAAGGAAACAAAATGAACAGCCGGGACATATGGAGCGAAGTGACAGCACACAGAAACTAGTCCCACACGAACAACAAGGAACATCTTGAAATGCTCCAGACATATGTGTTTGGGGGAGAAGACTGAAGTGTTTCATAATAAAAGCAGGACAAAGTGAACTGTGAGTGCCGAATAAAGTTTTAATTAAAAATGAGTTTCGAGCCTTCAATGTGCATATGCAATATGCTTCACAGATGGTTTTTTTTTATATTTAAGCCTTATCCAAACCAGAAAAGAAACGTGAGGCAAATAAAGCTTCTGAAGATGGCATTGAGGCTGTAATGTATGTAAACAGTAGAAAGTTCTGGAACAAACAAACAAGGAAGGAAGAGCCACCCTTATGTCAGCCACTTACTGCATGCACACTGCATAAGCTGGTCGGTTGACCTGTACTTGGTGCAAACACACTTTTGACAAGTTTAAACATATACTAAAGGAACTAGGAAACAACCTGGTAGCCAAAAATTATTAACTGTTAAATTATGTTGTGATATATTAAGACAATAGCAGAGAGCCAAGACAAAATTCTCATATTATTAAAAAAAATAAAGAACATATGAAAATGAATATTACATTCATTAAAATGGTAGGATACAATATTTGCCAAAAAACCTAAATTTTATAACAATATATAGAATTTTTCAAAAGATATTTTAAAATATCTCCTCATTACATCTACTGATTTTCTCTTTGTTTGTTTTCATGTTTACTAATTTCTTCACTGACCTTGATTGTTCCTTTTATTTTGCTCATCTTGAGATTTCGTTTGTTCTTGTTTCCTGAGGACCTAAAGTCCAAATTGCATCATTAAGTTGTTTACTTAGGATCTCTCTCTCTCTCTCTCTCTCTCTCTCTCTCTCTCTCTCTCTCTCTCTCTCTCAGAGCTGAGGACTGAACCCAGGGCCTTGTTTTGCTAGGCAAGCGCCCTACCACTGAAGTAAATCCCTAGCCCTTACTTAGGATCTCCTGAGGTTTATGTTTTTCCTCCATTGCTGGGATTGCAAACTGGTAAACCACTCTGGAAATCAATCTGGCATTTCCTCAGAAAATGGAAATAGGTCTACCTGAAGATGCAGCTACACTGCTCCTGGGCATATACCTGCCCAAAATATTCCATCATACCACAAGGACATGTGCTCTACCATGTTCATAGCAGCCTTATTCATAATAGCCAGAAACTGGAAACAATCCAGATACCCTCAACAGAAGAATGGATACAGAAAATGTAGTTCATTTACACAGTGGAAACTCAGTTATTAATAATGAGAACATGATGAATTTTTCAGGCAAATTAGATGGAACTGGAAAATATCCTGAATGAAGTAACACAGACCCAAAAGCTCCTGAATGACAGAAGCATGGCTGTCCTCTGAGAGACTCTGCCAGCACAATTCTGCCTTTTTTTTCTAGTTAATGTGCTTATGAAGATAATCAGTTCTGTTTGGCTACCTGAGATGCTAGAGTTCTCTGAGAAGGCCTGTGTGAAGCTTGGCACTCCACAAACCCCAGTATCAACATTCATTTGAAGAGTACCAAGGAGAGCAAAACCTGTGACACAGAGCTCTAGAAGGGTCCCTAGCCTGAGGAGGATGCAGACACTTACAGTCAATCATTGGACTGAGGTAGCATGGACCCCTATGAAAGAGTTAGAAGGACTGAAGGAGATCAAGGTGATGAGAGTCCCACAAAAAGACCAACAGTATCAACTAACCTGGACCTCTGGGTTCTCTCAGTCAACCAACCAAAGAACATACATGGGCTGGTCCATGGTACCCAGCACATATGTAGCAGAGGACTACATTGTCTGACCTCAGTGGGAGAAGATGTGCCTAATCCTGTAAAGACTTGATGCCCTAGGGAAGGGGGATGGGTGGGAGTTGAGGTGGGAGATTGCGTGAGGAGGTGGGTGGGATGGGTGGAGGAACACCCTCAGAGGCAAAGGAGAGGGGTGATGGGGTGAAGAATTCTTAGAGGGAGGACTGGGAAGGGGGCAATATTTGGAATGTAAATAAAACAACTTTTAAAAATTATGAGTAGTTACAGGTATGAATTTCCCTCTAAGTATTACATTCACATATCTTCATAGTGAATACATAGTGAATACTTCATAGTATTACTTTCACTATGAAGGCATGTGAATGTAATTACTGAAAGGATTAATTAGTACAGAAAGACTTTACCCAAAGTTCACAGCACCTTCTGATAGTAGCCCAGATAGAAATATGAGCAAGAGCAGGGCTGCTTTGGCCTTCCTGACTGTTTCTTGTTGGCAAGTACATGTGCTTTGTTGTTACAGTTGCTGCTGCCGTCCTTTGTTGACATCAGAATCTAGTTTCTTTGGGCTTCCATCATGTACTGAAGGCCATCAGCAACCCAGAAGTCCTTCAAAACCAGATGGACACTGGCAATGCACTTAGCCTTGTGGTCTGAGCAGTTCCTGGATCCTTAGTCTCCTCAAATGCAGACACCTTTAGACTACTCAACTTGTATTATGTAAACCAATCTGATAAATACCTTTGTACTCAATTCATTTGTCAATTCTGCTTTTCAAGAGAACCCTCACTAATAAATATTGTGTGTAGAAAGAATAGAAATAATAAAGCAGCCGTGTAGCAGTTTCCTAAGATTAAGCCTTCCCTTTAGAAGGGAAATATCCTAAGACAGAGGTTGTAAAGGGAAAGTGAACTGAAAGGGTATCTTAGGATGTAATGGTTATAAGGAGGTGAAGCAGGTGGATGTTCTAAGGCAGTGGTTCTCAATCTGTAGAGTGTGTTGCCCTTGGGGTCAAACCCTTTCACTGGAGTTGCATATCAGATATCCTGCATATGAGATATTTATATTATAATCCATAATGGTATCAGAATTAGGAGTAGCAATGAAAATAGTTTTGTGGTTGAGGGTTACCATAACATGAGTAACTATATTAAAGGGTCACAGCATTAGGTTGAGAACTACTCAACTTTACCTGGAGTGAGGTAACACATTTCACTTGCAGGGAAGTTCCATTTGAATAGATTCACTGGGCTTCTCCATTCCTCGAGGGAATAAAAACAGAAAAGCTGCTGAGTCACTCTCAGATGAGATAAGCTGCAAAGCAGACTCTTGGACCAGCCAAGCAGCCTGAAAGATGCAGAGACAAGTCAAATTGCTTAGAAGAAACAAAGTCCAGCTGAGCTGCCTGGGAGAGAATACTCTTTAACCTGTTGAACTGTTTCCAGTTTCCAGTTTTGGTAAGTTGTCACTCATGCAAGAGTATTAAAAGCCAGCTTCAACACCACGGACAAGCTGAGGTAGGGCACAGAGTCAGTGACTCTGTGGGCCAGTACTGATAGTAGCTAGTGACTAGAGAAAAAGGGAAAGTGTACACACACACATTGGATGGCTAGAATAAAGCTCCAAAGAGCAGGCTTCATCAATTTTCATATATATATGTGTGTGTGTGTATTATACACATGTGTTTTATACACATGCACACACACACACACACACACACATACACACACACACATATATAGAGGGAGCAAGCTACAACAATTTTACTTTTCCTCGTAGCCTTTTTATACCATCTAAGACAAAGTTCTCTATGTAAGGAAAAGGTTACCTCATAGCCACAAGTTACACATTCTCTAAAAACAATCACCATGAAAACACATTCTTCAAAAACAGAATACAATCATTACACAAAAGGAAACTAGCTGGGCTGGTTTACCTTGGGAGTGAACTCCCCAGCCAGTCCCACAACACCCAGAGGATCCTCAGCTCCCAGGCATTCTAACAAGACCAGGATCACAAAGGCAGAGGTAAGGAGGACTTAATTTATGTCCCATCACCACTAGGAGTAATTGGGACCAACAGGACACAGGGACACAGGAACTCTGCCCGACCAGTGGCACAGGT
This sequence comes from Apodemus agrarius, assembly GCA_964023405.1. Lineage (NCBI taxonomy): Eukaryota > Metazoa > Chordata > Mammalia > Rodentia > Muridae > Apodemus > Apodemus agrarius. Next base: position 42,085,228 of record OZ030009.1, read on the forward strand.
TCCTTCCAGTCTGGGCTGGTTTACCTTGGTAGCGAACTCCCCAGCCAGCTCCACAACACCCAAAGGAGCCTCAGCTGCCAGGCGCTCTAGCCCTTGCAGGATCACAGGATCACAGGATCACAGGAGCTTGGTCACACCAAGATCCCAGGGCCACAGAGGCAGTTTGACTCTCAGGAGCTCTGACATGCCGAGGATCTCAGGATCACAGAATCTGGGACTCACAAGACCACAGAGATAGCTGGACTCTAAGGAGTTCTGATACAACCAGGATCACAGGAAGAACAGCCTACAGTCACATATAGTAAGAACAGGTAGCATTAGAAATAATCAGATGGCGCCAGGAGGCAAGCATAAGAACGTAAGTAACAGAAACCAAGGTAATGTGGCATCATCAGAAGCCAATTCTCCCACCATAGCAAGTCCTGGATACACCATCACACTGCGAAAGCAAGATTCAGATCTAAAATCACTTCTCATGATGATGATAGAGAGACATAAGAAAGACGTAAATAACTCCCTTAAAGAAATACAGGAAAACACAAGTATATAGGCAGAAGCCCTTAAAGAGGAAATATGAACATTCCTTAAAGAATTACAGAAGAACAAAATCAAACAGGAGAAGAAAATGAACAAAACCATTCAAGATCTAAAAATGGAAATAGAAACAATAAAGAAAGTACAAAGGGAGACAACCCTGGAGTTAGAAAACCTAGGAAAGAGATCAGGAGCCACAGATGTATTGTATTCATTGCCAAAAGAATACAAGAGATAGAAGAGGAGAATCTCAGGTGCAGAAAATACCATAGGAAACATTGGTACAACAGTCAAAGAAAATGAAAAATGCAAAAAGCTCCTAAGCCAAAACATCTAGGAAATCCAGGACACAATAAGAAGACCAAACCTAAGGATAATAGGTATAGACAAGGGTGAAAATTTCCAGCTTAAAGGGCCAGTGAATATCTTTGACAAAATCGTAGAAGAAAATTTCCTTAACCTAAAGAAAGAAATGCCCATGAACATCAAAAAGCCTACAGAACTCCAAATAGACTGGACCGGAACAGAAATTCATCCCATCACATAATAATCAAAACACCAAATGCACTAAACAAAGAATATTAAAATCAGTAAGAAAAAATGTCAAGTAACATATAAAGGAAGACCTATTAGAATTACACCAGACTTCTCACCCAAACCTATGAAAGTAGAAGATCCTGGGCAGATGTCACAAAGACCCGAAGAGAACATAAATGCCAGCCCAGACTGCTATAGCCAGCAAAACTCTCAATTACTGGACATGGAGAAAATAAGATGTTCCATGGCAAAAGTAAATTCATACAATATCTTTCTACAAATCCACTTCTACAAATGATAATAGATGGAAAATACCAATACAAGGAGGGAAACTACACCCTAGAAAAAGCAAGAAAGTAATCTCTCAACAAACCCAGAAGAAGATAGCGACACAAACATAATTCCACCTCTACCAACAAAAATAACAGGAAGTAACAACAATCACTATTCCTTAATATCTCTTAACATCAATGGGCTCAATTCCCCAATAAAAAGACATAGACTAACAGACTGGATATGTAAACAGGACCCAATATTTTGCTGTATATAGGAAATGCACATCAGTGACAAAGACAGACACTATCCTAGAATAAAAGGTTGGAAAACAATTTTCCAAGCAATGGTCCCAAGAAACAAGCTGGAATAGCCATTCTAATATCAAGTAAAATCGACTTTCAACCACAAGTTGTCAAAAAAGATAAGGAAGGACACTTCATACTGGTAAAAGGAAAAATCTACCAAGATGAACTTTCAATTCTGAATATCTATGCTCCAAATATAAGAGTACCCACATTCATAAAAGAAACTTTACTAAAGCTCAAAGCACACATCACACCCCACACAATAGTACTGGGAGACTTCAACACCCCACTCTCAGCAATGGACATATCATGGAAACAAAAAACTGAACAGAGACACAGTGAAACTAACAGAAGTAATGAACCAAATGGATCTAACAAATATTTATAGAACATTTCATTCTAAAGCAAAAGAATATACCTTCTTCTCAGCACCCCATGGTACATTCTCCAAAATTGACCATATAATTGGAAACAAAGCAGGCCTCAACAGATACAAGAAGATTGAAAGAATGTCATGCACCCTATCAGATCACCATGGTCTAAGGCTGGTCTCAAATTCAAAAAAAAATTGGAAAACTCACATACACATGGAAGCTGAACAACACTCTTGGTCAAGGAAGAAAGGAAAGAAAGAAAGAAAGAAAGAAAGAAAGAAAGAAAGAAAGAAAGAAAGAAAGAAAGGAAGGAAGGAAGGAAGGAAGGAAGGAAGGAAGAAAGGAAGGAAGAAATTAAAGACTTTTTAGAATATAATGAAAATGAAGACATACCATACCAAAACTTATGGAACACAATGAAAGCAGTGGTAAGATGAAAACTCATAGCTCTAAGTTCCTCCAAAAAGAAAATGGAGAAAGCTTACATTAGTAGCTTGACAGCACACCTGAAAGCTCTAGAACAAAAAGAAGCAAGTACACCCAAGAGGAGTAGAGGGCTGGAAATAATCAAACTCAGGGCTGAAATAAACCAAATAGAAACAAAAAGAACTAAAAAAAAGAATCAACAAAACCAAGAGCTGGTTTTTGGAGAAAAATCAACAACATAGATAAACCCATAGCCAAACTAACCAGGGGGCACAGAGATAGTATCCAAATTAACAAAATCAGAAATGAAAAGGGAGACATAACAATAGATAATGAGGCAATCCAAATCCAAAAAATCATCAGATCCTACTACAAAAGCTTATACTCAATAAAACTGGAAAATCTGGATGGAATGGACAATTTTCTAGACAGATAACAGGTATCAAAGTTAAATCAGGATCAGATAAACCATCTAAACAATTCTATAACCCTAAAAAAATAGAAGCAGTCATTAAAAAACCTCCCAACAAAAAAAATCCCAGGATCAGATTGGTTTAGTGCAGAGTTCTATCAGAACTTCAAAGAAGACCTAATACCAATACTCTTCAAACTATTCCACAAAATAGAAACAAAAGGAACACTACCTAATTTATTCTAGGAAGCAACAATTATGTAAAGCTAACAAAGACCAAACAAAGAAAGAAAACTTCAGACCAATTTCACTTGTGAATATTGATGCAAAAATACTCAATAAAATTCTTGCCAACAAATACAAGAACACACCAAAATGATCATTCACCATGATCAAGTAGGCTTCATTCCAGGGATGCAGGGATGGTTCAATATACAAAAATCCATCAATGCAATCCACTACATAAACAAACTCAAAGGAAAAAAAAACACATGGTCATTTCCTTAGATGCTGAAAATGCATTTGACGAAATTCAGCATCCTTTCATGTTAAAAGTCTTGGAAAGATCAGGAATTCGAGGCCCATACCTAAACATAGTAAAAAGCAATATACAGCAAACCAGTAGCCAACATCAAACTAAATGGATAGAAACTTGAAGCAATTCCACTAGAATCAAGGACTAGACAAGGCTGCCCTCTCTCTCCATATCTATTCAATATAGTATTTGAAGTTCTAGTTAGAGCAATTAAACAACAAAAGGAGGTCAAAAGGATACTTGCATACTGAAGTGACACCAGAAATTCCACCAGAGAACTCCTAAAGCTGATAAACAACTTCAGCAAAGTGGCTGGATATAAAATTAACTCAAACAACTCAGTAGCTTTCCTTTACTCAAAGGAAAAACAGGCTGAGAAAGAAATCAGGGAAACAACACCCTTAACGATAGTCACAAATAATATTATATACCTTGGTGTGACTCTAACCAAGCAAGTGAAAGATCTGTATGACAAGAATTTCAAGTCTCTGAAGAAAGAAATTGAAGAGCTCAGAAGATGGAAAGATCTCCCATGCTCATAGATTGGCAGGATTAATATAGTACAAATGGCCATCTTGCCTAAAGCAATCTAAAGATTCAATAAAATCCCCATCAAAATTCCAACTCAATCTTGATAGAGTTAGAAAGAGCAATTTGCAGATTCATTTGGAATAACAAAAAACTAAGAATAGCAAAAACTATTCTCAACAATAAAAGAACATTGGGGTGAATCACCATCCCTGACATCAAGCTGTATTACAGAGCAATAGTGATAAAAAACTGCATGGTATTGGTACAGAGACAGGCATCACCAGAAAATGCATCATGGCAATGGCCTCATGGAAGCTGCACCATGAAGTTCTTCAAAAGTACAACTGAAGATTAAATGTTTATTTAGAAAATACTAACACACGTTTATCAGAAAAAGTTTTTACTAATGGTTTGGGTCTAAGAAATGGTGCCTATTATTTATATTATTTCACTCTTGGTCCAAAGCAAGAAGACTGCAAACCTAAGGTATCAGGCTGTACACAGTGAACAATATGTTCTATCCACTAAAAATACAGGCACCTTATAGACAGTGCTGTGGCAAGAATCAAGTATGCCATTCTTTGCCTTCTTGAAAGAAAACAAAAGTTTACACCAAACATTAAAAGTTATCTAAAGCCTTTCCTGTGCATTCAAACAGCAAGAGTTTAAGCTGAAAACTCTCTGGCAATGATTTCAGAGTTTATTGTCAGAAAATACTTTTTATATTACCAATATTTACTCTCAAAAGTGAACTTGAAATTTGAGGCTTTTTATCTCTTTAGATTTTTTTAAATTAAATTTAGGTTTTAAATTTATTTTTTTCTTTAGATATTTTTTAAAAGATAGATTAAAGTCAATTCTGGAAGTACATCATACAAGAGCTTTTAGGAGTTCCATTCCTTAAGAAGCTATACTGATTGTGAATACTTTCTGATATTTTTCCTCGTATGAAACTTCAGATAAGGGATCAGCTTGTCATCTACGCTCACAAATCACAAAACTTCTAACCTTGGCTTAACCTTGTTCTTTGGAATTTGGGTACACCTGAATAATACTATGAGAATCAAATAGCACTGTTTAAATGTCCAAAGATGTTTCTGGGGAAAAATTCAAAGTTCAAAGGTTATAAGTATCAAAGTAAAAGATTTGGATGGAGTCCAGCATATGTTGCAACCTTGCCTAGTACTCGTATCACCATTCGCCTTTGTCCTCTAAGCATACTCTACTTTCTCAATTTCTGAATGCACTGTATTTCTTTGTGACTCCAAGCAAACTCTAAAACTCTGCCTCTCCTCTCTAATAAAAATCATCCTTTAAGACATACAGCTGACTATCTGAATCCTTCATTCATTAAGGAAATGGTACCATCTATGGTTCTCGCCTTAAGTATCCACCTTAACATCTTCAACCTGTATTGCTTAATATATATATATATATGTATATGTATGTATACATACATATATATGTATATGTATGTATATATACATATATATATATCCATCCATCCCATGGTTTTTAACCTTTATAAAATTATTCTTTGAAAATTTCATACAGTTGCATAATACATTCTAGTCATATTCAGTCTCATTTCTTAGCCCTCTCCCTAATGCACCAACTCCCCTACCTCTCCCAACAAGTCCCCTTCTCACTATTTTATCTTTTGTATTGTGATTCACTGGGTCTAACCAGGACTGCCTTTGCTGGTATGGGTGTGGAGCTACCTACTAGAGCATTTACAGCTTACAGGTACCTATATGCTGGTGATGTGGGGAAAGTGAGGCCTTTTGGACTGATCGAGGCTTTGTCTCTCCCTCAGGTGAGCTTGGGTGAGGATGGATGAGCTTGTCAGAATAGTTTGTCCATCTACAAGCTGTCCAATCTTTCCTGTTCATGCTCCAATTCCTTCCTTTTGCAATAAGAATGTCAACTATTCCGTTGCATGCTGGATGCACATAACTTGACCTGGTCTTATTTTGCAGGCACTCATTGTTAAAGCTTGCCTTGAGCCTCAAGAGAAAGATTTTAAATAGTACTGAAACTGTTGAAGCTGTGGGGAGTTTTGAAAGAAGAATAAATGCATTTTGCATTATAAGATGCCCATAAGCTTATGAGGCCAGGCACAGAAGGTCATGGTCTAAATGTGAAATGTTTCCCATATGCTTGCATTTTGGGCTACTTATCTCTCAGAGGACAGGGGGCTTGATCTGGAGATGGAGAAGTGGGTCCCTGGAGTTGAGCCTCAAAATTTCTTGACCTAGTCCTACTTCCTCTGCTCCCTCTGCTCCCTGAGGATGGCGTTGTTTAAATGTCCAAAGATGTTTAAAAAAATCAAAAGTTCAAATGTTATAAGCATCAACATTTGTAAAATGTGACCAGAAACCTCTAGCGTTTGTCACCATATTCCCCCACCATGATGAATTGTCTCCCCTAGAAGTGTTACCCAGTTCAAACTGCTTTCCCTTAAGTCCCTTCTTATCAGGTACTCTGTAACAATTATGAATAATGACAACACAGACTATATAAAACCTAAGGTGTTATAAACTATAAACCTTAAGTAGAAATAAACCTTCCAAGGCACTCAGTGTTTGATAGGTAAGAATCTACTAGAGTCAAATGTTCTCTTTGTTCCATGTTCCCAACATAAACACTTGAAAATACTTTATAACTCAAAAATGGGCATCTTTTCTCCTTTTGTCACAAACATCAAACAAACAACAACAATAACAACAACAAAAATCCAACAGCAAAATAAAACACCTGGGGTTCTAATAGAACCAAGATGATTTTGACTGTTTTATTTAAGAGTATCAAGAAAAGCTCTCCAAACTACACAGCCTCCATGCCAACATGCATTTCTTATGCAGGACAACTGTAGGAAGGAATCATATGTGAGTCACTGCCAGGATATAGAAGAGAACAGGGAGCGCATAGTTGTTATTTTTGTTTTATTCTATTCTTTGGGAAATTTTTAAATATTTTTAACATGTCCACGTTATGTGAAATGGTGGGTTGACTTACAAAATAACTTTCTATTTAATAATAATTTACTCATAAATGTTGGTAGAAGATACAGTAATATATTGTTTTTAAAAGAAGCATTTTTAATGAATCTAATAAATTGCCAGTTTGCTGATGATGATGACCATGGATGTTGGTGGTGGTAGTAGTGGTGTTGTGGGGGTGGTGATGATGATGGTGATGGTGATAAATGTGCTTTGTATAAATTTATCAGGTGCCCAACATTGTTTTAAGCACTTAGTAATTGATGAGCAATCTTAAGGGAGTGATAGCATCTTCATTTTACATATGAAACTGAGACTCAAAACATTTCTTTGAGAACATGTAGTTAAGTGGCTGAATGAAGATTTGAATTCATAATCATGACTTCAGAAACCACATACATAACCACTGTGCTTTTCTGGCTACTGGTAATACATATGGAGTAAAATGTGATAGCTAGGTATAATACATGTACATATACTAACATACATATAAACATGTATACACACACTGCAATCTTCCAGTAATGAGGATTGATAAGTCACAGTCACTAAAGTGACTTAGAAACATTCCCCTGGGCCACAAATTCCAGTGTCAGTTCATGTGAATGATTATATCCCACTGTTGTCTCCACCATCCTCCACATCAGAACTATAGTCACCTTTATAAAACATGATTATGTAAACTCCTGAAATGTCTATTCTTGGTTGTCAACTTGGCTATATCTGGAATTAACTAAAACCCAAGCGGCTGAGTACACAAGTGAAGGATTTTCTGGAATGGATCATTTGAGGTGGGAAGACCCACTCTAAATCTGGGCTACATCGTTGGTGATTGTAAGCTCTGTTTTCACAAACACCACTTTTAATATGGGTTTTAGCCCACCACCCACCAAAAGTAGTGGGAAAAAAAGGTTATTGGGATTTGAGGGAAATGGGCCTGTTTAGAAATTGTTCATTGGAACCTTGTCAGGAAATCAGCAGTTCAGTTTACAGGAATCAGCAGCGGCAGCTCAATCCACTCACAAACAGTTCATGACTATACCAACAGTTCAGCAGTGTTGGTATAGAAAACACGAATCAGTAGTGGTGACATGGCCTAGCAGAAACAGTCAGGACTCCACCGAATTGGCATGAGTAAGCAGGAGCAACCAAGAACAGGGGGGATGCCAGCAGTTCTCTGCTGTGCCTACCTTTCTCAGAGAAGATGCAAGACCAATGAAACATTGCAAAGCTAGCTCTGCAAGACTCCGCCACTGTCCATTGAGTCCTATTTATATTCCCCCAAAGATCATGTGTCCTCCCACCCGTCTTGCCTCACCACATGAGTCTGTCTTAACAAAACTCCAGATGAGTCTGTATCAGTTGATATCATTCTGCCAATTGGCCCAAGTCCTTGGAAAGGGCCAGAAGCGGCAGGAACCTCATGAGAAGCTCTCCGGCAAATTTCTCTCTATGGCATTAACATAAGTGGAGCACAATAAGGCAACATAAGGCAAACCAATAGATGTGTGTTCTTAGTGTCACATGTGTCCTTTTACATGCTTGTTTTAGCAAAACACCCTTTAACTTGTATCTACTTCAGCTAAACATTCCGTCACGTGTCTGCTCCAGCTAAACATTACCTTCAATCTCACCGGCAAGTTCATTCCTTCATTGCTATAGACTTCTTTGAAACTCCAATACAATACTAGCTGAGACATTTAGTCTTATTCCAAACAACTATTAGATTCTTGGATTTTCCATTAGGAGATAGCCATTGCTGGACTACTCAGACCACAGCCTGTAAGCCAGTCTAATAGATAGATAGATAGATAGATAGATGGATGGATGGATGGATGGATGGATGGATGGATGGATGGATAGATAGATAGATAGATAGATAGATAGATAGATAGATAATAAATCCCATAATATATTCACATAAATAACAATAAATCCCCTCACATTTTTGTATATATATATATTTATTTATATATGTTTCACACATATACATACATATGTGTCTTTGCTCTTACAAAGTGGAACATGCATGCATTAGGGCTAACAAGCACAACAGTGACAAATTCGGGGAAACCCTGAGCCTGCTCATGCCTAGTGGCCGTAGCACTGCTGTTATGACAAGTGTAATTTATTCAGACTGTATTTTCCCTTTCCCAAAATGTATACAAGTAAAGTATAAGACCCTAACATGTTAGAATAAGCCCTCAAATATTTTACTTTTTTACTATTTACCGATTATTATTTATTATTTTACTGACACGTCTATGAAAAAATCAAAGGTGATATTTATTCATACCCTGGTTCATAAGTAGATGAAAATCAGGTTCAGCAAAGTTGTAAGTGGTTTCCTTACTATTACTGAGGAATGTTTTTCCTTGATGAATTTCTAAGCCTCGAATGAAGTAGAAATTTAAGGGTTCTTTGGAAAGTCAGTTGGATGGTGTTTTGTTGGGGCAAACACATGAAGGAATGTTTAGCTTAAGTTGACAGAGGTGAACGACTTAAGACAGACTCTTGAAGGGATGTTTAGCTGAAGCAGATACCGTAGAAAGCAAGTATGTGAAAGGACAAATGATGAAGGATTCTTTGTTACCAACATGCATGTATTGGTCCATCTTACACTGAGTAGTTGAGCTGCATGTGTTGGTTCCCATAGGAAGAGACACGACAAAAAACTCGTGGTGGTGTGCAGCAGTTTTCTGCCACTTCCTCAGACTTAGGCTGATTAGCAGAGTGATGTCGGCTGAGGCAAGACTCATGGAAGGCACATGATGTTTGGAGGGTATTAAAAAGGACTTGGCGGGCAGTGCTGGAAGCTGAGCTGGGCTTACATTTTGAGCCAGCTGTGCA